>JAGIQG010000016.1:56044992-57244992 GCA_024679065.1 Sphyrna mokarran | reverse complement strand
TCTACAATGCAGAAGGAGGTCATTTGGCTTACATCAACAACATTCCCACCCATGTCCCATCCCTGTAACCCCAAGTATTAATCCTGCTAGTTCTCCTGACACAATTTAGCACGGCCAATTAATCAAACCCCTACATCTTTAGAGTGGGAGGAAACCGAAGCACAAGGAAGAAAGCCATACAAACGCAGGAATAATGTGCAAACTCCGCACAGACAGTGACCCAAGGCTGAAATTAAATCCGGGTTCCTGGTGGTGTGACGTAGCAGTGCTCACCACTGTGCCACCGTGCCACCCACGCGGTGACAATAATAAATCAGATCAATTCAAACATAATGCATAGAGGTAGAAGTCAGGAACAAACTTGCATTTAAAAAAACTTAAATAGTATTCTTATGCAGACTTTAACATGGGATTCACTTATGCAAAGCCAACCAAGGAATGAAAAAGGGGCTTGAAGTTAATATATTTTTACTTAGCACCTGCAAACAATTCATTGTTCACTCCCTATTTCAGCTGCTTTCTTTGGCTCTTTTTGTGAAAGTTATTGATGAGGGTGCATGCTGTCTGCAAATCAGAATCATTATCAATTTACCAAATGTAAGCAATGGCTTGATCTTAATCCCAGGGGTGCCATTTAAGTAACTTATACTAAGATGTAACATTGGAACAAAGAATCTAACAATAACAATGAATTCACATTAATGAATAAGGTCAAATCAGGGAGAAATGGTAAAAAAAATCAAAATCAAAGTTAGGGATAAAAAGTTTATCTGAGGACACAAATCTTCATATCAAGATAGAGGAATGAATGGCATAAATCGAGGTGTGTTTAATCTGTTGGACATTACAGAGATATAGTTGCATGGTGACCAAGAACAGGAATTAAGTATTCCAAGCTGCTTCACATTTTGATTAGACAGGCAAACTGGAAAGGAAGGACAAGCTTGCCCTGATATTAAAGGATGGCATAAGGACAACAGTGAAGAAGGCTTGTAAGATCAGGAGGTAAAATCAATATGGATAGAGATTTCTAAAAAGCAAGAAAACATTGGTAGCAGTAGTTTATAAGCCCTGTAACAATAGCTACATTTCTGCACAGGGCATTATCATAGAATCCCACAGTGCAGAAGAAGGCTATTCAGCCCATTGAGGCTGCACTGACAACAATCGCACCCTATTCCTGTAACCCCATGTATTTACCTACTAACCTCCCTAACCATAAGCAATTTAGCATGGCCAATCAATATAACCCACACACTGGAGTGTGGGAGGAAACCAGAGAACTGACTTTGATGAACAGAAGTTTCCTGTGGTCAATTGCAAATATTTACTGTTGACACTTTTCTTTAAAAAAAAACCCTCCATTGTTTAAGATATAATGCTGCTATTCTATGACAGTGATATACTGTGGGAAAGAGTGAACGTGAAATGTTATTTTCAAACTCAAAACCCACACAGACATAGGGAGAACATGCAGACTCTGCACAGACAGCCACCTGAGACTGGAATTGAACCGGGACCTTGGTTCTGTGAGGCAGCAGTGCTAACCTCTATGCCACCATGCCATCCAAGTAACAGTGGGAGAAAAAAGGTGATTGAATAATGGTAGGGGCTTTTACTTTCATATAGCCTGAACAAATCAGACAGGCAATGGTAGTTTGGAGCAGAAGTTTATGTAATGCATTTTAGAAAGTTTCCTAAATAGTATGTAATGGAACCAACCAGGGAAGAGGCTCTTGTCTTGCCCAACAGCATTAGTAATATCATAACAAGGGATCCTCTAAGGCAGGGAGATGAAAGAAAACAGAGAATAACAAACAAGTTAGCTTGATATCAATCACTGGGAAATGTTTGAATCAATTATTGCGGAAGTATTAACAGTGTTCTTAGAATATGATTCAGCTGGGCCAACATAATCATGTTTGAAAAATCTAATAGAGTTATTTGACAATATAAGTGGCAGTGTAGACAAAAGGAAAACAGTAGTTGTAGTATATTTGGGTTTTCAAAAAGCATTCAATAAGATGCTATGTGGAAGATTATTACACAATATCAGGCCCCTTAGTATAATAAGTAATAATTGACACAGAGAGAAGATTCGTTAGAGGGTAGAAACAGAGTGTGGAAATATACAAGTCTGTTCAGATAGGTAGATGTTCCTAATGGGATGGCACAAGGACCATTAACTTAGCTGTATACAGTATACGTTAATGACTTAGATGAAAAGTTCAAATATAACATAACCAAATTTATGGGCAATACATTGTTAGGCAGAAAGGTAAGTTGTGAGGCTGATACAAAGGTTCAATTCTTATGGTGTGGCAGAAGTAGATTCAAATGTGGTTGTATCAACAATTTTGTGCTACCCAGATGGGATGCCAGTCCTCAAGGATGTTCCCACTTCCAACCAATGGGTCCCTTTCTGCTAGATCTGCCAGATATGTTGATGTGCAAGGTAGAGTGGGCAGCTTTTCCTCATTTAAAATCCATCCAAGTGCAATCTTCAAGCCATGATTGCCAAGGAGTTACACTGAGGTCACTGGCTCTCTATCCACTGGAAGGGTGCCCCCTCCAAATACCACATTTTATTTTTAAACATTGAAAAATCTTGTACCTGTGCCCCCATGAGCCAACTTCTCAATCCCCCATCTTCAGTGGCAACACCCTCCATTCCTGTTGGAACTGCTGGTTGTCCAGATTCTTGGGCATTCACAATAACACTTTGGGATACGGAAACTGCTCACTGTCCTTAATTGGACTTGGCTCCAGTGGTACCCCTATCAATTTGCTCACTGTAAATCTCTCACTGGATCCTGCCATAGTCAATTCTGGAGTCTCGACGTTCCTAATCAGGACCCTGGGACACAGTTCAGTCGAAGGAGTGTGCAAAGAAAATGGACAGATAAAGTGATTAAAAGGAAGGTGGTAAATGGAGTATAATGTGGTTAAAGGTGGTGTATTTTAGTAGGAAGAATAGCAAAATCAAATGTTTCAGTCAGCAGGAAGTAATTAAATTTTGATGTTAAGAGGTGGAG
Organism: Sphyrna mokarran; assembly: GCA_024679065.1. Taxonomy (NCBI): domain Eukaryota; kingdom Metazoa; phylum Chordata; class Chondrichthyes; order Carcharhiniformes; family Carcharhinidae; genus Sphyrna; species Sphyrna mokarran. Next base: position 57,241,957 of record JAGIQG010000016.1, on the reverse strand, counting down.
ATGCTGGTTAGACTGTGGTGGGCACACTAAGAAGTCTCTCAACATCAGGTTAAAGTCCAATATGTTTAATTGGAATCACGGAATCATGAGTTTTTGGAGCACTGCTCCTTCATCAGATGAGTGGAGGTTAGTTCACAAGCACAATATGTATAGGCATATACATATTGTCACAGCTGCAAGATAACGCACAACAAGAAGTCTCCCAATACCACGTTTGCCTGTTTTGCAATTGTGTCTTTAGTTATATATGCTGTGTTTGTGAACTGACAATATTCAGAGGGATTTTGCTAATTTTGTTTGTTTGTGGGATTTGTTCTGCTGACTAAGACAGCATTTGTTGCCCAGCCCTAATTGCCTTTGAGAAACCAGTGATGAAACACAGCAGTCTACGTGGTGCACACAGTGCCAATGAGTTTAAAGTGTGGCAACAGAGAGCGATGATAGTTTGAAGAGCAGTAACACTGGCAACTGCTTAACTATGTCACCGTTGTAGCAAGGGACCACAAAGATATGACAGGATGGTGTGTGATTTGGAGGGAACTTGCGGGTGGTAGTGCTTTTGTGCATCTGCTGTCCTTGTTCTTTTCAGTGGTAGAAGTGGCTCAGATCGTAGCTACAATACATCTTGAAAATAGTACTGCTGCTACTCTGTGCAAGTGATCGGAGGACTGAATTTTTAAGGTGGTGGATTAAGTGCCAATCAAATGATCTGCTTTATCCTGGTTGGTATTGAGCTACATCCTTCAAGACAATTGGAGAATATTCTATCCTATCCTGGACTTTTGCCATGTGGATGGGTAACAGGCTTTGGGGAGTCAGGAGGCAAGATACTCGCCACAGAATGACATGCCTCTGATTTGCTCATGTCGCCACGGAATGACTGATCAATTTACTGGGGTCGGTGGTAAATCTTCAGATTATTGTTGATGGGAGAATTCGGTGAGAATAATGTCAATGAATGTCAAGGGGAGATGGTTATATTGTCCCTTACTGAAGATGGTCATTGCTAGACACTTACGTGACGAAAGTTTTGCTTGCCAGTTAACTGTCCAAGTCTGAATTTTGTCCAGATCTTGCTACATGTGGGCATGGGTTTCAGTATCAAAGGAGTTGTGAATGTGCAATTATTAGCAAACATCTCCAATTCTGACCTTATGTTGGAGGGTGAGTCACTGATGAAGCAACTGAAGATGTTTGGACTTTATCTCAAGGAAATCCTTGTTGGGTGTCAGTGTAGAAGAAACATAGAATGTTAATATGCTGGCAGAGCAAGCAATTAGGAAGACAAATGGTAAGTTTAGTCTTTATTGCAAATTGACATGCAAGAGCAAGGACATTTTGCAGCAATTCTACACAACCTTAGAGTGACCATATCTTTATGTTTGTTTTTGGTCTTGAAGGAAGTATATACTTGCCCCAAAGGTGGCTCAGCAAAGGTTCACTGGATTGATAGCTAGCTTAAATAGCTTGTCCTATGAGGAGAGACAGAGTGGAATGTTATTATATACTTTTTGGAGTTTGGGAGAACGAGAGGTGACTTCACTGAAGCATAAATAAGATTCTGAGAGAGCTTGGCAGCAATATGTCCAGATAGGCTAGTTCATCTGGGTGGAGATCCTACAACGAGAAGGTATAAGCTTGAATTTTTGCCCCTGAATTGGGAATACAGAGTTGCAATATTTCTCAGCTCTGAAAACTTGACTCGGGAGGAGGTGTCCTGGAACATTGCTGAATGTATAAATGGCCTAGGCACTGTGTGGAAGTTTTAATAAAACAACAAAACGTAAAACTGGCCACTAATCCTCACCCCCTCACATCCCTTCATCCTCACACACACTCAATGTCCGCCTATTTACATCTACCGTGCTAACTTTCTCAGAACCCACCATGGACCAATGCTAACATAAGATAAAGTAGAATCACTCAATGTCTGTTGAAGAGTTCATTATGTCAAAAAAGTATTCTCACTGATGACAAGTTGCTTTAACCCTTTTTTGAAAAAGACACAATGGAATTCATAGTCCTACTTCAAACAGTCTGTAACCACTGGGAACTGTCTATCATTCTGTGAACTGACAGGCACCCCATGCTGATAGTGGAAGGTTGTGAAATTGATTATATGGCACTAATACACCACCAATAGTCTTCAAGCTTATATCATCAGCAAAGTGAAACATTAAGCACTGTTTTTTTGAAAACACTGCAGGCATTCTTTCTGAAATATTTAAAGAGGAGAAGTTTTAACTTCCTTGGCAGTTCCTATCAATTATTTATTTTGACAGTTCCCAGCACTGGTTATTTTGACAATCCCAACAAGTTTCATGTCTAATTTTAACAATGCCACGGGGCACCTTAGTTTTTCCAAACAGCACCTTACCTTTCCCAAAGGGATCTGACATCCTCCAAATATGTCCCAGGACATGTCCAAACAGGCACATTATCTCTTCAAAAAAGTGCTCCACCTATCCACAAAGTTTAGATGCACTCCTACTCAGTTCTATCTTCACATGTCATATCTCCCACTCATGGCTAACAAAAATCTAACATGATTTGGAACCTGTCCTCATTGTTCACTTCACCCCTACCCCCCTCTCCCATCCCCTCACCCTCCTATTCTATTCTAAATATGTCACTGTGCATGTCCAGAAGATCAAAGGATCATCCTCAATAAATTGTTGAATAAACCAAGAGCACAGACAGACTTCATTCATAAATTATGTAGCAGAATTGATCCCCTTTGCAGAACTATTCAAACAAGAGCTAAGAAGGATAGCAAATTGGCAAACAGAATCTGAAGGAGTGAAGGGATGGGCGTAAGGTTGGAAGGCAATTTATCTATATGAATGATTTAATATAGCTGGCACAATGACACAGTGTTAGCACTGCTATCTCACAGCCCCAGGGACCTGGGTTGGATTCCTAGCTTGGGTCATTGTCTGTGTGGGGTTTGCACATTCTCCTTGTGCCTACATGGGTTTCCTCTGGGTGCTCCTGTTTCCTCTCACAGTCCAAAGATGTGAGGGTTAGGTGGATTGGCCATGTTAAATTGCCCCTTAATGTCAGGGGGAATAGCTAGGAGAAATGCGTGGCGTTGTGGGGATAGGGCTTGGATGGAATTGTGGTTGGTGCAGACTCGATAGGCTGAATGGCCTCCTTTTGCACTGTAGACGGTCTATGATTCTACACTCTTAACACTTGCTTTTAATGCCTTCTCTCATTTTCATAAGGAAACAGAAATAAATGAGAAAAATACAAAAAAGATGTTAAGACTTTGATTGAATGAGGGTGTGCTGAAGTACACAATGACTCTGAGGTTACCATACCAAGCATGTATTTTGTCTAATTTACAGATGCATTTTTAAGTTAATCTTTCAAGAGCTAATACATTTTTCGCAGTCCCAATGGTCGCTGTGTTCTTCAACAAATATAATTGGGACAGGAAGAACAGAAGGCCAGGACTAATAATCACATTGATTCTGGACAGCTCCTACAAGTTAGTAAAAGGCCAGCCAAGCACTTACAAAAATAAGGCATTGGGAAAGTTTGGGTCCTTTAACTATTCTTTTCACAGATCCTGTCTAGAAAAAAGTGTGGAGCATACACAGAATCACAAATCCTCCCCGCTAGCTGTCTATCTCATTGTGCATTCCAAGCACCTGACAGTTTGATGACTCTTTTTCTGAAATTGGAACTTGATGGGTCCACTTCGCAATGTTAAATTATCAATCATCTCGCCGGCAGTTTATCTGAGTGTGGCCAGCAAGATGCTTTTCCCAGATGACCAGTGGTATGCTTGTGGTGTTGATTACGTTATTTGAATGGTATGTTTACTGGAAGTAACTTGGGCTGTTCCACACATGTAGGCATCTGCTCAAGGTCATGGTGGACCGTGTCCTGGTTAGAGATAACCTTTTGGTATGTGCATTTCTTTGTACATTTGTTATTTGCGGGTTAATGTTGTTCACATAACTTGTCCCCAAATTCTTGCCCTGACTCTGCAGCAAATACACAAAGTCACAGATGTATAACAACTTAGCTGACTATGTCCCTTGCCCATGCACACATATCCATGAGAATCTACTCATTCCAAAAGCTGATATCAATTACAACTCAATTATGACATCTGCAGGATCACTACTGATAAAAAAAAATTCCTTTGCTTCCGATAGAACTTCTGCCAAGGTTACATTTTATTTGCCCTTTTAACATTTGACCCCTCCATGTTGATTGTTATCAGATATAAATTGATACCAAATAAGATCTTGGACCAAATCCAATTGTTCACCACATTCCAAGGAGAACAGCTTATAAAAATTCCACAACTTGATTTAAAAATTATGCTTATAATGTCTTATTTTGACTAATTGATAGATTCTGTGTCAAAAACTGACAGGAAAATGTCAGGAATTGTTATCACTGGCCGTTGGAAATAAATGTTGTGGAAATATGGTAATGTGATTCGAGATAATCTTTTCCACCATTCACAATTGAAGGGTCAGTTACCTCTTTAACAAAATGTACTTTCTAAATCAGTCATGTCAATTTCTTTGTGTGAAGGGCCACATTCCAAAATTTTTCTCAAAGATCCAGTGAGCAAATTTCAGAAAGATAAAATTTGGAAGGACATCAAATATGAATTTAAAAAGGTACGAAAAGAAACAATACGCTGAACAAAAAAAATGTAGTACATACAAATGAGTATGAGAGCGTAATAGGGTGAATGTGTGTGTTTCTGGCTCACTCCCAGTCCCAGGGAGGATATTCAGTTATCCTGTGAGAGTGAAGGAGGTTGCATGATGCTGTGTAGGTGGAGGAAGAGGGGGGAAACTGCACAAGGAGTGAGACAAACCTATAGACACGTTTTGCCCTGGGCTCTCACCCTACCGTCCTCTCACTGCTCCTCCAAACTGTTTCTCACTCCATCACACTCTCACCCTATCGATAGACTCTGTCATCTCCTGGACACGCTCTCATCCCATCCCTAAACTTTCTCACCCAACCCAATACTTTCATATACACTCCACCGACCCACATTCACAAACTCCATCCACCCCCCCATCTCACACTCTCCACCATCCCAGCTCATGCTCCACTCCCTGCTTCCACTCTCCACCTCCTCCCCACACCTTCCACCCGTCCCACATTCTGCAGCCCCTGCTCACATCCTCTAACCCCCTCCCACACTCTCCGCCCCCTTCCCACACTCTCCACCCCTCCCACATTTTCCACTCCCTCACACACTCTCCATCTCCTGCTCACACTCTCTAATCCCCCATCCACACACTCTAACCCCTCCATCCACATTCTCCACCCCCCAACACTCTCCACCCTACTACACTCTCCATCCCTCCCCACATTCTCCATCCCCTGCTCACACTCTCTAACCCTCCCATCGACTCCACTCCTCTCCACACTCTCCAACCCCCCCCAACCCTTTCCATCCCCCACACTCTTCATCTCCTTCCCACATCCTCTATCCCCTTCCACATTCTCCACCCCCCTTCCACACTATCCACCCCCTCCCACACTCTCCATACCCCCACACTCCTCATTGCTCACACTGTTTTGCAGTGAAGACAGATGCATTATAACCATTCAATTTATCTGCCATTTCTTAATCTTCCATTGTTAAGTCCCCCAATTCACTCTCTAGTAGATCAATGCTCCCTCTACTTCTCTTTTCTTTTTCAATTACTTGTAGAAGCTGATATTATTTATTTCCTCTCACACCCTCATTTCTCCCAACTTGCTACCTATATATTTCATCTAATCTTTAGTCCTGCCCTTATTCTTGTGGAATTATAAGGTTTTTTCTCTCAATTTGATGCTATCTTTAACTTCCTTCATTAGCCGCACTGATGTGCCCTTTCCCGAGAGTGTTTCTTTCTCACTGGCATGTATCTTGCATGAATGTTTGAAATATCTCCTTAAATGTCTGCCATGTGTTTCTACTGAGCCATCCTTTAAGCTAATTTTCCAGTTCACTTCAGCCAGCTCCATTGTCATTTCATTCCTCCCTCTCCCTCAAAATGAACACAAGCCTCATTATAATCACTGTTATCCTTGGCCGTGATGTCATTAACTAACCCTCACTTACTGCACAATGTGGAGATGGCAGCATTGAACTGGGATAAACAAGTAAGAAGTCTCATAACTTCAGGTTGAAGTCCAACAGGTTTATTTGGTAGCAAAAGCCACTAGCTTTCAGAGCGCTGGTCCTTCTTCAGGTGAGTGGGAATTCTGCTCACAAACAGAGCATATAAAGACACAAACTCAATTTACAAAATAATGGTCAGAATGTGAGTCTTTACAGGTAATCAAGCCTTAGAAGTACAGACAATATGAATGGAGAGAACATTAAGCACAGGTTAAAAAGATGTGCATTGTCTCCAAAAAGAACTTGGCTATCACTGCACAATACCAGATATAGAATTGCCCGACCACTGGTTGGCTGTAAAATGTGCTACTTTGAGAAACAGGCCCAAAAACATTTGTCAGCTCGCCTTCTACCCTAGCCTTCCCCATCAGATTCACCCAATCCACATATAGGTTAAAATCGCCCATGATTATTGCCATAACTTTGTTACAAGTCCCCAGCATTTCCTCCTGTATTCCTTGTCCTAGAGTGAGGTTACTATGATAGGAGCCTATAATTGGGCCTACATCGGAGACTATACTTGGCAGCTCGGTGGCACAGTGATTAGCACTGCTACCTCACAGCACCAGAGACCCAGGTTCAATTCCAGCCTCAGGTCACCGTTTGTGTCGAATTTACACATTTTTCTCCATGTCTGGGTTTCCTCTGGGTGCTCCAGTTTCCTCCCAAACATGTGCGGATTAGATTGATTGGCCTTAGTGTCAGGAGATTAGCAGAGTAAAATTGTGGGGTTATCGGGATAGTGCCTGTTTGGGATTGTGGGTGATGCAAAACTCAATGGGCTGAATGGCCTCCTTCTGCATTGTAGAGATTCAATGATTCTACAAACCTGTCCCATAACTGGATTCCAGTCTTTACTATTTCTCTACCCAGAGCAATTACACATTTTGAACTTTAGCACCGAGGTTATCAATCTAACATACCAATGCCATCTTGAATGAAGAGAGCTACACGTCTGCCTTTCCCTAGCTTCCTCTCCTTCCAAAAATGTCATATATTCCTGAATATTTAGGTCCCAGCCACTGTTATCCTGTACCTCCGCTCCATACTGGCTATTAGATTATATATAATTGACATCTTAATTATCAATGTGGCTATCAATGCTAAATGTACTGAGGTGGCAGAGATGGGGGTGGTGTGGGGGCACAGGCTGACATTGGTCAGGAGGGGGGGACACGATGAGCCACAAGGTGATAGTTTCAGAGCATAGTTTGGCATGGGGGAGGGGAGCATGTGGTGATAGGGGTGGGAGAGTGCGAGGAATTATTATTATAACTGGGATAACGTCACACAGCACCGAGGTGAGCCTTTCTAACAATCCAGCAGCCAATGTGACAGGGTCCAACCACTTCCCCAGATCCTACAATGCCCCCTACCCTCCCTCACTCCCACCATCGTCCCCCACCCCTCCACCCCCAACGATGAAGACACCATGATTCTGGCCACTTTCTCCTGGAAAGGTGGGCACCTAAAAGCTGGGAACTTTCCCAACTCCTGCTTCCCACCTCAGCGATGAAAATCCAGTCCCTAGCTTTTGTTTTTTTTCTCCCTATTGAATTTCTGTGACTTCCCCTTATGTAAGAATGAGGTCATTTCTATAAAATATTTCTCATATTTCCTGTAGGTTAGATAACAGAGTAAACGTTACTAATAGGAGCTCCTGGCATTGGGCCTCACCACCTGAAAGGCACATCAATGAATCCACTGATTTGCTCCCCGCAATTTTCCATCCGTTAGGTTTAATTGACGGGAAGTCAGATTGAGCCCATTTACAATATCCTAATGCATGCTCAAGTCAGGCCAGGTTTCATGCTGGGAGCTCGAATGTAGCTTAAAACAAAACATTCACTTTTTCTCAAATTCTGGAAGTACTTTCTTCTCTGAAGAGAACGTTGAAAAATATAAAGATTCTGGGTCATGTAACAGACTAATTGGCACTTGCGTTGCTCCAGTTAGTATTGATCTACAAGTGAGTATTTTATGGTTTAACCAATTTGCCCAATTAATGTCATTTGATTTTTATTGAATAGCATAAATCAGATTGTTTACAATACGGTAGTACTTGATTTGTATCTGAAATAAAGCACTGACTTTAACTCAATCACAAGATTCAATTCTAACCAATAAATTACAACCAGTGGGTGTCCTTAAATGTGTTCCCTATTTACATCTCCTGTCAAAGCACTTTGTACTCATTCAGAATGGTTTATTTTTCGAGGTCTGTTTTTGAATTATGGCACTACCACACATTTGCAGTTCCTGCAAAACCTTTCCTGGTGTGGTTGTCCATATTGAAGTGATTGATACAGGCCAATAGCAGAAGTGACAGTCACTAACATATAACTTGCAGAAGCGAACCAAGATAGAACCTTCCAGATGATGTAAATAATTTAGAGATCAAGTTCGGCCAAGAACTATTCACTGCAGCAAACATGTCTAATGCAGAGACGGGTATGAGATCACTATTGGGCCTTGGTTCTGCGCTATGTAGGAAACAAAAAAAGAGATTTGTAAGATAGGCCTCATTTTGGCCCAACAGGCGAATCACCGATTTTATCCCACAAGTTGGATGAAACACATGAGGAAAAAAATTGAAATCTGTGACAAGAATAACAGAAAATCCTGGAAATACACGATGGCCTTGTCAACAATTAGGCATTGTTGGCCAATCCACATGGAAAAGTGTGTGTCCCTTCATAGGAACTATATATTTAGTGTGTTCAATATTATTAGCTTCTATTGAAACAAATAGCAAGAGAAGGTCTAAATGTTTTGAAAAGCTGAAACCTAGGTGCAAAGTAAAATTTCAACATTATTTCCATTTCACTCTTTTTTGAGATAGTAATTTTATTTTAAACTGAATTTTGAAGGTCTATAGATCCCCTACAATGCAAGAGGGGGCCACTTGGCCCATTGAGTCTGCACCAACTCTCCGAAAGAGCTGTTCACTCAAGGCCACCTTCCTGCTCTATCCCCATAACCCCATGCTGATAGCTTCCGCCAATGGTCTACTATTGACCCCTTGTCTAATCCAGTTAATCTGCACATCTTTGGAGACAAAGGATGAATTTAGTGTTGCCAATCTATCTAGACTGAACATCTTTGGAGACAAAGGGAGAATTTAGCTTGGCCAATACACCTAGCTTGCATATCTTTGGAGAATAAGCGTGGAATTTAGCGTGGCCAATCCATCTAACCAGCGCATCTTTGGAGACTAAGGGACAATTTAGCATGGCCACTCCACTTAACTTGCTCATCTTTGGAGACTAAAGGACAATTTAGCATGACCCATCACCTAACCTGCACATCTTTGGACTGTGGGAGGAAACCAGGGTGCCCAGAGAAAACCCATCTGGACACTGAGAGAACATGCAAACTCCACATAGTATTATGTTCAAAAGAAAGGATGGAAAATAGATGTTACAAAAAAAGCACAGCATATGAAGCTTAGAAAATAAAATGAATGCAGAAATTCTGCCAAAAGTCTTAAAGCAGGTGTTGAATGATAAAGTGATGACAGGAACACACCCAAGAAAAATCATCTGTTTTTCTCAGTACAGATAACTGACCTCCTGTGCATTTCCAGCCTTCATTTAAGCTCAATAAGTACCTATTTTAAGACCCCGATTAGTCATTCTGAAACAATTTATGTGCCTAAACTCCACAGGCAATACTTTTTTTGTAGCATCTTTTATTGTCCACATGTTTTGCTGTTTCATGACATTTAATTTCAGGAGTGCACACTCAAAAATTATTTCTCACAGTAGAACGTTGCCTGATGTGTTGCTTGCAGCATTTTACAACACTTGCAATTTTACTTTTGTTTTTATTTCTGACACAGTAAGTAATTAACAGTAATTAGCTTATACTAATTACCCGGAGAACGTGAGTTTGAATTCCATCAAGATATTCTGAGAAATAGGATTCAGTTTAAAAATCTGGGAAATAAAAAAATTACCTAGCATCGTTAAGAGCGCCAGATTGAAGTAACAGTACCCAATTACTTTACTGATATCCTTTAGGGAAGTATGGTGATTGTCTCTTTAAGGAAAACACAGCAGAATATGGATCACCTTGCTTTAGGACTTGGAGCATTAAATCACTCAATGGTGAGGAAGGTTCAGAAACAGAGACATTTTGGGAGCTGGCTACAGCCATGAGGCTGTTGTACAATTTTTATTAATAAATAACTTTGGTGTTCACTAATAGAACATAGAACATAGAACATAGAACATTACAGCACAGAACAGGCCCTTCGGCCTTCGATGTTGTGCCGACCAAAATAAAAAGCAATGCCCCTCCAAACTAAACCATTCCCTTCTCTTCCATATACTTATCAATTAACCTCTTAAACGCCACCAAACTTGGCGCATCTACAACAGCTGCAGGCAGGGCATTCCACTCCCTAATCACTCTTTGAGTAAAGAACCTACCTCTGATATCCGTCCTATAACTCATACCCCTTAATTTAAAGCTGTGTCCCCTCGTGCTAGCTTTCTCCATCCTAGGAAAAAGGCTATCTGATTTCTGTGAAAGTGTATTGTTACAGGAAGGATGAGGTGCTCTTACCCAATGACAGTATGTGAATCCAGATCCACCAAATTGGTCAAGGGTAAATGCCCTGTTAACCTAGCCAGCAAGTCAATCTATCGGAACCACCTTTTTAAGGTCACCAGAGATGGGTAATGAATGATGCAAGCAAACCATGATCGGAAGATTATCAGATTAAGAGTGAAATTCTCCAGCCTCTCAGTTGCATGTTCCCTGTCGGCGAAAGATGGTGCGTTGTTTGCTAGCGGCAGGATTCTGTGGTGCCGCCACTGTCAATGGGGATTCCCACTGATGTCACCCTGCGCAGTCAGAAATATGCAAGCGGGAGGGCGCTGCTGGTGTAATCAGAGAATCCCATCAGCATAAACAGCCGGAGAATTCTGGTCTTCTTTTGTAGGAGATAAATCAAAATGATTGTAAGCAGAGATGAATATCATATCCACAAGAGTTCAATTAGTTCGATAACTAATGCAACAATTAATAGCAATTCGGTAAAAAAAAATTTGTGGTCAATGAAATCTGCTACAGATATACTTCTGCCTGGGAGTAATGTTGGCTCCCAAGGTTGAGGCGTTGTTACACACCAGAGTTTAACCTCTAAAAAGAAGTTAGGATCCAGGTCTAAAAAAGTATTTTAAGAAATGGAAAATATGACTGTTTCTTTACAAAATACTGACAAGCTCAGTTTAAAAAAAAGCACCTAAAAGTTTTGACTGCATGCAATAAGCATTATAGTAAATTGACTAGTCAACTTCAAACATGATGATTGCTGGAAAGAAATCTTACTGTAGCCAAGACTCGCTGAAAAACAAACCAATTTTCCTTTAGCACTGCAGGGAGGCATCCAGTATTGATTCCAAACATTGTGGAAGAGTTATGTAGGACTACACTGAATTACAAAGGGCATACGATATGGGAAACAGGCTATTCATTTTACCAGTCTAGGCTGGCATTAATACCGCATGATGTGGATATGTCATCGTTAGACTGGGGTAAACACAGTAAGAAGTCTCACAACCACCAGGTTAAAGTCCAACAAGTTTATTTGGTAGCAAAAACCACTAGCTTTTGAAGCACTGGCTGCCCCTTTGTCAGATGAATGGGAGTTCTAATCACAAACAGGGCATATAAAGACACAAACTCAACTTACAGAATAATGATTGGAATGTGATCCTTTACAGCTAATCAAGTCTTAAAGGTACAGACAGTGTGAGTGGAGAGAGTGTTAACCTGTGTTTTCACTAGGTGAGGTGCAACCTAATCCTGCCTGAGAGGCTGGCATCAGACTGCAGAAAAGGCTAGTGCACGTGCACTGATCTCCCAGTATACTGGAAGATTGGTTGACAATTGCTTGCATCCCACCCCCACAATGGCAACCTCCTGATTGCCGCCCCCATCTCCCCTCCCCCCAACTCCAGATGGTCGGTATGCTGATGACTGGACCCAACCTCCTGATAGCTGAACACCGGTCACAAATCCTGTTCTCCCCTCCTCCCTACTCCCTTAGCCCCCACCCTCTCTCTGCTAAATTTCTCAACTAGCCATGCTACTTTAGCAGTGCAGTAGACTGGAAAAATCATGCCCTTGAAGTCAATGTTGCTATTTTTTTGGGTTGGTCTGCCATAAGTACATCATGTGGAGAAGGAGGACTTCAACTTTTCCTCACTAGACCAGTTGACAAATGATTTTTCAGAGACACCCTCGTTAGATATACCAACTCTTATTTTCCACACTGCACCATCTCCCTCATAAATTATAGGCCACTATTCTATTCTATCCAAAATGGTGATCACTCTTGCTTATAGTGCAGATTAAACTTTTCTACAAGACACTCAGAACATTTTTACAAATGTCAAGGAGTGGGTAATGAAATAGCAAGTTTTAACACAATGAAACGTCTGGAGAAGCTTCAAAAAATTGCCAGAAAACTTATTTTGACTCAAGCCAATATGGAGATATTAGAACGGGTGACCAAGAACTTGGGCTGAAAACATAGGCTTTACAAAACACCTTAAAGGGGTAGAAGATAGATAGAGAGGCCAATGGATTTAGGCAAAAAATTCTACAGCTTAACATCTGAAGATACTGCTACCAATGGTGAAGTCAGTGAATTGAAGTACTCAAGAGGCCAGGATATAGAGAAACGTAGAAACAGAGAAGGGTAAAGTTTTTGGTGGGTGTGGGGGTGGAGGGGGGAGGTAGGAGTGGAATTAGAAAACGTCACTGCTAATTTATAATTTATGAAACTGGGGTCCCACTGAACGTGGGTTGAAGTAATGTTTTTTGTCATGTTTGTTAGTCTGTGTTTGTCTGAACCAATATCCCTCAAAAACTAATGGATGAGTTTCAAAGAAGCTTGGCACACAGATGAGGTTATGATTCAAGGAGTAAGTGATTAGTTTTTGAGAAAATTGCCGGACGAGATCCAACGTCTGGAATTATTAAACAATCCATTAACATTAGGCTATGGGAAGAATTCACTTAATTTTGGAATGCCTTGTGTTGTTTAACTTAGAATGTTATTGATTATTTTAGAATGTTGTGGATTGTAAGATAGGCAAAGGTGTAGTGGTATTGTCACTGAACTAGTAATTCAGAGACCCAGGGTAATGCTCTGGGGACCTGGGTTTGAATCCCACTACCACAGATGGTAAAATTTGAATTCAATAAAAATCTGGAATTAAAAATCTAATGCTGAGTATGAAAATGGGGTGGCATGGTAGCACTGCCAGGGACCCAGGCTCAATTCCTCTCACTGTCTGTGCAGAGCTTGCATGTTCTTCCCATGTCTGCATGGGTTTCCTCCAAATGCTCCCACAGTCCAAAAGATGTGCTGGTTATTTGCATTGGCCATGCTAAATTCTCTCTCAATTTACCTGAACAGGCGTTGGAGTGGCCTGGCAAACCTCTCAGTTCAAGGGCAATTAGCAATGGACAATAAATGTTAGCCCACGTCCTCTGAACAAATTTTAAGAAATGTCTCAGCTGCTGTGATGACATTTGTCAAAGATGAGCAGAGTTTTCAGAGCAGCTTGTTGAATGTGGAATGGTCTGAAGCCTCCTCAGTGAAATGGAAGCCCATAATAAAGAGATTACTTTTTTCAGTTTTGTAGCTACAGAATGTCAACATGAAAAACTTCAAGAAAAAGTTATATAATTGCAATAACATTGAGCTAACACAGCATAGCAGAGGTATGTGCTCCATTATGTATGTCTTCACATGTGCTTTTATTTTAAACAGAGTTTTTTCAGCTTGTATGCCTACTTTAAAGAAGAACCTCCTCTATTTCCTCAACTCACCGTTTATGACCATGCCTGCCCCTTATTCTTTCTCCTAAAATTAATCTTTCCCCATTTCTCCATATTAAATTGATGCTAGTCTGTGTTTGCTGAAATTCTACAGTTGCAAAATCCAGCTCCAAATCACCTCTGGTTTCACCTCTATGAGAGCAGGGTGCAGAAAAACAGACAATGGATCCGTTCCCTGTGATTTCTGGTGCAGCACATGCCATTGTGTTTTGATGGGTGACAGCACAAGTGTCTCATGTATGTGCCGGATGCGTGCAGAATCAGATTATAATAGCGTCAACATTTAATGCTGATTTGACATGCCATTTCTGACCTCTTTGGCCTTGTTAATGCCGTCTCTCAAACATGCAAAAGTTCAGCTGCAAGAGGGGCCTCTCCCACCGTCAGTGCTACTTAAGACAATCACATTCAACTTCATTGCGTAAGATGATGTTTTGACTGTTTATATGTTGCTGCAGATTTAGTTGATGTCCTGTGCTGTTGGAGGAGTTGACAGAAGTTGTTTCAAACAGGAATGAGTCATGCTATAGAGGGAGCAATGTGAATCTGAAAAGCCTCTTGAGTTCGCCATTTTCTTTTATGCCTGGGGACCATAGTTTGCATTTCCTTTTCGGCAGAACCACAGGGAAATGAAGCAGAGGCAGCAGAAAGGAGAAGCTGTGACTGTGATGAACTGTGCATCCTCAGAGATTTCCTTTGCTTTCATGTTTACTTGTTACTTTTTAAATCCCCTGCCTCTTCATCTTGGGAAAGGCTCTTTTCCAAGGTGAAGGTTTGAAATTTGATTTGATTTGATTTATTATTGTCACATTTATTAGTATACAGTGAAAAGTATTGTTCCTTGTGCACCGTACAGACAAAGCACGCTCTTCATAGAGAAGGAAAGAAGAGAGTGCAGAATGTAGTGTTACAGTCATAACTAGGGGCGTAGAGAAAGATCAACTTAATGCAAGGTAGGTCCATTCAGAAGTCTGATGGCAGCAGGGAAGAAGCTGTTCTTGCCTAAAAATTTGCAAAAGCTTTCAGAGTCTGTTCTTTCCCTACCCAACCCCCCTACTCCCCGCCACACAGTGACATTTTAATTGCCCCCATTCCTTTTAAATTTCACTAATGTTTTGCTGCCAAATTCCTTGATTTCTGACCTTCCCCCACTCTACACTTTGATCTGTGAACTGAGGGTTAAGCATCTAAGGTAAGCCAGGATATTTCAGATACAATTTATCTCTTAGATGCCAGTGAAGGAAAATCGACCGGAAGAGTAATGAAATGCTCTTTCATGTGTGGGAGGTTGTGTTGATCCTGTTTCAACATAACATCCCTATCCACACGATTTCCAATTAGGGTCCTGGTTAGCATTTGGGATGAGGAATCTGGGCTAGTTTTCTTCATTCTTGTCCTTGAATACTTGTCCAATTTTTGCAACCTTAAAATTTCTCACAGTGAAATTGATAAACTGAAAGGGAAATGCTTCATTATTGCAAGCCTGTGACTGATTGCGCAGGCAATGGGAGTATATTTCAGTTGGAAGGTTAGTAATCTGTCAGTTCATGAGCGAGTGCCTTATAGTTGGCCAAGCTACTGGTCTCTTCCAGTCCGTGTGATAAAGTATACATTAGTATGGCAGTGAGATTAGCTGCCAGCTGGCTAGATTGCTCATCTATCCATCAGTCCATCAGGGATTGCATTGGCGGCAAAACTATTTGGCTAACTCACTGGTTTTTATCAACCGATGAGAAAGAGACGGGAGTACGATCAGTTCGAAAATCTACTCGTTGGCCAAGCCACTCAACTGTCAGACTGTAACATAATGAAATATTGCCCATTTAATTTCAGCTCCAGTGCTTTGTTATTTGTTAGCCGCCTCTGTGTTGGAACCAGTCACATTACAAATAAACTTTAAAACTTATGCAGGAGATTCTGTTAAAGGCACCACTAAATAACTGTTCGCCATATATCCTTTGGCTGGCTACTCAACCCAATGGCAACCCTGCCAATCTTTCAAAGGGAGGATGGCAAAGAGAACTTGATTGGAACTGTGTCTCATCAATGCAGAAAGATAGGGATTTTCATGGGGCTGTGGCCTGGGATTTAAACAGCCTGATTTCACAAGCCATCTCAGGGTCCCACCACCTCCGGGACAGATTTTAAATTAGAGAGGACTGGCAGGTATTGGGGAGGGTTGGAAAACCCACTTTCCACTAATTAATCTCCCTTAATCTCCTCAAAGACAGAGAACTGTTGAATTGTGATTTAAATGGTTCTAGCTGGTTAAACAAAAACTGCTTTTGTCAAAGTCTGGAAAAAGTCTAACCACCTGTCCCAGTTCATTAATTTGGAGGCACTCTGCTTTGAGATTAAAATAAGCACATTCTCACTCTATTGCTTGCACAGCTGTGACCAATATGAATGCTTGACTGAATTTCAAGTGCTAATGGATTTTAGTACATTGGTGCTCCATTCAGCCGAGATTGGATTACAGTTTCAGAAGGTTGTATTAACAGCGATTAACAGGTTGTGTTTTTGATATGGCTTCTGGTTTGTAAACACAAGCTAATATGAGAACCAGTATTGCAGTTTTTTCCCAAATGATTTTTCTCAATATCGATGGTGTTGTGTTTCATGGAAATCTTTAATAAATGGTGAGAAGTTTTCTTATCTCCAAGGGATGTGAAATATTTTCATTGATATTGTATGGAATCAGAGGACGGCATATACTATATACTGTGTGAATGGCACTGGAGGTACATGCAGATGCATGGAAGGGAGTGTATGTGGAGAGTGAGCAGGTGAGGGTTAAATAATATTATGAGCCATGCCACTGTTGCAAAGAATTGGGGGGGGTGCTTCTCACCAGCATGCTTCTGGACCTGAAGAACTCCTGCGTTAATTCGATAATGGCACTGCAAACTCAAACCCAATGGTTTGAGTACTCCCTAGAGAAAATTCCAGCTCCAGATCTTGATTTAACATTTTGTCCAAAAAACAGAAATTCCCTAAAATGCCACTTAAGCCTTTGTAAATTAAAAAGCTGCTCTATTTCCATCACTCCTCTGCAATGCTCTTGATTTCAGGCAATATTCCAGAATATTGGGCGGCATGGTGGCACAGTGGTTAGCACTGCTACCTCATAGCACCAGGGATCCAGGTTCAATTCTGGCCTCAGGTCACTGTCTATGTGGAGTTTGCACTTTCTCCCTGTGTCTGTGTGGGTTTTCACTGGATACTCCAGTTTCCTCCCACAGTCCAAAGATGCTTGGGTTAGGTTAATTGGCCATGCTAAATTGACCCTAGTGTCAGGGGATTGGTGAGGTATATATGTGGAGTAATGGGAATAGTACCTGGGTGTGATTATGATCGGTGAAGACTTAATGGGCTGAAAGGCCTCCTTCTGCACCATTGGGATTTTATGGAACTGAAAGCCCAAATTTTGCTGGTGACTCTGTGCTGATCACTTCCACATAAAGTCTGGTAGATAAGCAAGAATATAACTAACAAGACTGCACATTTATGGAATTCTAGTGTGTATGAAACCAGATTATGTATTGAGATAGGAATTAAAAGCTTCAAAGATTTATGAGCTAAAAATATTTACATTGAAGATCTGTTAATTTCTATCTTCTACTCAATCTTTTCAAGGATAAAATCTTAACAGAGAAATTAAACTGCTGGAAAATTTACTTCCATTGAGGGTGCCCTGGGGATCAAATGATCTGCTATAAAGAAGTGGTTATATCTGGCCACAGTTATATTACAGCTACCATTTAGAACAACATTTCAATCAATGTGAGTTGCCAGCACTAAGTTTACTGCTAGTTGCACTACTTCCAAAACCCAAAAGTCAGAATCTTTGGGGAAAAATTTTCCCATTCCGCCCGCCATGGGAATTGGAGGGGTCGAGGAGCGGACCATGGAAAGGTCAAATGATTTTGGGCAGGATTTTTCGGTTTCAGGATGAGCGCAGCCAGAAAATCCCACCCTCTATTAATATATTTAAATAAGAAGTCTCACAACACCAGATTAAAGTCCAACCAGTTTATTTGATAGTAAGCCCACAAACTTTAGGATGTGCTATTCCTTCATCAGGAGCAGCGAAGGAACAGCTTTTCTGAAAGCTTGTGGGTTTACTATCAAATAAACCTGTTGGACGTTAACCTGGTGTTTATTCCAATCCAATGCTGACATCTCCACATCACAATATATTTAAATGCAAAGTTAATCATTGGTGTCAGTGAAGAGTTAACTGGCCTGTTTGCCATTAATTAATGTTGGAAGCATATGCGCACTGCTGTTACAACTTTTCATGGAAAAGGTTTTGGGTCTGTATTTCTGCATGACTCAGAAATGTTGCTCTGGATCCAATTGTGTTAGGTGTGATGCTGAGGCCATCTCCAGTCATTTGACGTCATCTATGCCAAAGCAATATATTACAGATGCTGGAAAGCTGGAGTGGGGAAACAGAAAACGTCGCGAATGTTCAGTGGGTCAGGCAGCATCTGTGGAGTGTCAAGAATATCTGTCAAGGAAGCAAAGAAATTGCAATAATTTCTGTTGCTAATATTCTGATTGTTAAACTGATGGAACTTAAGGCAAGAATCAAAGTGGCTGTGAATTTAAGCTGAGTTCAGGTGTTCACCTTAAGCAATTTAGTAAATACAGAACAGCAATATATGTGATTGAAAAGATATAGAATCATACAGTGCAGAAAGAAACCATTCGGCCCTTCGAATCTCTACTGACCACAAGCCCACCCAAGCCCTATCCCCACAACCCCGTGTATTTACCCCAGATAGTTTCCCTTAACACTGAGTGGCAATTTAGTATGGTCAATCCACCTAACCCACAAATCTTTGGACTGTGGGAGGTAACCAGAGCACCTGGAGGAAACCCACACAAACACAGAAGGTGCAAACGCTAATCAGACAGTGACTCAAGTTGGGAATCAAACACGGGTCCCTGGTGCTGTGAAGCAGCAGTGCTAACCACTGTGCCACCATGCAAGCCGTCTATGACATGTAAGGTGTGAAAGAAAGGCATTGGGGGTAAGGTATGAATATATTTGAGTTTGCTTTTGTTTTAAATCCTGAAAGCCAGAAGTAAAGAGATGAAGTCAATCATGTCTGGGAGAGATTAGTCTGAAAGAAATTGCATGAGACAATGGAGGGATCAAAGGGAAATAATGTATTTAATGGGATATTGAAACCTATAAAGGGAGCTGTTTCAGTTCTCTGCCAACAGCAGGAATAGTTGATTAACTCACAGCAAGCGATGTGAACGAAGCCAGATTTGAAAAGCTAAATGCTGGTTAACCTCAGAAACAACCCCAACAGGAGAAGAGGAACTCTGTGGCAAAGTAAAAGATTTTATACATCTCAAAATCTATTAGGTGCTGTTGAATAAAGTGGGGAAGCTTAGTCCTGAAGGTATAAATAAGATTGTTCAGAACCCATGGAGGTTAATCCCTACCATGAGGAACAAGGCCCTTCGACCCATCTATTCTGCAATGATTCTCCAAAGGAGCATTTTACCCAAGCCTGTATCCCTCCCATCATATTTCTTAAGCATTTACCATAATAAATCCACTAACCATAAGCCAAACATCATTGGTTACGAGAGAGCAATTTAGGATGACCAATCCACCTAACCTGCGTACCTATGGACTATTTAAACTGAAGTATTGGTACGGTGTGAAACCTTTGCCTTATTTTAGGTGTAATTCTATTTCATTTCATTGTTTTTCCAACTTTTTAATAAAACATTACTTATTAGTAAAATCATCAGAGGTAGTCAGGACATCATTTGTAGATTCCAAAATCTCCCTCATGCTATATAAATTGCATACACAAAACATGAGGTTAATTGTTTCAAGTTTCCTCTGGGATTTGTGATCAGCCATGCCCTGAACAGGGGAGAAACAGAGTTAATATTTTGAGTTCTGGATTTCCACCAAGTCAGGATGACTCAGGAGGCCTTTTGAATTGGCCAGCAGATATTGAGATCCCCGACTCTGTTCTTGAGCTGTGAAACACATTGGTGTGTAAACCATGCTGATGTAAGCTCATGATCCAGTGTGATGGGAGCTGAGTCCAGAAAGCAGGGCTTACTTTGAGATTCTACTGCATTGAAATTAGTTTCCTGTCACGTGATGATGGAAATGTGGTTCCCCATTGACATGTGGAGCAGACATTCATCAATTGGTTTTACAATGACATAAAACCAATTTTTGTAATCTCTCAATATTTTTCCATTCCTCTCACTATGACGCACACTGAAATCGGGAGTGGGAAGATCCCGGTGATTTTCTGTTTGAGTGGAAGGGTAGAAATTGGTATACAGGCAATGAGGGAACTGAGGGGCTGGGTAGAAGGCATGGGCAGATCATCCACGATGGGTGGGGGCATGGAGTGACATGGGGCATGTCTAGAGATTGAAAGGCATGTGAGGGGTGAAGACTGGAGTGCCGTAGCTTTTCTGTTACAATGGGACAGTGTACCATTGCAAGGCGCAGGCCTTTAAGTAGCCCATCTGTACATACAGCAGTCCCCGGATCACCTGGCCTGTACGCAGCCTGTCCGCCGTCTCTTCAGGTATATCATCCCCCAAGTGTGGGCAAGCCGAGGAAGAAATTGTCCCAAATTCCCCTACCTTTCTGGAGGATGAAAATTCAGCCCATTAACTCTGCTTCTCTGCCAGATATTGCCTGACCTGCTGAGAACTTAGAGCATTTTCTGAACTTGACTATTCATAGCGTAATGAGAAATTCAAGCACACGAACTGCGTGAAGGTTACATAAAGCAACAATGCTACATTTCGTTGGAACAAATATTTGTAATTATTAATTGAAAAGATTAACTTAGAAGAACAGACTATTTACAATGGGTATTCATGACTGACCATCCAGACTTACTGGGAGACTGGCCAAGGATTTAACCCTAATCTCTAATCAGTGAGGTACAGATGATGAAGCTCCTATTGTTAATTCCCCATGACCATATGAACCTCTTCTCCCAGACATGAAGATATTTTCCTTTCCTGGAGACTTCTCAGATCCAGAGTGCTGCCCTAGCAGTCCGTATATATCTCCGACAGCACCACTTCAGTTCCATATCCTGCTACTCTTGCCACTATCACAAGCTTCGAGGTGTACCGTTTGCAGCCTTGTCTCTGACCACGCTGCAACTTACAAACCATGGATTTCTGTCCCTTGCTGCTCTCCCTCTCAATACCACGTCCACTTCCATGCACACCCTCCCCTCTCAGCCCGCCAAAGGTACTGCTCCAGTCCACAGGGTCATCCACAGCGGCTGACCTGTGGGCAGATGCCCACCTGTAATGCAAATTGGTATAAAGGGAATGAGGGACCTGAGGGAATGGGTTGAAGGCATGGGGGCATTGTCCATGATGGGTGGGGAAGATGTAGTGACATGGGGTATGTCTGGGGAATAAAAGGTATGTAAGGGCTGAGGATTGGACAATGGGACGATGCAGGCCTTTAAATATCCCACCTCTGCACAGGTTAGCCCCCGGATCGCCTAGCCTAATCACAGCCTACACCCTCCTCTTTAGTGCTTTTTCTCCAAGGGTGGGCACCATGGATGACCTCCAGATGCCTTCCAAAGTAGTTTTACAACTTATACCCAGCTCCTAACTGGCAGCCTCTTTTGGAATTTGTAAGCTCTCTTCTGCGAATTTTGGAGCAAATTCACACAGTGGCAAATTAATGAAAAGAAAATCATTCCCAAGTTCACAAAAACAGTCGAGAAGCCAATTCACAGCGACACCTTTTGAAGCCCGTTTAATATTAGATTAGCAGCCAAATGCAAAGAGCTAGGCCAAATTCTAGCATAATTCTGTGCTAATATTGTCATGTTGCAGTTGCTAACTCACTCCCCTGCTCTTCCTGAATCCTGCACTGTGCCTGTGTTGTGAGCAATCTAGATATTAAAACTGGGAGTTGCCATTCTAACTCTTAGGTTAGATGCGATATGACATCACTAGACTTGGTTGTTTACCATCTTTAGCAATAAAAGTGGAAGCAGCTGGGCTGTAACATGCACCAAAAGTTAGCTTTAGCACCACAAATAGTTCCCTTCATACTTATTGCAAATACAGGAGAGATGGTGCAAAGCTGACAGTTTCTTAAGATAATCTTATGTCAAAGCTGAAACTTCAGTCAAAATGTAATAGCCCTGATGTTATCCTATATACTGAGAAACGGTGACAACACCACTGAGGCCATTTCCAAGACCACTGATGGGATTAAGGCTAATCAGGCAGACTGTTGGCTGCTATCACAATCCTTAGGCCTGCAGGGCTGATTTCCGACTTCAGAGAGCTTCTGGCCAAACAGATTGCCTGCGCTAAATCAATAAACATCTGTGACTTGCTGAACACAGACATGTTGTCCAACAATAAGTTTTCTAAAATATTTTAAGTACCCAAATATGACAAGTAAATCAATCACATTTATTGGTGAAGAACAAATGGCTGCAAAGGTTTTCTTGGCAATATTTGCAGATATGCTGACAGCCTTTATGTCACATTCTGCGGTTTATTCTTCTTTCAACAGATTAACATCTGACTTTAGTTCGAATCCTGATCCTTGTCGCCTCACTATAGGAAGGATGTAGAGGCTATTGAGAGGGTGCAGAGGAGATTTACAAGGATGCTGCCTGGATTGGGAGGCAGGTCTTATGACGATAAGTTGAGGGAGCTGGAGAGACGTAGGTTGAGAGGCGACCTGATAGAGGTTTATAAAATGTTGAGAGGAATAGATAGGGTGGACTCTCAGAGACTATTTCCCCGAGCTGAAATGGTCACTACGAGAGGACACAGATTTAAGGTGCAGGGAAGCAAATACAAAGGAGATGTCAGGGGTAGGTTTTTCACTCAGAGGGTGGTGAGTGAATGGAACCGACTGCCGTCGGAGGTTGTTGAGGCAAACTCACTGGGGTCTTTTAAGAGACTCTGGATGAGTATATGGAAAAGAATAGGATAGGGGGTTATAGATAGGTCTGTAGATGTGATCAGCGCAACTCGTGGGCTGAAGGGCCTGTTTGTGCTGTATTGTTCTATGTTCTGTGTTTAAATGGCGGGCAGCAAATTATCATATAAATGCATTAAATACTTATCCATTACAGCATGGGGCCACAGTGATTAGCACTACTGCCTCACAGTGCCAGGGACATGGGTTCGATTCCCAGTTTGGGTCACTCTGTGTGGAGTTTGCACACATTTTCCTCGTGTCTGTGTGAGTTTCCTCCGGATGCTCCCGTTTCCTCCCACAGCCTGAAAGACATGCTGGTTAGATGCATTGACTCGAACAGGTGCCATAGTGTGGCGACCGGGGGAATTTCACAGTAACTTCATTGCAGTGTTAATGTAAACCTTACTTGTGATTAGTAAATATACTTTACTTTTTTTTTTAACTTTACACTGTCAACAGAAACCACAATGAAAATCTCCTCCAAATATTTGAGCAATAACTGAACATTCATGATTAATTTGATCCCAAAACCTCATGAAGTACAGAACCACGCTGGATGATAATAGATAATCTGTGCTGAAAATGCAGAAAATGTTTTGAAGATGTGCAGTGCAAACCTGATTTAATTCAAACCCTCACACATTCCACACACTGAATGCAACCCATTCCTCGAAAGGTGATGAGAATTACAAGCATCGATTCTGTTTGTTGGCTTTAGATTACATTTTTCTTTCTTTAATTAATTTCTGGAAAGAAGTATGAATGTATACTTTATACTGACATTGATTAATACTCTAAAATTAAAGAATAGAGATAAATATATCCGACTCTCAAATTGCA
This sequence comes from Sphyrna mokarran, assembly GCA_024679065.1. Lineage (NCBI taxonomy): Eukaryota > Metazoa > Chordata > Chondrichthyes > Carcharhiniformes > Carcharhinidae > Sphyrna > Sphyrna mokarran. Next base: position 57,218,117 of record JAGIQG010000016.1, on the reverse strand, counting down.
TGAGAACCTAATTTGATATTGAAAATTTCATGGGGTCAAACTGTAACTATCAGCTGGGTGGAGTAATTAGATGTGAACTCCCCTTGTGGCAAAATTTATTTTGTAATGAATAGCTAAAGTTCTCAATACTGTTGTCTAATTCAGATGGCTTCTGATGCAGTCAAATAACCTTTACAATAATATTTTGATGTGGCAAGCATTATCCCATGACAAATGGATTCCATTAGAGCATAAATATGGTGTATTAGGAAGTAATAATAAAACACAGAAGACTGAAACAGGCTGAATGCATTACTGAATATTTCTACCATATATGGTTTAGACTGTTTCCAAAGCGAAGTCCTTAAATCCTGCTTGGATAACACAATTTCAGTTAAAATACAGATAATGAAAAGATGCAAGCTAAAAGGAATAAACCTCCAAAATACTCCTTTTACAGTTTTGACATTCTTAAAAATAGGTATAATTCACAGCAATGTATTTGATAATTGACTGATGTTCATTCAAGTTAGGTAATAATTCTCATTTCCTCCTCTTATGGGGTTACTGGGAGGGTGGAGAGTTCCCTCATTCAAAGACGTGCAACAATGAAATGAGTAGTCCACTGGTTTGTTATGAGGGAGCAAATTTGGCTTTGACATAAGAAGAAATGACCGACATAACACATTTCACGTACAAAGTGTACTTAAAGCATTTCACAAGAGAGGAGGATTTGGACATTGAGTTGGTGGGGCTGTGATTTAAGATGGAGCCAAGAAAAATGATGCCAATCTGTCTTAAGAGAGAATTCAAGAGACTAAAGTCAAAGCAGATTAAAAGCTCTGTTGCTGATGCTGGCATGGACGGACAGGAGGATATAAAATCAAGGCTCCAAGCAGCAACTGGGCCTGAGCTTCCTGCTGGAGGAAGAGGACAATGCTCAGCTATATTGTCTCCTTATGTTTCTAACTGAACCCCACTGCTGAAGAAACCCTCATCCATGCCTTCGTCACCTCTGAGCATGCCTTCTCCAATACTCCCCTCACCTGTCCCACAAGATCCATCCAGAATAAACTCCAGTAGATACCTACTGCCCATATCCTATATCCTGTTCATCATTCATCCAACCTGACCAACCTCAGAGTCTCGATCCCACAAATGCATTAATTTAAAACTCTTCAGTGTATATATCTCTCGGAGTGTGTACTTCACCCTTCCCTCCTGTAATCTTACATACCAGCTTAGGGCAAATTGCCCTTTGAAGCCATGATTCTATATCATCCCATCCATCCATGCAAACATCAGCAGCACAGCGTTTAATCTGCTTGACCCTAGTCTCTAGAATTCTCTCCTAGTACCTTTTTGGTCTCATCTTTAATCACAGACTCTCCAACTCAGGATCCAAATCCTCCTTCCTTGTGAAATGATTCAAGTACATTTTGTACATCAAATGCGTTACATTGGTCATTATACAGACAAAGCATATCGTACATAGAGAAGGAGTGAAGAGGATCCAGAATGTAGTGTTACAGTCAAAGCTAGGACGTAAACAGAGATTGACTTCATATGAAGTAGATCCATTCGAAAGTCTGATGGCAGCAGGGAAAAAGCCATTCTTAAGTCAGTTGGTACATGACCTCAGACTTTTGTATCTTTTTCCCAACGGAAGAAGGTGGAAAAGTAAATGTCTGGAGTGTGTGGTGTTCCTAATTATGCTGGCTGCTTTTCCAAGGCAGTGGGAAGTATAGACAGTGTTAATGAACGGGAGACTGGTTTGCATAATGGACTGGTCTTTGTTCACGATCGTTTGTAGTATTTTTGCAGTCTTGGAAGAGTAGGAGCCCCATACCAAACTGTAATACAACCAGAAAGAATGCTTTCTATGGTGCATCTGTAAAGGTTGGTGAGGGATGTAATAGACATGCCAAATTTCCTTAGCCTCCTAGAAAATACAGGTGTTGATGGGCTTTTTTAACTGTAATGTTGACATGGAGGGACCACGTTGTTGGTGATCTGGACACCTAGAAACCTGAATCAAACATTTCTATTTCATCCCCATTGATGGCCACTTTTTGAAAGGTTAAACTGGGCACAGACAAACAACAGGCAGAAATATAGAGGTACAAGATCCTTTGTGTAGGCAGGAATTAGAAATCTTAGAGGCAAACAAAGAATTTCTACAGTTGTGCCATTAGTGTGATTTGGCTAGAGTCTACCTGGGATTTTGGGAAGCTGTCCCAATTTTAAACAGTTCTGATGTATCAAGAGGACTGTTAGAACTTACAAGACTGAGAATTTTCAATTCTCTAACTGAAGGATTCAATTCTAGTATCACTTGAGCATCAGACTTTGCTGTGTTGAGCTTGTTTAAATGGTTTTGTCCATGGCAGGTTTTGGTTTGATTGGAACATTGTAGATATGTTTAAGGGTTATATTTTATTGTGCTTATTTAGTTTTAGTTCATAATGGATAAAAGTTGTTGCTAATTTGCTTTCCATACCTGTTAACTATGTTCTCAATTAAACTTTGTTTGATAAGAGTTCCCTGGTGGGTCATTTGAATCACACTTGAAGTGAAACATCTCATGCTTATCCTAGCCATATTCAAAATACAAAACTTATGATCCAGGCACACTCCATAAAACACATTGAAGTTTTTACTTGAACCATAACACAATGCTGAAGAAGGCCATTAGATCCATTGAGTCTGCACAAATTCTCTGAAAGAACATTTTAGCCAGGCCCAAACCTCACCTTATCCCTGTAACTCTGCACATTTACCATGGCTAATCCGTCTAACCTACAAATCTTTAGACACCAAAGGGCAACTTAGCATTGACAATCCACTTTACCTGCACATGGTTGGACTATGGAAGGAAACCAGAGCACCTGTAGGAAACCCTCGCAGACATGGGGACAATGTGCAAATTCCACACAGACAGTCACTTGAGGCCAGAATTTAACCTGGGTCCCTGACACTGTGAAGCAGTGGTGCTAACCACTGAGCTACCATGATAGAAGGGTATTTCACACAAGACCTCCTTAAAGGTTGGCAAAGTGAATATGATGTTGCATGAAGTTGATAATTGCCCTGCTGAACACTCCAAGAAACCCTCCCAATTGCAATTTGCCTTGCTTGACAGGAAATGGCAGAGTGGTCCGTGGGTGCTATCTGCGATCCCCTCTACTCTCAAGGAACCCACCATCCAGGAAGAGTTCTGTGCCTTGTCTAACTGATGCCTCCTCTCCAGATGATAACTAATAAATTCCTTCCCCCTCACAAACATGGCTTCTCTGCCACATGCTTGCTGCAAATCAATGCAACAATGGTAGAGGCAGCAGGTCAAGATGAAACAACAAGCCTATTCCATTTATCCTGTTTTCTCACATATCTTAACACTGACATATATAAAAGGCACAAACATTACACATAAATTTGCATGTTATGCAATGCCCTGTTACATCCTCTGATTGTCCCAAAAGTGCTTCATGGGGAATAAATTACTTCTGGAACATAGCAGGAAAAATACAGCAGCAAATTTGCAAACAGCAAGATTTGAACAAATAGATTAACATCTATCAGCTGTGCCCGTCCCAAAATTGGAAAATCTCATTTAAGATCAACAGACTTTTCCACGGTCTATCTGCCTGTGGCAGGTGGGATGGTAAAATTCACCGCAACATGTTTAAGTGGTGTTGGCCGGGGTGCCAAGGTAAGTGTAATATATCAATTTGCAGGTTAAATATGCAATAGCAAAGTCTTTCAAATAAAACGGAAATTTTCCATTTTTTTAATTAGTTCATTGCTTATTTTAACTAATACTCCCAAGGTAGAGAATACCTGGGAATATAAATCAGTAATCTAACGAAATATAGTTAAAATCTTAAACTGCCAGCCAGGCCTCAAAAAATCATAGCATTTGTCATGAACAGTTAACAGGAGAAATCAGCAGTCTTACGATCTCTGCACGCAGCATATTAATGCTTCATTTAAATCCATGGCTTTGTTATTTCTCAAACTCTCTGCGATATGTCACAAGAAAAAGAACCACTCATTGTGTTTATTTTTACTTATTCATGGGACATGGGCATCATATTCTGAATCTGAGGTTAGACAGTTTCTCTGTTATCAATTATTATTTATTATATTGCTTTTTTGCTTGATGTTGGGTTTATGTTCCAATATTGATGGAAGTGTTTGCTAGTGCTTGCCAAAAAGAAGTTATGATGAAAATGCAAGTCAGAGCTGAAAAGCAATGGTCTACTAAGGCTGCTAATATTAATAAGTTATGTTTAAAACAGACTTTTCTTTTAGATACAACATATATTTTCTGGATAATAAATTATATGCGGTGGGTAATCTTCATTTACAATATCTCCCCTAAAGTTTTAACTTAAGGTTTAAATTTGGTTCCAAAATTGTGGCATTTTAGTAAGAATTTACACTTGAGTTCCATTAGCTGGAGTCCTGGATTTGATCAACTGAACTCCACTCTATGACTTCTAATGCACTGCTACTACAGATCCAAGTTTGGGTGTCTCACGTTTTAAAATGCAAAACTGAACACATTTGTTGATGGTAGCAGCTTTTTAAAACCTTTCTGGTACAGTTACATTCCTCTTGCTTGAGTAGGTTTCAATAGTGATCAGTTGAAACATCAACCAGAGTGCATTAATGTTCAGTATGTATTTTGGACTGTTTTTCTCATCTTGAATTGATACAGGACACTACACCCTCTGATGTGGGGTGCTAGGATATCCTCTATCTTAAAAGCCACAATTCATCGTTAATTTTGTTGACAGACTCATAACTCATTTGAGTATCCCATAAATCAGTCAAAATTAAAATGTCAGGCTGCTGAGGGGAGAAGCACACTTGTCACAGCATGCTCCAAAAATTATAACATTTGTCATGAGCTGTTAACAGGAGAATCTTATTCATGATCTCTGCACACATAGTGTTAATGGCTCATTGAAATCCATGGCTTTGTTATTTCTCAAACACCCTGTATCATTTGTGATAAGAAACAAAATCAATCATTCCAACTGTGTTTATTTTTATTGATTCATGCAACATGGGCATTGCTGGCTGGCCAGCATTTATTGCCCATCCCTAATTGCCCTTCTTCAGAGGACAGTTGAGAATCAACCACATTGTTGCATCTCTGGAGGCACATGTAGGCCAGACCATATAAGGATGGCAGACTTGCTCCCCAAGGGGACGTTAGTTAACCAGATGGGTTTTTTCTGACAATTGACAATGATGGTTTCATGGTCATCAGTAGATTCTTAATTCCAAACATTTATTATTGAATTCAAATTCCGTTATCTGTCGTGGCAGGATTTGAACCCTAGTCTCCAGAACATTAATTGAATTTCTGGATTAATAGTCTGGCAATAATACCACTAACCCATCGATCAATAGATCTGGGATTAACGAACAATACATTTTCCGCTGCAAGTTTAGATTGGCGTGAAACATTTTTTCTTACTACAGCACACTAAATGTTGGCAAAACAAGACATTAGAGTGTTAAAACAAAATAGAGTGAAACATCCTCTGCCAGAACGTTTTGCTCTTGCATCATTTTGGGGCTCTAACTATAGATTTAGGGTGCGTGTAATCTACAGTGGCTGCTAATACAAACGGAAAGCACTGTCTCTGCAAAAACACCCTCGTAAAGTTTACTTTAAAGGCTGTGAAAAGGGAAAATATGAAGGACTAAAATCTCCTCCTGTGCAAGTGCATTAAATATTATCTTTAGATTGTTTCCTGAGGATGTGCATTTTGATTACCAGAGAAAACTCCTGCACGCTGACCTGTCCTTCCATCCTTTTCACACATGGCAAGTAAAAGAGGAGGCAGAGCAGCTATGTGTGCTGATAATGTTGATATTCTTTGTGTTTGTGGATGCTTCCAACTTTATTCTTGTTTGAGATAATTTCTTATCAAATTAAAGACGAAACATCATATGTATAATTGGTCAATTCACTGCACTGGAATTTAAACTCTTCCCTACATAATTCAAGCACAACTTAAAAAAAAAACTTTTCATCAGAGAAAGCCTTGCCATCAGTGGAAAGCCTCACCCACCGGCTGTGAAGATGAGGAAGTGATTGATTTCCCAATATGTGCAGCCAACAGGGAAACCTCTTGCCAGAAACTTGCATTCATAAAGTTAACCCTAAATATAACAAACATTTTGTACCTGATATGTTGGCTGTTTTATTCAACATGCTTACGTTATCAGCCATCTTGTACCGTGTTTTTAGTAATGAGCTTTCTCTGAAATATTAAATAATTATAAAAGCCAGCATGTCCTTTCTGGCATCATTTTTCAATGTCTTATTCTCATTCACACCAGTCTATCACGTGCAGTGACCCTGGTGTTCTGCCAAACAGCAGACTCTTATTACACCACTGGTTCTTAATGGGAAATGAGGTTTGTTGCAGTTATACAGTTGTGTTGTATACACAACAATTTTCTATTGATAATAGCATTGAAATAAAATTCCAAAGCAAATGCTAAGACAGATTATTACGTTTACTTTAGATATTTGCTTATGGTTTAGATTCTGCAAATGCTGCACATGCAATTTTGTGTTCTTTTAACAAGAAAATCCACTGTGCTGATGGAAGGAACTAACAATTGCTGACAGCTACAAGAGTTCTCATCCTTGTGCTCAGATTTATCCATGACCTTATCTCTCCCTATTACTGTGACCTCCTTTGGCCCCTACAGCCCGCTGAGATCTCTTCTCTGTGCCCTTCCAGTAATGGCTTCTTGCACGTTCCTGATTTTCTTCACCATTGGTGGCCAAAGCCTTCAGCTGGGTCAATCTTAAATCATTCTTTAAACCTCTCAGCCTCTCTTTTCATTGAAGATGTGACTTGATACCTACTCCTTGAACCAAGCTATTGATCATTTAAAACCTCTCCACGTGGCTTAGTAATAAATGTTGTCTGATACTGCCCTTGCTGAGCATCTTAGAATATTTTACATTAAGTGTACTCGGTGGTCCGTGTTGTTATCATTGCTGACGTGATGTAACCTCTTTTATTGAACAGGGAGCCAGTTCGTCTTTTGAGAAAGATAGACCATTCAGCTTATTTGATAGATAAATTTCTTCGTACATCGTATCTGAATTCCGAAAGCAATCAGATTGAACATTTTGAAATTAACAGCCCATTGGAGTGAGAAGGAAGGATGAGTTAAAGTGGGTGAATACAATGTCTTTAAACATCAACCCAGCACACTCACATCACTCTCTCCATTTACCTGTCTTTGCCAGACTGTACGGGATGTCAGCAACCCAGAGGGAAAAGGGCAGCAGCCTCAAGAAGAAGTCTATTCCTTGATTCACTATCAAGAACAGAAAGAAAAGTAAAGAAAAGAAACAAAAGATTGGATTTAAAAAGAATGGAAACATAGAAAATAAAGGCAGGAGTCAGCCATTTGGTCCTTCAAGCTTTTTCCGTCAATCATTATGATCATGGCTGATCATCAAATTCAATATCCTGATTCCACCTTCCCCACATATTCTTTGATTTCCTTTAATCCCAAGACTTATATCTAATTTCTTCGTGAAATCACTTAATATTATAGAAACTGAGGATAAAGAAACAGAATAAAGTATTACTTGAAGGATGAAACTCCCCCATTCTGAGACTATGTGTGGGTGCTGGGAGGTTCTGTAGAAATCATCGAAATCATACAGTACAGAAAGAGGCCATTTGGCCCATTAAGTCTGCATCAATCACAATTCCACCCAGGCTCTACTCCCATATCTCTACATATTTACCAACTAATCTCTCAAACCTACACATCTCAAGATACTAAGGGCAATTTTTTTTTCTTTTTAACATGGCCAATCAACCTAACCAGCACATCTTTGGACTGTGGTAGGGAACCGGAGTACCTGGAGGAAATCCAAGCAAACACAAGGAGAATGTGCAAATTCCACATAGACAGTGACCCAAGCGGGAATGGAACCCAGATCTCTGGAGCTGTGAAGCAGCAGTGCTAACCATTGTGTACCGTGCCACCATAAATAAACCTTAAATGCACACAGGCATGGAGAAAATGTGCAGACTCTGTACAAACAGTGGCCCAAGCCAGGAACTGAACGCGGGTCCTTGATACTCTGAGACAGCAGTGCTAACCACTCTGCCACCGTGACACCTTCCACTGGAGCTGACTTGCTGACCAAAAGGGTGAGATCCCACACCAGGTTCGGTGCTTGGAACCTCATTAATTATTCACAAATGAGTTCTCTGGCTCTGGTGGAAGGCAGCTGCTTCATCTGCCCTCCCTCAGCTGACGGGTTTGAGGGTTCTGGCACCATATTTAAATATCAGTCCATCATACTCACATCACTCTCTCCAAGCTACCTTTCTTCGCCAGAATATTCAGGATGTCAACAACCAGCTGGAAAAAGATAGCACCTTCAAGAAGAAGCCTGTTTCTTGATTCAACAACAGTCTGCGCACCCTCCCTCCAAACCTCAAACAGACCACATGACCTGTGAAGTGCCCATGCCCTTTATGAATCTCCAACCATCCCTGGAATCTTCGTCCATCCCTTTACAATACACTTGACTTAATTTCCTCTGGTGAACTAACTTTGTATCTATGAGACATATATAAGAATTTAAGGTCTCTCAATATATTTGAATGTGGAGGCAACTGTCAAAGCCGGTTGATTAAACTAACAGAGGAACAACACATCTCTGACAGCAACTAATTGTTTTTTTCTGCTTAATTATTCAACTGTCTTTACTTGAAGATGCTATAATATTTGCAGAGACGGAATGACAAGTGGTAAAATCCAATGATTTATTAACCGGTTTTGGGCGTTCATTGCCTCCAAGATAAAATATAGCCCATCATGCTTTGCAGGAGTTAAGAAAAAACTACTCAATATTTCTAATTCCCGCTGATGGAGTCTGATCTAATTATACACTGTTCCAAATATCAAGTGTATCCTTCCAGTCCCTTCCTCATCAGGAACTTGCCCATTTCCTTCTTGAAAGACTCAATAAGCTGAGTCCCCTTCATGCTTGGTAGCCATTCATGGGATCCTGAGTTTTCTTTCGTCTCTGGTTTCAAGTATATTTTCATTTCTACTTCATATTTTTCTAAACTTATGACTTTGCTCCTTTTCTGATGTTTCATAAATAATTTCTCAGATTATACCAGATCAACTTGATTTTATTTATTTTTGCGTGGAGATGCAATGGAATGCTGTTTCTATTTTTTGACCCTATTGTCATCATCAAGCACTCCCAAGGTCAGGCAAAACCCATTCAACTCAGTCTGAAGTGTATATTTTACCCTAATCATAATTGCTTCTACACCACCATTGCAGCATTGTAATTATCTCTACCTTGACAAATACACTGAGTTATTGATTTTATTTCTATATTTTATCTTTTATTTGGACCCTTTTCCAACGGGAACCAGATCTCCATTTTGGGGACATCATTGTTATTGAGAAGTGGAAGCTTTCATGCCATCGCCTTTGCCTCAACTCAGATTGATGGCATGAAGATGAAAGGGCACCGTTCTACAACATTGAGCAATCAAAACCATTTTTTCTTCCATAATTCTAAACACTTGAATCTTACTTCATTCCCAGCTTCCTGAGAAAGTGGATTTTCTTTCCCACATTGATGAAGCTTTCCCATGCCATCTTTCTTCAGTTCATTTCATGCACTTGGGACCAAATTAGCATATTTGCCAATCAAAATAAAGAATGGAATGTTTCTTCCCCCTTATCATCTAATTTTTTTAAATAGATTTCCCAGTTAAAAGCAAGGAAGGAAAATATTTCTGTCAAATCCAATCTATGTATTGATATCTTTGGCACTTAAGAATAGAGTTCTGAACTGTTTCTTCCCTTTTATGTATATGTAACTGTTCAGTGAAGAAAATGCCAATTAAAGAAATGGAAGAATTTTTTCCCCACAAACGTAAATGATTCATTTCTCAAGTTGCAAATTTTCACCACCATTTCTGAAAAAAAAGTCTGTGCCTTCCTTGGTGGGTTACAAAAGCAGGGAAGTCATGTTGGAGTTGTGTAGACCTTTGGCGAGGCCATGGTTAGAACACTGTGTGCAGTTCTGGTTGCCACATTATTGGAAGGATGTGATTGCACTGGAGGAGTTGCAGAAACGATTTACTGGAAGGCCTGAATAGAGTGGATGTGGAGAGGATGTTTCCATTTGTAGGAAAGACTAGAACCAGGGGGCGCAGCCTCAGGCTAAAGGGACAATCCTTTAAAACAGAAATAAGGAGAAATTTCTTCAGCCAAAGAGTGATGAATCTGTGGAACTCTTTGCCGCAGAAGGCTGTAGAGACCAGGTCATTGAGAGGCTTTAAGACAAAGATAGATAGGTTCTTGATTTATAAGGGAATCAAGGATTATGGGGAAAAGGCAGGAGAATGGCAATGAGAAAAATATTAGTCATGATTGGCGGGAGCACACTCGGTGGGCCGAACGGCCTAATTCTGCTCCTATATTTTATGGTCTTATTGTCTTAATAGGATGCTGCCTGGGTTGGAACATTTAAATTATGAAAAGAGGTTAGATAGGCTCTGGAGCAGGGAAGGCACGGCTGACCTGATTGAAGTTACAAGATTATGAGGGGCATGGACGGAATGGATAAGGAGCAGTTGTTTCCCTTAGTTGAAGGTCAGTTGCGAGGGGACTTAATTTCAAGGTGAGGGACAGAAAGTTTAGGTGGGATGTGAGAAAAAACCTTTTGCCCAGAGATGGAGATGGGGGGGGGAGTGTGACGGTTTAGACTGGGAGGATGGTGAAGGCGGATTGTCTCATATCCTTTAAAAAGTACCTGGTGAGCGCTTGGCATGTCATAACATTCAAGACTATGGGCCAAGTGCTGGCAAATAAAGCTAGGTGAAAGTTCAGGTGTTTCTATTGTGTCGGTACAGACTTAATGGGCCGAACGGCATCTTCTGCATTGTATGATTCAACCTACTGATTGAAATACAATCAGCACAATCTTACTGACCATTCATGCTGTGCTCCTGCTACAGCGAGGTGGGAGAATTTGGCTGCCAGCTAAATCTCTGTCCACTGCAGCGGAATGGGAAAATCCCACCGACGTGAACAGCAATAAGATTCTGGCCAATGTAATTGCACATGGAAGTTTATTCGGCATTGGGTAGTTAGGAATATGTCATGCACAACTTTAGTGTTCAGTCTTTTGTGTAATTTTGTAGAAACTTTTTTCGCTCCCAATTTATGATGCATTTCACCGCTGTCACAGGAAAACTAGCAGCTCAGGGAATAAAGAACAGAAGATCCCGAGACTAGCCAAACCCATCTTAGCTCCAATCTATTGAGCTTCCTACAGAGCCAAGATTCTCTGAAACCATCTGGTTCACAGATGTGCCTTTACTTAATGCAATGATGGAAGCATTCACAGTGAATGCAAAGAGAGGTGATATTTAATGTTATCAGACACCAACTAAGGTATTGTCCAAATATTTACTTCATGGGAGTGTTTGCCAATTCAGCTTATCATGCTTGTATAAATGCGAGCACCTACAAAAATCTGACTGCACCTTACTTTAAAATAATAGCATCACTTTTAGTTTTCCCGCAGAAAACTAATCATGGAATCCCTACAGTGCAGAAGGAGGCCATTCGGTCCATCATACTGCACTGACTACAATCTCACCCAGGCTTTATCCCCATAACCACATGTATTTACCTTGCTAGTCCCCCTGACACTAAGGGACAATTTAACTTCACTGTTCTACCCATTGTACACATCTTTGGATTGTGGGAGGAAATCAGAGTACCTGGAGAAAACCCATGCAGACCTGGGGAGAATGTGCAAATTCCACAGTCCCCAAGGCTGAAATTGAACTCAGGGCCCCAACACCGTGAGGCAGTAATGTTAACCACTGTGCCACTGTGCTGCCCTAATTAATGTAGATTGGAGCAATAACCTACTTAAAATTCTAATGGCAAGGAAATAATATAAACTCAGTTAATCCAAACTAAAAACATTATAAAATATCCACCACACGATGCTTTGTTTGGGAGACAGTGTTACAGTTCCCTTAGAGACTGACATTTCTGTGTGGTTCAGGAATATCTTAAGAAAAACCCTGTAACACGATATTATAATGGCTCCCCTTCTCAAAATACATATCCTTAGCAATGTGACTCATGTGGGCCTTGTATCCAGGTAGAAGTAATAATTATTCCTACCTGGTAACGAGGCCCTGTGATCAAAAATGCGCTGCCTGAAAGATGGTAGAGGCCGGTTGCCTCACATCATTTAAAAAGTGTTTGGATGAGCACTTGGCACATCATAACATTCAGAGCTATGCGCCAAGTGCTGGCAGATGGGATTAGGTGGAGTTCAGGTGTTTCTAATGTGTTGGTGTGGACACAATGGGCTGAAGGGTCTCTTCTGCACTGTATAAGATTCTATGATTCTAAGATAGAGTCATAGAGGTTTACAGCATGAAAACAGGCCTTCGGCCAAATTGTCCATGCCACCCTTTTTTTTCAGAAACCCCTAAACTGATTGCAATTCCTGCATTTGGCCCATATCCCTCTATACCCATTGTGCCCATGTAACTATCTAAATGCTTTTTAAAGATAAAATTGTACCAACTGTACTACTACTATCTCTGGCAGCTTGTTACAGATACTCACCACCCTCTGTGTGAAAAAATTGCTCCTCTGGACACTTTTGTATCTCTCCTCTCTCACCTTAAACCTATTCCCTCTAGTATTAGACTCCTTTACCTTTGGGAAAAGATATTGTCTATCTACCTTGACTATGGTCCTCATTATTTTATAAACCTCTATTAGGTCACCCCTCAGTCTCCTACGCTCCAGAGAACAAGGTCCCAGTTTATTCAGCCTCTCCTTATAACTCATAGATGTTAGGTGGATTAGCCATTGTAAACATCCAAGGTAATGGGGAGGGGGTCAGGAAGGGGACCTGTGTAAGAGAGTCAGTGCAGACTCGATGGGTCAAATGGCCTCTTTCTGCGCCGTAGGAATTTTATGATTCTATGTCTGCACCAGCCAAAGATACATCACTAACTATTCTAATACGATTTTCCAGCACTTGACCCATAGCCTTGTATGTTTTGGCATCACAAGTGCACATCTAAATACTTCTAAACAGTAATATATTAGACTGTCTATTAAATTTCAAGGCTATCTTTGAATTAAAAGATGGTCTTGAAATTAAAAAAAGATTTTTAACTCACATGTCCCATAAATCTTTTGCTCCCTCACTTTGAACCTATGTTCCTTGTGACTGACTTTTCAACTACGAGAACAGTTGCCCATTCTGTCCCCGTCCCTCATAATCTTATACATATGATAGGCTGAAAGGCTTTTGCTATTGACCTCTATGACAAAATGTGACACTCCTAACATGTTCTTGTGTAACTTGGAGGCTAATAATCTATATTATATCATCACAGCTGTCCTTATCACTGTCAGTAAAGTTTTACAACACCAGTTTTAAATCCAACCGATTTATTTGATAGTAAATTCACGAGCTTTCGACTCTATAGCCTTCATTAGGCAAATGCAGTGTTCTGGTCTGCAATAGCACACATCAGCACAGACAGTTACAGATTGCTGATTAGAATGCGAATCCCTACATCTAACCTGCTATTCAAGTGTTAAAGTGGCTAACAATGTGTGTGAAGGGAATCCTGAGCATTGGTTAGAGAATTGTGAATTTTCTCCAGGCAGCACAGTAAGTGAGGTTTTTTGCTAACCCAGGCAAGTTACGGGGGTTACAGATAGTGTGTCATGAAGCCAAGATCCCTATTAAGACCGTCCTCATGTGTGCAGAACTATGAGATACTATACGATCAAATAAATCGGTTGGATTTAAAATTCGTGTTGTAAAACTTTACTGAGTTTACCCCAGTCCAACGCCGGCATCTCTACATCCTTATCACTGTCCACGGGGTTGAAAATCTTGCACTTTCTTCCCAGTAAATCAACATGAGCTTCATTGTCCCCATGGCAACCATATTTGTTGCCAAACTGGATGTAGACTTGGTCATTTGACCCCCTTCACTACTCCATTTTAATAGTCATTTCTTAAAATGTAATGTCAGAAAGGAACTTGCCAGTAAATTGTCGATAAGATCTTGGGAGCAGCAGACAAAAACATAAAGTGATAGAAATAACTAATTTTGCCACAGTTTATCATTTGTGCGTTAATGGCCCTCCGACATTGATCTTTACACTCGATCTACTCCTAAATTCTCTGTCAGAAAGTTTAAAAACAACAGGACACCACTGAATAATTGGTGTCAACTGAGGTGTTTTTTGATAAGATCTTCAGACGACTTCCATCTCACATCGTATCGAAAACATACCTTCACAACAGCAGAAGGAATTCTTACATCTGTAATGCTTCTTTGAGACTATGGGATATTGGAGGGATGTCCCTGAAACAGATCTCATCATCTGTGTATTTATTTTGTAAGTATTTTCCCAATAGGTCCTTAGAATGTTCCATGCTTCCCAGAGTAACGTCTCTTATAATAATTTGAGGATGTATTCGCTAAACATTTATGATTCATGGTCGTAGATCCACATCCTGGCCATCAACAGTGTTTCAAAATCTAAGCTAAATACTTGCACCTTTAGGCTAGAACCCAATGTTTTGAGCTGAGTGCACTTGCTGACTAATCAGTGGATTTTGCTGAGTGAATATCATTTTACTATTTTTCCTGGTTTCCATTTTGGCACTACAGGAATCCAAATTCAGAACAGAACTTACCTTCAGGGTTTTTTGATTTACAAAAATTGATGGACGTCTTTTAAACAGAGTTTAAAACCTGTACATTTCATTCCTACAGAGTTTTTATTTGCTTATTGGACTGATAGTGTGAAGTTTAAGTTTATTTATTAGTTATATTAACACTGAAATGAAGTTACTGTGAAAATTCCCTAGTCTCCACACTGGTGCCCGTTTGGGTACACTGAGGAAGAATTTAACATGGCCAATGCACTTAACCAGTGCATCTTTCAGATGGTGACAGAAAGCCAGACCACCAAAGGAACGCACACAGACCACGGGGAGAATGTGCAGACTCTGCACAGACAATGACCCAAGCCGGGAATTGAACCCAGATCCTTGGCGCTGAGGTAGCAGTACTAACCACTGTGTCACCATGTGATGGAACAAAGTAAGAATGATAACTGAGCACTGAGCAACAATTGTCGCATATAAGACAGTACACACGTGTGGGAGAAGCAGAGAACAGCTGAGGTTTCAAAAGTCAAGAAATAGATACACTCAAGGGCATGGCATCCTTTTGAATGACCAGAAGTAGGCAAATATATAATGTGAGAAAAGTATTGAGAAGAGAAAAGCATAATTCATGACCAAAAATATCCTACAATATCCTACAATGTAGGGTCAATGATAGGTAAGGTTAGTAATCAGTGCAAGTTGCTTTCATTGTCTTTAAGTATCTCTGAGCAAGTTATGTTGAAACAAATTGATGACAGTTCATAGGGATGTTGATAGATCTGATCATATCTGCAATCACTTAGAGCAGAACACACCTCTCAGCAGGATTGCATCCTCCGCATCCACTCCCTATGCAGTATGAAATCTTTTCAGTGACAGCGCCTATAAAATGTACCTTAGTGTTTCCACCAGCTTTCCCACAGACATCCATAATATTGAGCTCCTTTCCTCAGGACGGAAGGAATAAAGATGAAAGTCAAAATTTGCCAGATAAAATCAAACAGATACCAATTGCAATGTTGGCTAAAAAATAAAATAGTTATAAAAGCAAGAATTTGTTTGAAGGGATGTATGACAACTATATCCTTGTTTATCTAACGAGAAAAATGGATTCAATGTTTTCCATCAAACAGATTTAGTTTATAAAATCGCAACTGAAATGTTTTCCTGTGACCCATGAGATGGCATTAAATTTTTAGCCATAATCCCCGCTGCAATAAAGAATTTAGCTTTCAGATTTTCCTTGTGGAATACTGTGTTCTGTGTCTAGGGCTCCAATGGCATGCACTGTTTAATTTATATTGGATCTGTAGCTATCGGGAAAAGTATTTACACAGAAATAATTAAAGGAGTCTCAGAACTCAATCATTTCATAGTTGGTAAGAACATTAAAAGCTTCGGATTCAAAGGCCATTGCTTATTCTGAAGTAGAATCAACATTTCAGATAAAACTTTTCCTCACTGCCAAGGACTTGGATGCATAAAACCATTAAATCACCAAGGATTAGACTCAGAAAATACCCCCCAGCAACTAAACAGCCAAGTATCGGACACATCACGATACACTGGTGCATAGGATTAAACAACAGAGCTGGAGACCAAATTACAGCACGTAAATGGTTACAATTATTTCCAGACACTTGCACTGCCGCCGTGGAATGGCAACTTTTTGCATGAAGACAAAAAACTGTGGGGAAGGCAATAGCCAAGTGGTATTTTCACCAGACTATTAATTCTGCAAATGTTCATGGCAGGACCTGGGTTCGAAACCCACTGTGGCGGATTGTGGAATTTGTATTCAATAAAAAAAATTTGGAATTAAGAATCTACAAAACCATTGTCGATCATCAGAAAAAACCTGCCTGGTTCACTAATTTAGGGAAGGAAGTCTACCATCCTTATCTGGTCAGGCCTATATGTGACTCCAGAACCCCTACAATGTGGTTGACTCTTAATTGGCGTCAGGCAACAAGGGATGGACAATAAATGCTGACTATCCAGTGACACATATGTCCCATGAGTGAATTAAAAAAATTATTGCCTGAGCCCTCACTTACATATCCAATTAAGGAAACAATTGGAGCATTTACAAAAAGAAACATTTACGTCCACTGTACTCAATTCAGATTTTAGGCTTGAAATTCAGGGGGCAAATAACCCCCGAACATGGGATTTGTGACTGTTCCTTTTGATGGAGTTAGCACAGAAACTTTGCACTGCCTGCTTATTTACATATTAGCTGTGTTTACTCAGCCTGCTGTTAGGTGTCCCAGAAGATACGCTGGAGACTTCTTGGAGACCTCCACGCAAGAACAGCAGAGGCTTAAACTTCTCATGCATAACTAACCTCTGCAAGGAACCATCTGAAATTATGATTTAAAATGATGAAAGGGAAATGGCTGAGGGCTTCAAATTTCTACGTGTCCAGATCACTAACAACTTGTCCTGGCCCCTCCATGCTGACGTTATGGTTAAGAAAACCCACCAATGCATCCACTTTCTTGAGAGGCTAAAGAAGTTCAGCATGTCCGCTTCGCCTCTCACCAATGTTTGCAGATGCACCATAATAAGCATCCTTTCCAGATGCATCACAGCTTGAAATGGCTCCAGCTTTGACCAAGACTACAAGAAACTACAACAGGTTGTGAACGTAGCCCAGTCCATTACGCAAACCAGCCTCCCATCCATTGACTCCATTTACATTTCCCACTGCCCGCAGAAAAGCAGCCAGCATAATCAACGATCCCCCTGTACCTCACTTCCAACTTCTTCCATCAGGAAAAAGATACAGAAGTTTGAAACCACATACGAACTGACTCAAGAACAGTTTCTTCCCTGATGGTATCAAACTTTTGAATGAATGCATCTTATGTTAAGTTAATCTTTCTCTACACCCTAAATAGGACTGTAATGCTGTATTCTGCACCTTTCATTGGAGCACTTGCAAACACAACCAAGATGGATGATGTCTCCGGCTTCCATTGCAGCAGAGGCAGCAATATCTGGCTGGTACAACTGGCTGGTTCAGAATGAAGCCATGCCATGGTTAGCTTACTGTCAACCCAGATTGCTGCCATGTTATATCAGTGGACAGCAATGTACAAAGGAGCTTGCAGGGTACACAGCAGTCTGCCTATGGGTACAACAACACATTGTGAGGATTACTGAGGCACCACCCTGTGGGAATGGGAGTGACACGGTGGAATGTAATGCCGTTATATTCTTTTAGGCGAGATGGTTGCATTCACATTGCCCTCAGTGCTCTTTTTTTATTCATTCATGGGACATGGATGCTGCTGACTGGCCAGTATTTATTTATTTATTGCCCATCGCAAGCTGCCCTTGGAAGGCAGTTGAGAGTCAATCCCACATTGCTGTGGCTTTAGAGTCACCTGTAGGCCAGACCAAGTAGGGACAGCAGATTTCCTTCCCTCAAGGAAAATAGTGAACCCAGATGGGTTTTTCTGACAATCGACAATGGTTTCATAGTCATCAGTGGCTTCTTAATTCCAGATTTCTTTTTACTAAATTCAAATTCCACTATTAGCCATGGCAGGATTCAAACCCAGGTCCCCAGAACAGTAGCTGAGTTTCTGGATTAAAAGTTTAGCATTAACATCACTCGGCGATTGCCTACCCTCTTACTCTTCCTTGTTAGCCAGTCCAAATTGCTGTTAGCCAGTGCTTCTGAATTTCCCATTGTTTGATAGTACCAGGACTCTAGACTTAACAAAGATTTTTATGGTATTGCTTATTTTATATTAGATTGTCCTAATGATCTATTTCATTTTGTTATAATCTTGCACCACTGCAATTGGCCTCCCCAACTCTGGGCTGAGATTGGGTGAATAAATACCAGGTTGGGTTCCTGTTTCTCATTCCTCTATGTCCTCCTGAAAATAGAAATAGAGACAATGATTGAAGTCAGAGCCAAGTTTCTCTCAATGGTTGCTCTTACTAAATCTTGCCGTGTAGCCTCATCACTGCCCATGACACCGTAAATGACTAATTGCGATCACTTGGAAAAGAGCATTTGGAGGAATTCTTTGGAACATTTTCACAATAGGTAGCTCTGTTAAGCTGTTCCGCAAAATGGAAAATCAATGTCAGTTTGAAGTACACATAGGATCATTCAGTATTGTACTTAAAAGTCAATTGAGATTTATTCCGTATCTTTCCTTTGATAGCTTGCTGGCTATTGTTTCAGATGTTGTTACACAATTCTTCAAAATCGTCCAATATTTTCATGGTCCACAATAGCCTTATGTGACATTGTGCAACAATGTCTAATTAAATTTAGACACAATGCTGAGATAGACAGTTATTATCGTGTTTGGATGACTTCAATTGTACAAGGCACGCCATGGCAAAATAATACTCCAATGACCTCCTCCAAATGTTAATTGAAGAAAAGCAGCGCAATAAATCATGAATTCTGTTACCCAAAGGCCCATTTTAAAACATGTTAGATAATTGTTCTGAGCATATTCAGGGTTATTCATATTTATATTTCTTCATGCATGCTGTGATCTATTTCCTGTACTGGCAGCAGCCTACTTGCTTCTTCTTCTCTGGAGACATTAATTTGACAATGGTCCGTGGAGAGCAGATGAAGGACTGATACCGTCTCTTATTAAAACTTAGGAGTTCAGGCGCTCTCTTTCTTCACAGAAAACAATGAGTTCATGGTACAAAAGCGCTTCATATCTGGCACTTGATTTGTCACCAGGGATTGAAAATGTGGTCCCATTTATGACATACTTATTCTCATGTGTCAGCCACAGTGTATGAGGAATGCTTTGTTTTATCTGCGATTTTATTTGGTGGGCATCTCATTAAATGCCAGAGAATTGGTGGGGGGGGGTATCTGCCCTGCCAATGTTGCCCGCACCTGAATGCATGAAGCTCTGCAATTGGTCCTGATGCCAAATCACTGTCAAATTAACGCTCGAAGCTCTGCTCGTGTTCTTCAGTAGCAGCGTGCCTAATGAGGATCCTAAATATGATGGAATCCTGATTCTATACAAAAGTAATCTGTGGTTCTTAAAGGGGATGTGCACTTTGTTTGCTGTATGCAGTAATCTGCCACAGAGAGTTCAAGACGCCTAAAAAAACTGTTGTGTTGGTACACATTTTCTAGATGCTGCACTGGAAAGTCCTGCAAGTATGGCACGCTGGAAGAGTGAGGTGTTTTTCAGGGTCATGTAGTGATCTGAAAAGCATGTTACACAGCACCAGGCTGCAATGTTGCATCAAGTTTAATGGCCTCATTAGGGTCGCTAAGATAGCACAGGCAGTTGGGTCTTGCATTATTTCATAGCGTCCCTATAATGCAGAAGAGACTATTCAGCCCTTCGAGTCTGCACCCTCTAACAGAATAATTTACCCAGGCCTACCCTTATAACTCCACACATTTCCCATGACTAATCCATCAAATCAATACATATAGGGGCAGTGGGAGGAAACCAGAACATCCAGACGAAACCCACACAGACCTGGGGAGAGCGTGTAAGCTCAACACAAACACTAACCCGAAGCTGGAATTGAACCCGGATCCCTGGAACTCTGGGGCAGCAGTGCTAACATTGTGTCACCATACGCACATGTGTTCTGCAATTTAAGTTCAATACATTGGCAGATCTGTTTATTTTCATTCTCAAGTACATCCATTGATCCTAGCTGCAATGCTGACATTCATTCTAAGCCTGATTGACAACCTATGATTTTTGGTTCAACTTTCTCTTCTCTACATTGGGGTTGTGCAGAATGAAATCCCCCATCCCCCTCCCCGAGGGGGAGAGGGTCTGAGTGGAGATTTGTTGGGGTAGGGGGAGGGGGGGAGGGAGGCTTGAGAGAAGCATCTGAGGAGGTAGATGGCCTGCGTGGGGACACTGAGTGGAGCAGTCAGGTCAGATAGCCCTTTTGCCTGCATGGCGTATGGGAGTGGTTTACCCATTATTTGTGGGTGGTGGGGTTGATGTCCTCTTTGGTGAGGGATTGGTGGTGCTTCCCTGGTCAGTGGGGAGAGGGCACCATTTCATTTTTTGGAGGCCTGACTCTGAATGCAGAGATTGGAGTGCCCTTTAAAAATGGCAGCCTGATCTCGGAATAGTGGGGTTGGCCAAGATGAGGTCATGAACATGGGTGTCTCACCTGTCTGCCACTGCCGCTACCAGCAGGAAACTCTCATTTTCCTGTTGGCATGGGTACTTAGCGTGAAAATGGTAGAATTCAGACCAATGGGTTGAATGACCTTCTCCTGCTGTAATCCATTCTATAAAACCTCAAAAAATGTTTTAATCACTCCACATTGCAATTTCTTAATCTTTCATAGTTTTTACGGAAGTGTTAAATTAAGGTTCTGTTCAGATACTCCAAATTTAAATTGAACATAGCCACAGTAAATACATTCCAATTTTCTCACTTAGAGGTAAAATGCTTATTCATCTACTCAGCAAGTGAAAAAAAAAACAGGTGAAATGCTTTTCGATTGGGTTCGATCGTGCCTTTGTCTGTACCTCAAAGAGCCATTGTTTGCTATTCAACTTTGTTTGTAATTTTAGACATCAAAAAATTTTCAGCTTAAAAACGGGAGTCATTCTACAGTTACGAAGCTCAGCGGTGAGAAAGTGACAGAAAGAAAAGAGGCTTTGTTTGCAGCATTTAGCAAAACAAAATCCGCAGACTGATTGTTTATCTTCCATCATAAGAATTCTTTTCAAATAAAATATTAGCAGACATTTGAAGAGGTTAAATTAACCCCTCACATATATTGCTGACCATTTTATTTACCATGGTTAATCCATCTAACCAACACATTCACTGGACATTAAGGGGCGCTTTAGCATGGCCAATACATCTAATCTGTACATCTTTGGACACGAAAATGCAATTTCGTATGGCCAATCTACTTAACCTGCACATCCTTTGATGCTAAGGGGTAATTTAGCAGGGCCAATTCAACTAACCTACACATCTATTGGACACCAAGGGGCAATTTAGCGTTGCCAATTCACCTAACCGGCATATTTTTGGACAATAAGGTATAATTTAGCATGGACAGTCCACCTAACCTGCACATCTTTTGACTGTGGAAGGGAACCAGACTGCCTAGAGGACGTCCATGCAGACAAGGAGAGAATATGTAAACTCCACTCAGGCAGCCAACCTAGATCGGATTGAACTCAGGATCCTGGTGCTTTGAGACAGAAATGCTAACCACTGTGCCACCGTAATGTCCCTTATATTTGATTATGATGAGAAGCTTCCATCTTTTATTGCATTCAGATTTTTAACGGACAAACTCCAGTTGTGGCAATCTAGGTGAATTCTAAATAGTAACAATTAATGGCTACTTAATTCATGCTGTTTACAACCTGCAGGAGCTAAAGTGACAACAAAACAATTAGATTCGGCAAAGGGTATCAAGAGCATAATTGTTATTTCCCATTATGCCTACAATATATCTAGCAACTAAAAAAATGGATATGATGCTAGAACAAATTATATTCACCTACCATATGTCAATTACAATGGTGCTGATTAAATTCTACTAAGCATGTTGATTATTTTGGGAAATAATTGAGGGGAGGTGATGGCCGAATGATATTATCTCTAGACTATTAATCCAGAAACTCAACTAATCTGGAATTAAGAATCTACTGATGACCATGAAACCATTGTTGATTGTTGTAAAGACCCATCTGGCTCATTAATGTCCTTTAGGAAAGAAAATCTGCCAAACTTGCCTGGTCTGGTTTACATGTAACTTCAGAGAGATAGCAATGTGGTTCACTCTCAACTGCCCTCCAAGGGCAGCATGGAATAGTTAATAAATGCTGGCCAGCCAGCAACTCCCATCATAGAATCATAAAATCCCTACAGTGTAGAAGGAGGCCATTCGGCCCATTGAGTCTGCATCAACCACAATACCACGCTCTATTCCCATAACCCACATATGGAGATGCCAGCATTGGACTGGGGTAAACACAGTAAGAAATCTCACAGCACCAGGTTAAAGTCCCACAGGTTTGTTTGGTAGCACAAGCTGCAAGTCACTAGCTTTTGGAGCGCTATACCTTGTTTGTGAGCAGAACTCTCACT
Source organism: Sphyrna mokarran (assembly GCA_024679065.1). Classification (NCBI taxonomy): domain Eukaryota; kingdom Metazoa; phylum Chordata; class Chondrichthyes; order Carcharhiniformes; family Carcharhinidae; genus Sphyrna; species Sphyrna mokarran. The sequence continues at coordinate 57,195,256 of JAGIQG010000016.1, read as the reverse complement.
CACCTGATGAAGGAGCAGCGCTCCAAAAGCTAGTGGCTTGTGCTACCAAATAAACCTGTGGGACTTTAACCTGGTGTTATGAGGTTTCTTACAGGGGAAGCCCACAAGGTAGTTACGTGCAAAATTCCATACAGCCAGTTATCCGAGGCTAGAATTGAACCACAGTCCCTGTTGCTGCAAGGCAGCAGTGCTAACCACTGTGCCACTCTGTTGCCATGGCATATTAACTGTTTTTTTTTTGTTTTTAGGGTTCAATTATTTTTAAAAACATATCCATCAAAAAGGCAAGGCAAACAAAACATAAACACTCCTCATAGTTGACCACACTCCAACATAATTTTTTCACTGCATCTCTTGCATGTTTTGATATTCTACTCCTGAAGAAATGTATCAGGAAAATAAAAACCAATGTGCCAGGTTTTCCTACAGCAGGGCAAGTCTGCTGTTGGTCAGACTTGTCCCACTTTTTGTAACTCAAACGTTGGCAATGTCGTCCAAACTGAAAATGGCACACTGAGAGAAAGAGAGAATCTGGGACTTGACTGAACAGGGCATCTCATTCACCAACGAGACGTAAGGATTGAAAATAAATAGTTGATAGTCTGAGAAGCAGAGTGTATAAAAGCAAGTCAATTTAAATGCCAGATTAATTACAGGAAACAAAATAGAGATAAGGAAAGAAATCCTGGGTTAAGAAAGAGAAGAAAGAAAAAGATCTATAATTAAACAATATACCAATTTAATACCAATTCAAACCTAAAGAAGTGGAAACTGCGGGCTCTATTTTACATTGTGTTGTGCCCGTTTCCGGGTGCGAAAATGTGGCAAAGTCGGGTGTGAGGCCATTAACACAAATCGCGCCCGTGTCCGCACAGATGACCACTTTACTGAGACCCAGGAATGGCCGCGATCCGATTCATGCCCGAAATGGGTGCAACGATGATTTAAACGTATTTGCATGCATTTAAATTGAATTAATGAACTGCCTGCCCAACCTTATCAGCATTTCCCCCTTTGTCACTATGTTCACTGATCCAGAATTGCATCAAAATGGATCTGCTAAATAAAAGTCCATGTCGAGGGCTCCAGCTGCTGAAGAGGCAAGTTCGGTACTTCCAATGGCTCTCTGATTCAGATCGGTGATGGGAGGAAGGAGGGAGATGAGTCAGATCATTCTCAGGGGGGTTGGGGTGGGGGGTTGGTGAGGGGAGTGAGGGGGAAAATCAGAGGGAGGGAGCCAATCATTGTCTGGTGGTTGAGGGGGGGGAAGGTGGAAGGCTGACCGTTGTCTGGTGTGGGGGGTGCAATTGTTGTCTGGTGGCGGGTTTGATTGGGGGAGGATCGATCGTTGTCTGGTTGGGGAAGGGAGGCAGGTCAGATCGTTCTCTGGTGAGGGGGTGGGGAGGGAAGAGGAGGTGGGTCAGGTGTTCCTCTGGGAGGAGGAGGAGAATGAGGCCAGATCATTCTCTGGGAGGGAAGGGATGAAGGGGGGGCCGGGTGGAGGGAGTGAAGCCAGATCATTCTGGCAGGGGGAGAAGGGAGATGGGTACAATATATCTCGGTGGGGTGTGGGGGGAGAGGAGGAGGACGTGGAGGGTGTTGGGGTCAGTTGGATCTCTGTTAGGTGTATCTGCTGCCATTCTGTGGGTGATCAGTGGGTGGAAAGGGGTCCCTCACCTTGGACCTATGACTCCTCATGGTTGACCCTTCAACTAAGGAGAACAGCTGCTCCCTGTTTAACTTGTCCATGCCTTCATAATCTTGTACACTGCCATCAAGTTGCCCCTCAATCTCCTTTGCTCCAATGAAAATAACATAAGCCTATCCAACCTTTCTTCATAATTTAAATATTCCATCCCAGGTAACATCCTGATGAATTTCTCCTGCACCCCCTCCAACGCAATCACATTCTTCCTATAATGTAGCGATCAAAACTGCAAACTGTTATCCATCCGTGTATAAAGTTCTATATAACTCTATCATGATCTCCTACTTTTATTATCTGTGCCTCGATTGGTAAAGGCAAGTATCTCAAATGCCTTTATCACCACCTCACTAACATGCCCTTCCACTTTCCGAGATCTGTGGACAAACATGCCAAGGTCCCTCAGAATTTCCCATTGTCATGCCATTCATTGAATACTTTGTTATCAAGTTACTCCTTCCAAAGTGTGTCACTGCACATTTTTCAGGGTTAAATTCCATCCGCCATTTATCTACCCATTTGACCATCCCATTTATATCTTCCTGGAGCCCTATATATTCAACCTCACAGTTAAACACCCAGCCAATCTTTGTTTTATCCGCAAAGTTATTAATCCTATTTCCCGCATATTTATCAATGCCATTTATATAAATGGTGAATAACAGAGTCCCAGCACATATCTTAAGAAAGCTTACGGTGTACTGGCCTTCATTCATCGAGGGATTGAGTTCAGGAGTCAGGAGGTAATGCTGCAGCTTTATAGGACCCTTGTCAGACCACACTTGGAGTACTGTGCGCGGTTCTGGTCGCCTCACTATAGGAAGACGTGGAAGCTATTGAAAGGGTGCAGAGGAGATTTACAAGGATGTTGCCTGGATTGGGAGGCATGCCTTATGAAGACAGTTGAGGGAGCTGGGACTGTTCTCCCTGGAGAGACGAAGGTTGAGAGGCGACCTGATAGAGGTTTACAAGATGTTGAGAGGAATAGATAGGGTGACTCTCAGAGACTATTTCCCAGGGCTGAAATGGTCGCGACGAGAGGGCACAGATTTAAGGTGCAGGGAAGCAAGTACAGAGGGGATGCGAGGGGAAAGTTTTTCACTCAGAGGGTGGTGAGTGAATGGAATCGGCTGCCGTCGGTTGTGGTCGAGGCGAACTCGCTGGGGTCTTTTAAAAGACTTCTGGATGAGTATATGGGATCCAATGGGATTGGGGGTTATAGATAGGTCTACGGCTGGGTAGGGTTTGATGTGTTCGGCACAACTTGTGGGCCGAAGGGCCTGTTTGTGCTGTAGTGTTCTATGTTCTATGTTCTATGTTCTATATCCTTGTGGTATGCCAGTGGACATTAACTTCCAGTCACTAAAACAACTTTCTATTATCACCTCGGTCTCCTACAAGTAAGCCCATTTTGAACTTACCTCATCAAATTCCCTTGTATCCCATGTTTGTTTATCTTCTTTATAAATCTTTTTTGTGCAACATTGTCAGTGGTTTTGTTGAAATTCATATTGACTACATCGACTGCACTAGCTTCGACTACACACCTGATCATCTCCTCAAAAAATGCACTTTGTTGGGCATAACCTCCCTCTGACTAAGTCATGCTAACTCTCCTGCATTAAACGTTGCCTCTCCAAATGGAGATAGATTCTGTCCTTCAGAATGTTTTCCAATAGTTTCTCTACCACTGATGTTAAATTCACTGGTCTGTAATTCCCTGATTTATCTCTGCAACTGTTCTTAAATAGCGGAACAATATTAGATGTTCTCCAGTCCTCTGGCACCACCAGAGGGCAAAGAGGAATTCAAAGTTTGGGCTAGAGCTCCTGCAATCTCCTCCCTTATCTTCTACAGCTGTCTGGAACACAGTACATCTGGACCTAGATATTTGTCCATTTGTAAGCCTGCCAGCACTTCCAATACCTTGGCACTAACTATGTCAATTTGCTCAAGAACCTCACATTCTCTATCCCTGAATTCCATACCTTCATCCTCATTCCCTTGGGTGAAGACAGATGTGTGATATTCATTAAACACTCTACTGATGTCCACTAAATCCACTCATAGATTATCCTCTTGGTCCTGTAGGCCCTACTTTTCCACTGGTTATTCTCGCCCCTTTGATATATTTATAGAATATTTTGGGATTTTCCCTACTTTACTAGCCAGAGCTTTCTCATATCCTTCCTTTGCTCTCCTAATTACTTCCTTATGATCCACACTGCACTTTCTGTAATCCACTAATACCTCCGCTGATTTGCTCCCCTTGTGCCTGCTAAAAGCCTTTCTTTTCCTTCTCATCGTACCCTGAGTATCCCTGATTATCCATGATTCTTTGGATTTGTTACTCCTAACTATCACCATAGAGGGAATATGCTGGGCCTCTACCCTCCCCACTTTCCTTTTGAATGTCCCCCATTGCTGTTCTGTAGATTTCCCCACAAGTAACTGTTCCCAGTCTAACTTGGCCAGATCCTGCCTTACTTGCTAAAATCCATTCTCCTTCATCCAAAACTGTTTCTTGTAACTTGTTTGTTGTGACAATGCCCTGCCTTTAAGAAATGTATTTTAATTATGTTTCTCTGAAGGTTTTTCAAGAAAGTCCAAGCATTTTATTGGTGCCATAATATCTATAACTAGTGTCCTCTAATTGTTATGGAAGCAATATAATTAATATTGCTAATGGAGAGGATCCTCAGGGACAGGATGTATGAGCATCTGGAGCGCTGCGATCTGATCAGGGATACGCAGCATGGCTTCGTCAAGGGGAAGTCTTGTCTTACAAATCTAGTGGAATTTTTTGAAGAAGTGAAAAAAACAGTTGATGAAGGACAGGCTGTTGATGTCGTCTACATGGATTTCAGTAAGGCGTTTGACAAGGTTCCTCATGGTAGACTGATAGAGAAGGTGAAGGCGCATGGGATACAGGGTCAGGTATGTAGATGGGTCGAGAACTGGCTCGGGAGGAGGAGGCAGAGGGTAGTAGTGGAAGGCTCTTTTTCCGGCTGGAAGCCTGTCACTAGTGGAGTGCCACAAGGCTCAGTACTAGGTCCTCTTCTATTTGTGGTCTACATAAACGACTTGAAAGTAGGGGTAGGTGGTGAGATCAGCAAATTTGCTGATGATACTAAGATGCTTGGATTGGCAGGTACAGAGGACCAGTGCCAGGCAATACAACAGGACATAGACAGGTTGGTAGACTGGGCAGATAGATGGCAAATGGAATTTAATCCGGATAAATGTGAAGTGATGCATTTTGGCCGGAAAAATGTAGAAGAGAGTTATAGGATAAAAGGTAAAACTATACGGAGCATAGAGACGCAGAGAGACTTGGGGGTGAAGGTTCACAAGTCTCTGAAGGTGTCCTCACAGGTGGAGAAGGTGATAAAGAAGGCGTATAGTATGTTAGCTTTCATAGAAAAGGGTATAGAATACAAGAGTAGGAGTTTGATGTTGCAGTTGTATAGAACGTTGGTTAGGCCTCACTTGGAATACTGCGTCCAGTTCTGGTCGCCGTACTATCAGGAGGATGTGGAGTCCTTGGAGAGAGTGCAGAGGAGGTTTACCAGGATGCTGCCTGGTATGGAAGGACTGTCTTATGAGGAACGATTAAATAGACTGGGGTTGTTTTCCCTTGAAAGACTCGGCTTAGAGGGGATCTCATAGAGGTGTATAAGATTATAAGGGGTATAGATAGAGTAAATGGAGGTAAACTTTTTCCACCTTTAGAAATGGATAGGACGAGAGGTCATGGCCATAGGGTGAGGGGGGCTATGTATAGGACGAATATTATAGGGCAGTTTTTCACACAAAGGGTAGTGGGGGTGTGGAATGCACTGCCGAGTAAGGTGGTGGGAGCAGGCACGCTAGGGCTGTTAAGGGTCTCTTGGACAGCCACATGAGCGGTATGCAGATAGAGGGATATAGTAGGACTGTTTAACTATGGCTTTTTTTCCACAGGTAATTCGGTCCATACTTGACCAACAAGGAGCATGCATTCAGCAGGTGGTGCGAGGACAGCTCTTGGATGTTGATTCATGGGTTGCCTGGTGCTTCATGTCGTAATTAAGTGCTTTATGTGGACCATCTGAAGGGTACCATGACAGCTCAGAGACTATCGCTGTAGCTGTGCAGACACTTGGAATTGGGCCGGTGTCTGCGGGAGTTTGCGCGTTCTCCCCGTGGTTGCGTGGGTTTTCTCCGGGCACTCCGGTTTCCTCCCGCAACCCAAAAATTCGCTCTTAGGCTGATTGGGAAACAAATTGTCCCTATAGTGAGAGTCTTCCATATTAGGAATAACCTAAATTTATAATAGGATAATGGAATTGCTACTATATAGTTATGACGGTGGCGCAGGCTCGTTGGGCCGAAGGGCCTGTTTCCCGTGCTGTGTTGCTCTCTTAAAAATAAATATCATGATGATTTTAATCTGGACTAATGCAGGGTCCTGTGTTTTCTTAATGATGTCTTAGGATTGCTGGGTAGCGCATGATTGACAGGTCAGGAGATGTCTGGGGACAGTTTTTTTCCACAGAAAATTCCAAGTTTTTGTTTCGCTTCTCAGTAATAGGCTGAAGTGGAGAGTAGCAATAGTGCTTTTCCTCTCTGGGGCTGGAAATTCTGCTGCTTGTGAGTTGCCGTTAGAAGCTGGTGGAAACAGGCAATGTGTTTCTATTTCTCTCTCTCCAGAGGAATTTCAGAAAACCCCAAGACTGGGAAGCCTCAGATATTTAATAATTCACAGCAGGAATTAAAAAGCTGACAATCCAGTGACACATGAGCATACTTACTTTTTTGTACCAAGTCTAGAAAGGGATGTATGTCTCTGCTTAACTTGGAACAACATAGATAGCTAGCTGTTCAGGTTTATACTGTATCATGTTTGAATTTTGTACTTGGTAAAAGTTATGCTAAATCTTTTAATTATATTTTAACTGTGTTCTTAAATAAATTTTGATAAAAGCTGATTTTATCAAAATCCGTGAGCCACTTGAATTTTACTTGGATTGAAACATCTTACGCTCACCTTAATCAAATTCAAATGTAAAGCTTAGATTCCAGGCTAACTTCACAAAACACCTTGTAATTTCTGGCCTGGATCTTAACAAACGTCAAGCAATCTTTTACCGAAAGAGGAGGAACAATTGTAAAAGTTTATGATTTCCATGTGAGCTTGTGCGTCTCTTCATTAAACCAACTCTACTACCTTATAAGACAAAGGAACAGAAGTAGATCATTCAGCCCATTGAATCTGCTCCACCATTCAATGAGATCATGATTAATTTGATGTGATAATCCTCAACTCCACTTTCCTGCCTCATCCTTAGAACCTTCGATTCCTTTACTGATTAAAAATCTGTTTATCTCAGCCTATCTCATACTCAATGACCCAGTTTCTGCAGCCCTCTGTAATAAAGATTTCCATAGACTCAATACACTCCGAGAGAAGAAATTCCTCTTCATCTCTCCGTTAAATGGGCTTCCACTTATTCTGAGATTATGCCCTCTTGTCCTAGGCTCTCCCATAATGGGGAGCAAACTCTCAGCATCTATCCTATCAAGCCCTGTAATAATCCTATATGTCTTAATAAGGTCACATTTCATTCTTTTTTATTCATTTGAGGGACATACAGGTAGCTGGCTGGTCAGCATTTATTGTTCATCCCCAGTTACCCAAGGACACTTGCGATTCAACCACATTCCGTGGGTCTAGAATCACATATAGGCCAGAACAAGTAAGGACAGCAAAAGGACATTAATGAGTCAAATTGGTTTTTCTAGCAATCCACAATGGCTTCATTGTCGTCAGTAGATTCTTCATTCCAGATATTTTTATTGAATTCAAATTTCATCACCTGTCATGGTGGAATTTGAACCCAGATCCCCAGAATATTGGCTATGTTTTTCGGATAATAGTCCATCAACAATACCACTAGGCCATCGCCTCCCCAAAAGGTTCCTTTAAATTCCAATGAGTACAAGCCCAACCTACTCACCTCTTCTCATAAGAAAATCCCTTCATACCCAGGATCAACCTAGTGAACCTTCACTGAACCGCCTCCAATGCCAGCATATCTTTCCATAATCAGAGCAACAAACTGTTCACAGTATTCCAGGTGTGATCTAGTTAATGCCTTGTATAGTTTGAGCAAGAGTTCCCTATTTTATAGCCTTGAAATAAAGACCCACATTCCTGAATGGGAGGTGCAGCAAATTATTTTCCTGCTTTTCATTAATGCACTATATAAGTTAAGCAAAACTCAACCAAATACTGAAGGTGCCAGTTCAGCAGTCTTCATCTGTATCATATCACCTTCTCCTCCCATATTATTATTTTTTGTTCTGAACTCAATTACTCTCAGTCTTATCCTATGCTATCGTGTCTTCTTATCTTACGTGGACAGAGTCGACATTTCTATTCTCACTTTGTTATTACTGAGCTGGCACAAATCCTTTTCTAATTACAATTCCTTGCGCATTGGAATATCAACTCTGGGCCCTCATAGACTTTATGGCTTATTTCCGTGCAAAGTGCCCACTCAGGAGTCATGTTACCTGCCCACATACTTCCTCCTTGTGTAGTTGTTACTGGCAATTTGTCGTTCATTCACTTGTTGGATGCAATTTGCAACCTTTGCAAACCCACACATGTTCCTTGAACAGTGCTCTCCACGTATCCCATCAAGAGGTCAATCAATAGGAAATGATATCTTAAGCATTCAACCTTGCATGCAAAGTTGATGGATTAAGTGACCTGAAAAGTGCACGGAATTAGGTTGACATCCGCTGTTATCCCGAACTCACGCAGTGTAGAGGTAGAAAAGTTTTAGAAATTCATTGCAAAGTGAATATAATTTCCAGTGTTTTTTTTAGAAATACTGTGCAGAAAACACTTGATAGCCAACGCAGAACTGATTTATTCTAATCCTCTTGCTCCATCAATGACGTTCCATATGATCCAAAAACACATACCTCTCATTCAATTCGGGTTGTGAACTTTGGGAACAAAAATGTAGGCTTTATATTTAAAGGATTCCTGCGCTGCATTATCTCTCCAAAAAAGTCATTTCCTATCAACTCAAACCCGCTTAGTCCTTGAATAATAATGCGAAACAGATAAAAGTTCCTTCAACCCTGGAGTTTCTAATTTACGGAGGCAATGTACATTCTTCTTGGCCCAAACTGAATTGAATTACCTGCTCTCAATCAAATGTGTATTAGCATATGATTCTAAGTGCAAGTCCCGGAGGAATCAGCCATCTAACCGCCTGAGCGATGTGGTTTGTTGGAATCCAGATTGGCCACAGGTGGACCTTTTTATTCTCAGTAAAACAGCCTCCTGTTTGATGATAATGCGTGAAGCAGCGCACAGGAGAATCAGTGCAGGTTCAGGGGTTCATGAAAGTCTGAGGGCAGAAGTTCACTCGCTGCACGCAGATATCCCATTTATATGGTGTTGGAATTCAGCTCATATTTATATCCTTAGAAGAAATCTGGATTCTTGTCAGTGTTTACATTGCATCTGATGTTGACGCAGGAAACACGTCAGTTAGCAGGTTCGGAATTAATCACATTGAGCAGTGACAGGAAACTATAGCGGAGCTTTGAATCTAAAAGCAAAACACTGCGGATGCTGGAAATCTGAAATAAAACCAGAAATGCTGGAAATACTAAGCAGGAATGACACTATCTGCAGACAGGGAAACAGAGTTACAGGAGAATTTTACTGTTCCATCCACCACGGAGTTAAGGGGGATGCATTGGGTTGGGGAGGGGGACGGAGGTGAGGGGGATGGACCAGGCAAAGGTCCATTGACCTCGGGTTGGTTTTACAGTTTTGGGACAAGTGTGGCCCACCTTCAGTCTCTCAGGTCAAACTGGGAAAGGTTTCAAACATAATAGGTTTTAAGCAGCAGAAAGGGAAAGGATGGAAAAAAAGAAAACTGGAAATTCTGTCTTCCAACCAAAGAGGTGAAATAGAAAAATGAGTTAACAAGGTCAAAGGGATTGATAATGGGACAAGTGAAAAAAAAAACAGAGGGAACAAAATGTGGGCAGAGATTGTGGTCCGAAATTGTTAATTCAAATGTTCAGTCTGAAGAACTGTAATGTGCCCACAATCAAACAGTGAGGTGTTGTTTCTCGAGCTTACATTGAGCTTCATTACAAAACTGCGGAAGCGAAGGACACAAAGGTTAGTGTGGGAGCAAGGTGGAGAATTAAAGTGACCGGAAGCTCATGCTTAAAGATTCAATGGAGGCGTAATGCAAAATTTGGCACCCAGTCTGCATTTAGATTTCCCTTTCCCAACCCCGATACAAAGAACTGTGAGCAGCAAGAACAGACTGGAATTCTCTGACTGCTTATACCAGCAGTATCTGCTGGTCCCGTTGATGGCACATCCCAGCCGCGGGTTTCCGGGCAGTGTTGTGGCACCAGAAGATCCTGGCAATAGTGCATTGTCAACAAACAGGATAATCAGCCAATCGCAATGAAACAGACAGCAAAGAGCAAAGCAGAACACTACTGTAAATTTTGGAAGTTTGAAACATAGACATTAAAAGCTGAAATATCATAAACAAAATTTAAAAAATATATTTTTACCATATTAAAACGCTGGTATCTTGAAGAAAAAACGTAACATTACAGAAATATAAAAATGGTTTTCAAAGCCAGAGAGGTTGTCTCACAGTCGACGTGACAAAGCTTCAGTTTCTTAATGCATAGCTCTTAAAGACTAATTTTCCAACTGAAGGTAAGTTCAGTTCAAATGTGATCTCCTTCTGCGGGGTCAAGAAATATGGTACCCTGATGATCTGGCATTTGTTTATAGCTGCTTCTTTAAATGAAACCTCTCCTGGTGCTTTATTGCCCAGAGGAACTGATTTCAAATGTCCATGAACACTAAAACAGTTTCTAAAAATTAATTTAAGGGATATGGGTGTTGCTGGCTAGGCCCATCCCTAATTACACTTGAGAAGATGGTGGTGAACTGCCTACTTGAACTGCTGCAATCTATGTGGTGTAGGCACATCCCAGGGCTTTAGGGAACTAGTACCAGACTTTTACCAAGCAATAGTGAAGGAACAATGATACATTTCCAAGTCAGGAATGTGAGTGCTTGGAGGGGAACTTCCATACGATGATAGATAATATTGTTTGTTGGTTTGGAAGGTACTAAGTAGCCTTGGTGAGCTCCTGCAGTCCATCACATCAATGTGCTCCCATTGTGTGTTGGTGGCAAAAGGGAGAGAATGTTTAAGGTAATGGGTGCGTTGTCAATTAATGATTTTTCTGGATGGTATCAATCTTTCTGAATGTTGTTGGAGCTGCACTCGTGCAAGCAAGTGGAGAGTAGTTAGATTGATTGGCCATGCTAAAATTGTCCCTTAGTGTCCTGGGATGCGGAAGTTAGCGGGATTAGTGGATAAACGTGCAGGGATACGGGTAGGTCTTGAGTGGGATTGTGGTCAGTGCAGACTCGACGGGCCGAAGGGCCTCTTTCTGCACTGTAAGGTTCTATGATTCTATGATGATTCTATTCCATCACACTCTTGACTTGTGCCTTATAGATTATGGACAGGCTTTGGGGGGTCAGGAGGTGAATTGCTCACCACAGAATTCTGAGACTCTGGTAGCCATAGTATTTGTATGACCAGTCCAGTTCAGTTTCTGGTCAATGATAACCCCAGGATTTTGCTAGTGGGGATTTCAGCATTGATAATTTCATTGAACGCCAAAAATTAATTTTGCTCTTGTTGGAGGTTGCCTCTCATTGCCTGCCACTTGTATGACACACATAGTACTTTCCACTTGTCAGCCCAAACTTGGACATTGCCTGAGTTTTATTGCATTTGGATATAGACTGATTCAGTATCTGAGGAGTCACAAATGGGGCTGAACATCGTGTGATCATTGGCAAACATTCCCACTTTTAACCTTATGATGGAAGGAAGGTCATTGATGAAGCAGATGATTGAGCCTATGTCACTAGCCTGAATGATATCCTGGAACTGAGATGACTGACCTCCAATCACCACAACCATCTTCCTTCGTGCCAGGCATGACTCCAACCAGTAGAGAATATTCCCTTGCTTCCTATTGGCTCCAGCTCTGTAAGGGCTCCTTGATATTCTCCCAGTCAAATGCAACATTGATGTCAGGGCAGTCACTCTCACCTGACCTCTAGAGGATTGAGGATTTACCCTCTGTGACAGCTCTTTTGAACCAAGGCTATAATGTGGCCAGGTGTTGATGTTCCCCTGGCAGAACTCAAACTGAAGCGTAAAAAGACTCAAAGTGGCTTTAAACTTCACTTTGCACGGTCTATAATAATACGAAGCACTGTCAGTTCAGCTAATTCACATATAGCTGTTACATTCATACAAAGATAAGACCCAGAGTAACTATTAAATACTGTTTTGAATTATATCCTCTGAGTGATGTGTCAGCTGCAAACACTAGCCGCGTTAAGGTTCTTCTTTCAGTCTAGAGGCAGAAAGAAACTTCTCATCATATCATAGAATCATAGAATCTCTACAGTGCAGAACAAGTCATTTGGCCCATTGAGTCCCACAATCCCATCCAGGCCCTATCCCCATAACTCCACTTATTTACCCTGCTTGAGCATCTGACAACTTAGCATGGCCAATCAACCTAACCTGCACATCTTTGGACCCTGGGAGGAAACCTGAGCACCCGGAGGAATCCCATGATGACATGGGGAGAATGTGCAAACTCCACATAGGCCAGAATTGAACCCCGCTCTCTGGAGCTGTGAGGCAGCAGTGCTAACCATTGTGTCATTGTGCTGCCCATCGATATGTTCTGTGATTTTTCTTTCTAATAAATTGCTGACCACCTTCTTGGTACAAAATTACGGTTTTCCATCTCTCCACAGGAAATATTTTGAATGACCATAGTTCCCTGTTATCTGTGAGGCATCTTCCTGAGGTGGAATCCTCCTGAGGGATGGAGTCTCCCGCTGTGATGGATCCCTGGAGAGTTTCAGGGAAACCAGTTCCAAGAGCCTTCTGCATGTGGGGAGGTGGGGCCTGGGAGGTGGTATCCTGAAGAATCCTCTAAACCATCCCAAATTGAGGATTTACCCTCTGTGACGGGACAGCAAATCTGTTTCCCAGGCAGCCCCTAACTCCCCTGCTACTGTGACTCCATTGGGAAGAATTCCAATAAGACACTTCCCCTCTTTTCCCAGTTCTCCAGCCTTTCATCCAGCCAAAATGGGGTCAGAAACATTCTGCTGAGTATTTGTCAAGAAAATAACACTTAACTGAGCAGTCACTATCAGTTTGATCCATTTTAAAACACCATAAACTGTTCAAGGTATTGTAAGAGATTCCATTTCTTTCCTCTTTACAATGATCCTTGGACACCAGAATTACAAGAACAAGGTGCACAGGATAAAGACTGTTTTGACTCAACCTTGAACTCAATAGTTCTTAAACCAAAAAAAATCACAGCCCAAACCTCATTATGATTTGACTAAAACTTACAATCACTCAGCTGGCTGGTTGTTACTAGTGTCAATCGTAAGTCTAGATCTGGAGATGATAAATCCCAACCTTCTTCACCTGACTGAAGTCCCCTCGCTTCACTGTTGTTCTTTCATCTTGTGCCCTGATCACACTATCACACACCACAGAGCCACAGTAAAACTACAGCACAGGAGGAGACCATTCTGTCCACCATGTCCATGACAGCCCAACAACACTTGGGTGCCCTTTCTAATCCCACTTTCCTGCACCCAGCCCATAGCCCTGCAGCTTACAACACATAAGGTGCAGATCCAGGTGCTTTTTAAAAGAGTTTAAGGTCTCTGTTGCCATCACCAGCTCAAACACCCACCTATCCATCCATAAGAAAATTCTTCATCATGTCCCCTCTACACCTAGTTCCACTCACAGTGAATCTATGTCCCCAATTCTAGAATTCTCCATCAAGGGAAACAACGCTATACTGTCCAATTTTATCCTGTGCACACCTGGGCCTTAGGCATAGATTCAGTTACCAGCTTGCTGGATTGCTTGGTCTTTCATACCTCTTTATCTTTCAATCCTTTGAGTTCTGCAAAACTGCAAGGTCAGTCACGAATTTTTATCGTTTCCCCTGCTGTTTACACAGCAGGAGATAATGTAATTCCCCTCACGGTGATGGGCGCTTAGCTCATTGCCTTGTTCAGGTATTATTGCTTCTTCCATCCCTTCCAGGAACTGATTGAGATTCATAGTGCAGAAAATTATAGCATTGCCCAGTTGTTAATGCTCTCCTAACTGAGTCAGGATTTCAGTTACCTCATCCCTTCTGTGCACCAAGGTTAACTGTTACATGTCTTTCAGTTCCAATAATTTATCAAGGTTATACCTTGATTGGATTGTGTAGAGATTGCCCCTTCTCCCTGTGTGCACATGGGTTTCCTCCAGATGCTCCAGTTTCCTGCCACAAGTCCAAACATGTGTGGGCTAAGTTGTCCCTTAGTGTTAGTGGGACATGCAGGGTCAATATGTGGGGTTACAGGGATAGGATCTAGGTGGTATTGTTTTCAATGCAGGCTTGATGGGCCAAATGGCCTCCTTCTGTACTATTGGGATTATATGATGCTATGATTTTACGAACATCAGGTCAGGCATTCTTGGGGCTAATGACGTATGTTACCATATTGATTCTTGCACCTTTTATGGCCATATATAAAGCAGGGTGAACATTATGCTTATTACTGTCACAAGTAGGCTTACATTAATATTGCAATGAAGTAAGTGTGAAAATCTCCCAGTCGCCACACTTCAGCACCTGTTTGGGTACACTGAGGGAGAATTTAGCATGGCCAATTCACCTCACCAGCACTTCTTTCGGACTGTGGGAGGAAATCCATGCAGACACAAGGAGAATGTGCAGACTCTACAGAAACAGTGACCCGAGCTGGGAATCTGAGTCCTTGGCAGCAATGCTAACCACTGTGCCACTCTGGCTCCATCATTCAATTCCTAATCCAATCAGCTTCTGAAAAGAGTGACGTCTTACATGAACTCAGACTTAACTTTCAAAAATCTAAACTGCGTTCTCCATATATAAATTTTGTTTTAATTGACAAGATGGGGGATGTGCGGTGGTGTAATTATTTTGCAATTCATTGAGCAGATAGAAGCCACTTCTGTCTAAGTTAAAGGTTAGGATAAAGAAGCATAACAAATTTGTTCCTGTACATGAATCAAGCTAATGAATTGGTCAGCAGTAAACCTTCTACCCTGCTTCTTAATAGACTACTGGGTATTGGATGTTTCCATTCAAAGCTGTTCACCTGTTCCTGTCATTAGAAGTAATTGACAGCTGTCATGGGAGCAGTATGCTTATGTCTCAGGAGGACTATCAGGCATTGGTCATATATCTAGCTGAATGACAGAAATGTGACTTCACTTTGTATCTGTGATTTATTCCACAGGTGGCAATCTGTCCCTTTATATGTCAACAGGATGTTGAATTTGGGATGAAGAAATAACAGGGAGGCCAACCTTTTTATAATGGCACAAAATGGCAAAGGAACCCAAATAAATGTGCAATGTTAGATTATTGATATGTGTTGTGACCAGATGAAGATGAATAAACTGACTCCTTTGAGGATATTGTGAGTCAGCAGCGAGATATGGACAGATTGGTGATTGGGTGAAAACCTGGCAAATGGAGATTATAGTCCGGAAGTGTGAGATCATGCATCTCGGCAAGAGGATTCAAAAGGCAGATTATTATCACAATGGAGAGAGGCTGCAGGTTAATGAAATACAGAGAGATCTCGATGTTCTAGAGCATGACTCACTCTAGCAGGCACATCCAACAAGTAGTTACGAAGACAAACAACACTTTGGTCTTTATTGCAAAGATGTTGGAGTTTAAAAAAGGGAGGTTTTTTTGCAACTGTACAAGGTGTTGGTGAGGCCCTCACAAGGAATACTGAGTACAGTTTTGGTCTCCTTACCTAAAGAAGGATATAGTTTATTAGAGGCAGTCCACAGAAACACTTATCTATTCCCCTTAGACTGAAATCCCTATAACTATTGCATTCCTATGTTACTCTTCCCCTGTACACCAGAGCCCACTATGGCGCAATGAATTTGGCTGTCTCTGCTTTCCTGAAAGGCCATTCCTGTCAAAAGTATCTAAATCAGTATACCTGTTTTGCAGCGGAATTCCTGCACTGAACATTCCTGCACTGTCTCCCCAGGCCACTGTGCTACCTTGCCTTTGGTGCGGTACAGTAGCATGGTGGTTAGCGCTGCTGCCTCACAGCACCAGGGATCCAGGATCAATCCCCAGTTTGGGTCACTGTCTCTATACAGCTTGCATGTTCTCTCTGTGTCTGCGTGGGTTTCCTCCAGGTGCTCCAGTTTCCTTTCATATTCTGAAAGACATGCTGGTTAGACGAATTGACCTGAACAGGTGCCAGACAATGGTGACTAAGGGAATTTCACAGTAACTTCATTGCAGTGTTAATGCAAGCCTTATTTATGACTAATAAATAAACTTTAAAACTTGGGATAAGATGATCTTGGGTTTGGACATAACTCAGCGCAACATTGAGGGCCGAAGGACCTGTACTTTTCTATATCTATGTTCTATTTACTTTCTGCTCTGCCTTGCGGTCACCCAATCCCTTCCTGCATGTGGAGTCTTAGCCCGCAGTGTGACCACTTCTCTCTTTGTGTTAGTCATGATTCTCTCTGCCTTGTGAATTCTCCATAATGTCCCCAGCTGCCTTTGCAGCTCCAAAACCTGGACTCCCAGGAGCTGCAGCTGGAGATGCTGCCTGTACACATGCTGGTCCTAAGGCAGTGGAAATGTTCCTGGTTTACCATGTGGAACAGAAGGAGCACAACTCGGTTTTAACTTCACCTGCCATGTCTTACCACTTTAAATTAAACCTGTGGAAGATAATTAATATCAAATAATATCATATCCTTTAAGATTTTTCTTCCATAGTTCTTATTCCTACAGAATATAGCCCTTTCAACCTATAAACCACAAAAAGACCTTATAAAATCTCAGCAATAAAAATGACAAATATTTACCCAACCTTACCCACCACTCACCAGTCAATTCTCTCCCTTGTAGTCTCTACTGCTGCAGCAGGGCAAGGCCACGCACTGAAGATTTAAGAAGTTAGAAGGCAAAGGAAAAAAGGACCTCTTTCCTGTCTGCATACAATTCCCACTGTGTTTCAAATTCCTGATACCCACACATACTCTGGCTGTTTCTCACTCGGGATGTTCTCTCTCCCATTGCTCATGCACAAAGCTCACTGCTCTATGAAACATTCTCCATTGACCTCTCAAATCTAGGAGATTGGTCTAGCATGTTGCTCTTGGATATCTTTATTTTGAGTGTCAATGTTTGAGATAAGCCTCGACATTTTTTCAGGTGTGAAATTCCGAATCCTCTTAGAAAGTTCTGTCAGTGTTATCCAGATAGAAATTTTCTAGGAAGTGATCACTTTGCCATCTTTTGGTCAGTGTCCTTATTTACTTCTTTAAGAAAGCACACAGACCTTCCTTAAAAAGATCAATTTGTCCATGGTAATTAGAAAAGCTGTTGCACATTTTCATGACATATACGAAAGTTCAATTGTCATGCCTATCCTACATTTCTAAACAGCTGAACCAACACCAATGAGTTTAATTTTTGAAAAATATTGATAGATACTCTTTCCTAGGGTAGAAAAGTCAAGTACTAGGAGTACTAGCTGCGTGGGGTAAAGTTTAGAGGAGATACGCGAGGCAAGTTTTTTACACAGAGGAGGTGAATGTTGGGAACGCACTGCCTGGTGAGATGGTGGAAGCAGGTACAGTATCAGCATTTAAGGGGCAACTAGACAAATACAAGATAAGGATGGGAATGGAAAAATATGGATTCCGCAAATGCATATGGTTTGGACGACCAAAGAGCCTGTTCCTGCACTGTTCTTTCTTTATTCTTTGTGTCGTGTTTGAGCCTTCTTTAATCTATATATTTCATTTAGATTAATAATAATTTTCTTTGAAAAAAAACAAAGAAATTTTATGCATTGCAAGAATATTGCCGTGCATGTTCAGGGTAGTGTGGTAATGAACTATGAAAGAAAATGAAAATCTGACACAGTTGGATAAATATTTAAAAACAGAGCACATGTATCAGAGTCAAAGCAGAAACTAAACTTGTGTTGTCCATCTGATTTTGTTTTTTAAACTTTGGTTATATTCTTGACATTACACCAGACTGGAACACATCAGATCGTGTGAATGTTACACCATATGAAGGAACTTGTCGGATGTGTGACTTATAAACATAGACATAATTCTGTTTACCTGGTTCTCCATGCCAGAGGGATCGCTATTTGTATAGCTCCATAGAAAAATAATCTGGTTCGATGACTGCTAAGTGCTGAGGTTTAGCAATGTTAACAAGTCTGACAAGGACTGACAAAAATCAGTGCAGCCAGATGCTTTTGTTATGTTTTTACAGGGGCTTTACCATAGGCTGCCATTGCTTTGGGCCTCAATTTTGGCTGCTGTCCCATTCATTCCTACCAATGCGAAGGTTTCAAAAGATACTGTTGCGAGATATAGGTTATGAGTGATGTAGGTTTCCTTCCCCAATATAGATGGCCCATGGCACGGTATGAAAAATGGTTATCTCGCATGCATGAAATATGGAACTTATTCTACATATGTCAGATAACGAACATCAGGAACTATTTTAACTGGCACTTAAATAACAAGTGTTGGCTGGGGTTGTGTCAAGTTCTACCCAGAAACTAGAACAGATCGAAGATACAGGCATACTCACTGCACACAAAATAAAACCTGAATTTCCTCAACGCTTACTTACAGGGAATGTCAAGATTTTACAGTTTTGAGATGAGCAGGACCATAAGATCCTGCCCCAAGTGTCAGGTCAAACCCAAGGTGGGGTTTGGGCTTTGTTTCTCTCTTCTGGAGACCCTGAATTGGATTCAATTGAAATTTGAATTTGTTTTTGGAGCAAGCAAGGAAAGTATTTGGTTTGCTCTGACCACTCTGAGCATTGGCTTTAAGGATGAAGTTAAAAGAAACATTTAAAAATTAGAATTACACTGACATTGCTGAAATAAAAATATCACTCAAACATAAATAACAAATTCATTGTTAATTAATATTAATAAAATCAAGTACATAGGGCAGGAACTTAAGTCTATATTTGCTGTCCACAGGATCAGCAGCAGGGACTCAATATCCAATGAAATCCGGAAGTCACAAATTTCACCGATGAGATTGATTTTCACCACTCATCATCAGTGACATCATCAGATTCATGTCCATACTGGGTGAGAACCTGATTTGCATGCACTTTAGTATGTTACTGAAAGATTAAAGCCCCTCCCCTGCCACATATTGGGTGGGGATTAGTGGCCACGCTTGTCCCAAGGTTGGAAAATCCCACCTACAGCCCACAGAACTTTGCATTATTCCACCCCTCCACTCAATCTCAGCCGGATACAATTCCCCAACTTCAGCCAAATACAATTCCCTGTTGGGCAGGATGAGAAATTCCTCCCATTGAGTCTTTTCAAACCATGTTGATGTGACGTTCACAACAGGTTCACCCAGATGTGAACCTGTTGTGGGAATTGCCCTGAGGGTGTGAAGATGACTATAGCCCCTGGGGGAAGAGGGACATAGCAGTGACCTGGCATTGCCCCCTGGCACAGGTTGGCACATTTCTCCTCATTTTTGCCTTAAGAGAGTGATTCCTTACTTTGAAACAGTGATGCTTAGTTCTAGATTCTCTGACAAGAGGAAACATCTGCTTCATATCCAGCCTGTCAATGCCCCTCAGGATCTTAAAGGTTTTGATCAAGTTGCCTCTTACCTTTCTAAACTCTAGTGGATACAAAGCTAACCTCTTGTATGACAACCAGCCAATTCCAGTATTAGTTTAATAAACTTTCCTTGAACTGCTTCTAACACATTTACATCTTTTCTTGAATAAGAGACTGATATTGTACACAATACACCAGATATTGGTCTTACTAATACCTAGTAAAATTGAAGTATAACCTCCCCTTTTTATAATCAAAATTCCCCTCATAATAAGTGATAACATTCTATTAATTTTCCTAAATACTTGCTGTACCTGTATATTAACCTTTTGTGATTCATGTACTATGACACCTTTGCATCTCAAAGCTCTGCAATCTCTCACCATTTAGATAATAAGCTTTTTTTGTATTCTTTCTGCCAAAATGGACAATTTCACATTTGTCCACGTTATACGTCTTTTGACAGATTTTTGCCCATTTACTTAACCTATCTATATCACTTTGTAGCCACTTTACATTCACTTCACAATTTCCTTTCCTGTCTATCTCTGCGTTGGCAGTGAATTTAGCAACCATACCTTCAGTCCCTTCACCCAAGTCTTTTATATAAATTGTAAAATGTTGAGACACAAAACTCATCGCATCCTGTCACTCAGAGATGGATCCATTTATGCTATCTCACTGTTTTCAGTGAGATAGCCAACCTTCTATCCATGCCAATACTTTATCCCCTACATCAGGTGTTTTTATTTTTTGCAATAACCTTTGATGTGTTATCTTATCAAATGCCCTCTAGAAATCTAAGTACCGTACATCCACTAGTTCCCCAGTTTCTAGAACATATGTGACAATTTCAAAGAAGTCCAATAAATTGGTTAAAAATGATTTCCTTTTCATGAAACCAAGTTGATTTTGCCCGACTGCCTTGAATTTTTCCAAGTGTCTTCTTGTAAATCTTTAATAATGGTTTTAACATTTTCTCTATGATAGATGTTAGGCTAACTAGCCTGTAGTTTCCTTCTTTCAGTCTCCTTCTTTTTTGAATGCAGGAGTTACATATGTTATTTTCCAATTCAATGGAAGCTTCCCGAATTCCAGTGAACTTTGGGAAATTAAAACCAATGAATCAAATGTCTCATTAGCCACTAATTTCAAAGCCATAGAATGAAATCCATCCGGGCCCAGGGATTGTCAATCCACAGACTCAATAATTTGCTCCATACCACTTTTCAGGTGATTGTAGTTTTTTTGATTCCTCCCTTCCATTTCCTAGTTTTCAGCTATTTCTGGACTGAGAAGAAAAATGCAAAATATTGAATTAATTCATCTGCCATAGTCCAATTCTCATTATCAAATCTCCAAACACATTTTCTTCAGAACAAACAATAAGTTTGCTAATTCTTCCCTTATTTAAATACTCATAGAAAGTCTTAGGGATCGATTCTTCCACCCTGCTGTACTAATTTCCTTGTGCAGCTGGGTGAGAGAATCTCATGGCTGGGCATGCATGGGATTCATGCACATGTTCCCACCGCAAGCGCGTTTCCCAGCAATGAATTTCCGGCACTGTCAGATCTGTGCTAGAAATAAGTTATGCAGGTGGGGCCTGATAGGGCCAAGGCCTAGGGACAGGTCCTGATTGGATGGGGCCCAAGGGGCAATTGGTGGGAGTAGGAAGGATCCTACTGCTATGCTACCTAGAGATAGGTCAGGGCAGGAGGGAGAGCCTCCAGGGTGTGGTCAACTCTAGAGGGTTGGGGGGGGGAATCATCATTGCTGGGATATAGGGGAGGCTGGAGATTGGGAGGGCCGGATTAGGGAAGTTCAGGGCTGGCCCAGAAATTGTAGGGGAAACTGCAATCAGGCCATGTAGAGGGGAGGGTTGGCACTTCAAGTTTCCCGGGCTGGCCAGCGATCAAACTGGCCAGCAGCTGGAGGTTGACAGTTTAGGGCCTTTGTGCATGCTTACCACTCATCATCGGTCAAATATATGCTTTTCCTTTAATACTGTCTTTAACATTTTTAGTTAACATGGATGACAGCCCTATCCTTGGAATTATTCTTTATCATTGGAATGTGTTCAGTCTGTGTGTTCCGAAATATCCCTTTAGCTATCTGCTACCGAACCTTTATTGATCTATCCTTTAAGTACATTTGCCAGTTCACTTTAGCTAGCTCATGCCCTTGTAATTACCCATATTTACATGTAAAGTCTTAGGTGCACTTAAGGAAGGATGTAAACATGTTAGAAGCAGTTCAGAGAATGTTTATTAGGCTAATACTTGGAATGAGCAGGTGGCCACCTGAGCAAAGTTTAGAGAGGTTGGCTTTGTATCCATTAGAGTTTACGAGAGGAACGAGTGACTTGATCATAACCATTAAGATCCTAAAGGGCATTGAATGTGAAAGTAGATATTTGCTCTTATTAGAAAATCTAGTACTACGAATCACTGTTTAAAAGTAAGGGAGCACTCATTTAAGACGGAGATGAGGATTTCCTCGTGGGGGGACATTCAGAGTTAGGTCTCTGGTGCCACCTTGGGTTAACCCTTTCCATCCCCACAGACTCTCACATAAAAGCTTTAGTATTTGTGCCTTTCCCTCTCTGTTCATTGCTATTTTGTTCTTTGTTAAAGGGACAACATTACAGCAAGTTGTTATTTTAGTGCCTTCTCATGTGCTTTAGGAATATCTCAATGGATGGGATCTTGAACCCATACTCTCCATACACAAGATTACAGGTGGAAACTCAAGATGTGATGAATCCTGGAAATCACAAATCCATAATGGCATGAACCTAATTTCGATGCATCTTAATAAATTTAAATCTAATTAAACATTTCCTTGTGAGATGATTGCAGTAAAACATTTCTATTCCCGTACTCAAATCCTTTTGCTATCAAGACCAACATACCATTTGCTTTCTTTGCTGCTTGTTGTCCTTGTGTGGATACTTTCAGTGATGATGCACAAGGACACAAGACCTTTCTGAGTATCCATCTCTCTCTGTGTTCACCCATCGTTATAAGAATCTGCCCTTGCTACCAAAGTGCAATGAATGAACAAAAATGAAAAAATGTTTGTGGAAACCAATAGCGATTCTTGCTGGTTTCCCACTGCACCTGAGGATTGGAGAATTCTGGGAGCAGAGAGAATCCGGCTTGAAATAGACAAAGTACATTTCAATAAATATTCAAACATGTTAATCTGGTTCTTGCCTTCTCTGGGCAGGAACAAGATTACATCCAGATGTGGTGACTTGGTGAATCCCACCAGAGGTTTGCACCAGCGTTGGATCCCTTGCCCACGATTCTTTGATCCCTTGCCACCCTAGTACTATCTGTGTCAGACCCAACATGGCCAGATAATCACAACTTTATCTTCAGGAGGTAAAGAAAGAAGTATGTGTGCAATCCAATTTACTGAGGAGTAGAAGTCATAATGTGACAAGAAATTACTAACACGTCCTTGCTGTGCTTTTGTTAAAGTATTTTCAAAAGTGTTCTGAAATATACATGGGCAACACGGTGGCACAGTCATTCACTTGAACGATTGCTGGAGAAATTCAGCCATGCCACATCCTAAAGAGCACGTGAAAACTTTGGTGATAATTAAATCTTAGTCTATTTGCTCTGAAGATCATGCCAACTCCAGCACCACAGACCTGGCTGGAGAAAAGGAAATAGGCATTGAATTAATTAAGTTTCAGGTAAACAAAAGGCAGAAGCTACAGCTTTGATTAACTGGGGAATAGTGGCAAGCAGGTGCTAGTCTATAAAAGCAAACAGTGAGATTTTTCATTGTAAAATTAGATTCCAAGTGACTGAATAATACTAACTGTATCATGCAATTACTACAGTGCAGAAGGGGGCCATTTGGCCCATCAAGTGTGCACTGACAGCAATGCCACCTAGCCCCTATCCCCGCAGCCCCATGTATTTACCCTGCGAGTCCTCCTGTCACTAAGGGGCAATTTTGCATAACTAATCAATCTAACCCGCACATCTTTGGACTGTGGGAAATTGAACATGGATCCCTGGTGCTGTGAGGCAGATTGGAGTTTACGCATTCTCCATGTGTCTGTGTGGGTTTTTACCAGGTGTTCCGGTTTCCTCCCACAGTCCAAAGATGTGCGGGTTAGATTGATTAGTTATGCAAAATTGCCCCTTAGTGACAGGAGGACTCGCAGGGTAAATACATGGGGCTGCGGGGATAGGGGCTAGGTGGCATTGTGGTCAGTGCACACTTGATGGGCCAAATGGCCCCCTTCTGCACTGTAGTAATTGCATGATACAGTTAGTATTATTCAGTCACTTGGAATCTAATTTTACAATGAAAAATCTCACTATTTGCTTTTATAGACTAGCACTGCTTGCCACTATTCCCCAGTTAATCAAAGCTGTAGCTTCTGCCTTTTGTTTACCTGAAACTTAATTAATTCAATGCCTATTTCCTTTTCTCCAGCCAGGTCTGTGGTGCTGGAGTTGGCATGATCTTCAGAGCAAATAGACTAAGATTTATTTATCACCAAAGTTTTCACGTGCTCTTTAGGATGTGGCATGGCCGAATTTCTCCAGCAATCGTTCAAGTGAATGACCTTTGTTGACCTGTGCAAATATTTTAGTCTGTGTTGTCAATCTAACCAATGGAAACGCTGATCTGGGAACTGTTAATGGAACCTAGCCAGCATAAGTGGCATACCAAAACTGTCCTCATACTGTAAATATAAAATGACATTTTTTTAAATCACCAGCAGCATATAGTTTATTTCTTGAACTCTCTTAAGTGCATTAGTTAAACGTATCATCAGAAATCTCCTAATTTGGTCACAGAATAGAACTATTGGTCGCAGATCTAAGAGATATCTGAACCACGTATAAAATAAACAATACTTCAATGTATGCCAAAAGAGGAAACAGCATGCCCTGTATAACTCAGCAAGGTTTAAAAAACAGAAGGAAAAGCATGAAATATTGCAGCAATAAAACAAAACAATTTAACTCCAAGTAATTTCATCAAATTAAAACCTCAATATGCAGCCAATTATCTTCATTGAATTTATTGCAGCATGAATAATTAATCCTCGCTTTATTTTCCCATTTCCTGATAAGACTAACACAAGCAAACCACAGCTGTCGCGTCCCATGTTGTTCAGAGCTATAGGAAAATGCTGGAAAGCACTCCCATAACAGCAAAAGTGGCACGGTGGCACAGTAGGTTAGCACTGCTGCCTCAAAACTCCAGGGACCTGGGTTTGATCTCTGGCTTGGGTCGCTATCTATGTGGGTTTCCTCCAACAGTCTGAAAGATGTGTTGGTTGAGTGCACTGGCATGCCAACTTTTCCCTTAGCATATCCAAACAGGCGCTTGAGTGTGGTGACAATGGGATTTTCACCATGGCTTTATTGCAGTGTTAATGTAAGCCTATTTGTGACACTAACAAATGAACTTTAACTTTGACCTGTAGATTGCAGAAGTCAAAGAAGGTGGCTCACCATCACATTCTCAAGGACCATTAGAAAGGACAATAAAAATGCCCATTAAAAAAAATTAAAAACTATAAGGGCATGGAGCCCACAGAGAAGAGTTTTTGAATTAATCAAATGTTATTGCTGTGGTTATTACTGAAAGATAAAGCTATCATCAGACTGAAAGCTGTGCATGTAAAGATGTCAAGTACAGTATATCCAAGTTGTCTATTTGGAGTTGATACATAACGTAACATCGCTAAACAAATAACTGAAGTCTTAAGTTTTTCCACTTTCTTACCCAGAGAGATTGAAACAATTAGCTTTATTGATGAAGCAAAATGGTGAAACCGCAGGCTGCAAAGTGTTATACTGTGGAACAATCAGTAAGCATGGCACAAAACAAGGCCAATTGATGCATCTGTATTGCTCTCTGAAAATTACTTTGCTCCTGGTATGACTATTAATAGGCCATAATTTGCTGTCAAAATAGAGGTGCTCACCATTATTTATGCACAAATGCAAAGTCAGCTGAGGACAGGTCTGCAGTTAAAAGTGAAAAGCCAAGCAGTGCTGTTTGAAATGGAATGCTCCACTATTAGCTTTGCATTTTTGGCACAAAACAATGATCAAAATGTGTCTTTCTGAAGTTCTACAACTTTGAAGTTCTAATAAACAGCCTCTGATTGTGAGTTGAATGACGGGGGCCTGTTTGGAAAAAGACTTCCCATTCGCAGGACCTTTAGCATGCTGGCCTAATCACTGAAATTGTCTTAATGACAGACCTTGATTACAGCCAGTGTGCCGGTGTGGGCAATTACATTTTCGCTTTGTTGATTTCTCACATCAAAAGGGCTCGGAGAATACCCCTATCCTTTGCTATCATTCTCAGCTCTTGCAGAATCCAAAGACCTCGGAGAATGTGCACTTATAATTTTTACACAGCCTCTGTGATCTACCATCCTAAGTTGCTTTATTAAGCAACATAGCGACATTGGATGAAAGTCAACATCAGTTAATTGCCAAATTTAATTTTCGGTTAAGACCAAGCTTTCAACCCTGAACTCAAGCATGAGTATTTTAAGAGGGCCAGTAAGTTACCCCCAAAATTGAGCTTTCATTTAACATTCATTTAGTTTAATAATGTGCTGCTTATAGATAACAAATACTTCATTAAATTTAAAGAGAAAAGATTTTCTGTAAACTTAACCTTCTTTAATCTTAATCAGTTACAGAAGTTGCTAGTGTTTAATTATCAGGACAAAATGACAAACAAAAATAATTAGTTTCTGCTTTGGTTGTTGAAATCCAGTATTGCCCGTGAATAGACACACTAAATTGTGATAGTTTTGAGAAGTGTTTTATTTGTGCACCAAGTTGTGATAGTTTTGAGAAGTGTTTTATTTGTGCACCAAGTTGTGATAGTTTTGAAAAATGTTTTATTCCCTTATGTTTCTGTTCAACTATGTTTGCATTACCACTAAACATAAAGTCATATCACATAAAATAAACGGACATGATGGGCAAGCAGTATTATCGCTAGTTTCTTAATCCAGAAACTCAGATCATGTTCTGGGGACCTGGGTTCGAATCCTATTTCGGCAGATATTGGAATTTGAATTCAATAAAAAAATCTGGAATTAGTTCAGTAATGTCCTTTAGTGAAGGAAATCTGCCGTTATTACCTGGTCTGGTCTACGTGTGTGACTCCAGAGCCACAGCAATGCAGTTGATTCTCATCAAGTGATGCTTGGATTGGCGGGTACAGAGGAGCAGTGCCAGGCAATACAACAGGACATAGACAGGTTGGTAGACTGGGCAGATCGATGGCAAATGGAATTTAATCCGGATAAATGCGAGGTGATGCATTTTAGCCGGAAAAATGTAGAAGAGAGTTATAGGATAAAAGGTAAAACTATTCGGAGTATAGAGACGCAGAGAGACTTGGGGGTGCAGGTTCACAAGTCTCTGAAGGTGTCTTTACAGGTGGAGAAGGTGATAAAGAAGGCGTATAGTATGTTAGCTTTCATAGAA
The DNA here is from genome assembly GCA_024679065.1 of Sphyrna mokarran. Lineage (NCBI taxonomy): Eukaryota > Metazoa > Chordata > Chondrichthyes > Carcharhiniformes > Carcharhinidae > Sphyrna > Sphyrna mokarran. Next base: position 57,168,204 of record JAGIQG010000016.1, on the reverse strand, counting down.
AAGGGTATAGAATACAAGAGTAAGAGTTTGATGTTGCAATTGTATAGAATGTTGGTTAGGCCTCACTTGGAATACTGCGTCCAGTTCTGGTCGCCGTACTATCGGAAGGATGTGGAGTCCTTGGAGAGAGTGCAGAGGAGGTTTACCAGGATGCTGCCTGGTATGGAAGGACTGTCTTATGAGGAACGATTAAATAGACTGGGTTTGTTTTCCCTTGAAAGACGTCGGCTTAGAGGGGATCTCATAGAGGTGTATAAGATTATAAGGGGTATAGATAGAGTAAATGGAGGTAAACTTTTTCCACCTCAGAAATGGATAGGACGAGGGGTCATGGCCATAGGGTGAGGGGGCTATGTATAAGACGAATATTAGAGGGCAGTTTTTCACACAAAGGGTAGTGGGGGTGTGGAATGCACTGCCGAGTAATGTGGTGGGAGCAGGCACGCTGGGGCTGTTTAAGGGTCTCTTGGACAGCCACATGAGCGGTATGCAGATAGAGAGATATAGTAGGACTGTTTAACTATGATTTTTTTTCCACAGGTAATTCGGTCCAACTTGACCAACAAGGAGCATGTATTCGGCAGGTGGTGCGAGGACAGCTCTTGGATGTTGATTCATGGGTTGGCTGGTGCTTCATGTCGTAAATGAGTGCTTTATCTGGACCATCTGAAGGGCACCATGACAGCTCAGTGACTATCGCTGTATCTGTGCAGACACTTGGAATTGGGCCGGTGTCTGCGGGAGTTTGCGCGTTCTCCCCGTGGTTGCGTGGGTTTTCTCCGGGCGCTCCGGTTTCCTCCCACATCCCAAAAATTCGCTCTTAGGCTGATTGGGAAACAAATTGACCCTATATTGAGATTCTTCCATATTAGGAATAACCTAAACTTAGAATAAGAAAATGGAATTGTTACTATAAAGTTATGACGGCGGCGTGGGCTCGTTGGGCCGAAGGGCCTGTTTCCCGTGCTGTGTTGCTCTTTGAAATCTGCCCTTTGAAATGGTCTAGCCAGCGGAAGACATGTTCTGTGAATGAATACAAATAAAAAGGAATTCTCCCTCCCTGTCCGCAGTTGGGATTCTCCAGTCCTGTTGCAGTGAACACAGATTTGTCTGCCAAGTTTTCCATTCTTGCTGGTAGCAGCGGAGCATGAACAGTCGAAGAATTTCAGCCAAGATAGTTCACGAAGAGTACTGTCAGTTCACACTTTAGAATGTTTCTCTGTCACATCTTGCTCTAAATATATTCCTTGGTAAACTTAAAAGCAGTCATTTAACGTAGTTTTAATAAAACAGAAAGTGAGCCACCCACGAGTAACCAGATTTAAACCACCCGAAAATAACTTTCGATAAATATGCAGAACCATTTGGTAGTTACGAGGTATCATAGTCAGTTGCTCAGTGAATTTAACAAAAAGTAATTCTTTTATTGAATTCCTACAGTACAGGAGGAGGCCATTAAGCCCATCGAGTCTGCACCGACTGTCTGATTGAGTACCTTACGGGGGCCCACAGTCTCCTGTTCCAGCCCTGTAACCACACACATTTACCATGGCTAATCCATCAAACCTACACAACTGGGTCACCCTACGGAACCATTTAGCATGGCCAGCCAACCTTGGATGGCATGGTGGCACAGTGGCTAGCACTGCTGCCTGACAGCGCAAGTGACCAGGGTTCAATTCTGGGGTCTGTCAATGTGTTTGCATGGGTTTATTCAGGATGCTCCAGTTTTCTCCCATGGTCTAAAGATGTGCGTGTTGGATTGATTGGCCTTGCTAAATTGTCTGTTTATGTTCAGGACGTCTGGGTTATGTGGAATAGTGGGATAAATATGTGGGATTATGGGATAGGGCATGGGTAGGATGCTCTGTCAGACAATCAGTACAGACTCGATGGGCTGAAGGGCCCCCCTCTGATTTGATTGATTTGATTTGATTTACTGTTGTCACATGTATTAACATACAGTGAAAAGTTTGTTTCTTGCGCACTAAACAGACAAAGCATACCGCCCATAGAGAAGGAAACAAGAGAGTGCAGAATGTAATGTTACATTCATAGCTGGAGTATAGAAAAACATCAACTTAGTGCAAGGTAGGTCCATTCAAAAGTCTGATGGCAGCAGGGAAGAAGCTGTTCTTGTGTCGATTGGTATGTGACCTCAGATCTTTGTATCTTCTTCCTGACGAAAGATGGTGGAAGAGAGAATGTCCAGGGTGCTTGGGGTCTTTAGTTATGCCAAGGCAGCAGGAAGTATAGACAGAGTCAATAGATGGGAGGCTGGTTTGTGTGATGGATTGGGCTACATTCACGATCTTTTGTAGTTTCTTGTGGTCTTGGGCAGAGCAGGAGCCATGCTAAGCTGTGATACAACCAGAAAGAATTCTTTCTATGATGCATCTGTAAAAGCTGATCAGAGTAATAGCTGACATGCCAAATTTCCTTAGTCTTCTGAGAAAGAAGAGGCATTGATGGACTTTCTTAGCGATAGTGTCGGCATGGGGGAGCCAGGACAGGTTGTTGGTGATCTGAACACCTAAAAACTTGAAGCTCTTGATCCTTTCTACTTCGTCCTCATTGATGTAGACATGTTTTCTTCTACGTTTCCTGAAGTTGATGACTATCTCCTTTGTTTTGCTAACATTGAGTTAGAGATTATTGTTGTCACACCAGTTCACCAGATTCTCTATCTCATTCCTGTACTCTGTCTTGTTATTGTCTGAGCTCAGCCCATTACGACGGTGCCATCAGCAAACTTGAAAATCGAGTTGGAGGGGAATTTGGCCACACAGTCATAGGTATATGTATGACTATTCACGCAGAGTGCTGGAAATGTAGCTATGGAGAGCACTGAGGTACAGGGTTGCAAATTGGGAAGTATTGTAGTAGATAGGGAGGATGTGTTAGAAATTCTCGAAGGTTTGAAGTTGGATAAGTCCCCTGGGCCGGACGGGATTTACCCTAGGATTCTCTGGGAGGCAAGAGAGGAGATTGCAGAGCCTCTGGCTCTGATCTTCAGGTCCTCGTTGGTTACGGGTGTGGTTCCGGAGGACTGGAGGATAGCGAATGTGATCCCATTGTTTAAGAAGGGGAAGAGAGACCTTCCAGGGAATTATAGGCCAGTGAGTCTTACTTCTGTTGTGGGCAAGGTATTGGAGAATTATTAGGGATAGGATTTATAGTTATTTAGAGAGAAATGAATTGATTGGGGATAGTCAGCATGGTTTCGTGAAGGGTAGGTCATGCCTTACTAACCTCATTGAGTTTTTTGAGAAAGTGACCAGAGATGTGGATGGGGGTAAGGCGGTTGATGTAGTATATATGGACTTTAGTAAGGCGTTTGATAAGGTGGCCCATGGAAGACTTCTACTGAAAATGCAGATGTGTGGAATAGAGGGTGATTTAGCTAATTGGATTAGGAATTGGCTGGCAGATAGAAGACAGAGGGTGGTGGTTGATGGGAGATATTCATCGTGGAGTTCGGTGACGAGTGGTGTGCCTCAGGGGGTCTGTTTTGGGGCCCCTGCTGTTTGTAATTTTTATAAATGATCTGGATGAGGGTATTGATGGATGGATCAGTAAATTTGCAGATGATACTAAAGTTGGTGGTGTGGTAGATAGTGAAGAGGGGTGTTTTAGTTTACAGAGTGACTTGGACAAGTTGCAGAGCTGTGCCGAGAGGTGGCAAATGGAGTTTAATGTGGAAAAGTGTGAGGTAATGCACTTTGGCAGGAACAATAAATGTGTAGAGTATAGGGCTAATGGTAGGGCTCTTAATAGTGTTGAGGAACAGAAGGATCTTGGTGTATGTGTCAATAGATCCCTGAAAGTAGGCAGTCAAGTGGATAAAGTTGTTAAGAAGGCATATGGAGTCTTAGCTTTTATTGGTAGGGGGATTGAATTTAGGAGCCGCAGCATCATGTTGCAACTGTACAAAACTCTAGTGCGGCCGCACTTGGAGTATTGTTTGCAGTTCTGGTCCCCACATTATAAGAAAGATGTGGAGGCATTGGAGAGGGTACAGAGGAGGTTTACCATGATGTTGCCTGGTATGGAGGGCAGGTCCTATGAGGAGAGGTTGAAGGATTTGAGGTTGTTTTCGTTAGAAAGGAGGCGGCTAAGAGGGGATCTTATTGAAGCATATAAGATGATTAGAGGTTTAGATAGGGTGGACAGTGATAGCCTTTTTCCTAGGATGGAGAAAGCTAGCACGAGGGGACACAGCTTTAAATTAAGGGGTATGAGTTATAGACGGATATCAGAGGTAGGTTCTTTACTCAAAGAGTGATTAGGGAGTGGAATGCCCTGCCTGCAGCTGTTGTAGATGCGCCAAGTTTGGTGGCTTTTAAGAGGTTAATTGATAAGTATATGGAAGAGAAGGGAATGGTTTAGTTTGGAGGGCATTGCTTTTTATTTTGGTCGGCACAACATCGAAGGCCGAAGGGCCTGTTCTGTGCTGTATTGTTCTATGTTCTATGTTCTATGTTCTATATAAGTAGTATAGTAAGTGGCTGATGACACAGCCCTGTGGAGCACTGGTGTTGAGGATGAACGTGGAGGAGGTGTTGTTGCCTATCCTTACTGATTGTGGTCTGTGGATTAGGAAATTCAAGATTCAGTCACAAAGGAGGAGCCGAGACCCAGGCCACAGAGTTTAGACATGCACTGTGAGAATTTTATGATGGTTCTATGATGATAATTTGAAAGGAGTTCAGTCATGGCTTTACACCCAAACCTTCCGAAAGGCCTGCAACCAGATGCACATCGTAGAGACCTGAAAGGATGATTAACTGATTCTGGGGGGCACAAACAGTTCTGTGGAGTTGCTGATGAATTGTGCTGAAAAAAAAGCGTGATTGAATGGAAGTTCCAGACTGATGGGCAGAATTCTCCATTCTCGCTGGCGACTGTAGTGGGGCTGTCAATGAGAATGGAGAACTTAGTCAAATCTCCATTCGCTGCAGCGGGACTGCAGAACACCAGCTGTGGCGAATTCCAGAAGCTTATTTAATTTTCAGTCAGTTTTCACAGAGCATTCTCTTTACTAGATAAAAATTGTTTCAATTCCTGACTTTTGGGCTGATTCATTGATTAATGAGATTCTAACTGAGTGGAGAAAATGGCAAAACAAAACTTTTCCTCAAGGAAGCCTTCCTGTTTATGTAATGTATGTATATATAGTATGTTGGAATTTGGGGTGCAGATTGCTCTTTTAAAAAGAATGGCTGAAGTGACCCTGGGCTATTAGCTCTGCCCAGTGAGGGACCCTGTGGGTAATCTTAAACCTGACTGTGAATGAGTACACCCTTTCAATAAACAGCTCCCAGTATTGAAGTATTCTTTATATTCCTTAAAACACAGGGGTATACACAATAGTGTGTGAGTAAAATTTGCATTGTCCAAGAGGAAACTTTTCAAATTTATTGATTACCTGCCTACAGTATTTGAAGCATAACGGTACCTTCAAATTAAAAGGTAGATTAGTTTAATTATCAGTTGTTGCAACCTTGGAAATAATGATCCCTTGACATGGTCGTACCAGGGACTAGGCAAATATCTTATCCATCTGGGTCCACTCCACAGCGTAGACTGGAGAGCTTCAGGAAGCAGTTAAGGACAATATTTGATGAAGTGGACACCAGTGGTTTGGACGAAAGAGATAAAATGAATGTTTGAAGTGGTGATTTATTTCCATCGCACTCCAGTAGATTTCAATGTCAATGCTGAGTATCAGTTTAGGTTCGGGGATTTGTCATGTGTTGAAAACTTGATAATGTGAGAAACAGTAAGAAGGAGCAGTGTTTCACGAGGTCTTGTTGTGAAAAGAGATTGTACATATAAAAAGATTGATTATCAGCACGCATTGCACTCGTGTCACATGCCTCTATAATGTGGCATACCAAGTATTCAAGAGTCTTGAGTATACTGTTAGATATGGAAATAGCAAAGTCCAGAATGTTTTCTTGATAATCAAATACTGTGGAACTATGCATATACACTTCACTTGGATATGCAAGCTTCCTAAATTACTAAACCAGTAGTATTATTTGAAAGCAATTTGATATCCATGCTTCTCTCCAGTTCACAAAACTCATGCCGCCGTCTGCACTTTGATCCACTTCCCTGGGACACGCAGTTAGCAATGTCAGTTGCTAGTGCTGGGATGTGGCACTTAACTTTCCACTTGTGTTCAGTTACAGGAAGCAAGGGTATCATGAGGTGAACCTCAGCTGCATACACTGGTCCTGAATGAAAACCTCTATTAAAGTGACAGTCCCACTATATTTCACTTCAACTTTGCATTACGACATCTCCTGTTTGCCCCTTAGTAAAAAGCAGGAATGAGCAGAGTGATTCACTGCGCCAGTCACAAACGCCGGCAGTTGAGCCGCCACAAGACGCCTGCACTTTACAAAAAAGGTCACTCAGTTGAGCTGATCTGTAAATGGATTACATTCCTTGTGCACACTGAAGAGGAATAATCAGCCTCTGTTCAGGTAGACTATTACGCAATAACATGCAGAATAAATTAGGACATCAGAACTTATATTCATAACGTTGCGATGTTATTACAGTAGTCTAAAATGAGGATGATTGTTGAATAAGAACAATGCTTTACTGCTTGCTGACTCACTTCTTTTCCTTGCTCTGTCTCAATTTGTTAAACATCTAATTCATTTTAGCATGTGACAAATGAAATTATGCTGCACTTGAAAGTGCATAGCAGCAATAACAAAAGATACAAGTTTTGACAAAAAAGCCTGATTGATATCAGATCAGTTGGTCAAATGGAGATTCCTTATGCTATTCTTTTGCACGTAAAGCAAAAGGCATAATTTCTAAAGAGGTAGAAAACAACAATGCTCTCTGGTAGAAGAGTAGGCAGAATTAAGTGACAATCAACACTAAAGGCTTACTATTGGTTCCCAGCACCAGTATTTTCTCCTTCTGCCAGGAAATTGGGATACTGATGACAACAAGTTGCATTCATATAGTGGTTTTAATATACATCTCAAAGTACCATACAAGAGTATCAAAAAGGAACCAAGCAGGAAGAGGTTAATGTCAGGAGAGTTGGCTTGACCAAAGAGGCTAAGTGATCTGATTTGATCTGATTTGATTTATTATTGTCATGTGTATTAACATACGATGAAAAGTATTGTTTCTTGCGTGCTATACAGACAAAAACATATCGTTCATAGAGAAGGAAAGGAAAGAGTGCAGAATTAGTGTTACAGTCATAGCTAGAGTGTAGAGAAAGATCAACTTAATGCAAAGTAAGTCCATTCAGAAGTCCGATAGCAGCAGGGAAGAAGCTGTTCTTGAATCGGTTGCTACATGACCTCAGACTTTCGTACCTTTTTCTCAATGGAAGAAGGTGGAAGAGAGAATGTCCGGGCTATGTAGGTCCTTAATTATGCTGGCTGCTTTGTTGAGGCATTGAGAAGTGTAGACAGAATCAATGAATGGGACAGTAGTTTGTGTAATGGATTGGGCTACATTCACAACCTTTTGTTATTCCTTGGAGTCTTGGGCAGCCCAGGAGCCATACCCAAGTTTTGATGCAATCAGAAAGAATGCTTTCTGTGGTGCATCTGTAAAAGCTGGTGAGAGTTGTAGCTGACATGCCAAATTTCCTTAATCTTCTGAGAAAGTAGAGGCATTAGTGGATTTTCTGAACTTTTGTGTTGGCATCTTGAATGAGGAGGGAAAGGAAGGTTTAGGGAGGAAATTCCAGAGCTGCTGTCTAAATGAATCAAAAACTGGCCATCAATAGGAGGGTGAAAGAAGTGGAAGAATAACAACGAAGATGGAAGAATACAGGGCTCTCAGAGATGATAAGGTTGGGTGAGTCTTTCCACATTAGATAGCAATGTTGTAATGTTGCCCATTCACCTAAGCTTCTCGAACTCTGTGTATATGGAAGTGATTTTTCTTTGGTGGTCCTGGTAGCTTTACTCCTGCTGTCATATTAAGTTCGCTGCTGCCAAGCAACAACTGATCCAAGGACTAGCAAGATTAGATGAGCACACATAAGAATGCCAGCCTAAACTTGGAATCAGATGATCTTGTTTCCTTTTGGAATCCTGGTCTTTATCACGAAAGCCGAGGCAGCTGGCTTGGCTTTAACAACACAGCACTGAAACCATTCCACATGAAATGAGTCAACTTGTTCAATGTGTTTGTCCTTGAGCGATTTTGCAGTTATAATTTTAAATAATGGATTTTATTGCTGTTTTCAAAATACACACTCCCTATGCTATAACAGTTGTACAAAAATAATTCTCACTAACTCTTAAATGTGGAAAAGCATGCTGGAGAAGAGATTATTACCAGGGAGCACAATTTCTCTAATGGTATCAAATTCTCAGAAACATTTTACAACCCTCAGAAGGTTTACAAATTAATTTTGCTTTTTTTAACAGCCACATCAATAAAGAGAAAATATTATTTACTCTGTTGAATTTGCCTTGTCATTTAGTACGAGTGGACTCATAAAGATTAATGATATCTCCTCATTCCCAAGTTAATAACGACCTCCGATTCCAAAGTTATGGCATCAAAAAGAAATGTAATCCTTATCTCTATAAGAAACAAGTGTTTTTTATGAGAACATAGGCTGTTATAAAAGTCTTTTTATTTTACTTCATGCTAACTGGTTATCAGGTTGCTAAGGCTTTTGCCATTAATTAAAGCTGGATTTTAGATGCATTTTATTAATACTGTTTTTCCTGAAATAAGAAGACTGAGTCGAACATTATGGCAAATGAAAAATATCTCCTAACAGTTACTGCAGAGATGCACTTCAATTTCAAAGGACATTCGGCTTAGCCGATCTGCTAATAGCTAAATGCTCAGCAGATGTTGCTTGTTGAATTATATTTTTAAAGACTCTGTTCCCATAAACGAGGCAACACCATACTTGCCTGGAATTTCCTTTATCTAACATGGCCCAGATTTTAATCATCAGTAATAGGCAACGATAATTCTTATATAAAAAAGCTGTCCACAAGTTTTAGAAAGTACAAGAGCTTAGAACTTTTCTTTATCAACATCTGAATTTTACGCCTTCTAAATGAGAAAGTTTGAAGTTTATTTATTAGTGTCACAAGTCGGCTTACATTAACACTACAATGAAGTTACTATGAAAATCTCATAGCCGCCATGCTTCAGTGCTTATTTGGGTACACTGAGGGACAATTTAGCATGTCCACCTAACCAGTACACCCCTCAGACTGTGGGAAGAAACTGGAGCACCCTGTGGACATAGAGAGAACATGCAAACTCCACACAGACAATAACTCAAGCCAGGAATTGAACCCGAGTCCCTGGTGCAGTGAGGCAGCAGAGCTAACTATTGTGCCATCAGGCTGCCCAGGGCAAGTAGACAAAGCATTCGGATAAATGACATATCAAAATTAGCAAAGTTGGAAGTAAAAGTAGGTTATAAATTATATTTAAATCATGGTACAGAAAGTAAAATAAAAATTGGTGCCTACACTTAGGATTAAAGAGAAATTCAAATCACAAAACACATACATTGTGATTTTAATTTTATTTTTAATTCTCCATTTTTGAGGCAATAAGATCCCACATTTGTGAAATTATTTTTTTCAGAACCAGAAAGGTCGCTCAGAAGTAATTGTGACTTATCATGTCATTAAAACTCAGTTCTTCTTGATTTAAAAAACAATTAAGCCCTATTGAATCTGTATTTCATGCAATAATAGTGGGTAATTAGATTAAATTTATACCGGAGTAATTGCTATGGTGATTTCATCACCAAAAGTTACGGAAAGGATCCTATTGGGTCATCCTGGTGATTGATGGGTTTGGTGAGTCAATAAGATCAGGTAAGAGGCGAAAAATTGAGTTTGCGTCTGATTTTCCGCCTCCCCTGATATTAACAGCCCTGTTTTGCCAGCAAAATCATGTTCACATCCTATCCTTTTCAAACCTTAATTTAAATGTAATTAGTGAATTCCAGGCATGATCGTCCAGGTCCATCTGTCCATACTTGCTCTCTGTTTGTGGTTTTCATCAACATGAATCATGTGTGGCCCTCACCAAAAGGAACCAGATGTGATGGTTTTGCTATTGGGAACAGAGACCATTGAAGCCATGGGTGCTCGGGAGCAGGGCTGGGCTATGCTCTTTAGCACCATAATACTGCTAGCCTCGCACCTTGGCACTTTCCACTGGGCAGTGGCAAGAGGGCAAAGCCTAATGGGGGTGAAGCCTGATGGGTGGGTGGAGCCTGATGGGGTGGTGGAGGAGCCTTGGAGGGGGAGACAGAAAGGGAGAACTCTGCATCAGGTGGCAGGGGCGATTGGCTGGGGTGTCAATTGGCAGGGCAGCAATTGGCAGTGGTGGTGATCAGGATGGTGTTATTGAACATGGGAACAATTGGAGCGGGGTACAATTAGTCAGGATGTTGATCAGGGTGGCAGTCTGGGAGGGAATGGCAATGTCCATTAGGGGGGCTGTGGGGGAAATGCCTGGAGACATCCAGGTACTCTGTGTGTGCACAGTGATATCATTGTGGAGATCAGGGTATCTGCTAGCATTTAGCAGCCAGTTTCCCAGTGAGATTGCAGTCCACCCCCTTCCCCTGCTGGCGAGAATCACATCTGGACTCCTTTTTTACAACTAAATGCTGTACGATTGTATGTGATTCTCTCCTGTTTTCATACTCAAGTGGCTTTTAGAATTTTTTCATTAGATTGCCTCCTACAACAGCTTAGCTGGTGAAGAATCAGAATATCACTGACAGTAACTTCCATATTTTCACATTTAGATGTGTATGTGCTGATTGCAGAAGTTGCTATCCCCCCTCAGTGTGCCTGGTAAGACTGCAGAGCTGCCATTCCCCTAACTAGGCAATGCAACATCTATTTTCTGCTTATCTCCATTTTCCCCAACCTTCACTTAGAGAGTGAGTCCAAAGGCAGCCAATTATAAGGCCATCTCTAGAAAAGCTGTCTAGCCAGGCCAATTGTGGCCCAGTTACCCCAGTGGGCCCCAATGTCAATGTCCTGAGATATTGAAAATAATCAGTCCATATTCTTTGATATTTCATATTTAAAGTTGATTTATTAGTCACTAGTAAGGCTTACATTAACATTGCAATGAAGTTACTGTGAAATTCCTCTAGTTACCACAGTCCAGCGGCTTATTCGGGTCAAAGCACCTAACCAGCATGTCTTACAGAATGTGAGAGGAAACCAGAGCACCCAGAGAAAACCCACATAGACATGGGGAGACTGCGCAAAGACAGTAACCAAGCTGAGAATCGAACCCAGATCCCTGGCACTGTGAAGCAGCAGTGCTAACCACTGTGCCACCGTGGTTGGGTACAACCTTGCTAATAATCTATGTGGGGTCCAGTTAACATACTGAAAGTGCAGTGGAAATGATTATGGAATCTTAATCATGTAACACAAAGTCACAGCTTTGACTGATAACAGCGGGAGTGAGAGTTGACTTCTGGGAATTTGGTAAGTCAGGGAATTTGGTGCAGTGAGGTGGTCTTTTGCAAAAGAGGATCCAAGAGAGGAAGACTGAAGTGCTGAAGTCTGGAGTGATTAAATATGTGAGCAAATAAATGACTGGTGATTTCTAAAGTTCTTTCTTCTCTCTAAACAGGTACTGAGGTGGTAAGTCATCTATTCAATTTACAGCATAACTAGTTAAACCCATAACAAAACCACAGAAAATAGGTGATATAAATTAGTTAATTAAAACAAAATAAAGATGGCAGGGCAGATGATCTGCTGCATCGATAGCATGTGGGAGCTGGTAAGCTATATTAATCACATCAACACTAAATGCCTACAACTCAAGGAACTGCATGCAACTCAGAGTTGATGAGCTCAGTCTAAGCTTTGGATGCTAGTGTATCAGGGAGTGGGGATGTTATTTGCACACTTTGGGAAGAATTTTCCTGTTCTATCCACCGCGGGAATCATAGCGAGCGAGGGGTAGACCATGGAAAGGTCCATTGACTTCGGGCAGCATGTTCCAATTTTGGGGTGAATGCAGCTTGAAAATCCCACCTTTTGTTCAGGAGGTAGTCACTCCACTTAGGCTAGGAACTTTAGATTTAGCCTATGGTTGGGTACAGGAGAGTGTGAAGGATGCAGAGGGTAGCAACGGAGAACCCTCAGCCCTTACAATTAGCCAACAGGTTTGATGTCTTTGCAGCTTCTGTGAATGAGAGCAGACACTGCAAGCAGGATTAGCAAACTGACCGTAACACTATTATGCAACAGGCCAGTATGTCGGAGAAGTGAGAATGAATGCAGTTACGCTCGGGAACAGTGTAGGTAGGAGGATAGATACTGTTCTCTGACGCCAACCATAAGTCTCAAAGGTTGTGTTCCCTGCCCAGTGAAGGTCATCTCCTTGGGTCTAAAGGAGAAGGAGAAGGATCCAGTTGTTGTGGTCCAAATTGAATAATTTCACAGTATTCCACATTGTACTCCATTTGCCAATGTTTTGCCCACTTACTTAACCTATCAATATCACTTTGTAAACTGTTTGTATCCATCTCGCAATTTGCTTTTCTATCTATTTTGTGAGGTCTGCAAATTTGGCTACATTCACTTCCTTCTTCCAAGTCATTAATATGTATTGTAAACAGTTGCAGTTCCACCACTGATCCCTGTGGAACCTCACTGGTTACAGGTTGGCAAGCTGAAAAAGAACCCCTTACCCACCCACCCTCTTCGTCCCCACCGATGTGGGCATTGCTGGCTGAGCCAGCATTTATTGGCCACCCCTAATTGCCCTTGAACTGAGTGACTTGCTAAGCGACTTCAGGGGCAGTTGAGAATTAACCACATTGCTAAGGGTCTGGAGTCACATGTCAGTCAGACCAAGTAAGGAGGACAGATTCGCTTCACAAAAGAACGTTAGTGACACAGAGTTTCTATGACAATTGGCAATGGTTTAATGGTCAGCATTAGAATTTAGAATTCCAAATTTTCATTGAATTCAAATTTCACCATCTGCAATAACGGGATTTAAATCTGGATTCTCAGAGCATTGCCCTGGTTCCCTGGATTACTGGTGCAGTGAAAATGCCACTATTCTCTCTCTCTTTATTTAAATATGGCAGCTGGGTGGGCTGACAATTTCAGCACCCACCCACCTAATGTATTTTGGGGGACAGTTCAGGAGTGGGCAGGAAGTGGTGGATTGGGCACCCCTTATGTTTTACTGTCCCTTGATGGAAACACGCCCGGCATGTCTCTATGATCCCCAGCCCCGTATGATCTGTTGGTAGTTAAAGGTGGTCACCCACTGTTGAAGAAATCATAGTTTTCATTATTTTGCTGGTGAACATTAAGATCAAGACAGGAAAGAAAAATTCTCTTGCACCATCAAAAACACAAACATTGAAACTGGACAATGCCCAAAATGGACACAGGAGTTCCTCTCAATGACGCTCCCTGTACGTATGAAGGCCAATCAAAACAATAAAAACATCTATCAAAGAAAATAAATAATAAAAACCATTACAGGGAGGCTGAACAAACTAGGATTGTTTTCTCTGGAGAGGCTGAGGGGATACCTGATAAAAATCTATCAAATTATGAGAGGCATAGTTTTGATTGAAAGTTAGCATCTTTTTTCCAGAGTTGAAACGTCTAATACTAGACATTTGGGCATGCACCTAGTTGCGGAATGCGATGGTCTAGTGGTATTATCGTTAAACAATTAATACAGGAACTCTGTTTGGGGGACCCAAGTTCGAATCCCACCTCAGCAGATCATGAAATTCAAATTCAATAAAATAAATCTGAAAATAAGAATCTACAGATGACTGTGAAACTACTGGCGATTGTCAGAAAAACCCATCTGGTTCATTAATATCCCTCAGGGAAGGAAATCTGCCATCCTTACCTATCTGCCACAGAAAGTGATTGACTCACAACTGTTCTCCAGGGAAACTAAGGATGGACAATAAATATTGGCCAGCCAGCAATGCTCACGTTTCATGAATGAACAAAGAAAAGGGTGAGAGGGGGGAAAGCTCAAAGAAGACATGAGGGGCAAGTTTTTTATGAATGGTAGGTGCCTGTAATGTACTGTCAGGGGTAGTGGAGGAGGCAGATACATTGCCCCGACAACAGGGGCATTTGAGGGGATTTTAGATAAGGCACGCGAATATGCAAGGAATAGAGGGGATAAGAATATTGCAAAAGGGATTAGTTTAATTTGGCTTCATGTTCAGCATAGCATTGTGGGCTGAAGGACCTGTTCCTGTGCTGTATTGTTCTGTGTTCTATGTTCCATCTATTGGAATGTGGCAAGAGAAATCCAGATGCATTTGCTGGTAACTTATGCGCGCAAACAAATACATTTTTTACGCTCTCACTGTGCATTTTGTGGAGACAGTCCACCAGTGGCAGGATGTTCTGGTCCCATTGTTGGCAACAGGGCTTCCCGTTGACTGAACTCTCTTGCCACTTGTAAGCAACCGTCACTGGGACCAGAATACCCTTCTGGCATGAACAGCCAGAAAATTCCAGCAAAAAGCTTTCAACAAGACCTTTAGAAAACAAAATAATGCAGTTTGGTATCAACAAACTCTGAAATCACAAATAGGTGCAATGCAAAGATCATCATCTTTGTGAAATTAAAGCAATTATGTTAAAAGTATTTAATTGAAAAACAGTGCTCAAGATTACGGAAGTTTTTTTTTTAAATCTTATTCATTTTATCAGAGGGTGACACGGTGGCACGGCAGTTAACACTGCTGCCTCACAGCGCCAGGAAACCAGGTTCAATGCCCAGCTTGGGTCACTGTCTGTGCGGAGTCTACATGTTCTTCCTATGTCGACATGGGTTTCTTCCGGATGGTCTGGTTTCCTCCCACAGTCCAAAAAATGCTTGCTTAGGTGCTAAATTCTCCTCCTGCATAATTGCCTGAGTGTGACAGCTAAGGGAAATTCATAATAACTTAATTGCAGTGTTAATGTAAGGCTACTTGTGATACTATTAAACAAACTTTAAAAATAAATAAACTTTAAACTTTAAAACAGCTTCCAATGTCTCAAATTAACCAGACACATGAAATTATTACAACCAATAAAGATTCATAGTCAAAGTTATTTTATATTTACTGATATTGCGGCAGAAGTAAAGAAAAAAATGTTTTTCAAGTTCCATTATGGATCTTTTTTAACATATAACAATTTCTGCTATGAATAAATGGCTCTTGAGCAACAAGTTGTTCAGTAAACTCTGCACGTTCTATCATTATCGCAGATTAATTTCATAATTCATTCATTTTGGGTCACTCAAGTGCTGGGTATTGCCTAATGAGAGAATATGCCATTAGTCTACCTGAAAGCAAAGGTTAAAATTTGGCAAACTCATTAGCAACAAGTGCTTCAAGGTTGAATCATATCACACCTGAAGAAAACCTTTACAGGGAGCGCTTTACGTATCATTGGAAGGCCTGAGCTTGCTGATGGTAAGTGTCATGAGCTGATGTGTGATAGGAACATGCATGCTTTCATTCCTATGTCATTGATACTAACTGCCCCAGGTCTACATGGAATGGACATTAGTTCAGTACAAAAAGCCTTTGTCAGAATAGAATGTGAGGCCAGTAGGTTGAGAATGTATGCTGGACATCCATAGGCAGCCCCCTCCCCTCCACCTATGCCAAAATCAGAATTGGATTTCAGATTGGCACTGGGAAGAACTCGCTGATCCCAATTATTTTAATTCTAATATGGAAATATTATGTAAGATCTGACCAATTTAATTCAGAGTCATTTTGAGTTCCACCAGACAAAAGCTAATGCATGTTTTTTTGTATATTCAACTCCTGAGATATATTCCAAGAACTGACATAGATATGTATTTGCAGGTCTCATGCTGTCTACTTTCTCAATCCTACTGCCCTTCCAGGTGGTCTCCAGCACATCACCAGGCCAATTATCTTAAAGGAGCTGCACCTCCAATATACATAACAGTTTTGAAGCATATCTATAAACAATCTAGGGAATACGTTATAAGCATAGATAGCCATAGTCACGAGAGGAATGGCACTAATAGGATGGTTCAGAGATTTTGAAGACAAGTCAGGGAGGTGGGCAACAATTGACAGGAAAATCAAAGGAGGGAGTTAGACGGGGCTGGCAATAGTTTACAACATTGTTGTTGAACTGTAAGGAACACCCCAGTTTGTTATCACTCCATCTTGGGTGCATACCTTACAACCAAACTCACTTTTTTGCTTGCAGCATCCAAGAAAGGGATCCCTGCTTAGGCCATTTGAAGGCTGTGTTTTCCTGAGTACAGATCGATGTTGCAAAATGGAATTCAGAAATGCTTTAAGACTCTTGCATTTGCAAAGACCCTAACACTTCCTCCAGTTATGTTTCAGGAATATTGTACCATCTTGCATGCTTTGGCCCAGTTTTATGATTGTGTAACAGTGCGATGTCAAACAATCTCTTAGTCAATATGTTTCCAATTTCATTTCATCACCTCAAACTGATGGATAGGTGGGAACTATTGTGTAGGACTTGAAAGCAGCTGAGGAATATTCTAAAGTTTCTGAAAATTGGCCTAGTTGAGGAATATCTTCTGCTATGACCTTATTGAGATTTAGTAAATTACTTTGAATAACTTCATTACCTTGACGACAAATAGTCTTCAGCAGTAGAAGGTCCTTCAGTAACTAATATTCTCAATAATCTTATTATCACAATAGCACACACAATAGTTTTTAATGAAACTATTACTTCCTGCTATCATTTAATGCATCCTAATTTGTTCCTATTTCCACCAGGCCTACAATTACAATGTAGCAAAGCCCTCATTTATTCCTTCTTGAGAAAAGGCTAGCAAAGGTTCTTCAGTTAAATGCAAGTCTGAATATTTTCTTGTTCATAGAATCCCTGTAAGTGCAGAAAGGAGGCCACTTAGCCCATCAAGTCAGCACCTACTCTCCAAAAGAGTATTTTGCCTAGGCCCTATTCCTGTAATGCCCCCCCCCCTCCATATTTACCTTGTTAATCCAATTAGTGTAGACATCCTGGGACATTAAAGGGAAATTTTAGCGAGGCCAATCCACTGGACCTGTATATCTTTGGAATGTCAGAGGAAACCGGAGCACTTGAAGGAAACCCATGCAGTCACAGGGAGAACTTGCAAATTCCATACAGATGGTCAGCCAGAGCCGGAATTGAACTCGGGTTCGATGGAGCTGTCAGGCAGCATCCTGACAGCTCCATCCATCGTGATCCCTTTCCACTGTCCAGAGAGGCAAAGTTCTGTAAAAATTATTGGGAATAGGTGGTTTTACCAATTTCCTTGTCATGAATCTGAGAATGTAGCCCTGTTCAAAATAATATTGGTTAACTGAAAAGTTTAGACATCAAGCTGTTTATAAACTATTGGAGATGTTATTTCAGAGCGATGTTAGTCATTTCAAAGCTTGGGTTCATTTATTTTAAAAGAAAAATGTCCCATTATAATTTCCAACTTAGCACATTTAGAAGAAAATATTTTCTTTAAATGTGAAACATTTTCCATTGCTGAATTTAAATGAATCTGACTATGTGAGTGTGGATTTTGCAACTTCTTCAGGCTATTTTGTTCTAAAGAAGGAGGAAAATAAGTTGCATGATAAATACTTAGCTGAATTCTGCTTTTGGTTTGCTTGGATTTGCAAGGCCAGGACAGGACTGACATTAAAGAGTGAAACCACACTAATGCCTTCCTCAAAGGTGCTGATGGTTTGCGGATGGATGATGAGTTAAATGTCAGTGACCCTACAGCTTAGCTACACTGAGTTGCACATGCCATCACAGCGACAAAAAGAGACAGAGAAAAAATTATTGGTTTGAAACAAATATCTTTAAATACTTGGCTGTATCTATCATAATCTCAACTATTGCATCTTAACCGGCTGTTTTATTGCAGTCACATACTTGCAAAGAAAAAGATTTCCTATGTCAGCAGAGCGACATGAGGATAGCAAAGAAACAAAATGGACAAAATGATGCAAATAGCAGAGGTATGAAATTCTGTATTTTCTCCTTTCATTGTCTTTCCTCTGTAGTTTTCCATGTTGAGATAGGAATGGAGCTACGAACTACATCAAATGGAAATACTTCCGCGAGAAGAAAGGCATGATGCTGTTAAAGAACAACATACTTACACGGATAAAGCATGCAAAGTAAATTAGTCCTATGAATCACAAATTGAGATCTGATGTAAGAAACAACATTATCTCAGTTGTTTCTTGTGTAACATTTGTCAGCATTATGGCCAGGACTTTGCATCCAAATTCACTACAGGTGCAAATGGCATTCAGAAAGGTTGGGTATCTCACTTAAATACATTTTCACCTCAATAGCAGTCTTCCTGGTGTGTCATCCCCACCCCGCCAGTGCATCATTCCCGCCCACCCCCCCACCTCCCCCCCACCCCCCCCCCCCCCCCCCCACCCCCCCCCCCCCCCACCCCAGTGCTGGGATCTGTACCTTCACCATCGGGATGCCATATCGGCAAAGTGTAAAACAGGTTTTTAAAAGCAAGACCAGGGAAAGGGAAGTGCCACACAGTATCCTGGTATTATCGTTTGCCTTTGTAGCATGCCACCATGGTACAGCCCATGGCACTGCCTCTAGACCATGGTACTGCCTCTGCCCAATGGCAAACTGGCACTGCCCCATGTCACCTCGGCATGTCCCCTGGAACTTCCTCCAGAAACATCGCACTGCACCCTGGCACTGCACCCTGACACTGCTCCCCTGACACCCTGGCATTACGATGTGGCATCCTAGCACTGTCCCACAGCACTGCACCTGGCACTGCCCTAAAATACTGCCCCAGACCACTCCAGCACTGTCCCGGCACCCTGGTGATTAATGTAGAAAATCTAAGCCAAGAAAAAGGTTAAAAGTCCAAGGGAGGGATATACAAACACTAAAACAATGTTCCAAAAGCTAAAATGAACTTGTTATTGTTGGAGATTTCTATCCCACTGATTTTCACCATCTTCGATTAATCATGCATTTGATTGAATTTACAGATAGTTTTGTATGTCCATTGGCTTTTTATTGACCTTGACTAAAGGCACCCTTTAGAACAAAACAAAATTAAATTTCTCTTTTATCATATCCTGGAAGAGTGCCTGGTTTTCATCATAGTTAATGATTCAGAAATGAAATGATGGCTTTCAAATTTATAATTACAGAGAATCGGATTTTGAAAGTTGTTTGAAGATTGCCATGGTGATGGCAGTAACATTGAGTAAGACCATTTTATAGTTACGCCATGGAAAATTTGCTCTTGAAAGAACAACTGTCACCTGAAAAGAGTTCCTCAGAAAAATTGATAGACCTTGATATTTCAGACAGCATTCTCATGCCCTTACTCTGGAGCAATGTTCCCGGGATAGCGGGACTGTCCTATACGTAAGTGGATTAGGGAACTGGGACTGTACTCTCTGGAATTTCAAAGAATGAGAGGTGGTCTCATTGAGATCCACAAAATAGTGAAAGGAATGGACAAGCTGAAGGTTTCCCTTGGCTGGGAAGCCTAGAACCAGGTGGCACAATTGCAAGATAAGGGGAATGCTACTTAGGACTGAAATGAGGAGAAATTTCTTTATACGGGGGTTGTGAATCTTTGAAATTCTATTACCCAGAAGGCTGTGGAAACTTTGTCATTGAGTATTTTTTTAAGCAGAGGTTGAGAGATTTATAAATATCAATGGCATAAGGGGATTTGGCGGAAATGTGCGGAAAAGGCATTGAAATGGATGATCAACCAACATCATATTGATTGATGGAGTAGGCTGGATGGGCTGAAGTGACTATTTCTGCTCCTTTGTTCCTAAGTGACTGGAAGTGGTGAAGGAGATAATTATCTATATTGGATAATAGAATAGAATACCTACAATGCAGAAGAGGGGCCATTCGGCCCATTGAGTTAGCACCGACAACAATCCCACCCTATTCCTGTAACCCCACATATTTTCCCAATAATTTCCCTGACATCCTCCTAACGCCAAGGGGTAATTTAGCATGGCCTATCCATCTAACCCACACATTTTTGGACTGTGGGAAGAAACCAGAGTACCCAAAGGAAACCTGTGCAGGCACGGGGAGAATGTGCAAACTTCATACAGACAGTCACCCGAGCCAGGTCCCTATGAGGCAGCAATGCTAACCACTGTGCCACCACACCACCCCAATATGAACCTATGTGCAGGATCTTACTGCTGTTTGGTCAGTACCCTTTAACATTCTTGCTACTGATCGGTCAACTATGCAGAATAAGTGGTAATTATTTCTTGAGTAAAGAAAGCCAGATGTCACTGAGGAGAAGGCCATTTCTTCAAGGGTGGTGCAGTCTGTGTGAAGTGGAAACAATGTACAGGGTGTTGACTCTTAATTTAATGGAAGTAATTTGTGACCGAGTGAGTAATAGGTGAACTTGTGTTACTCCTTTATGAAGAAGCCCTTATCTTGAAGCATAGTCTTAATACTGGAGAGTATTAATTTATGTAAGGAATGTGTCAAAAGTAAGAGACATTCTCAAGCTTCCTGTGAAAGTGGAATCCACCTCCTCCCACTACAAACCCACAACTTACGTTAAAATGTTTGGAAGTGGGTTCAAGAGATGTAAGAAAAGTGGCTGTGTTTTGATGATCTCTAACACTATCATCTTTTAACCCATTCCTTATCTTGAATCACAACACATAATTGCCCAACCCTGATGTGAATAATCTGTGCTAAATTCCTGGACGATCCTGGTTGAAGTTTGGCAAAGGGGAGCTGAGTTAAGTCAAGAAAATCCTTGTTTGATTGGGACAGTCAGAGATGGCGAGGATGGGGCCCAATTTGCAGTGGTGGTTTTGTTGGTGATCGGGCCTATTCTTCAGTGATGCTATTGGCATTGAGGTGAAGGTAGCCATCATGAATGAAGTTGTAAACTGTAGTCTCTGCTCTCCGGCATACATTTTTCAGCTTCATATTGATGTACTGTGAAATATCCTGAAGAGATGAGGCAGAGAACAGAATCCTGTCAATGGAGAGAGCAGCTTCTCTCGGTGAAAGCTCACCTTCAGATCTTGTAAATCCTGCTGCATGGTGTGTTATATATCCTGACTGACTCGGGGAGATGTAGATGGAGAAAGTGTATTTGTGCACCCAATCTCTAGAGGAGGTGAATTCCTAGCCAAATTTGAAAACTGGCTGCCATGTTTTCACAATTTCTATTTGAGTGCTGGGTATCTTGAGTTTGATAAAGCACGTTGTATCAAGTCCTCAAGGCTTGGGCTGGGTTGAAGATGCTGACAACTGGTCTTACATTGTTTTGTTTTTGGTATTCATTAGAGACAGCTGGATATGTCTGATCTTGTCAGAAATATAACATTTTAATTAGATTCCCTCTCATTCTTCTAAATTCCAGTGAATACAGGCCCAGTTGACCCAATATCTCCTCATACAACAATCCTGCCACCCCAGGAATCAGACTGGTGAACATTCACTGCATTCCCTCTATGGCAATGATGTCTTTTCTTAAATAAGGAGACCAAAACCATGCACAATATTCCAGGCGTGATCTCACCAAGGATTTAAGGATATCATTTAAGCCTCATTAGTTACACAAATGTGTCAATGAGATGAATCTAACACGAGGATCTTTCATTTTTAATTTACTTAGCTGGAGCAATACCGATGCAGACCTATAGTGTTGTAAGTAATTTTAAATACAATGTCAAACATTTTGTCAATTGTAAGACTGATAGAAAGTCCTGTCCTTTTGAGGAAATGCCTCAAACTCTCAAGTTAATGCTCTTAAATGTACTTGTAGTAAACCATATGCATTGCTCATTAATAATTACCATTCCTTTATCAGATTAGTTGCACATGATCAACCATTGCAGCCAAAGACAAAATGTGTATTGTGTCAGAATTACGGAGTCGGCAGGGGGAGGGAGGGGATACAGCTTCCTCTTCGGAAACAATCTGGCTACAAGTTGCATCAAAAATTGTACTGAATTTTCAGAGAAGTTGTGGTTCAAGTTTCTGCCCAAACTCACAACAACTGCAAAAGTAAAAGCATCCATATGCCAATGCAATCAGGTAGTAATTTCAAATGTAATTGCTTATATTACCTGGCATTAAAAATATTGTGATATATCTAAGAATGGTGACCTCATGTGGTTTTATTGAAGCTGAAATTCAGTTTTTCACAAAGCAAACATTTTATAGATTATATAGAATCACTACAGTGTAGAAGGACGCCATTCAGCCCATCAAATCTGCAGTGACCACAATGCCACCTAGCCCTATTCCTATAACCCCACATATTTACCCTTTTAATCAGCTGATACTAGGGTCAGTTTAGCATGGCCAATCAACCTAACCTGCATAACTTTAGACTTTTTTCAGTAAAAGTACCTCATGCCTTCCCATGATGAACCTGATTTGAAATAACAGAGAATCTCTTCAAAAGCTACAGAGGATCATTTCCAAGTTTCATTTAAGTACACAAGTCCAACATCTTAAAATCTCTTAGAAGATGCCTGGTCTTCCTTGCTGCCATCAGACTTTTGAATGGACCTACCTCATATTAAGTTGATCTTTCTCTCCACTTTAGCTGTAATTGTAATGCTATATTCTGCATGCTCTCCTTTCCTTCTCTACATGCAGTATGCTTTGTCTGTACAATGCGCAAGAAGAAATACGTTTCACTGTATACCAATTCATGTATAACAAATCAAGTCAAAATGTTTTTGCTCTTACACACAAAGAAACATTTTACTTTATGAGCCTTCTCGAATGGCTCCGAATGGGTGCAATTGATGGAAACTTGTTCTGTTTGTTAATTTATTTAGAACATGATCACTTGCGTGTGCATGGCCCAGCCACAATGCTACTTAACCTGTTGTAAATGATGGCAGAGACTCAGTTTGTGCTGGACATATGGAATTATAGAATCCTACAGTGTAGAAGAAGGACATTTGGCTCATCGAGTCTGCATCAACCACAATCCCGCCTAGGCCCAATCCCCATAATCCCATGTATTTACCCTAGCTACTCCCCCTGACACTAAGGGGCAATTTAGCATGACCAATCCACCTAACTAGCACATCTTTGGACTATGGAAGGAAACAAAAGCACTCAGAGGAAACCCCACAGACATGGGGAGGATGTGCAAACTCCACATAGGCAGTGACCAAAGCCAGGAATCAAACCCAGGTCCCTGGCGCTGGTGCTCTTGTGCTCTAGATTTCTTGAAACACTTCAAGGCTTTGGCCAACTTCAGATGAAATGCCAGTGGAATCAAGCAGAAATTGTACCCTATAATGTTTAAGGAAATATCTTATGTTTAGATTTTAAAATATTGAAATTAATTAGGTTTAATGAATGAAGGTATTGAGTGAGATATCACCCAAATTTATAGTGGGTAACAATACATCTGTTTCTTTTTAACATCTGCCTCAGTATTGTAAATGTAGTTAAAGTCACCTAGTCATATCAGCATCTGACAGAATATATTCAATCATGTAATAGAAGTCATACTAGCCGGACGCAGAAGTGCTTAGGTGAGCTATAAATTTCTGAAAAGTAGTAGACTTTGCTCTTAAAAGAAAATCTGTAGGGAAAAACAAACTTGGCAGTTACACAATAAAATCAATAGTATATTACAGCCATGCTTCCGCCAAAAAAGCCCATTGGGGAAAGCGTGAAGTATCACCTACAGCCTACACAGCATGTATACTGTCTGCATTTCAACATTCTTTCATTGACAACATTGGCTCGCATTTTAACAGTAAATACCATTTGTAATTTTTACTTAATTTTTAAACTGCCTCATTTTTATTTAAGTTTAACTGTTTACTTATTAGTGTCACAAGAAGGATCACATTAATACTGCAATAAAGGTACTGTGAAAATCCTCTAAGGCACCTGTTCGGGTACATTGAGGGAGAATTTAGTCAATGCACCTAACCAGAATGTCTTTCGAACTGTGGGAGGAAACCAGAGCACCCAGAGGAAACCCGCGCTGACACGGAAAGAACATCCAAATTCTACAGAGACCGGAGGTGGAATCTTAGCAGCCCACTCGCCATGGGAATCAGAGCAGGTGAGGGATGGAGCATGGAAAGGGCTGTTGACCTCGGGTGGGATTTTACTATTTCAGGGCGAATAAGGCAGTAAAATCCTGCTCAGGGACTCAAGTCCGGAATTGAACCCGGGCCCCTGGCACTGTGAGGCAGCAATGGAAACCATTGTGCCACTATGTTGTGGTACTTGTCCTATCGATATTGGTAAAAAGCCACAGACTATGGGGACATATTTATGTGCTAGTTTTCCAACAAAATTTAAGCTCGGTTGTGTTTACACTGGCAGTTTTATGTTACTATTACTTGAATAACAGCTTGATACTTAAATAAAAACTACTCAATGTAAACAAGTAGTTCATAGATTTTGCAGTGCAGCCACTAGACTTCCTGCAGAAAGGAAACATTTGTGTTTATTGTGCATTGATGATCATTGAATAGTAAATTAGTGTGACAAATTTCAGCAAGGTAGAACATGAAGGTGCAATCTAATTCAGAGGTTTAGATTGCATTCAAATAGAAATATTTTCCTTTGATTTAATTTGATTTATTATTGTCACATGTATTGATATACAGTGAGAAATATTGTTTCTTGCACACTATAGAGACAAAGCATACTGTTCATAGTGAAGGAAACTAGAGAGTGTAGAATATAGTGTTACAGTCATAGCTAGAGTGTCAGGAAAGATCAACTTAATGCAAGGTAAGTCCACTCAAAATTCTGATGGCAACAGGAAGAAGCTGTTCTTGAGTCAGTTGATACGTGACCTCAGATTTTATATATTTTTCCCAAGGAAACGGTGGAAGAGAGAATGACCGAGGTGCATGGGTCCTTCATTATGCTGGCTGCTTTGTCGAGGCATCGGGAAGTGTAGACAGAGTGAATGGATAGAAAGCTATTATCTGTGTTATTTCTGTGTGTGTTACCTTTTGTTTTATTGTGTAATAGTGAGCATACCTCACCTGAGCATAGCCAGAAATGAATGAATCAGAATGAGAAAGGAATCTTGGCACTTTGGATGTAACTTAACAAAATTATTAACCTATCTTTATCTTTCAAATACTGACTAATGTCCTGTGAATTTCCAGTGCTTGTTTTGATTTCACTCTTTCAGCACTAATATCATTTTTCTCTCTACGAACAATTTGAGCATTGAGATAGAAATTCTTGCAGTGAGATTGGTTCAGAGAAATGTTACATGTGGGGGCTCAATTCTTCCTCTGTTTCCCTTCTTACTCTACTCAAGGAAAGGTGAGTATATGGTAAATGGTTAAGGTCTATTCAGTTCCTCATGTTTAAAATTGCATGCAAATTGGTGGTAAGATTAATGAAATATATCAAAAATGTTACACAGAAAGGATAGCAGGGCAGGTGATGTGTCAATGAACTCCCATAGAGTACATGGGAGCTCATTGGATAACATTGTGATCCAGGGCAACCATGTCTGCAGTTAGAGCTTGCAACTCAAGGAACTTTGCTTCAGAGTCACTGAATGGGAGGCTGATTTGCAAACACTACAAGGGAATGGGAAAGTTACCTGGATGTTTAAGATTAGCAGACAGTCATGCCACTTATAAAGAACAAAGATCAAAGAAAATTATAGCACAGGAACAGGCCCTTTGGCCCTCCAAGTTGTTTGACTGAACGAAAACACCCTCCCTTCCATACCCCCCCATTTCCATCCTATTTATGTATTTGTCAAGAGGCGTTTTAAATGTCACTATTGTATCTGCTTCCACTACCTCCCTCAGCACTGAGTTCCAGATACCCACCACCCTCTATGTAAAAAACTTGCCTCGCACATCTCCTTTAAACCTTGCCCCTCACACCTTAAATCTATGCCCCTTAGTAATTGACTCTTCCACCCTGACAAAAAGCTTCTGCTTATACACTCTGTCCATACCCCTCATAATTTTGTAAACCTCAATTTCTGTTGTTCCAATGAGAAAAAAGAAACCTTTCCTCGTAGCTAAAGCCCTCCATACCAGGCAACAGCCTGGTAAATCTTATGATAGGGCCTTCTGATTTGGCCAGGATCAGGAGGCCAGGACTGTGGGTGAGACAAGAAAGGGGAGACAGAGGACAAGAGTGCAAGAATGTTAGTCCCTGTAATTATCCAATAGATTCTCTCAGCTGGTTTGAATGTGAATGGGGCAATCAGGGTGGATCTGTGACACAGTAAGACATTCAAGTGGGCAGGGGAAGGATCTAATCGTCTTGGTCCATTTAGGTTCCAACAACATAGGTCAAACCGGGAAAGAGATTCCACATAGAGAGTATGAGCAGCTAGATACTAAATTAAAAGCAGAATTTCAAAGGTTATAATCTTTGGATTGTTACCTGAGCTGCATGCAAATTGGCAGAGGATACATAAAATTAGACAGCTTAAAGACTAGTGTGGGACATATGGGTTTTGGCTTGTGATGAACTGGCACCAGTATTGGGAAGATTTGAGCTGTATCATTGGGATGGTTTACATCTGAACCATGCTGGGACTAGTGGTCTTGTGAACTACATGACGAGGGAAGTGGAGATGGTTTTAAGGGATCAAATGTGGAAAGATGCTGGTATCCCAAATAATGAAGACAACTTAAGTGAAGAAAATAGTAACATAATAAATGAGGGTCAGAGAATAACAGGAATGGACAAAGAGAAATGGATCTGCTGTCAAGACTAAGGGTAGGGTTTTATGGTCTTGTTCATCCCGAAAGCATAAAATGCTGCCCAAGATCAATAGAACTTTCCATGATCTCGCCTGCTCCAATTCCTGTGGTAAAATTCCAGCTGTTACAAAGATACGTAAAGACAAAACTTAAGTCTCTGTATCTGAATGTGTGCAGCATTCATAAAAAAGTAAATCAGTTGATAATGCAAACTGAAGTAAATAAATATGATCTGATAGCAATTCCAGAGATCTGGTTGTAGGATAATAAAGATTAGCTCCTGAATATTAAGCAGTACATTCGAGAAGAATAGGAAACCAAGTGAAGGAAGAACATCATTAATCAAGAATGGTATTTGTGCAATAGTTAGAGATGAACTTGGTTCAAGATATCAGGATGTAGAATTGGTTTGGTGGAGATGGGGAACAGTGGAGGAAAGAAGTGGTCTACAGGCCGTTAACAGTAACTACAATGTAGGACAAAATATACATGAATATTGGGTGCCTGTGGTAAAGGGGTGGCAATAATCATGGGAGACTATAATCTTCATAGTGAAGATTTTCCCCTTCCCCCCAATGGATCTTAAGATGGGGTGGTGGTGGGTTTTGGAGGAGGTGTGAAATTGCATGGATGGGATTCCCATTGGATTTCCATCCGTCCTGATCTGGTGGATGGATGACAGCTCATGCGAGGATACCTTGAAATGAAGGGAGTCAGTTTTTCAGGGCAGTGTTCTAAGACTCATTAAATTGTTCTCCTATCATTGAAAGTCAGAAACTGGATTTTTAATGTAAATCCTTTCTTTCTGTATTATGATTGAAAACTCCTGACTCTAGTAGATCATTGTCTATGCTAGCTGGGAAGGCCTTGTTCCAATTTCTCTGCTTTCGGTGTCCCAGAAGACTCCCATTAGGGGCTATAGAGACTACAACCAACTGAAATGAGAAGCACAACACTTTGCAGTAGTACTGAAAGTAATTGCAGCTTTGAATGTTTCCAAATCTTTCCATGAATCCATTTGACCTTTGCCCCTTCGTCAGGCAGCATTTCTCCATTGTACTTGTACTTGCTTTTCCTATACTTTTTTTTATTCATTTCTGGGACGCTTGTGTTGCTGGCTGGCCATATCCATTGCCTATTTCTAGTTGCCCTTGGAGGTTAGTTTCAGAGTCAACCACACTGATGTGGCTCTGGAGTCACATGTGGGCCAGATCAGGTGAGAACGGCAGATTTCCTTCCCCAAAAGACATTAGTGAACCAACTATCGACAATGGTTTCATGGTCATCAGTTCTTAATTCCAACTTTTATTTATTGAATTGAAATTGCACCATCTGCCTTGGCTGGATTCAAACCGAGCTCCTCAGAACATTAGCTGAGTTTCTGGATTAATAGCCTAGTGAAAATACCATGAGCCTTTTTTGCTGTCTATGTGGTACCAGTGGCAGCTCCCTCATCGAGGCAAAATTTATGCAACGTGCAGAAGATGTGTACAAATCTATACAAATAGCCAGGGCTGGGCAGAGTCCAAACGTTTTAGAAGGCCACAGAAGGGTTGCTCAAGTAGGATGGCTGTCAGCTTGACAGAGTTCCAGGTGATGGAATATCCCTTAGTGTCGGTCAGCTGTGCAGCTATGCTCCAATCGTGTCCCATAGTTTAAAATGATTGCCCTTGTCACTCTGTAGCCAGCCCATGACCTGAATGGAATAAAGAGGATACGGAACAATGGTACAGGATGAATGAATCATTAATGAATTAAAGCTACCAGTGGGGCCCCATCCACAATCCCTTTGTTCCCTCCTGTTTCTGTTAAAGCAGCAATTACCAATACAATTCCTTCTGTTCTGTTTAACTTTGGTCTCAATGTGTGAGGTTAACTCTAGTGCAGGGTAACGTTTTTCAGAGTTATGCCCATCCCAGGGCAAATCTGCAAAGCTCTGCCCATTTGCAATGTAGAATTCCATCAGTATTCTGATATATATATATTAGCCAAATAGCGGCTGATCATTATTTGGGATCATTAGTCACCACCCATAGTTGAGAGTTTCTGTACTTTCACACATTAAAATCACGTTTTGTATGTGGGCAACAAATTAACTCCCTTGAGTGACACGTCCTCAGTTGAATCCGTTTAAATACCAGGTTTTGAATTCACCGTGAACTCAGTGGTCAGAAACTCGAGTCTTTAAAAGTTGTAGTATCACTTTCTCGGCAAAGCTCATTTTGCAGACTTCCACTCAAGGCGTAAGTCATCTCAAACAGGGCTGCGTGGATAATTTACTCATCAGAATAATTTTAAGCTGTTGTGCCAGGAACACCTGGAAACATAAGACGTTCAGCATAGGATGTCATGAGCCAAGTTTCTCAACGGCTTCACCCCGATACTTACACTTAAGAAAATGATAGGTTTTCAGGTTAATCACGGCATCATTCTTACCAGTTTGGAATTACCCATCGATGCAGAGTTGGTTTATATCAAAGTGAAAAAAAAGACACTGATGATTTATTTTGCAGGTTGATTCCTTGTTCTCAGTGGCATCGTACTTTAGTGCCCCATACTACCGAGTTCCAAATCTCAGTTACAAGAATAATCTTTGTTTTATGGGTAAGTAAATCAGGACAACAGCTGCTGTTGTGTAGTCCCTATCAGGAAGCAAGGAGTGACTATGATAGCAGTCTGGCTTCAGTTGGCACAAGATCCACATAAACCAGAAAAATGTTGGGTATTTATTTCAAAATATTTGTTTTTAAATGACCAGTTCACAACGAATTACAAAGTATCTTAATGTCAAACTGTAGCCGTTGTAAAGATTTCACCGGATTTGTAGAACTGTATAATTTGTGCAAGGAAATTTGGCTTGTCAGCTATGACTCTCAACAACTTTTACAGATGCACTGTAGAAAGGATTCTTTCTGGTTGTATCACAGCTTGGTATGGCTCCTGCTCTGCCCAAGATCACAAGAAACTACAAAGAGTCATGAATGAAGTCCAATCCATCATGCAAACCAGCCACCCTTCAATTGATACTGTCTGCACTTCCTGCTGCTTCGGAAAAGCAACATGACCCCATGCACCTTAGACATACTCTCTTCAACCATCTTCCATCTGAAGAAAGATACAAAAGTCTGAGGTCATGTATCAACCAACTCAAGAACAGCTCCTTCCCTGCTGCAATTAGACATTTGAATGGACCAACCTCACACTAAGTTGTGCTTTCTCTACACCCTAACTATGAATGTAACACTACATTCCACACTGTCTTCTTTCCTTCTCTATGAATGGTATGCTTTTTCTGCATAGCACGCAAGAAACAATCCTATTCACTGTATGCTAATACTTGTAACAATAAAAATCAAATCAAGTCTAACAACTGCTGTTGTCCCTGAAATATGGAAACTGAATTCATAAGCGTTATATCCCTCAGCCCACCATTCCTTGAAATGTAAGAGTATTCTTTTTATATTTATTCAAATTATTTCAGAACATTGCATTCTTTTAATCATCACTATGGAAATTTCATTATAGAAAGAAAGACAATTCATTTTAAAGGCATTTGGATTATTAATGGAGAATGCTCAGTTCCCAGGCATAGTGAACAGAAAATGGCATGTCAGTCTTCTCTCCAAGATTTATGAGAATTTCCTAAAGTAGCGTAATAAAGATGCTACGTAAGAATTAAATAAGCTGCTTCAAAAGGTTAGTCATGTTCGTCAATCAGAACATTTCACTGAGCTGAGGATGCCATCAAAGATCCAAAGAGCTGCAGGGCAGGAAGGTTTTTCTCCTGTAATCTGTGTGTCTTGGATCCAACTGAAGAGCAGCAGCCAAGAGCTCTAATGACATTGACCAGAAGCACAAATGATCCTGTTCCCAGATCCCAGAGCAAGGCCCTGCCGGGGGCTGGAGACATGTCTGTTCAAATTTCGTCAGGAAATTTGCAAGCCGCAACCCTGCAGCCGACACAGCCCCCTGTGTGTTGTGCATACATGAGAAGGAATCATTCTCAAATCTAATCCTGGATCCCTACTTTCTTAACACTGAATGATTGAGTAGATTGGACTCAAGGAAGTGTTCCTAAAAAGATTGGATCAAGTGTGTCATTCCTTTCTGTCCATTAAAGGAAGATTAATCAGATGTAGCTTCCTTCCTTGGATCTTGTGCTACTTCTGTTAAAATACTGATGCAGGATTAAAGTACAGTGGATGTTGGGACTTAAAACAAAGCAATAAATGCTGGAAATATTCAACAAGTCAGACAGCATCCATGAACAGAGAAACACAGAATTAAGGGGTGGAATTTAACCAGCACATCTGCCCGATGTTCGTATGATCCAACTCGTAGCCAATGGAGAATGTCCTTCTCCGAGTGTGCCGGTAAAATTCCAGTCAGTGTTTCGGGTGATCAATATTTTGTCAGGGTCATAGGTCCTGCCTGACTGCTGAGTATTTGCAACATTTTCACTTTTCACATCACCTATGGAAAAAGGCTACTTTGTTATAATTTTAGTCAGATGTTTCCGTTTTCCACCATTACATGAGGTGATGGGCATTTTGATGATAATACCACAAGAGATTTTGTGCCAATGATAATATAGGCCTGAAGTTTTCTGATGGCAGAGTCTGACTTCCTATATCCAAAATCAGCAAGGAACATATTCCTGTCGACTCCTCCTGCCCGCAGCCGATCTAAGCTCCAATGAGCATTGAAAGGCTGCAGCTGTGACTGGTGTCCCCTCATTCAAGAGGAAATCCCGCCTTACAGAGATTGACCAACAGCTCTCTAGCTTCTGCAGCAACAGTGTTACAATGGACAAAAAAGGAAGTTCAAGGAGACATGGGAAACTAAGTCCAAGAACGAGGAGCCCGGGTAAGTTCAAGGATCTCAGCACGGTTATGATAGGGAAAGTCTAGGGGCAGGGCGGAAATGGGGGGAGATTCAAATGAAGGGGGAGGCTGGAACAGAGGGAGGCCCTGAGGTCATTGAATTTTAAGGGCCAGAGGGCTAGAGTGTGTTTCTGATTTCAGAAGGGAACATCTACTGGAGACCTCGCCCTCCATTTCTCACTCGAGATTTAACTCTGTCATGTTTTGGGCTTCCCCAACAGAGGTGTAATCAGCCTAAAAATTGAGGCTTGTCAATGAAAGGGCCTCAAATGGTCATTAAGTGGCCACTAAAGGGCCTGAATAAGGGAAAGTGTAGATTTCCCATCCAAGCCCTTGCCCGTCCCAGTGTAAAACTGTTGCATTTCAGGGAGGCCAGGAACCCAGAAGGAATCCTCAATCCCTTCAATCTTGGCCATGGTCTTGCCTCCAGTTTCAATTCACTATGTCAATGAAAAATGAAATTAATCCAATTGTCTGTTCCTCCAGACATCTTGGAGTGAATTTTCCCGTTCCACCATTATGTGAATCGTAGTGTGGTGAAGGGCATGGAATACCATGGAAAGTTCTATTGACCTCGGGCGGGATTTTCCAATTTCATGCCTAGCACAGTCGGAAAACCCTGCCTTTTATATTTTTTAGCAAAAGACGATGACTACAGTGACTACATTGTACTGGTACCTGGAGTTTTCCTCAATATAACTGGTAGAGTTCCCTTTATTTTACCAACCTCTGTTAGAAAGAAATCTGTATTAACAAACACTGGTCTGAAGCTGAATTACAAGCTCAAAATCCAATATTGAAGAACATCTGTGAAAAATTCTATCTGTTGATATAATTCAATTTTCATAACTCATCCAATATGATGTCTCACCAAGGCTTGCTGCAAGTATTCAATCATTATATCATTGTAAGGACACGGCTGAAGCCCTTAGACTATCCAGTGAATCCAACACTGTGCAGAACTTCTTTCAAAGATCAAAACTCCAGTCTTCAAGGTAACCATATCCACCAATTCCTGTTGCTATTGCAACAGTTTACCTCCTCCAAATCATTCCACATTATTCCTGATACATATTGAATTTAATTCCAGGCACTTTGGCATCTCAATGTTACAAGCCATAATTTAAATGATCTCTGTTTGGTGGGTGAATCCCATTGAAGCGTAAAAGGAAAACACAAATTAGTTTTAAAATTTATTCATTAGCCACCGTAGGCTTACATTAACATTGCAATGAAGTTACTGTGAAAACCCCCTGGTCACCACGTTCCAGCTCCTGTTTGGGTGCACTGAAGGAGAATTTAGCGTAGCCAATGCACCTTATCAGCACGCCTTTCCAGCTGTGAGAGCACTCAGGGGAAACCCATGCAGGTACAAGGAGAATGCAGTGACTCCGCACAGACAATGACCCCCAAGCCGGGAATCGAAATTAGGTCGCTGATGTTAGGGAACTGAGACCTGAAATGAATGACTCCCACCCCAGAATGCAACATCCAAGATGCAGGAATGTTGAACGAATGCCCAGAAATGTCAAAATAATTTTGAAATTTGGAGTTGATAAATAATCTATGGCACGGAAACAGCATCAGAGAGATGGTCACAGTTGAAGAGATGGTCACAGTTGAAGAGATGGTCACAGTTGAAGAGTTGGCCCCAGCAAAGACCTGGGGCAATTAATGGCTTTGTTCTGTTCTACTCCTTTGTACTCCTTTGCAGGACTCTATAATTCCAATTATGAGCCTGGAGCTTTTTGCTTGCATGTCTCATCGTAAAAATTTGCAGCTACAAATTACATTTCTTTAGCAGGGGCTCAGAAGCAAATATAAAACACTGAGGCATTGTTCAACATCAGAAAAGTAGTAAATCAGTTTAAGCGTTGTTATTGGTTGCAGCTTGTTTGGCCATAGTACAACTTACAGGAAGGAGTGATTAGACAAACATGTATTTAAAGACCAAAATTTGAGATATGAGCTGGGATTTTCCAGAGTCCTCCACCATGGTGAGGGTATAGGTGTGGGGGTGTTAGAATGATGTTGGAAAAGGCATATAAGGTTGAGGTTGGGGAAGGGATGGTGGTGGATGGTGGGGAAGGGGAATGGGGGAGCAATGATTCCTGGCTGGTGTGAAATTATGATGGGGACACCCATTCCGCTTGTCTCGGTGTTTTGCCATTCATGCCAGAAGCTGTTGTAAAGCCATTTTGCATCCTATTCATGGGTTGCAGATAAAAGACCCACCAGAATTGTCCCCCACTCCTCTCCATCCAATTATCCATGTAGGAGATCAGGCCAGTATAGGATATGATCAGACCATCAGAGAATTAATATGTCAGCATTCACTTGAAGAAGGCCTGGGGCAGGTCATGGAGAGTGAAAGATGGAGATCTCCAGAAACTGTGAGCCCAGGAGGCCAAGTGGTAGAATACCAGCACGTGGATCACAATGCTGCCGGAGATTCTGGAACGTGGATTTTTACGCCACAGAAGCTACTGGAACATAGACCCTCATGCTGTGGGAGATTCTAGGATGTGGTCTTCACACTTCAAGACATTCCAGGATCTTTGTTCTGCAGATGGTTGGGTGAGGTATGGTTGGACAGCGATGATCTGTGCTGATGGTGCAATTGGAAGGGAGGGGTTGGGATTAAATGGGGAACGATGGAATGAAGCAGTGGAGCCAGCATGGATGTTAGGGGGTGCTATTGAGGTTGGGGTGATAGGGGACTGGAAGAGATGCTGTGGGAGTCATGGAGTGGGTGATACGTTTTAAGGAGTGGGTGGGCCATGTTGCAGTACAAGTGGGGAATGTGCAGGTGTGAATAGGCATGGGGTGGGAAGAGATACAGAGGGAAGGGTTCCTGTCAACTTATGAGTCTTGTGGGGAATGCTGAAAGAATTGTTGATAGGAAGGGAAGGTGAGCTTTAAAGGGGGCTGAGGGCAGGAGGGTAAGGATCATGCGATAATGGGTGAAGGGTGCTGAGGTTACTGTTGGAGGCATAAAAGTAAAGCTGGGTTCTGGAGTAGGTAGGATGAGAACGGAGAGGCATTTATGTTGCCACGGGTGTGGGCTCCTTGGGGAAGTAAAGATGTGAAGGAGGATGATGGATGAGGATTGCAAGGTGACTGTGAGGAGATCAAAGGTCACAACAGATCAATCTTTTTTGGAAGGAAATGCGTATGGATCACATTAGTGGTTGGGAGATGTTGGACTTTACCTAAAACGTCACATGCATTATGACCACTTGCAACTATCTGGAACTTTGAGGTGGAGATCTCGAGATGCCGCACAGTATTTGGGTAAAGCTGAAGAGGAACCTCAGCATTTAGTACTGACAATGTTAAAGCATTTCATCAGATGAGTATGTGGAGTGCAAAGCCTCAATGTGTGCAGGAGACTCCTTGCACATCGCTCTGGCAAAACAAGAGCCCTGGCAAAGATCCTTATCTCCTCACAGGCACAAATGATTCCAACAGATACACACCTGGCCTGGTGTGATGCCCTGGATATGGGGGAATGAGGGTGGTGAGCAGATGGCTGGCATGGTGGAAGATAGTGTTGGGGAGATGCGTAGGCTTTAGGACAGTAATTACAACACCACATCAGACCTCATTAAAGTCCAAGTAACATCCCTCATTTTCACCCCGATTGAGGCCTAGAATGGAAAATCCAAGCCATGTAATTGCGAGCAAAGTTGACACATAACTGTTGACCAGGCTATTGCCATCGGAAATGCAGAGATCACCCAGTTTTCCCAATATTTCCCTCCGAGACAGAACACATCCTGGAGCAGCGGGGGAATTGTTTATGTCTCAGCTCGACATATTAGCTCACAATACGACAACTACACAATGTCATGAACTTTGTGTAAGTAAAGTGTCAATTCACTGACTGAGCTGAGGGAATAGCAATTCAAATTCACTGCCAACAGTGACAGTTAATTCTTCCCAACTATAGCACTGCGCTTTCTCAAGAAATATTACCCTTGGATCGTGGCTTCTGCAAGAAAACAGATAAAAATGTGCAATCACTAAGCAATTGGGAGTGTCTAACTAATTGTTCATTCAGGAATTTAAAACAAAACAGAAAACAGTTCAAAATATGTTGGTCTCAATGGGATTTTTGGCAGGGAATGAGTAACATGCTGTGGACTGAATATGAAAATCATGGGATAACACTTTACACTTGGATCTTGATTTTGCACTTCACGTTTCTTACAATGAGAGATGGTTTGATAGGTTGTAATTCAACAGACAATAGCACCATGGGTTTGAAGATTAAACTTCGGTCTTATTGGTCTTGTATATCTAATACTTCTGCCCTTCTCTGTTTCAGTGTAGAGAAATAGGGTTAGATGTGTTCACGATGAGATGTGAGAATGTATCTCCTGACTGGGGTCAGTTCTAGGTTGCAGATGGAAAAATATATCATTGATATGAGTTGAAGATTGTAGCATTGAAGCTCATTCGTGGCATTTTGTTCATATCAGTTTTCTTTATGCCCTTTGCCTTTTCTCAAAGGCGATAACTCCTCACTGAAAGATAATATTATGGAGAGCAAGCACTTCATCAGCACCTCATTCAAATAGTCTTTTTCATTTGAGACATTTGGCATCGGATTTTGTGGTTTTGAAATTGGACCAAAGGGAGTTGGGAAGGCAGAGAAACTACAATGGGTTGTGAACGAAACCCAGTCCGTTACACAAATCAGCCTCCCACCCATCGATTCCATTTACATTTCCCGCTGCCTCAGAAAAGCTGCCAGTACAACCAAGGACCCAATGCACCCTGGGCATACTCTCTTCCACCTTCTTCCATCGGGAAAAAGATATAAGAGTCTGAGGTCACATACCAACCAATTCGATAACACCTTCCCAGCTGCCATCGGACATTTGAATGGACCTGCTTTATATTAAACTAATCATTTCCTATTACTTTCATGAATTCACTTCAAATATACTCCTGAGATCGGAGTTCCGAGGTCCACTTGTTTACTTGTGGAGTTTTATGGGTTATTCAATAGATTCCAACTGTTATAATAAGCTATTCATAAAATGGGTAGGAAATGAAGGGTTGAAGGAAAGTGAACAGGCGAGGGTATGGGGAGTGTTTAAATTGATTAGAAGATTTAAATTTCTACAGATTGTGACACCTTCCCAATACAGCTCAATCTTCTCCATCAATTCCATTGGAAAAAGATACAAATGTCTTCCCAACTCAATAAAGGTGAGTGAGGAGTTGGCATAATCCTGTGTTGAGAAATCTGAAAGGGTGGCCGTCCTTAATAGTGCTCAGGTATGTAGGAATCAGAGTAGCAGAAGATACATATAACGGCGTGTGCTAAGGTGGGAGGATGAGATCAGAAACTTCGAGCCCATCTAAGGGTTAGGCATTCAAAGAACGTCAACATGGTTTGTGTGTGTGTGTGTGTGTGTAGGGAGGGCGGGGGGGTGGGGGGGTGCGGGTGGGGGGGGGGGGGGGGGGGGGGTGGTAGGTTGTTGTAGGTGTGGCTGAGGACATGCTCTGGTGTTACAGGTAGACCAATGATAGGACCCAGATAATTATAGGAGAAGAGAAGCCATAGTGCTGCTGAGGGTAGGGGTGGCCAATTTCTCATCTTGAGTACGTACGTGATGATGCTCCTGGCCACTCTCTGCCTCCCCCAGCTCCTCACGTCAGTGTTTTGTAATTACTCCTGGTCACGAGAATGTTGCTATATTACTACTTTGATTAGCATATGGCACTGGTAGTAATCCTGAAATCGCTATCTTAGAGATTCACTTTTGGACTTGTTTCCTAACTCCCTTTCTTCTGCTTTAAGGACTTTGTTCTTTTTTTTTAATTTTGTCCTTTATGCCAATGTGTACCACAACCACTGGCAATTCACTTTTCCCATCCAGAATGCTACACTGAGACACCCTTGACTGTAGCACCAGGCAATATACTATCCTAGATTCTCATTTGTGGCCACAGAAATGCCTGTCTTTCCTCCTTATAATTGAACCCCCCATGACTTTTACAGTCCCACAATTTTTACTCCTCTTCTGTGCAGCAGAGCCAACGATGGTGCAACAAATTTGGCTATCACTGCTTTCCCTGAGAGGCTGTTCTGCTCAATAGCATCCAAAGTGGTATATCTGTTCTGCAGGGGAATGGCCATAGGAGATTCCTGCACTGTCTGCCTGATCTTCTTGCTCTGCCTGGTGGTCACCCATTCCCTTCCTACCTGTAGAGTCTTAGCCTGTGTATGACCACCTCTGTATTCATGTTAACCATAAAACACTCCACCTGGTGGATTCTCCAAACTGTCCTCGGCTAACACTCAGCTCTGATATTCAGGCTTTCAAGAGCTGCAACTGGAGACACTTCCTGTGCACATGTTAGCTCCGGGCACTAGAAATGTTCCTAATTTCCCACATAAAGCAGGAGGAACACACCATGACTTTGAGCTCTCCTCCCATAACTTATCCCTTTAAAGTAAACCTCTGAAAGGTGTCATTTGCTCAATGAACATTCTTCCTTGGTCCACATTACTACAGAAAACAGCCCTTACAAACTATAGACCACAAAATGAAGACCTTTCAGACTATCTTGACTGGATTCACCCAATGAACTGCTTTCACTTACTCTCAGTCACTTTTAATAATGTCACCACCTCAGGAATTCCAAACTCCAAACTAGCACTCAGATTTCTCATTGCGTTCTCATGGGTTTTCCTCTGATGTGAACTCTTTTTTTTCAATAAGAATTGACAGTAAGGATATTCTTCTCAAGTAGCTGGATCGCTTTCTGTACTGTCTTGCAGCAGCACAATGGTACCTTCTGCTGTGCTATCCACCTAGGCACTCCCTGCAAGCTCTGCACACCCTGGACGTGCTCCTCCCCTCCCACACCTCTCTCCCTTTTGTCCCTCACTTTCTCTTCAGAGGAGGTGCCACAAGTGGAGTATACGATCCCCATCTGCTGAAAGCAGATAGCATTGTGCCATACACTGATGGATGCAATGGGCATATATGTCCCAACAGGGTTAGAATCATAGAATTCTATGCTGCAGAAGGAGGCCATCCAGCCCATCGAGCCTATACCGACCACAATCCTGCCCAAACTGTTTCCCCATAACCCAATGCATTTACCCTAATTCATTCCCCTGACACTAAGGGGCAATTTAACATGGCTAATACATATAAACAGCACATCTTTGGGCTGTGGGAGAAAACTTACGCAGACATAAGGAGAATGTGCAAACTCCACATATCAAACCCAAGTCTCTGGCGCTGTGAGACTGCAGTGCTAACCATTGTGCTACTGCACCACCCCAAAACAAAGCAAAACAAAACAGTCCTCAAAACAAAGCCAAAAAAGCATATACTTCAGAAGCAAACAGAAGATACAGTCTGACATATGAGCACTAAAGCAACAGCAAACTCTCACCTGAATTGCTAACAACTCATTCATCCATCACTCCAGCTCACACCTTTGATTCCACCATGGATTGAATAAAATGAAAAATCACGAAGGGCGCCTGCTCTTGTGTCAAACTCCAGGAGAAAATTGTACAGACTACATGAAATTCCACTCAATGGTCCTTTTAATTACTTAATTAGATGATTAACTGCCAGTGGATGTGCTTCCAACTCCCATGCATGCTTACCAACTGAAATATCATGCAAATGCCCAATGACATTGTATGCATGCACAGTAGTTAGCACTGCTGCCTCACAGCATCAGCGACCCGGGTTAGATTCCCGACTTGGGTCACTGTTTATGTGGAGTTTGCATATCTCCCCTCTGTCGGTGTGAGTTTCCTCCAAATGCTCCAATTTCCTCCCACAGTCTGAAAGATGAGCTGGTTAGGTGCGTTGGCTGTGCTAAATTCTCCCTCGGTGTACCCAAACAGGCGCTGGAATGTGGCAACTAGGAGATTTTCACAGTAGCTTCAGGAGAGTGTTAATGTAAGCTTATTCATGACTAATAAATAAATTTTATTTTACTTCGTTTTTAATGTCTTCTCGTGCAATTTTATTTACTTCCAGATCGGCAGTGGGCTCAATAACATATAAAATTACTGCCTATACTTCACTCTTCTCTGTTGTGTTCCTGATGTAGCAAATCCACTGATCCTTCTACAGGGGCTTGGTCATTCCTTTCCTCATTCTTGTGGGGCACAGCCTGCAAGGCTGACAATTATTTCATTCCATCCCTAATGTTCCTTGTAAAGGTCGTGGTGAGCCATCACTTTAAATCGCTATGATGCTGTCCGGTAGAGTGTTCCAGAAGCTTAGCCAAACAACAGTGAAGGAAAGATGAAGTATTTCCAAGTCAGGAGTATCTTGTTCTGGCAATGTAGATGTTTATATCTTTGCTGCTGAAGAGACCTTTGGCTACTTTGAGCAGCTAAGGGTCTTTAAAGCTTGT
This sequence comes from Sphyrna mokarran, assembly GCA_024679065.1. Lineage (NCBI taxonomy): Eukaryota > Metazoa > Chordata > Chondrichthyes > Carcharhiniformes > Carcharhinidae > Sphyrna > Sphyrna mokarran. The sequence goes on along the minus strand of JAGIQG010000016.1, from coordinate 57,128,139 downwards.
TTTTGCTGGAGAAGGGGAGAAATCAAATAACAAGTGTTTTGAAGCAAGGAAAATACAAAACCAGATGTTCAATCATTCTTGCCATTTTATACGTCGGCCTCTTAAACTGGAGAAAAGACTCTATTATATTGCGCTTTACCATGCCTCTCCAAACCTTTGAGAACACTTCTCATGCACTGAAATACTTTGAAGTGGACCAACTATTGCAAAAGTAAACACAGAAGTCACTTTACACAAGGCAATGGACCCATTAAAAACAATGAAATTATAGAGCTATTTTTGGCGATATTGGCTGAAAACTTAGTGTAAGCTCGGCCACCGGGAAAGCTGTCTTCTCAGAATAATGGCATGGGGCCTTTAACAACCTCCCACATCAGAACAGGAAGATAAGACCACCATTTAACTTATCCAAGGGGCATTAGAACCTCAACATTGCATTGAAAGTCAGACTAAGGTGTTGTTTTCAAGTCCCAAAGAGGGATTAGAACTTACAGCCTTCTGATTCAGAGGCAAGATTGCTGGCTGTTGAGCAGTGAATGCAAAACAGTAACCTCATCAACTCAGGGAATCTTAAGATGGTTATGGTGCAGATGGAGTGCATTTGACCTACCGTGTCCGTGCCAGCTCTCTTGTGAAATCAACTTGGCCAGTCCCACTCCCCTGCCTTTAACCTGTAATTCTGAAAAACTTCTCTCTTTGGGTATTTATCCTTCATCCAAGGATTTTTTTTTTCCTTAAAAGAGGCCAATGAACTCTTAAAATAACAACTGCTCTTTACAAACCAAAATTTTATATGGTGCAACTGTAGAGTTGTCTTCAAGAATGACAAAGAAAACCAAAATCAATTATTTTTGATTCGGTACATATCTGCTTGCCTGGATCCCTCTTGCTGTTGTTAACAGTGATGTGTGGCAGATAGCCAGCAGAGGGACCTATTTAAGATAATCACACTGCGGCAGAGCTATAACACATGCACACAGTCCTGAAGAAATGCATCAAGACACACCTACAGATTATAAAAGATACCTGCTTTATCATATTTCTTACACTGGATGGGTGTTAAACTACACAGATGCTATAGATGGAAAGGCAATAGTGTAGTTACTTGACTAGAAATCCAGAGACCTAAGGAAATGCTGTAGAGGCCTGAGTTCAAATCCCACAAAGCAGATGGTGAAATTTGAATTCAATAAAAAAAATCTAGAATTAAAACTCTAATTTTGACCATGAAACCATTATCAATTGTTGTAAAAATCCATCTGAGTTCATTAATGCCCTTATTTGGTCTAGCCTACATGTGACTCTGGCTCCACAGCAATGTGGTTAACTCTTAAATGCTTCAAGAATGGGCAATAAATGCTGATCTAGCCAGCAACACACACATCCCTTGAAGAAATTTTTAAAAAACTAGAAATTATGGGTGGAATTCTCCAATCTTGGGCCATGATGGGGGCAGGAACAAGGAGGCTATCCCGCTGCGGAGGCCAATGGGGGAACATGCCAAATCTTCCAACCCAACCTTGTTAATTATGAACCTGAATGTTTTACACTGTATTGTGTGGTGAGACAGGGTAGATAGTATGTAGTCCATCCTTACGTCCAGGTACATATTGAAAAAGTGTCCAACATCACTAGCCTACTATTGAAGAAAGAAGATAGATCTCCTGAAAATGGAGAGAGATCTCTGGGAGCACTGTGAGAATGGGGGGACAGACATCCTGAGAACACAAATAGAACTTCAGGAACACTCTGAAGCTGCAAGATAGTCTCCCTCCATAGCACTGAACCTAAAAGGACTACCTGCAGATACTATCTCTGACCCACTGATGTGGTATTCCGGGTCCAGAGTTGTGGACAGCCTCCATTCTGAACTCTGAAACTGTAGAATAAAGAGCAGAGATGTACTGCTGATGCTGGATAAGGCTCTGGTCAGACCCCATCTGGAATATTGTGAGCAGTTTTGGGCACCACACCTAAAGAAGGATTTGCTCGCTTTAGAGGTAGTCTAGAGGAGGTTCACAAGATGGTTCCAGGAATGAAAGGTTTGTCATTTGAGGAGCGGTTGAGGATTTTGGGTCTATACTCGATGCAGTTTAGATGGATGAGAGGAGATCTAATCGAAACTTGCAAAATACTGAGAAACCTAGATAGAGTGGACATGGAGAGGATGCTTTCACTAGTGGGAGAGGCTAGAACTCAAATGCACAATCTCAGAGTAAGAGACATCCCTATAAAACTGAGATGAGGATGAATTTCTTCAGCCAGAGGGATGTGAATCTGTGGAACTCATTGCCACAGCAGGCTGTGGAGCACAGGTCATTGAGTGTCTTTAAAGCAGAGATAGATAGGTTCTTGATTGATAAGGGGATCAACAGTTATGGGAGAAGACAGGAGAATGTGGATGAGAATCATATCAGCCATGATTGAGTGTTGGAGAAGACTTGATGGGCCAAATAGCTTAATTTTGCTCCAATATCTTATGATCTTATGGAGGCAGCCCTGGGCATTGTTCAGATGAGTCCTGATATTTTCTTGCCACATTTATCTGAAGCCGTTGCGAGTTGATGTGTTTTCCTCCCAGCATCTAGTATACGTGTGGTTGGGCCTTGATCTGAATCTCATTAACAAGATGCAAATGAAGTGCCTGCTGGTCTAAAGTGGGTTTTCAAACCTGCCATAGTGGGCACTAGTGAAGGATCTTCCATCATTACCTGGTCTGACCAATATGTAACTACAGCAATGTGGTTGACTCTTAGAAGCTCTCTGGTGTCACTCAGGGATGGGGAATAAATGCTGGCTTAGCCTGTGACTCCTACATTTCGTGAATAAATAAAAAATGTTTGCAATATTGCAGTTGCTTGCCTTGGTATGTGTTGCATTATAAGCACCTAAACATAGAGCATGCTGATATATTAGTCCTCTCAAGTAAAGCACCACTGCTTACTGGCATTCTTGAGTATTTCAAAGTCTTTTTCAAGTAAAGGTAGTGATAATTTGATTGCATTAAGCAACATTAAATCATTGTTGATTTCACCATTGCTGTGGAATGCCATTTAAAGGATATCACAACATTTAAAAGCTGGTTTTTCAAAATAATGCATCACTTGATTAAGATGTTCAGAGCCTGAACAGTGTATTTATACCTGTACAATCTAAAACAATGTTCTATTTATCACTGAAATGCAGAATTTACCTACAATATTCCTATCACTGAAAAAGTGTTTCATTCACGAAAGATTTCATGAATCACTTATTTAATATACAAAATTTGAAAGGCAGAGTAACAAGGGTGATCTGTACATTTCAAACAATGAAAATTGCATGGTCAAATCTTTCCGTGATCTTACGCTGTATCGCTGTAATCTCCTCCATTCCCTGAACCTTTCAAGATCTCTAAACTCCTCTAATTCTGGCCTCTTGAGAATCCCCGATTCACCATTGGTGGGCGTGATACATCGCAGATACACGCGAGCAGCTATTGCCTTCCACAAAATAATTGACAGAGTTCCTTGCACCGCATTCATTCACAAAGCTGCTGCAGTATTTCGCCATGTATTCAGTGTGTTTCCCATTTGGAGTTGCCAACTGTCCGTCAAAAACTTAATCAAACCTTCAAGTGTCTGGCGCTGAAGTTTCAGTCTTTCCCCAAGAACTTCACATCAGCTGAAGTGATCGGTTCATGTCACTACATTGTACCGTAGCTAATCAGATCTTATTTCATGCATTCTGATAACTCACGTGAAAGCTCCTTCGCAGTAAAACCTCCCAACTTTCCAGAAACTCAACTGAATGACAAAAAAAAGATGCTAACTACTTTTGCTTTCCTTCACTGGGGTTGTTCATAGTGGCTCAGTTTTCCTGATTTAAATTTGTCTGCTTAAAATGGACATGAGCAGGTCTGGATGAATAGCATCGGCATCTGAACAAAATATAAAGTTGGATTCCTGCCAAATTCTCCACTTTAACTCTCCCAAAGGGAGTCAACACCCGACCAAGGGAAGGGTTGCTCACTGGAATCACAGCTGTTCACTTCTTGTATGTCTTTGCATATTTCACAATCCGCTCATTTACAGTGAGCTGTGGTCTGCCAACAGGTAAGATCACATTGCAGCAAATTCTACATCCCAAAGTGAAGTTTGTCCTGTAAACTAATTACTTCCCTGTACACCCATTACATCAGAAAAAAAACAGCATGATGTTAATCTTCCATCACACCCTTATGACTGGAAAGTGAGAGAGATGGGGAGATGCCTGGGAGATTTGTAGTTAAAGACTTAAATATATCCAGAAGGTAGAAATCAATGGCTCAATTTAGCAACATTTACATCAAGCTCCTATGGTGAAATTGGGAGCCCAATTTAAGATGGTTTCTTATGATTCAAGAATCACAGCTGCCAGTTTAATAGTTTTTACAGCACTCCTTTGTGGACCAGGAACAGCGTGAAAGACACCGACCTTAACTTTATGACTGTGGCTTCTTTGTCATGTTTGCCAGCCTCACTAATGGTCTCTCTCTTCCCTCAGTGTGTTTCCAAAACTACACCCCAATATCCCCCAAAACCAATCTTTTTCAGGACCAACCAATGCCCCCTCCCCTTCCCAAACCCCCGTTCCCCCATCCCTACCATTCCCTCTCCACCCATCTCCCAACTGTGCTGCCTCTGGTTTTCCCTCTTGGCTGAATCAGAGGAGTATAACTATTTTGGATGACTGAAGGCTTGGAGGAGATTATAGGGATAGAGAAGGGCAAGACAATGGAGGGATTTGAAATCAAGGATAAGAATTTTGAACTCAAGTGCTGTTTAAACCTTGAGCTAGTAGCAATCAGCGTTCACAGGGATGATGTGTGAATGTGATTTGCTGCGTGCTAATCTTGGAAGACTTCAAGTTTACAGAGTGTAGAATGTGGGAGGACAGCCAACAGTGTGCTAGAAAGCTCAAATCTGAAGGTAACAATGAAATGGATAAAGGGTTTCAGCAGATGATGATCTGAGGCTGGGGCAAATTATGTTATTATTACCAAGGTGGAAAACGGCAGCCTTAGTGATGGAATGCATATGCGATTGGAAGCTCATCCTGAGGTCAAGTATGACACTGAGGTTGCAAAAAATGTGATTTAGCCTCAGACAGTCGCCAGGAAGAGGGATGAAGTCAGTGATGGGAAGCAGAGTTTGTAGTGGGAATCCAAGACAATGCCTTCAGTCTTCCTAAAATTGAATATTTAGGAGGAATTTCAGTGCCCCAAAGTATTTCTACATCTTCTCAGTGTTGTGTCTCTATGTTTGCCCTTGAGGATATTCTTTTTTAATTTATTTGCTGGCTTGCTGCTTTGTTTACATTTTTCTCAGTGTTTAATGTTTTTTTCCTGCAAAATCCTTATGGTTTTCTGGTGGAGTTAGAACAGGATTTCATCTTGAGCTGCCCCCACTGACAATTATCATTGTGGCTAATGAATTTTGTTGTGTGTCCCCCTGTCACATATAATTTATTAAGGAGGCAAAGAGAAGAAAAAAATGCACTGCCCATAGTCCAGGAGGATACCAAGGTTGAGAAGAATGAAAGACATGGGATAAATCAATAAATGTTGTTTCAGGCATAAAGCGGGCAATGTTGGAAATTTGCTGCTGGATTGCCAACATCCAGACGGAGAGAGATGGAAGATTGTTCAAGCATAGTAATTTCATTAGAACTGGAAATTGGAAGAACAGCAATGCACCAGGTAGAATGAATAAAATCAATAATTAGGGGAATGATGAGTGGATTCTTTACATCGATATAATGCCATGTTAAATTTTAAGTGTAAGCTTCACTACAGGATTTATATAAACAATCCAGGATATCACTTCAGTGAAATCTCTGCAGTGCAGAAGGAGAACACGTGGCCCATTGGGTCTGCATCGACTCTCTGATAGACCATCATACCTAGATATTATCCTCTCAACTCCACATACTTACCCCACTAATTCTCCCTATCTATAATAGGAATTGACCCCCGCGCTAAATTGATCTTAGTGTAAAGAAGATTAACATGTAACTGAGGGTGATGGAGATAAAGCTTGGGTAAGATTGTGGTCGATACAGATTCGATGGACCAAATAGCCTCCTTTTGTACTATATGATTCTACTGTATGATTCAATACATCTTGAGACAGTAAGGAGAAATTTAGCCTTATTGTTATAAGGCTTAACATAACCCACACATCTTTGGACTGTGGGAGGAAACCGGAGCACCCAGAGGAAACCCATGATCGCATGGGATGAATGTGCAAACTCCACACAAACATCCAAAGCCGCAATTTAACTTATGTCCCTGATGCTGTGAGGCAGTTGTGCTAACCACTGTGCTATGGTGTTGCCCGAACGCTGCACTGTCAGAGGTGTTTTTTTTCAGATCAGAAGTTAATTCCAAGTCCTGCTTTTGTAGAAAATGTCACATACAACAATACAAGAACAAAGTGGTTCAGCCAACATTCTGCCCTCAATTAATCTCACTATAGATTAACCAATCATTAATAATGAATCTAATTTAAAACCAGAGAATCCCCACAATGCAGGTTTGGCTCATCGAGTCTGCACCAAGTCTCTAAAGCAGCATCCCTTCCAGGCCCTCCTCTCCATCCCCGTAACATTTACCATGGCTAATCCACCTAACCTACACATTTTAGTGCCAGGGGATTAGCAGAGTAAATATGCAGGGTTACACAGATAGGGCCTGGGTGGGATTGTTGTTGATACAGACTCAATAAGCTGAATGGCCTTCCTCTGCACTGTAGGAATTCTATGATTCTATAATCTTTGGACACTATGTGCAATTTAGCATGGCCAATTCACCTAAACTACACATCTTTGCAACACGGAAAGAAACCGGATCATCTGCGGGAAACACTTGCAGATACTGGGAGAACATGCAAACTCCACATAGACAGTCAGCCAAGGCCAGAATGGAACCCCAGTCCCTGGCACTATGAGGCAGTACTGCTAACGACTGTGCCACCACACCACTTCCATTGGGTGTGTGTTGGCTGCTTACTGCTATGTGACTGCACTTTGAAAGTATTTAATTTAGCTGTGAAGCACTTTGGAAAAATCCTGAGGCCAATACAAGAATAATTGGAAGGTTCTCACTTCATTTGCCTGGGATAAGAATGAATTAAATTTACCTTAAAAAGAATGTTACTGGAAAACTATTGCATTGAATTTTACTGACATAAATCATTCCTGCATATATTAGAGTATCACATATTTACCTGCTGCAACCAGTTTTTACATTGTAGTGAAATAATCCATCATTTTTTTCACAAAGGCCATCATTAATAAGCTTCGTGAATTATAGGAAACGTATTAATGCTTCTTAGGCTAGGTTAGCATTTATATATTTCTTGGCGATTGCTTTGTGATAACTTGTCAGGCACCATTTGGAATCACATGAACACCTTCAAGTGATCTAAATGCTAAATGCAATTGTAAGCATATGAAGTTTAAAATTATTCAAAACTAGGGAACATACAGACATGAATCCTTTTGGAACTAGATCAGCATGGCAGTTAGGCAGAAACACAAGAAAAAATTATGACTGCCAAAATATGGCAGATTTAATTAGACATATGCAGCAAATAAGTACAGAAAATGGAACAGAATTAACAAGAAAGAGACTTGGAAACAATAATAGACTTGGCACCTCTGGTGTCTAGACAATGGAGTGTAGTAGGCATGCCCACATTTTTTCTAATCTTTGAAAGTACCTTAGGGTGATGAATGGAACAACAAGAGCTACCGATAAAGTTTAAATCAATGTCCTGTTAACTCGCATTATATCCAAAGCCAAAAAAACTGATGGATTTTGGTATTCTGGCTTAGGATTTATCCATCTTTTCCAAATCTCCAGGCAGACAAATCGTCAAACAGGGAAAATCACCAACAGTCCAAAAGAGAAAATGCTGGAAAATTTCAGCAGGTCTGGCAGCTTCTGTAAGGAAAGAAATGAGCTGACATTTCAAATCCAGATGATCCTTTGTCAAAGCATTTATTGCCTATCGCTGAGGGCATTTTAAAAATTCAACATCACTGCTGTGGATCTGGAATTATATGTAGGCCAGACTTGGTAAGGACAGCAGATTTCCTTCCCTAAAGGTCACTGGTGAGCCAGATGCATTTTTCAATAATTAACAATAGTTCCATAGTCATCATAGTCCAAAGATGTGCGGGGTAGGTTGATTGGCCATACTAAAATTGCTCCTTAGTGTACTAGTATGTTTAGGTTAGAGGGATTAGTGGGTAAAATATGTAGAGATATGGGGGTAGGATTGTGGTCGTTGCAGACTCAATGGGCCGAAGGGCCTCTTTCTACACTGTACGGTTCTGTGGTTCTATGATTAGACTTTTAATTCCAGATTTTTATTGAAGTCAGATTTCACCATCTACTGCAGATCCCCAGAACATTACTCTGGTCTCTAGATTACTAATCCAGGGATAATAGCACTTTGCCACAGCTTCACCTTTTTGGAATATTTGGAAGATTAGAACTATATAAATTTACAGCTATGTGACATATCATGCTCTTTAATACAGTAATTTCAGGTTTATATTCCTACCTATTATCTCCACTCCACGTCTAGACCGAGAAAAACGTATCAACTATGCTTCTGATTTCCACCCCTCTTTCACCTTCAGGGTAGCATGGTGACACAGTGGTTAGCACTGCTGTCTCACAGTGCCAGCGGCACAGGTTTGATTCCCGGCTTGGGTCACTATCTGTGCAGAATCTGCACATTCTCCCCATTTCTGCATTGGTTTCCACCAGGTGCTCCAATTTCCTCCCGAAGTCCAAAAGATGTGCCGGTTGGTGCATTTGCCACAGTACATGCTTTTACAGTGTACCTGAATAGAGGCCGGAGTGTGGCCACTAGGGATTTTCATAGTAATTTCATTGCAGTGTTAATGTAGGACTACATAAATAAATAAAAGATGGGTGGCCATAGGTACCTGCGTGGAACCTCAGTTATGTATGGCTTTTTGTTGTTTGTGGAATATTCACTTTTCCAGTCCAACTCAGGGCCGCTCCCACAACTTTTTTTTCCATTACATAGATGAGTGCATTGGTGCCATTTCATTCTCTCATCCAGACCTTGAAAAATGTATCAGTTTTGCTTCCAATTTCCACCTCTCTTTCATTTTCATATTGTCTATCTCTGACACTTGCCTTTCCTTCCTTGACCTCTCTATCTCCATTCCTGGTGATAAACAGACTATCAGTATTAATTCCAAGCATAAGCATCGTATGCCCAGCTGTATGCAATCCCTAGACAGATGTCACTACTGCTCACAAACCATGCTTAGAGCCCAAGCTCAATAAATATTAGCATAAAAATAATACTAGTTGGGGAAAAATCCAAACATACTTGGCTGTCAAAACACATTCTGTATTTTAATTGAGGTTTAAGTTTCAATGAAGTTCCCCTAAAAATGTTATCCACAGACAGCCTGCCGAGTGATTGAATACTGATTCTGAGGCTTCCAGTACCATTCTCTAACAGTCCAGATGCTACGGGGATCATAGTAGCATGCATTCCCATTAATTTTAATAGAGGTTAAATAACAAAGAACAAGAACAAAGAAAAATACAACACGGGAACTGGCTCTTTACTCCTCTGAGCCTGTGCCAATCATGATGCCTTATCAAAACAACAAAAATAAGTCTTCTGTCTTTACTTGTCTGTATCCGTCTATTCTCTCCCTATTGATGTACCCATCCTGATGCCTCTCAAATACTGCTAATGCGACTGCTTCCACCACTCTCTGCATGATAAACTTACCCCACACATCTCACATATATATATATACTATATTTGACGTATTGATAGTGATTTTTAAGGAGCATCTGGACAAATACATGAATAGGATGGGAATAGAAGGATATGGTCCCCAGAAGAGTAGGAGGTTTTAATTCTATTGGGCATCATGGTCAGTGTAGGCTTGAAGGGCTGAAGGGCCAGTTCCTGTGCTGTAATTTTCTTTGTTCTTTCTCTCTTAACTTTCTCCCTTAATGGAGCAAGGATAAAACAGAAGATAATTTTGTCCAGTTTTTGTCTTGATGAAGTTCCCTGTGGGGCGCCACAGAAATCCCAGCAAACTCTGGAGCAGCAAACATAATGGCATAAGTTACACACGCCATAATTTCTGCCATTTATTCATGGTAATAATAATGTCATCGACGTAGCAAAAATTTAACATATTAAAAGCACAATCTCAGACTACTTATGAGAGTCATAAATATGGGGAAAAAATGTTCCAGCGCCCCAACATTGCCATCATTTACTTGGATTAGCACAAAGTTCACTCAAAATAGGCAATTAAAAACATCACGTCTACTTATTGTTTTGGCTGAGAGTCCTACTGTTTCAACACTTTTACTGTTTCTAGACTCGGGGTTGCACATTATGTTTTTTTTAGGCTAACAAGCTTGCCAGACCAAGTTTAAAGGAAGATGTTTATAGCTTGTTTTCTAACATTTTTTATGGTTCCAATATTATCACTACCCTTGGAAATGGACTGCGTTATTCAGAATGAGCCTTCTTAATGAACAGCTAATAAAAGCCTTTATCTCTAAAACACCACTGCATGCTTTACGCATCATAATACAAAAGCGGAAACAAATAAATGGAAAAAAAGCAAAATGTGAAAAAGTAGATTAGAATGCTGATCATTTGACTTGATCGTTTTGAGTGCCTTTTTAAATTTTAATCACCATCAGGGCTATTAACTCTCAGAAATCAGGGACCCATCAGTATTTTAAGATTAGAGAAATAAAGTAATTGCAAATGTGAAAATCGCAAACTGAATCTGAAAAGTCTGCACATAAACAGAACCAGCAAGCCTTGTGAAATAAGAGTTGTTCAAACTCTGCCAAGTCTCAGGGAATTTTGTAGTGTTGAAGTCAAAAAGGTATTTTTGTGGGATTGCAGATGTCTTATTGGTTGGATTTCACCATTCACTGCATCTGCTGCTAGCCTTAAGAAGGCTGTGCAGAAAAAGCTACAATATCTATGAGACATAGTTTTCTCTTTTCCTAATGCCAGCTTGAACCTAGTGCCAATTCCAGTGGACCACCAGCAATGCACCACAATGATATCATCAACCTGACTAAGCATGCAATGAAATTGAAGCATTCGCACAGTCAGCAAATCAGGAAGAGCAGATTTTCTCACTTTTAAATTACAAACAAAGAAATAATTGGATCATGCATTTGGGATTAAGGAGCTAAAATATTATAAGTGTAACAAAAATAATTGATTTTGTTTAATCATAAAGAAGAAATTTGATATCCTGCAAATTAAAAAAAAGTTTTGCAAGGCAGTGAGCTTGGTTAATTATCAACTAAGTATGTCACTAAAAACGTGAATCACACTTCAGTCAACAAGGTGTAAATTTTAAAGGTTTTAACAGCAAAAATATTAATTTAAAACAACAACTTTTCTTCAGTGCAGTGATTTCTGCTTGATTGCAGTCTGGGGTAACTTCAACACTATATCATGTAGGAAAGTTCAAAATCACTGATAATAATTTCCATATTTATCTGTGCTTGTGTATGTTGCAGGGTATTAATTACAGTTCACCAGATCTGAAGAAATCTTTTTAGTCGTACGTAGGTGAAAAGATGCTCATTTACCAGTTGAGAGAGAACACAACGTGTTTATTTACAGGTTAACCATTTGGTTGCCACCTTGTGGCTGCCATCAGCTCCTGACATGACTTAAAGTACAGAAGCCCACATTTATCATGGTGATCCCCACAGTACTTCCCGATTGGTTCCCCATGACCTTTGCTCTGCAGATTGATCCTTAAAAGGACAATCATTCTCCCCCCCAAGATCCTTTATACAAATGTCAATACTCAAGTTACACAGTCTCAGATATTTAAACATTTAGTACATGAATTTAGTCAATTACAAATTATGTATTCCGGGGGTTTCCGAACCCCTGTGGAAAGATGTAACTCCTCCGCCTGGGGGGTTTCCATAGGGTTGCTGTCAGCCAAAACTGCAATGACAGGTGCCTATTCAGGCACAGGGAGTTCAGTTCTATCTGTTTCCATGAAGATGTGGGCTGTGCCTACCACAGGACGACCAGGCACTTCATTGCTACAACAGTCGGCAACATTTCCTGATGGAAATTTACTTCCTGATGGCAAAACTGGCTGCTGGGGCATCTCTCTTTTTCTGTTGGGATTACTCTGTTAATTCCCCAAACACTTGGGATCAAATTTACTATGGTCAATCAACATAATTCGTACATCTTTGGACTTCTATAATGGCATTCCCAAATATTTAAAATATTGATTACTCCAGATTTATTTTTACAGCCATGCTTTCTGGATGCGTGTGCAGAAGTTTCCCAGTTGCCTTTCTTCTTTCCCATGCTAGATGATATTTACCTATCCAGCTCCAAACTGGTAGCTTGGAAAGTACTCCAAAAATGAAATCTGGCTTTTGGAAAAATTCTTTTCGGAAATAAAAACATCTGCATGCCTGCCAACCTTTAAAATTTTTTTTTTTATTTAAGTCTCCAGTAATTTATACTCTGACCCAATTTCTGAGGGCTGGCAACAGGACTTCCAGATTTTTAATATAGTTTCAACTGCAGGAAGGAAAGATTTGGTTAGTTCTTTTACTGTGCCAGTCCATCTGCTCACAGTTTCAAATCATAAATCTACAACAACATGATTGAAAAAAATGACACTGGACATTCAACTGAAGGCTTATGAATCAGAGGCTTTGGGCCCAGATGGGAAAAAAAAATGCTTTCAGAAGTTTCTGTCTTTATGAGGTTAAATATTCAGAAAAATATAGCAAAAATGTTGTGAAGTGATTCAGAAGAACTGGAATAAGTTTCCATGGGCGACGTGGTGGCACAATGGTTAGCAAAGCTGTTTTGCAGCCACCAGGGACCCAGATTCAATACCAGCCTTAGGTTACTGTCTGTGTGGAGTTTTCCCATGTCTGCATGGGTTTCCTCCGAATGCTCCAATTTCCTCCCACAGTCCAAATATGTGTAAGTTAGGTAGATTGCCCACGCTAAATTGCCCCTTAGTGTCCCGAGATGTGTCAGTTAGGGAGATTAATGGACTAAATACGTGGAGACACAGGAAAGGGCCTGAGTGGGATGCTCTGTCGGAGGATCATAGAGTCTACAATGCAGAAGGAGGCCATTTGGCCCATGAGCTGCACTGACAACAGTCCCACTCCAGGTTTCATCGCCATAACCCCACATATTTACAATCCTAATACCCTGATAGTAAGGAGCAAGTTACTGTGGCCAGTAACATATTTGGAGGAAACAGAGGAAACCCATTCAGACATGGGGAGAATGTGCAAACTCTACACAGTCACCTGAGGCCAGAATTGAACCCGGATCTCTGGCGCTGTGAGACAACTTTGTTAACCTGTGTGCCACCATGCCGCCCAAACAGATTTGATAGGCTGAATGGCCTGCTTCTACATTGTAGGGATTCTGTGAGATTGGTAAACCATGACGGAAGGCAGGATAGTGCCCTTTCAGGTTAAGTGGACCTCAATAATCTTCACTTCTTTTAATCGGTCACTTCAGTTTTATGGCTAGAAGAGGGAAAGAAAGATTTGTACTTATATGTAGTGCCTTCACAATGGCAGGATGTTCCAAAGTGCTTCAAAGTCATTAAGTACTTTTGAAGGACAGTTGCTCTGATAATGTAGCAAGCATGTTGTGGAGACGCCACCATTGGACTGGGATAAGCACAGTAAGAGATCTCACAACACCAGGTTAAAGTCCAACCAATTTATTTAATAGTAAACCCACAAGCTTTCTCATCAGTATTCTGTAAACTGTGTGTGTCTTTTAATTGCTCTATTTGAAACTAGAACTCTCTACTCACCTGACAAAGGGGCAAACCCTGAAAGCTTGTGGGTTTACTATCAAATAAACTAGTTGGACTTTAACCTGGTGTTGTGAGACTTCTTACAAGGTAGTAAGCATGGTGACCAATTTGCATCCAGCAAGCTCCCACAAACGGCAACGTGATAATGAATTGATCGTCTGTTTTTTGGGATGTTGATTACGTCATAATACATATTGGTCAGGACACTGAGGATAAATTCCTTCCCCTTCTTCGAATGAGGAATAGTTTACTGCACCTCTGAGGGCAGGGAAAGCCTCAGTTTAACATCTCCTCCAAAAAAAAACTCCCTGAATATTGCACTGAAGTATCAGCTTCGATCTTTTGAATTGAAGGGCATAATTTTCCCATACAGCCTGCCAGAGGAATCGTAGTCAGCAAGACAGGACCATGTAAAGATTCGTTAACCTCAGGCAGGATGGAGCGAGTGTGGCTGGAAAATCCCACCCAAAGTACCTGCAAAGGTGCAAGTGTGCAACACAAATGTTAACACTTTAATTTAAACATGCAATTGTAATGAAAAAATGGATTGCAATGCCTAACAGTTTTGATGTGTTATTACATCTAACGAGTAGGTTGTAAAATGTGGGATTGTTCTAGATTTCTGTCAGATATTATTCTCCTTACGCCAGATGTCTCCACTTAAAATCAGACTTAAGAGCATAACAAGATCTTGTGTGTCAAGGCCAAAACCATCAATTATGCCCTATCCAAACCAATGGGGAATCATTCTCATATAAACATCTGTCTCATTTAACCTACTGATTCCCTATTTCATACAGCACAAACTTCCTTCTTTGACCTACAATAGAAAAAGTGTTGCTAATTATCTCTACAATTCTCAATCCAATTTCTCAACAGATAATATCCCAACTCCTGAAAAATGCCAATTGAATCCAAATTACATACTTCCTCCAGTAATTCTCACACACAGGCAACATGGTGGCACAGTGGTTAGCATTGCTACCTCACAGCACCAAGGGCCTGTTTTCGATTCCTGGCTTAGATCACTTTCTGTGCAGAGTTTGCATATTCTCTCTGTGTCTGGATGGGTTTCCTCTGGGTGCTCTGGTTTCTTCCCGCAGTCTAAAGACATGCTGGTTAGGTGCATTGATCATGCTAAATTCTCCCTCTGTGTACTCAAACAGGTACCAGAGCATGGCAACTGGGGGATTTTCACAGTAACTTCATTGCAGTATGAATGTAAACCTAATAAATAAATTTTAATTTTACATTTCCACTCTATCCTTTGTCAAAGGAGTTGATTTGCACCTATGTCATCTCATCCTATACCACAACAACTGAAATAACCTGCTTACTTTCATGTTCTCAGTATCTTTCATTATTTTGAAGGTTCCTAACTTGCATTCTGCTGGTCTTCTGTAAAATGAGAATACATTTAGCTATTTGTGTCTGGCTTTGTAACTCTTAGCTGAACCCATTTCGAAATGGGATGTCCAATGCTGCATGTTATTCTCCAGAATTGGCCACAACATTGATCTGCACAATGGTAGCATGTTAAAGTAAAGATTATTTGTTGGTCGCAAGTAATATAGTTGATAGCACATCATAACAGTGCCTATTCCAGTCAATGCACCTAACCAGCACATCTTTCAGAATGTGGGATGAAACCCATGCAGACACAGGGAGAATGTGCAAACTCCACACAGATAATGACCCAAGTCGGGAATCAAACCCCAGGTCTCTGGCACTGTGAAAGAGTAGTGTTGACCACTTGTGCTACCGTGCCACTGTTATGATGTGCTACCAAATAAAACTTGTTTTTATGTACCTTTATTATTGTCTTAGATAATGATCAATAAGCTGTCTCAAATTCATTTCGTTTTTGGTTTTTACCAGTGGAAGGTTTTATACGCATTTGCAGTGGTAGAATCAGACAGAGTTAGCATGGATTTGTGAAAGAGAAATCATGCTTGACAAATCTACTGGAATTCTTTGAGGATGTAACAATGGTTGCAGGACCAGCTGCATTGGTTGTGGGAGGGGGCGGTGAGTCAACCTCTGTGGCAATTTGCAACGATGGTCCAGGTACCTGTAACAGATGATGCCAATTCCTGACTTACAGGACACCACTTGAGCTGACCATGTAATTGCTTGGTTGAGGCATGGCTGTGGACTGCTGCCATCTTGCATTCAGACTGTCTGGCCAGGCTTCCAGGGTCCAGAGTCTGTGGGCTTAACAGTCAAAGAATCTTTTCTCTGTTTGTCACTGTTTCATGAGGCCTTCCCTCCCATTCATTTCCACCTTGGGTTGCAACAAGCACTTGGTGACAGGTTCTGGTGCATTCTCTATGTGTGGGCGACGGTAGACCCTCTCTGGTCAGATTATGCACACTAAGTAGCGTGGCATGGAAATCTATGTTGCCAAAGAGGCATTTTTCAAGGAGGTGTTTTTCTGAACATACTGCCTGCTCCACCAAAATATTCAATTGTGGGTTTAGGGAACTGCTTACTACATGTTTGAAGTCCCGTGTGTATATGTGCAAAGGCCTTGAATTTCCTTAAGATGCCATGGAATGCCTTGTGAAACAAAGTGTCTCTTCCACTTTCCAATTACTGTGGTACTCTTCGTGTAAGGCAGGTAATCAACTTCAAACCACCCTGAGAATGAATCTACAAGGAGCAGATGTTGTCTCCCATTCCACTCAAATATATCGGTTGAGTGACCATGGAAGGTCTGGAACCTCCTGGTTCTTTGGTTTGATGAGGTTTGAATGTGTTACACGCCACAATTTTGCTGTGTGAGCAATGTTTAACATTGTGAATATTTCACCTACTAATATGAATTGTTTGCCCCAATAATCAAATTAAGGACCAATTTTGGACCAGCCATGGCCGCAAGGCGTAAAGTCAGTTAAATGTACAAAAATGAGCTATAATAAATTTTTGCCCCAACGTTGCCATGAGATAACTTTCTAAATCTCTCAGTTGTACCTCCTTTCACAATGAAATGTGAAGGCCCAAGGGTCAATCATTAATTCCGAGCAAGCACTGTTCATCATCTTCTCAGGACACAAGCATTTATGCAGACTATTGCAGACTATTAACACTCTGACAGAGCCAAATCTGAAAAGAAAAATATACCATCATAAAGGTTAATAAATCATGGTAGTTTCCAGAACTTGTGTGGTATAAGTACAACATGCAATGGGGAACAGTGATTTTCTGGCATTTATATAGTGTGTGCAGGAAGTCTACGCACCACAGCTATATTCATTTAAACATATCTGTGCATCCCCTTCATTACAGAAGAGAGCTAATCACCTAACTCTCTTCAGTTTTCTCTCAGTTTTTCATTATAATTGTAGCAGTAAATATCTACTCCCAAAGTATGTTTCATTCTCGAGACAGTTTCCATGTTTATGTTCTCAGCTCTTCTATTATTTCGGTGTCTGATCTTCAGCAGTTAACCTATCCCTCAATCACACGGTTCCCAACCTCTTCCTCTATCGATCTTTGACAAACCTTTTGATTTTATTTTGAACTGCCTGATTTCTGCTGCCTTATCCCTTTGTTTGAAACTGGGTCCGAGTTTCATTCCCAGTGCTAGTGCGCAAAGTTAGAAAATTTTCTGGAGTCAGGCCCCTTATCCACGCATCCAGACTTCAGGTGGCCACTGGGGCTCCAGATTGTTGAAGCAGGCTTGTTCAGAGGCCCATCTTGGGATTTTGACTTAGTTGCATTGTTAAATAGAGGGTCTTAGCCCTCAACCCTCTCACCCACTCCTATCCATAGTGACACATGCCAACTCATGCACTTCCATACACTCCATGCCAACACATACCTCTCCACCCATTCTCAATGTGCTCCCTCCTGTCAAGCCATGCCTTTCCACTTACTCCCAATGATCCCTTGTAGGGTGAAACTTTCTGGCTGCCCTTGTCCCAAGGCCAGAATATCCTGCCCAAGTTCAATGGACCTTCACATGATCTATTCCCTCCCTCATACCCGCTACAATTCCCGTGACAGGTGGGACAGGAAAATTCTGCCTAGATTCTCCAACATTTTGGTCCAGTTGTGCTAATGTATTTACAGTCTGTTGAGTTAAAAAAAAAACACTTCTTTAAAATTTGCTCACAGGATGTAGATATCTCTGGGTAGGTCTGTCTTTATTGTCCATTCTTCATTGCCCTTGTTCAGAGGGCATTTCAGAGTCAACCACAATGTTATGAATCTGGAATCATGTGTTACTGAACCAAGTAATGATGGCAGATTTCCTTCCCTAAAGGACATACATGAACCAGATAGGCTTTACAACAATCAGCAATAGTTTCATCACTAAACTTTTTAATTCCAGGGTTTTTTCTTTAAGTGAATTCAAATTTCACCACCTGCCATGGTGGGATTTGAACTCGGGTTCCCAAAGTAATATCCTAGGTCTCTGAATTACTAATCACTGACAATACCACTATTGCCCAAGTCTCTGACTTCAAATCATTTTATATAGGAACAACCGTTGTGAATTTTCACTAGTCAACCACACTGGGTCTCAGCTCCTGTGGAGGAGATTAAGGATTTGAGTCCGATGAGTGATCTCTTAGATTCTGTTGAGCTGAATTAATAGATGATCAGTAGTCACCTGGGTTTGTAGGTGAATACAGCATCACTTGCCTGTTCGATTGATAGGTGGCTGCTTCGACTGTGAAAAAGATTGTCTCTGTGAGGCAATAATTGTATTTTTATTCCATCTCACCATATGATTATCTGTTTGGATGAGGTAGGGTCACGGAAGTAGAAACATCAAAATGTAGAAAAACTATAGCACAACACAGGCTCTTTGGCCCACAAAGTTACACTCAACATATCCCTATCTTATAGATTACTAGGTTTACCTATAACCGTCGATCTTACTAAGTTCCATGTACTTATCTAAAAGTCTCTTGAAAGACCCTATCAAATCCGCCTCCACCACTGTTGCCGGCAGCCCATTCCACACACCCACTGTCCTCTGAGTGAAAAACTTATCCTTGACATGTCTCCAATATCTCCAGACAGTGATGTCTAGTCAGCTGCTTGTCACAACTTAGAGTCCCAAAGCAATTTATAGCCAGGGGCGGCGCACTGGGACTGTCGTTAGCACTGCTGCCTCACAAAGTCAGGGACCCGGGTTCAATTCCCAGCTTGGGTCACTGTTTGGAGTTTACACATTCTTCCTGTGTCTGCGTGTGTTTTCTCCATGTGCTCTGGATCCCCCACAGCCAAAGATGTGAGGGTTAAGTGAATTGGCAACGCTAATTTGCCCCTTACTGTCAAGGGGACTGGCTAGAGTAAATGCATGAGGTTATGGGATAGGACCTAGATGGGATTGTGAATCGATATAGACTTGATGGGCTGAATGGCTTCTTTGTTCACTATAGCATTCCATGATTCAATGAAGTACTTTCGGAAGTGCTTCAATGCAGAAAAGACAACAGCCAATTTGCGCAGATCAATCTCCCACAAACAATAAAGAAATATCAACCAGATAGTCCATTTTATTGCTGATGGTGGAGGGATAAATGACACTTGGATAGCTCCCTTTCATTTCTTTGAAACAGTGCTTCCCTGTGAGGATGAGTGGGGCCTTGTGTTAATATCTGATTTGAAAAGTTCTGCTCTGATGGTGCAGCACTCTCTCATACCAGTACTAGAGCATCAGCCTAGATTTTATGCTCAATTCTCTGGAGTTGGACTTGAATTAATGACCTTCTGACAAAGAGGGCAAAATGCTACCATCTTAGTCACACAAGACTGGTAAGGCCATGTCCACAATAAACTTAAGTATAGGCGTTAGAAATAATCAAAATGAATGGCTTATCACCCTTATGAAGATATAATGGATAATTGAGAGTGAATACTTGCTCATTAGGGACACTTTAGTATTCCTCATGTAAATAGAATCTTATTGTGCAATGCTATAGCCAATTCCAACAATGAGAACTTTGCGGGTTTCAGTGAAGCAACACTGCCAATCTAATTAGGCTTCTTTATACATCTTTGTAAAAGTCTGGGAATGAAACTGAATAGGTTAATTAAGAGGTTTTGCAGATTTGATTCATCAGTAGCACGGAAACACCAGAAAGTGAAACAAAGGCAAGAAGGATCTTTGTAATTAAGACACTTGTCCTTAATCCAAAGACTGGAATCGGAGCTCAGCATTAATTCATTCATGCGTTCACCGCAATAGTAGGGAAGTCTCACCATCACGATGCCAGCAAGGGAAACTTTTCACATTATTTGTTATTTTAATATTGTCGCAACTTCAAAATTCTGCGTATCCAAGCAACCAGCATCTGAAACAAATCATGGAAAAAGCATGGGCTGCCTTACAAAACCTTGCATCCAGGGTGCAACCAACAATGCACCTTATACAGACAAGCATAAAAGAAATCATTCTTTCACAAAAGTAACTTTTAAACCTTTTAAAAGTCCTTTACTCAGACAGTATGGTCTGGCCAATAAGTGCTAATTGTTCAATCCAAATTGCAAACATATTTTGCTCCAGTCTTCTTTGATTTTTTTTTCAAATTGGCCATCTCTGTTGGAACAACGACTGTAGCCAATTGTACATTAAACTGTTTTTTTACTTCCCTTTTCATTTTTTTTTTACTTACAGGACAACTAAGCTATAGAAGTACAGAAAAATAGAAGCCTGGAGTCAAGAAACAGCAAATGATGTACCAGTTCACTAACTATTGTAGCTTAATCCCAACTAATTAACTGGTTAGTCTTTAATGAGGATCTTTACATCAGTAGCACTTCAAAGAATTCATTTAATGACTAATGACTTGGTAGTTTACTAAACTTTAGTGTAATAGCAATTAACTTTCCAACATTTTTCAGGAGCTTTGACAAAAGTAAACCACATTACAGTAGTGGTCAAATGTCAACCTCCCTACTGTTCTGCATAGTCAAACATGTAGTCAATCACATATCCATTCAAGCAGTCACTCAAGTCAGTCTCTCATCCATCAAGCACCTACATAAATTCTTTCACCCACCAATTACTTATTGGTGTCGTGATGTGTGTACCCCCATTATGTTAAAGGACAGAATTAAGTGCCAACTTCTGATGTGGAACTTACAATATATAGATTGCGAAAGAATGGACTAGTTATACTGGCAACTCATGCAAACACATCTGCAAGACAGTACCACACGTGCGTAAAGTTCGTACAATGGCTAATAGGAAACAGAGTTTGAAAGGTGACATTGATCTTTGGAATGAAATAAGTAAGGCAAAAGATCCTTCCAAATCTAAAAATGTTTAAGTCCCACTTGGCAGCCTGGATTTTATGGTTCCCCTTGCATCATCCCCCATGCCACCCCCCCACCCCCCACCCCCCCACAACACAGGTGTGTTTTCAGCAGGGGGCTGAGGAGATTGTAAAATATGAAGGGTGGTAGCACACTGCCTTCTTGCCCACTCTGACCCATTCCCTGTAATACAGGGAGGGGAAGAAGGTGCCTAATTGCTTTGAAGTCCTGAACTGCCAAATTAAGGCCCTCAGTCTATTTCCTCTGCAATAACATGCTAGGAAGTGTTGCAGTGACTGTACAAAGCATTAGTGAGACTGCACTTAGAATATTATGTACGGTTTTGGTCCCTTTACTTGGGGGGGGGTTGGGGACGGGTTCAGAGGAGATTCACTAGATTGATTCCAGAGATGGAGGGTGAGATCTTATTGCCCATTTACGCCACACTTCCACTGCGGTGAGGTCAGAGAATTTGGTGGCCAGCTAAATCTCTGTTCACTGTGAAGAATGGGAAAGTTAGATTGGCATGAGCAATGTTACGATTTCAGACAAGGAGTTTGT
Source organism: Sphyrna mokarran (assembly GCA_024679065.1). NCBI lineage: Eukaryota > Metazoa > Chordata > Chondrichthyes > Carcharhiniformes > Carcharhinidae > Sphyrna > Sphyrna mokarran. The sequence goes on along the minus strand of JAGIQG010000016.1, from coordinate 57,106,395 downwards.
CTTACAAGAGACATCGCACAGTTTAGGCCAATACTCTCTAGAGATTAGAACAATGATGGATGATCCAAATGAAGTGTATGAGATGATTGTACAAAAAATTGGTAAAGTTGATGTGGAGAGGATGTTTCCTCTTGTAGGGCAATCTGAATGAAGAGGTCATAGTTTGAGCATAAGGAGTGGCAGATTTAAAACAGGGATGAGGAAAAATTACTTCTCTCAAAGAGTCAGAAGTCTGTGGAATCCACCACCCCCGATTGTGGTGGATACCAGGACTTTGTACAAATTTAAGAAAGAGGTGGACAGATTTTTAACTTGTAACGGTTTGAAAGGTTATGGTGAATGGGCAGGTAAGTGGAGTTGAGGCCAAAATGAGGTCAGCCATGATTGTATTAAATGGCTGAGCAGGCTCAAGGGACTAAATTGTCTACTCCTGCTCCTGGTTCTTATGCTATAGCTTTTACCTGTAAATAAATGTGTTGTTTTTTCTCTTAACTGGTAAACAAGAATTATTACAGAAGCATTGTGAAAGGTGTTGCATATTTGTGGGTTTTGTCTTTCTACACCTGCATGCAGGTGTGACTGTAACAATGGCAAGATTGAAGGCCAAATGCTGATTCTCGAAGGACAATTATTCAAAGCAATCAACTGATGTCAGAAAAGTGCTTGCAAAGAAATTGCAATTTTTACAAATCTGTAGCTAATTTCTCCCTCCAACTACCTCTCTCTCTAACCTCCCCCCATTCCTCACCAATCAACACCCCCATCCAACTTTTCTCTCCCAACTTTCTTTCCACTCTCCAACCACCTACCGTCCCCATCCCCACAAACACATCCATTCTCACCTCCAGGCAGCTTCCTGATTTCCTAGCCAGCTTTTCAACAAAACAAATCGGAATCAAGAAACTGCCCTGAGGTTGGAAGGAGCAGCAACAATTAATGGAAGTGACACTGATGGATCGGTGAACTCCCGGCCTGACAGATCCATTTTTGTTTAAAGCCAGTCTTTTTAGGTCTGCACCTCTGGCTGCTCAGCGTAGATTATGAAAAACTGTTGGCGACATCAAGTCCAAAGATGTGCAGATTACGTTGATTGGCCATGCTAAATTGACTCTAGTATCAGAGGGATTGGCAGAATAATCATGGAGTTACGGGCATAGGGCATGGCTGGCATTGTGGTTGGTACAGAGTCAATGGGCTGAATGGCCTATCCTGCCCTGTAGGGATTCTATGTTTGGGCACAGGCAGCCCACACTCCCCACTCTCAGACCATGAACTCTGATGTTTGGTACCGCGTGTGCCCTGCTCCTGGGCCCTGTTCATATCCCCCACCTGGCCCCTTAGAACCCAATCCCCCAATCCACTTGTCTGTCTCCCTGGGTAGCACAACCCTTCCCACTCAAAAGGCCCGAGACTTACCTGAGTCCAGACGCTGTCGATAATCTTTGTGGAACTGTTTGCAGTCACAGCAATGGCCACAACTCAGACTGCAAATAGCAGCAGGTTAGCAGGCAGCTCTCAAGTTTGGGTCTTTTTCCCACTGAGAGTTGGTAACTCTGCTTTCTGCTTGCTAAGGCCACCCGCAGCACCATTTCACTGGGGCATGCTTTTTTTTATAAGTAGGTAGTTTAGCGAGCAATCTTTCCAGCAGGAGAGCGAAAAATAGACTTGACTGTAAGATTCACTCTTATGCTATAGGAACAATATAGCAAAGACAGCTGGTAGATATTGGTAAATCCCTACCTTGCAATCGAATCATCTCTCAGAGAGCATCTGGTTCAGAAAATACAACTTCTAATCAGTTTCCAATCAACAAAATCCCATCAACAGATGGGATTCTCCAGCCATGCTCGCCCCAAAACCAGAGAATCCCACCTGAGGTCAATGGGCTTTTGTGTCATCCATCCCCCCAATCCCACCCACTATGATTCCTGCAGTGGGCAGTACAGGAGAATTAGAATCACAGAATTCCTACAGTGCAGGAGGAGGCTATTCAGTCCATCCAATCTGCACTGACAACGATCCCACCCAGGCCCTATCCCCATAAGGTAATGTATTTACCTTAGCTAGTCCCCTTGTCAATTGAGCCTGGCCAATCAATCTAACCTAGTGTAGGGAGGCAATGGCCTAGTGGTATTATTGCTAGCGCCTTAATCCAGAAACTCAGCTAATGTTCCGGGTTCAAACCCCATCAAGGCAGTTGATGGAATTTGAATTCAATAAAAAATACCTGGAATTAAAAATCTACTGATGACCATGAAACCATTGTTGATTGTTGGAAAAATCTATTTGGCTCATTAATGCCCCCGGGAAAGGAAGTCTGCCATCTTTATCTGGCTTTGCCGATATGTGCCATCTTTGGACTGTGGGAGGAAACTGGAGCACCCGGAGGAAACCAACGCTGACACGGTGGCAATGTGCAAGCTCCACATAGATAGTGACCCGATGCCAGGATTGAACCTGGGTCCCTGGAACTATGAGGCAGCAGAACTAACCACTGTGCCACCCTCCATAAAACCACTTTAACTTGAACAGAATGGTATTCCTGGAAACACCAATTTTCTTGAAAGAACAAATTCATTTGAAATATTTTTTTCCTTCCTTTTATTCCTCTTGCACTTACCTGCCAAATTGAACATATTTAACTTGTTAGAATTAGAATTAGAATTAGAGCAACACAGCACAGGAAACAGGCCCTTCGGCCCAACGAGCCCGTGCCGCCGTCATAACTATATAGGAACAATTCCATTATCCTATTCTAATTTTAGGTTATTCCTAATATGGAAGAGTCTCAATGCAGGGACAATTTGTTTCCCAATCAGCCTAAGAGCGAATTTTTGGGATGTGGGAGGAAACGGGAGCGCCCGGAGAAAACCCACGCAACCACGGGGAGAACGCGCAAACTCCCGCAGATACCGGCCCAATTCCAAGTGTCTGCACAGCTACAGAGATAGTCACTGAGCTGTCATGGTGCCCTTCAGATGGTCCAGATAAAGCACTCATTTACGACATGAAGCACCAGGCAACCCATGAATCAACATCCAAGAGCTGTCCTCACACCACCTGCTGAATGCATGCTCCTTGTTGGTCAAGTATGGACCGAATTACCTGTGGAAAAAAAAGCCATAGTTAAACAGTCCTATTATATCCCTCTATCTGCATACCGCTCATGTGGCTGTCCAAGAGACCCTTAAACAGCCCTAGCGTGCCTGCTCCCACCACCTTACTCGGCAGTGCATTCCACACCCCCACTACCCTTTGTGTGAAAAACTGCCCTCTAATATTCGTCTTATACATAGCCCCCTCACCCTAAGGCCATGACCCCTCGTCCTATCCATTTCTAAAGGTGGAAAAAGTTTACCTCCATTTACTCTATCTATACCCTTTATAATCTTATACACCTCTATGAGATCCCCTCTAAGCCGACGTCTTTCAAGGGAAAACAACCCCAGTCTATTTAATCGTTCCTCATAAGACAGTCCTTCCATACCAGGCAGCATCCTGGTAAACCTCCTCTGCACTCTCTCAAGGACTCCACATCCTTCCGATAGTACGGCGACCAGAACTGGACGCAGTATTCCAAGTGAGGCCTAACCACCGTTCTATACAATTGCAACATCAAACTCCTACTCTTGTATTCTATACCCTTTTCTATGAAAGCTAACATACTATAAGCTTTCTTTATCACCTTCTCCACCTGTGAAGACACCTTCAGAGACTTGTGAACCTGCACCCCCAAGTCTCTCTGCGTCTCTATACTCCGAATAGTTTTACCTTTTATCCTATAACTCTCTTCTACATTTTTCCGGCCAAAATGCATTACCTCTCATTTATCTGGATTAAATTCCATTTGCCATCGATCTGCACAGTCTACCAACCTGTCTACGTCCTGTTGTATTGCCTGGCACTGCTCCTCTGTACCCGCCATCCAAGCATCTTAGTGTCATCAGCAAATTTGCTGATCTCACCACCTACCCCATATTCCAAGTCGTTTATGTAGACCACAAATAGAAGAGGACCTAGTACTGAGCCTTGTGGCACTCCACGAGTGACAGGCTTCCAGTCGGAAAAAGAGCCTTCTACTTGTTACCGTAGCTAAACCTGATAACTTTAAATACAATGGAAACAGAACATTCCGTGGGGAGCAGGGGGGAGGTGAAATGATTTAGGACAGCACGCTAATGTTACTAAAGGATGGTTATTTTCTATACAGATTAAAGCATCTCTAGTCTATTATCTCCTCCAGCACAATTGAAAAATATAAGAAATATGCTCAAGAAAGCAAGAAAGACCAATATAAGTAATTGTGCACCATGATATTGCTGATTTTGATTTAATTTGATTTGATTTATTGTTGTCACAAGCATTAGCACAGAGTGAAAAATATTGTTTCTTGTGCGCTATGCAGACAAAGCACATTGTTCATAGAGAACGAAATGAGAGAGTGTAGAATGTAGTGTTACAGTCATAACTAGGATGTGGAGAAAGATCAACTTAATGCAAGATAAGTACATTCAAAAGTCTGATGGCAGCAGGGAAGAAGCGGTTCTTGAGTCAATTGATACGTGACTTCAGTCGGAAGAAGATGGAAGAGAGAACGTCCGGAGTGTTGGGATCCTTAGTTATGCTGGCTGCTTTGCTGAGACAGTGAGAGGGTAGACAGAGTCAGTAGATGGGAGGCTGGGTTGGGTGATGGATTGGGCAACATTCACAGCTTTTTGTAGTTTGTTGTATTCTTAGGCAGAGCAGCAGCCCTATCAAGCTGTGACACAACCAGAAAGAATGTTTCCTATGGTACACTTGCAAAAGTTCAGTCGTAGCTGACATGCCAAATTTCCTTAGTCTTCTGAGAAAGTAGAGGCATTCATGGGCTTTCTTAACTATAGTATCGACATGAACCGGGACAGGTTATTGGTGATCATGCCTAGGATGTAAAGAAAGATCAACTTAATGCAAAGTAAGTCCATTCAAAAGTCTGATGGCAGCAGGAAAGAAGCTTTTCTTGAATCAATTGGTAAATGACTTCGGACGGAAGAAGGCAGAATGTCCGGAGTGCTAAAACTTGAAGCTCTTGACCCTTTCTACTTTGTCCCTGTTGATGTACACCGGGGCATGTTCTTCTCTATGCTTCCTGAAGTCGATGACAATCTCTTTCGTTTTGTTGACACTGAAGGGGGGAGTATTGTCACTGTTCACCAGATTCTTTATCTCTTCCTGTACTCTGTCTCATCACTGTTTGAGATCCAATACATTTGCATTCAATGGAGAACAGAACGCGTTACTTAATGCCGGATAAAATTTCATTCTGAAATTCCTATTGACAAAACTTGCACATTGTCATGCTATTAGCCCACAGCAATGGCTATGCAAGTATTTTGTACCACATAAAACAACCTCAGTTAAATAACTTTTGAAATACAGGCTAAATTCAGCAATTGCAAATTAATTCCACTGCCTCTCCCATAGCCTGGTAATTTCCATTAAAAGATGCAACAGTCTCTGACCCAGGCACACTGTGGCAAATAATAACTCATATTTACTCTCTACATAAAGAAATTTTTCCAAAACCCATCCTCGCCCTTCTACTGACAATTTTACACTGATGATCTCTGATTCTTCAGGAAGGAAAACTGCCAATTTTACCTGGCCTTGCCTATATGTAACTCCAGACCCACAGCAAGGACTGCAACTGCTCAAAACTGAACGTTGTATTCTAACTATGGCCCAATGAAATTTTAGCATTGCCTCTATACTTATTTCTCTATTGTCCCATTTATAAACTCTTTTATTCATCTGCCATCAAACTTCAATTAAAAGTTGAATCTCTGGTTGGGATTCTCTGACCCTCGTCTGCACCAGTCCCACTGCCAGCAAGAATGGAGTGTTGGGCATTCAGGCAAATCTCCATTCACAGCAATGTGATCAGAGATCATAGATCATAGAACGCAGAAGTGCAGAAACAGGCCTTTCAGCCCATTGAGTCTGCACTGACCACAATCCAACCCAGGCCCTATCCCCATATCACTACACTTTTACCCACTAATCCCTCTAACCTACACATCCCAAGACACTAAGGGGCAATTTTAGCACGGCCAATCAACCTAACCCACACATCTTTGGACTGTGGGAGAAAACCGGAGTATCCGAAGGAAACCCACGCAGACACGAGGAGAACGTGCAAACTTCACCCAAGCCAGGAATCAAACTCAGGTCCTTGGAGCTGTGAAGCAGCAGTGCTAACCACTGTCCTACCGTGTTGCCTAATTCCAATCCAGACGAAGTTGGAGAATCCATCCCATTATCACACAAATCTCCATTCTGTTAACTTGCCTATAGGTCTTCCAGCTGCTTAACAAATCCCTCTTGTAGCATCTTCTAATTTCAATATTTTATTCCCTTCACTCGAGTCTTAATCTTCATCCAGGAGAGAAATAGTTGATGCAATATCAATCACTAGGATGCATCAGTTCAAACCCTTCTCCACTCTGAGGAGCATTCATTAACCCTGTATTTCCTGACATGAATCACTGTTCATTGCTTACTGTTAATTTAATCTTAAGTCATCTGTGTTTCAGTATTACAGTAGGCCTGAGTGCATGGACTTAAATAAAAAGCTCCTCAGGGTAGTGTCTCAGGTACCACCGTCTTCAGCTGCTTCATCAATGTCCTTCCTTCCATCACAAGGTCAAAGGTAGGGATAATTGCTGATGATTGCACCATTCATGACTCCTCAAAAGCTGAATCAATCCATATCCAAATACAGCAAGAGCTGGCTTGAGCTGACAAGTAACATTCCCACCACACAAGTCATACAATAACTACCCATAGCAAGAGAAAACCTAACCATTGTCCCCTGACATTCAATGGCATTTTCATTGCTGAATCCCTCACTATCAACATCCTGGGGGTTACAATTAACCAGAAACTGAACTGGATTAGTCATATAATATGGTAGCTATAGGACCATGTCAGAAGCTGGAATCTTGTGATGAGCAACTCACTTTTGCCCCCGCTGAAGCTGTCCACCTTCCACAAGGCATAAGCCAGGACTGTGATCTAATTCTCTCCACTTACCTGGGTGGTACAGTTCCAACAACACTTCAAGAAGATTGATACCATCCAGGACTAAGCAGCTTTCTTGATTGGCAAACCATCTACTATCTTCAACATTCATTCTCTTGACCACTGGTGCACAGTGGCAGGAATGTGTACCACTTACAAGGTGCCTTGCAACAACTCACTAAGACTCCTTAGCATCTACCAAACTCATAAACATTCATATCTAGATGGACGAGGGCATCTAGATTCAAGTTCACCTCCCATGCATCTTCTTACCTTGGGAATATATCATGTTCCTTCACTGTCGCTGGGTCAAAATCCCAGATCCCCCTCCCTAACAGCACTGTGGATGTACTTACACCACATGAACTGCAGCAGTTCATGAAAGCAGTTTACCACTCAATTCTCACGGATAATTAGGCATAGGCAATAAATACTGGCCGAGCTAATGATGTCACATTCCATGAACAAATTTAAAACAGGCTTTTGAAAACAAATGAGCTCATTTAGTACATCCTAACCTTTTGGTATCTGTCCAATTCAGATACTTCAACTAGCTTCTTAATCAAAGGTTTATCCACTTACATTTACTTATGAGAAGAACAAAGTATGGACACAGATATATAATGTAACAAACTTTATTAAATATAGTTAACCCATAAATTACCCTTTATGTATCCAAGAAAACATCCAGGATTCAGCTACGCTACCCATAAAAATGGCTTGGTAGGCTGCAGATCCAGTCCGTGAGGCCCTCTGGTTCCTCTTCATGAAGATGATTTTTGCTGGCTGTTTCTTCCTTGCTTATTTCCTTCCTTCCTTCTTTCTCTGATCTGGTCTTGGTCATCGAGTCTTCGTTATCAAGATATCTGGAATTCCTATTTTTATCCTCCTATTGCCTCCCGCTGTTTCCAGCCTTTGGCCTTCTGCCAATGGGGCTTTGGGAGGGGGAGGTCTCAGCACCCAATGATCCCAGTTGATAACTGGACACCTGAGCCTCTCTGGACACCTTGGAGTCTGACCCTATCTAGCCAGTGGACAACAGATCTGTGCCTATCAAATAGGAGCAATGATCACTCGATGGGTTATCGATGGGACAGATGCAGACATACTCCAGCAGCCTGTCTGAGTTCTGTACATTCAAACTTTGGCCAGGTTTGATTTTCTTCAGGCTATTTGTTGGAGCTGATTGCAGTTCAATTTAGAATGCCCAGTTCTTTAATTTCAAATGGTCTAACTTTATTTTGGGCTCAGCACCTCACTAACCTTTTGGTTAATTCGCAAGCAATAAAAGGACTTTAAGTTTTTGGGTTTCTCCATCTGAGAGAGTCATTCCTGGGGACTGTTATCATGGAGAACTCCCAAGGCATCTCTGTCACAAAGAAATGTGCAGAGCAAAGTCCTGCCCAATCTCTCCCAAACCTATTCTTTAGTCCAGGCTTTCACATGAAGCACTTTGGGTGGCATTTTCCCATTTGTCACACCAAATCAGCCCAAGGTCCATCTGAGGACTTCACCAATGATTGTAAATCAGGAACTATGCTGTCAGCTGCTGCCCACTATAAACATGAATGGAGATTTTGCAGAGTTAATCCACAGAGGACCACATTAAATCATATTGGCCTGGATTTGAACCGGGTCCCAGAGGTGAAAGGACCCTTTTGACTCTTTTTATAAAAACAAAATAGATGACTATTACATATTTTCAGAGATTATTTTGCCACATCGATTTAGATCTAGAAAATTACCTTCAAATCATTGTTCAGCATTGTCTCCCTCATTTTGATCACATGCCAAAGTGTACAATTAAACACACTCGCATTGTTTCTGCCATCTGATGCAGACCTTCAGAATGTTAACCATGCGCAATGCAACCATTAGAATAATTAGTAAACTGGCTTGGGATTTGCTCAAAGTCTTATACCCTATTTACAAACCGAAGATAAATTTGGAAAACTTGATATTGGAACTGACCTTTACAGCTTGCCAAACATGTGTTGTGACTTGCATAACGTTATGGTGTAATATCTGTCACATGTGGTACTTTCAATAAACTTTTACATTTAACAAATAAATGCCTGAGATGAATCTTTTCAGCGTTGTTTGTGAATCTTGATGGGACAGGGAGGATTGTTGCTTTTGATGTGACAGAATACTATTCCATCATTCCATCAGTTCTGCTGAAATGGAATGTTGAATATCCTCCACATATGGATACGCTGAACAATTCCGTCACTTATTTGAGCCACACTGCATGTATCGACACAATCTGCCCATTTTCACATTCAGAAACAAACCTGGAGCCCATCATTTTACAACACAGTAATTTATATTCACCTCGTTGCTCTCCCTCACACGAATGGAAACACTGTTAACCATCAGCCACTCACAATGAATTGCTCTCTATGTAGAAACTGGAATTTGGTAACATTTTTTTCACACAAAAATAAATAAGAATCACACACGTAGCGCCCCCATGGCCTTTGAAGCATTCTTTCTTCTGCACGCGCCTCCCCAGGTTATTTATGTTAAATTATGGTCGTTGCAGCATAATGTGAAAATCAAGCAAGTGTGTGGGGCCAACTGCCCTGATTTGAGCAGCTAAATGAGTTTCAGCAGCGGGTTGGTTAGCCACACTGCAACAGTATGAGTTAGCCATTTGGATTTACATTTCAAACATGTCTCTGTGGTTCGCAGCTGTCCCCCTAACCCAGCTGGAGAACAAAAAATAAACTTCTCACAGTGTAAATGTCAAACTTCTAACAGGATGGGGAGAAAGTTGCCAAACAAAGCACTTCCCTTTAACTGGAAATGCTGTTTGTGTGCAAAAAAATCTGAAGCCAAAGGGAAAGGCTACAGTAGGATTTCATAAATAAAGTCAGATCTTGTCGAATTGTGTACAACATTTGTACGGTATTTTTTTCCTTCCCGTGAATGTAACAGAGTAAGCTGAAAATTATGTGTCTTCTGGAAAAGAAGTGCCAAATGGGAAAAGGAAATAAGAAACATGGGCACACTTTAAAGCATATACCTATTTGTAACAGTAAAGGTCAAAGTAGTTTGACCTTTGATCAGTGTGTATTTTTCCAATGGTTTCCAGTGTAGCCTTTGCAGTTCCATTGGAATTGATGTAAGTAATCCACAGATTGTCATTTCTCTTTCAACATGGTGCAACTGAGTACAAGTCTGTTTGCAATTGAATTTGTAACATACTGTTGCGAGCCACATGTGTTCATGGTAAGTGCTTTCAAGTGAACATTGCTTGGGGCATAAGATATTGTTTACAGTGAGGTTTACAGTCTAATCCCTGTGTGCGTGTTCCCAGAGCATATTAGAGAAAAATGGAATGTGATAAGTTAGAATAGCTGGCCAATACTTTTACCCTGCTTTTGTTGCTGGGTGCCAATGCCCATGAGTCAGGGCAGGCCAGAAGGAGGCGGCCATAATACCAGCTGCTGTTCAGCTGGAGGAGGGTGAGACAATACGGGTGGTAAGTGGGATTAGAGTTTGGTTACAGCAACAGCTGCAGTTACAGAATGGCCAGCAACCTGGGCACGCAGACCAACACTACTGACAAAAACCTACTTCTAAGTTATTGGTAATGTTTCTGGAAGGTGGACCAGTGACTAACTGTAAACCCAATACAAATTCTCATGTTTTCTGACTTAAAGACGCATCAGTGCATGATATGTTTATCAAATCAAGGCTGCCAACAGTATGGAGATTAACAATGTGATTACTGGCAATCAAGATTTCCAACATAGTTGTCAAGGATTAATTCATATGTTGCTAAAAATAACTCTGGATTTTGACACCTCATCAATCAAAGCAGAGACATGCTTGAAAAAGTCCATAAAACAGGAATAAAAGCCTTAAACATTGTTTAAAATATGATTTCTTTAGGCTGTTCGCTGGATATTCTATTCATTATTTTCAACTAAAGAAAATTTAGCCCAAAATAGATAAATATGCCCCTTTAAACTACTGACTAACCTCCCGTTTATATGTCACACTTAAAATAGAATCGTAGAACAGAATCGCAGAATCCCTACAGGGCAGAAGGCGGCCATTCGGCCCATTCAGACATCAACAACAATTCCACCCAGGCCCTATCACCATAATCGCACATACTTACCCTGCTAATTGCCTTGACACTAAAGATGAATTTAACATGGCCAATCAACCTAATTTACACATCTATGGACTTTGGGAGAAATCGGGAGCACCCGGAGAAAACCTATACAGTCATCCGGGTCTTGAATCGAACCCGGGTCCGTGGCACTGTGAGACAGCAGTGCTAACCACTGTGCCACCATGCCGCCCATATGTAGAGTAATGGAGTGATATGTACATTCTAAAATGTATTAAAGGTTTATTATAAAACTTACTCAATTTGCAATTATCTTCATTCTCTGGATGATGCATAATCCTCATGTCCAACTAACTTTGAGTAAGAGAGAGAGTCACGTAATGACATAATCCCATGAAGAACTTCAATTTGCAAATCTTTACTGCTTACCAAGGTACATAGTCATTTTATGAATTAATGATCCTGATGTGGAACTTTGCCCATCAGAACTTCAGGGGTGCAGATGTTATGAATTTAGTGTTAATTCTAAATGGAGAAATAACTCTACTGGGTTGACAGATCTCTATGTTTGAAAACCCTATGTGTGCTCTCAGCAAGCGCTGCTGTGTATCAGGAGTATAATTTGTCAAATTTACCCCATAGTCTCATTCAAAACAGAGTCTCAGAATCTTTAATCAGAGGTAACAAGAGTTCATTGCAATAGCAATAAAATCAAATTGCTCATTTAACTACATCCAATCAAGTGGACAATAAGATCTAAGCTGAAGATGAGGCTTTTTGCTTTATTTGCATGCTTCATTGAAAAGAGGAGCAGGTGCAATGCTTACTCCATTGTGTAGCTTGGATCGGGAATGTCTCAACTTGTTGAGGCTCTGAATTGGACATGATTTGACTGAATTGAATTAATTAAATAAAAATTATAGGTTTACAAGAGAAATCTACTGTTATTCTTCATTCATTAAATTCCACATGCAAATGGCCATAAACTAACGAAGTGCTGGAAATGATTTTTTCAATCTATGGCTGATCTAAATGAGTAACATTCCAGATAATGGTGGCATAGTGATCAGCACTTCTGTCTCGAGGTGCCAGGGAAACAGGTTCAATTCTCAGCTAGGATTACTGCCTGAGCAGAATTTGCACATTCACCTCGTACTGTGTGAGTTTCCTCTGTTGATCCATTTCCTCCCACAACCCAAACATGTGCAGGTTAGGTGGATTGGCCATAGTAAATTGCCCCTTAGTATCCAAAGATGTATAGGTTAGGTGAATAAGTCATGGTAAATGTATAGGGTTATGGGGATAGGGTGAAGGGGACAGCCTTAGATTTATCACAGCCTGGTATGGCTCCTGCTCTGACCAAGATCGCAAGGAACTGCAAAGAATTGTGAACATAGCCCCAGTCCATCGTACGAACCAACCTCCCATCCATAGAGTTTTGAATGGACCTACCTCGTACTAAGTTGATCTTTCTCTATCCCCTAGCTTTCTCTATCCCCTAGAATGTAACACTACATTCTGCTCCTTTCCTTCTCTATTAACGGCATATTTTGTCTATATAGCTTGCAAGTAACAATAGTTTTCACTGTATCCCAATACATGTGACAATAATAAATCAAGTCAAAAAAAAATTGACTTCAGCAATGTTATTTTAAATTTGTATTTAACCAGTGAATCGCCTGTTGCAACTAATCCTTTTAATGCTGTTTTATATCTGTTCTTTTCCTGAAATATGCACAAATCATAAATTTTTAAATTCTCATCAGCATTAATTAGTGAAATACAGTTATCTTTACCATGTCTTAAACTAAACAATATTCAGATGCATACATTAAGTCACCAATTACACTCAGAAAAACTCAAATGTTTATATGAAGGCAAATAATGAACTGGTTTAAAAAAAATGTTTACTCGCGAACATTGTCAATGCCAAATGTGTTAAATCAACAATGGTCATGTTAAGAGAGATCTATCTCACAAATGTTAGAAATAGTCCCATCATAAATAAACCCCTCTGCCTGTCCCTTCTGAAGTGCATTTGCGGCATAATTAAACAGCCTCTTGGAGTCTATTATTGGAACATTTAACCTCTTCATTAGACAACACCATTTCCACTTACAATTTAAACAAAACCTACCCAGAATTATTCCAAAGGATGAAAATGTAATCACAGCCTCTTACTTTAGGTACAATGTATTAAGTTGGAAACTATAATGAACTGGAAGCTTGAGTTTGCCAGCATTTGATTAAGAGCATATGACAGGTTTAAGTTGCAAGTAAACTATTGTTGAAGTTTGTCTTTTTTAAAAAGGGGCCTTTTCCTTTCAATAATCAAAGTCACTCCGTGTTGAAGGAAGGCAAATACAGGAGAGCAATCTTAACCAAAAAATGTACAGCTGTACAACAAGCCAAAGAAACTATCATCCAAACTATAATATAGAAAATAGAATGTTCTGTTAAGTATCCATCCTTTGGGATTTAGAACAGTTGTGCTGCACTGCATAACTATATATGGACTTGGTTGAGAACTCAGTTAGAGATGGAGATATATATCAACATGATGAATTGTCCAATTTAGTTTCTATGCAATTTTTTGTGAGGGCCATCCGTTACAAATATAAATTCATTCCTACATTGAGAATGTATTCATCTACGCAAACTATATATGTAGCCTCTACCTGCCTTATTAAAACCAGCAGTCATAATCTTAGCAGATGGGAGCAAATTAAATACAAATATTCCAACCTAACTCTGGTTTTCGGGACAGTGTTCCTGTAATGAATGGGAATTATAACACAGAAAAATGTCCCAACTCATCATTTGCAATTGCTGCTTGCATGCCATGCAGTGAACATAATAAACTCATTACACTTCTAACTGAATGTTAGTGTCATTTCCATGATCAAACACAGCACTGTGCAGTAACTGACATTAACCTTAATGAACTTCCAAATAGAAGCAGATATTAAACAACAAACTACCTTCAGAACTGACTGGATCTTAATAGTCCCGATCAGAAATTTTCCATTCCAGGTGCAAAGTAGCTCATGTACAATTCTAAATGTAAAATTTACATCATAAAATCCCTACAGTCCCAGAGGAAGCCATTCTGCCCGTTGAATCCACATCGACTCTCAATAGAAGATCCCATCCACGTTCTTTTCTTGTATGTCCAAATATTTGTCCCACTGATCCCTCTAACCCCCTACACATCTTGGGACAATTTAAGGGGCAAGTTAACATTAGCCACTCCACCTAACCTGCATATCATTTGGACTGTGGAGGAAACCCACACAGACATGGGGAGAACGCGCAAACTTCATAGAGTCACTCAAGGGCAGAATTGAACCCAGGTCTCTGGCACTGTGAGGGAACAGTGCTAACCACTTTCCCATTGTGCCACCTCTACTCAATAAAAAATAGTTTTTGGAAGATAAAGTCCCAACAAACCTGTCTCTTTTTAATCTATCTCTATCCTTCAATCCACCTTTTCACCCTATTCAATAATCTTTATTTTCTTAAATTTCATCTTATTAGCTCTTAAATTCCTTCACACTTCTTATGCCCATGGTATCCTTCGGCAATTATTCCATAAGTCTAATGTCAATGATAAAGAATGACCTACCCGATTCCTTAACTTTTTGAGTTATGACTTATGTTCTGTATTAGATTATATTTTGCCTGATTGAACTGATTTGAATCGATGAATGACCATGCAGTCTTGATTTCTTTAATTTCCATGAGATTTTTGCCAGAATGGCACAGTGGAACAGCATAACATCCTCTACAGAGCACCTGGGACTTCTGATAACAAAGCAAGTAACTGAACAACTGACTGAAAATTTGTTAATGAGTAGTTTAGAGTCTAATCCATAATTTAACATAGGTGACAGAGTTCTTGACCACCACTTGAAGTGCCAGCAGGACCCTTGCATTATCCCCTTTTAGAAAGACTCCTCGCAAGATCTGCTGCCCCATCAGAGGCTGGAAGATGTGCATTGCTAGACTGTGTTAATAGGAGCAGTGGCAGCTGCCAGCAATTCACCTATCCAAGAACCAAGACCACTGAGGGACACAGATGAGTCAGATGGGGAATCATAGGATGGGGTGGTGATAAGTGGGGGGGATCTGTAATAAGAGCAGTGGGTGGCTTTCAGCAGGATTCGCCTTCCCAATATTGGGTCCTTCAATTTGGCACTAGGTAACTCTATACAAGGGACTGTTCCCCTGCCACTCTCCACCCCAGAGGACCACTGAGGGACTCAGATCATAGATGAGCACGTGACCTGGTCAATTCATCTAGGTGCTGCAGTAACACAGAGGCTATCTTCATGTCACTTAAAAATAATAATTTGAATAGCTATTTTTAGCAACCAATGCAAAAACCTGCTTCATGGACACAGCCATCTTAAGGAGCAAGAGATGCAGTATCCACTAAATTGCTATGGGAATAATTCTGCAACATGTTTTAAGTTTATTTATTAGTGTCACAAGTAGGCTTACATTGGTTCTAATATAGCATGTCCATTTCTCTCTTCTATGGCTTTAATTTTGCTTATAATTGCAAGGTTCTCAATTAGAAAAAGTCCATCAACACAACATCCACTGTGTTGTCTCCATCAACCCTCTCTGTTATCTCATTGAAGTACTCAGCAAATTCATCAAACATGATTTGCTATTAACAAATCTGTGCTGATTTTCATTAATTAGTTTACAGTTTTCTAAGTGTCAATTTATTTTTTTCCATATTTTTTCTTCAAAGAAAATAAGATAATTTTTATTAAAAGCTACAGAATATCAACAGGGGAATTGCATGATTAGTCCAAGCTGACAATTATAATTAGATGAATGTTATAACTTGTTCTAATATAACCCCATTGAGACCAATTCTGTTTGATAATCCAGAGCTGAACACAATCCTTTAAGAAGTCTCACAAGACCAGGTTAAAGTCCAACAGATTTATTTGGAATCATGAACTTTCAGAGCAGGTGAAGGAGCGGCCCTCTGAAAGCTCGTGCTACCAAATAAGCCTGTTGGACTTTAACATGGGTGTTGTGAGACTTCACTGTGCCCACCCCGGTCCAGCACTGGCATCTCCACATCATGACAATCCTTTAAATTTCATAATGAGAACAGATTCAATTCAGTTTCATGTTCTTGAAACATTGGGTTACTTCACGGATGTGTATGTTTAGTTTATCTTCATGTCACTTAAAAATAATAATTTGAATAGCTATTTATAGCAACCAATGCAAAAACCTGCTTCATGGACACAACCATCTTAAGGAGCAAGAGATGCAGTATCCACTAAATTGCTATGGGAATAATTCTGCAACATGTTTTAAGTTCATTTATTAGTGTCACAAGTAGGCTTACATTGGTTCTAATATAGCAATTACTGTGAAAATCCCTAGTCGCCACACTCCAGCGCCTATTCGGGTACACTGAGGGAGAAGTTAGCACGGCCAATGCACATAACCAGCACGTCTTTCAGACCATGGGAAGAAACTGGAGCACCCGGATGACACCTACACAGACATGGGGAGAACCTGCAGACTCCTCATAGAATGACCCAAGCTAGGAATTGAACCTTTGGGTTGGGCTGGGGTGGGCACAGTAAGAAGTCTCACAACACCAGGTTAAAGTTCAACAGGCACTGTGAGGCAGCAGTGTTAACCACTGTGCCACCATGCTGCTCATGTATGCTTGCCAGTTTGCTACCATAAAATTTCCCATTCACAATGGGTAAACCATTCATAACTTTTGCATGAACATTAACTCTAAATTAATACCCCATCTGTTGAATGCCACATTTACTATTTTATTCAGTCAGGCTTGGCTACCTTGGCAATCTGAAGACAAATGTTAATCAGTTTCCTTTGAATGCTGTTCCTCACGGATTCTGGCTGAACAATCTATGTTTGTATACCATCCAACTTTCTGACAGGATTTTGATCTGACTATGATCGAAAATATAGAGTTAAAAGCAGCAATAATCAGCACACAATAAGTGATATGTGCAAAATAAGCAGCTTTGACTCGCAGCTGAATGTGTCTTCTGTTCTCAATTACTTTTACGGGTTAGTTATCGGGGAGAATTAATGCTTTGCCTTTTCAATGCAGGGAGGAGAAAGTGATTCTTTGGCTCGCTAATAAAGTACATCTACACTTCATGCCTGTATTGTTTGCCTGCCAACAGATAGAAAACTCAAGGAGTAGTTTCAAATGCCTGTGTGGTGACCTTTGTCTCTGGGCCCTGCCAAATAATGAGCCGTGTCACATTGGATGAGCATTCCGCAGTGACTCTGAATCCATTTACTCTGTTATTCTGTTGACAGGAGCTCATTGTACTTCAGGCTCATCCAGGGAAAGATAAAGGCGGCAATAACTTCAATCCCAGCACTGACAGAAGAGCTGCTGCAAAATCTTCATTGTGCTTTATTTGCAGAATGAAGAAACATTCGTTTAAAATGATATTTAAATTAGTGAGAGCAAATACCGCTTTTATGATGATGCTCAATGTCTCTGTATACCGATCCAAGATGCATAACCATGTCAAACTAAATAATCATTGGCTACTTATAGCTATCTTGAAAGATCAAAAACTCTGAGATTACAATAAGTAGTCTCACAATGCCATGTTAAAGTCCAACAGGTTTATTTGGAATCACGAGCTTACGGAGCACTGCTCCTTCATTAACACTGCCCGCTCATTGATTCCCTCATCTGATGGAGGAGCGGCACTCTGAAAGCTCATTCTACAAAATAAACCTATTGAACTTTAACTTGGTGTTATGAGACTACTTACTACGCCTACTCCAGTCTAATGCCAGCATCTCCACATCACTCTGAGATTAGAATTAACTTTGTGTTATTTTAGAACATCAGAATATCACTATATTGAATTTTTTGCACATCTATCTTCAGTTCTCCTGCAAATATTAAGGACACAATTTTCCATGCTCACTGTGCTACTCAAGCAAGAGTCACCACCGGCATCCACCCATCGAGACTTTCCCAGGCCTGACTTTTCAACGTAAATCAGCCTTACACCAGAAATCAGCGCATGGCTGATTACAGCATAGGAATTCAAATTTCCATATCATTATTTTTAAAGTTTATTTGTTAGTGTCACAAGTTGATTTACATTAACACTGCAGTGAAGTTACTGTGAAAATCCCCTAGCCGCCATACTCCACTGTTGGTTCAGGTACACTGAGGGAGAGTTTAGCATGGTCAGTGCACCTAACCAGCATGTCTTTTGGAGTATGGGAGGAAACTGAAGCATCCAGAGGAAACCCATGTAGACGCAGCGAGAACATGCAGATTGTGCATAGGAAGTGACCCAATCCGGGAATTGAACCCGAGTCTCTGGTGCTATGAGGTAGCAATGCTAGCCAATATGCCACCATGCTGCCCAGTATTGTCCGAGCTCACAAATATTTTCCACTCCCGCTGGGAATGTTCCCACCAACGAGGATTAAAGCTGATCGCCATCATGGAGACCACAAGTGATGACCTTGTTGATGGAGACAGAAGCCATTGAGGACCTCCCCCAGGATGCAAGGGGTGCCTCTTGGGCAGTGCAAGTCTGGCACATGTGCCAGTCTCCCTCCCGCCAACTCGGCGCGTGTACAGTGGTCACTCAGTGTGTTGATGCTGACCTTTGGGATAGGATTAGGCTCCACCCCACCCCTTTCTGGCGTGAATTCCCTGGTGGAGTCTGTGGAGCATGGAGTGTTGGAAATCCATCCCATTCAGTACACCCAGAAAATGAGAGGGAAATTCTCCCCTTTTTCCACCCCTCGGGCATTTAAATTTATTTCTAGGAAGGTCACCCCCTATATCTTCCCCCTTGGTGGGTTTCACCACATTTGCCTCAAACTCTATTCACAATATTAACAAATAGCTTAAAAATGTACTTTTTTGTTACTCATTGCATACCCTGCTGACTTTAAGCCCTGATATTAAATCATACATACCTAGAGAGTTGGGTGGGTGGACATGATGTTGTTGGGGGGCTGGGAGGAGCAAGCAGTAAGTACCATGGGTGAAATTTTCCTGTCCTGCCCTTGCAAAGGCCTGTTGATTTCGGGGGGATTTTCCAGCCTTGGGACAAGCACGACTAGAAAATCCCGCCCCATATGAGAAATCCAGAAATTCAGCACATCAGCGAGTGGCTCTTTAAAACAGTAAGTTCATTAGCGTTTTCCTTCCTGGTTCACTTGATGTGCTCCTGGGGTTGCCTTGAAGCTGGGGAATGAGACCAAGCAGCTGACATCTCTGAGATGTTAAAGACTTAGCAACAGGAAGGTGGTCTTGTGCATTCAATATAGGAAGTGCTTTAATGTCCAAGTCATGAGAAATGCTACATCTTCTCCACTTCCTCATGCAGATCAAGGGAGACCCTAGCAAGATATCCATGGTGACTGACTTTCTCACCTTCTAAGCCAGAGTAAGTAAAAATGATAGCTTCTCTTCCTTAAAGGACATTAGTAAACCAGGGTTACAACAACCATTGGTAGTTTCATAGTCACTGTTTCTGAAATTAACTGTCAGTGCCAGATTTTATTAATTGATTGTTAAATTCCCCCATGGCTGCAATGTTGGGATTTGAACCCACGTCTCCAGAGCACTAGCTTGGACCTCTGGAATTCTGTTGCAGTGACATTATCACTATGCCACCATTGCCACTAAAGTTGTAGAGATAACTACCAAAATGTTGCCTCTTGAATGAGTCCTAGCGGGCATCTTATGTAGCAACCAACTGTTAACAAGCCTCCAGTTGGGTTTCTCTAGTGCCAGCTTCAACTCTACCAAGGTGGCCTCTCTGGCTAAACATGAGTGAAACTGGCTTTTCAGTTTACGACCACTCTTTAGCATCTAAACTATTTTGCAAACGTTGCTGATTTTGAGACAGACAAGAATCATGAGGAGGATAAAACTGAAAAAGTTTGGCAATGAATGAGGTCTGAGGCCCCCTCTTAACCAGAGATAGGAATGAAAAATGACCCCTGAATCCAATGAGATTAGGCGGCTGTAATTAATAAATCCTGCATCTTTGCCAATTCCTCAGTATTGCAGTCTCAGTCCTTTGTGTATACAATACTGTGATTAACTGTACAGACCAGGCATTCAAATACTGTACAGGTGCTAGGGATTGTGGGTATCAGACTTCCACAATTCATAAGGTTCATGTTCACATTTTTTTAAACAGGTTCACTCTATTCCTCCATATGGTAATTACTGTATCATTGTATTGGTCCGTAACAAATAGTTTCTTTTTTATGGTGGTTTATTTCTAAGCCAGATTAGTGTTTATATATTTTATATAACATTTATAAATATACATGTACATATATATATTCTGTATATAAAATAATATAAAATAACTCAAATTGTTGAAGAGTTCCTTTCAAGATGTTTAGGACAATAAAAACTCAGCACTAATCTATTGTTTTATTATTTTAGCTTTTCTCCACATTTCTTTCTCATTGGTTTAACTTTATGCACTATACTAGCATATCTGTTGGAGTGTAATTTGAATTGACATGAGAGCAACTACTGCCTATTTCTTTCCTCACCTTGCTTATCTTTCAATTCCCTCACAGTCTCTTGTCTAAATTTGCACTCTAGTGTCTGAAACACATTGCTAGTTCTCCCACATCTTGAACAAATTAACCAATATCTTTTTAGTCACTCATGGGGACAAAGGACATGAGTAAACCAGATGGCGTTTGCTGACAATTGACAATGGTCATCAATAGATTCTTAATTCCAGGTATTTTTATCGAATTCAAATTCCACCATCTCCCTTGGCAGGATTTGAGTCTCCAGAATATTAGCTGAATTTCTGGATTAATAGTTTTGCAATAATATCACTAAGCCATTACCCCCCTTATTTGTGACATTAAATGTTGAGATACAACAAATTATTTTTCCATGAGTATTTATGTTTCAGGAATAGCAGGGTCACTTAACATTGCAGTGAGCAGTAATCCATGCTCTCTTGGAATCACACCAGGCCCAGATAAGAGTTTCATGCTCAGGGTTACAACTCATGGCCAATGGCAGAACTATGAATTTTTGGTGGTGATAGTGGAAGAACTAAAACCTCTAGGGACCTGGCTGCTCACAAAGAGGGGATCCTTCAGGAAGAGAACTTGTGTCTCTTTAAAACAGATGAGATAAACAATGAAAAGCGCTTCATGTGTTCTATTCCCTAGTTATAGCTGAGTGCTCATTGAAATTAAAAATGGGAAGCTCTTAGGAGTAACTGGCGAGGAAAATGCAGGATAGAAGCATGGAAAAGTGAGCGGAGGACCTCCGCTCATTAGATCACAAAACACTTGTTTCTTTAACGAATGGTTACAAAGCCTTTGGAAAATTTTTCAACCAATATCAATTTACAACCAGAAGGTCCAGTTAAGTAAAGTCTTGTTAGATGTAAGAAACAGTGAGATGAATGCTTGAAATGCCTTAGCTCGCAAGGTTATGGATCAAGTGCTAGAAAATGGGATTAGAATGGATATGTGCTTGATGGCCAGCAGAGACATGATGGGCCAAAGAGTCTCCTTCTGTGTTGTAAAGCTGAATGACTGTAAAGGAATACAACAGCAATTGGTATCAAGCTAAAATGGGTTAATTTTAAGTGATTGAAAGTTTGTAAAATCATTTATTCAAAGCATTTTCTTATATTACACAGGGGTAGAATACATAGTCTCTTAATAATTTAAAAATGATATTCAAAAGCATTCAACAACATCTTCATAGAATCATAAAATCCCTAAAATGCAGAAGCAGGCCATATGGCCCATCGAGTCTGCACCATCAAGAATCCCACCCAGGCCCTATCCCCATAAACCCAAATATTTAATTGTTGAACACTATTCTATGCATCCCAGGATACAAAGGAGCAATTCAGCATGGCCCATCAACCTAATCTGCATGTCTTTGGATTGTGGGAGGAAACCATAGCACCCAGAGGAAACCCACATGACACTGGGAAAACGCACAAACTCCACATAGGCAGGAATCAACCCAGGCCCCTGGAGCTGTGAGGGCTAATCATTGTGCCACCATGTCACCCCTTATATTCATAATGCCCCTTTATTATAGTAAGATTTCCTGAGGTGTTTCACAGACACATGAGAAGCAAAATATGATAGTTGACCACATTGGGTATTTCAGATGGTCAAAATAGTTCAAAGTGATAATTTTTAAGGTGTATCCGAAAAGAGAAATGTGAAGTAGAGGGGCAGAAGGGTGTAGGGAAGGAATTCGTGAATATAGAGATGAGGCAATTGAACCTATGGCTAAGAAAAGTGGAGAAATTCAAATTAGGGATGCTCGAGAAGCCAGTATTCAACGAACAAAGATCACTGAATGAACAATAGATCACAAGACATTAAGATCGCAAAGATTACATGAGGCCATGGAGAGATTAAATCCGATGATGAGAATTTTCATAAAACATATATTGCTTGACCAGGTGTCAATGTAGGTCAGTGAACACAGGGGTGACAAATGAATGGGATTTAGAAACATAGAAAAATAGAAAATAGAAACACGAGTCGGCCATTCAGCCCTTCGAGCTGCTCTGCCATTCTTTTTGATTATGGTTGATCATCAGATTCAATATCCTGATTCTGCATTGCCCCCATATCCCAGGACCGCTTTTAAATCCCAAGGGCTATAAAAACATAGGTGAATTGGAAAAACTTGGTGAGAGTTAGGACATGGCAGCAATATTTGTATGACCTCACACTTGCAGGAGATGTGTGGGAAAGCAGTGTGGAGTGCATTCCAATAATCAAATCCATGAATGAATTTTTCAGCAGCAAATGAGCCAAGCCAGAGTGAAGTTGGGCAATGTTAGAAGTGGAAATAGGCACTCTTAGAGATGTTATGAATATGTAACTGGAAGCTTATCATGAGGATAAATATAACTCTAAGATCGTGAACAGACAGGTTTAGCCTCAGACAGTTGCCAAGAGGGAGATTGAGTCAGGAGCTAGGGAACAAAGTTTCAGGTGGGGACTGAAAACAATGGTTTCACTCTTTCCAGTATTTAATTGCAGGAAATTTCTCTCATCCAGCATCAGATTTCAAATAAGCAGTCCGATAATTTATCTCTGTATGCTGCTTCTCAGTAAACTAATCCAAAAGCGACGCGGCATGCTGGCACAATAGTTAGCTCTCCTCCCTCACAGCTCCAGGATGTGGGTTCGATCTCTGTCTTGGGTCACTGTCTGTGTGGAGTTTGCATGTTCTCTCTCTGTCTGCATGGGTTTCCTCCGAGTGCTCTGGTTTCCCCCACAATCCAAAGATATGTGAGTTAGATGCACCAGCCATGACAAATTGCTCCTTAGTGTCCTGAGATGCGTAGATTAGAGGAACTAGTGGGTATATATATATATGGATTAGAACCTGGGTTCTCAGGAAGAAGACTCGTGCCTCCTTAAAGCACATGAGGCAGACAATGGAAAGCACCTCATGTACTCTATTCCCTAATTATAGCTGAGTGCTCATTAAAATTAAAAATGGGAGTTTCTTAGGAACAACTGGAGAGGAAAATACAAGGTACAAACATAGGAAAATGAGTAGGGACCTTCCGCACATTGGAGGTTATGGGGATAAGGTGGAGATGGGATTGTTGTTGGTGTAGACTCAACGGGCTGAATGGCCTCCTTGTAGGCATTGTAGAATTTCTATGATTTCAATAGTGGAGTGTTCGAGAGAGGTGACAGTGAGGTCAAGTGAGGTGCTATCATTGTGAAAATAATTAGTGTGAAGCTAAACTGTGCTTTCGGATGACTTTACTGAAAAGCAGCATATGAATGGGAAATTGATTTGATTTAATTTCTTATTGTAATATGCACTAGAATACAATGAGAAGTATTGTTTCTTGCACTCTGTACAGACAAAGTATACCATACATAGAGAAAGGAAGGAGAGAGTGCAGAATGTAGTGTTACAGTCATAGCTAGGGTGTAGAAAAAGATCAACTTAGTGCGAGGTAGGTCCATTCAAAAATCAAATGGCAGCAGGGAAAAAGCTATTCTTGAGTTGGTTGGCACGTATCCTCAGATTTTTGTATTTTTTCCCCAATGGAAGAAGGTGGAAGAGTGAATGTCCAGGATGTGTGGGATCCTTAATTAAGCTGGCTGCTTTGTTGAGGCAACAGGAAGTGTAGACAGAGTCAATGGATGGGAGGTTGGATTTTGTGATGGATTGGGCTACATTCACGACCTTTCATAGTCCCTTGCGGTCTTGGGCAACGCAGGAGCCGTACCAAGTGTGATACAACCAGAAAGAGTGCTTTCTATGGTGCATCTGAAAAAATTAGTGAGATTCGTAACATAGGGGAGGCAGATTGAGGAGAGATACCTTGGGACACTAATGTAAGAGCAGGAAGAGAAGCAATTGGATATGATTACATAATTAAGAATAGAACCAGGAAGAGCAAGCTCATCAAATCAATGAAGAGCCGTTGAGAAGAATGGTCAGTCAGTCATGTCAAAGATCAAGGCATACAAGGTGAGATTATTTTTCACACAGTCACAAGGGATATCATTTTGTGACTTTGTTTCAGTATTGTCACAATGGCAGTGGTTGACTGGCGGATTCAGAAAGAAAGGGCAGGATTTACTCTGCGACTGACCATGTATTTCATGACAGTAGGAGGCAGCCTGTCACTGGGTGACGACGGGTCCTCTTGGTCCCGCTGTTGTCATTGGGGTTTCCTTCACTGCCCTGAAACCCATCGGAAGATCCCACCGACATGAATGGCCAGCAAATTCCAGCCCAAGTTTCAGGGAAGATGGATAATGGAAAGGAAAAGGAGGTTGGAGGTGGGGCAGAATTTGCAAGGATGGTAGATCAAGGGTTGGTTTCCTTTTGAAAACATATTTTTAATGTCTAAAAGATTCAATTTAATTTTAAGAAGCTTCTTGAAGACTGTAATCAAATGTAATTCGAGGAAACTCCCAGAGGTTATTATTTCAGAACGGGGCATAACCAGTTTTAAATCTGCTTCTAGGATAATGCTCTTTAAACAATTGCAAAACATCTCAGAACCTTGATTCCTACTGAATATAAATTGTCCTTAACATTATGTCTTTTTCTGTGCTTGTTATGTCAGTTTTGAATGAATTGTACCAAGGAAACTAACGCAATCAAGTGGAAACTTTTACAATGGGGTATTTGCTTTATGGCTTCTTTAAAATGTGCCTTGGCACAAATACATCAGATATTCCAGCACAAGCACCTCAGAGTTCCCATTGAGCAAACATAGATTGCCCGTCATCTTTCGTCTATAAGAATTCTAGTATTACGTTCTCATGGAACTCTGATAAAAGGATTTGTTTTACCATTGCCGTGTCATCATTTTCAAATGCACCACCAGCTATAAACCAATATGAAAAAGTTAATGCATTGCTTAGGGGGAACTTTGTTGACCAAGAGACACAATGGGAGTCTTTGTCTCAATTAAAATAGTTCCAAAGGAATTTCTACGGATTGGGAAGTAAATTCCATAATGTGAGTTTACAGCATTTTGCAAGTGTGCCAGATATAAATTCGATAACCGTAAGTTGACAGCTACAGCAAGTTTATATAAACTGACTGTTTTACTTGGCTTAACGGCAAGGTCACATTTAGGACAACATTTATTATTATGATGGTGGAATCAGGACAATTACGCGGTGAAGAAGGCATCGGCTGAACATTGTGCTGACTGCTTAGGGACAGCTTTGTCTCAAAAGTGATTGAATAGGAATGCGATTTTCCCACTTGCAGCTTTAGGAAAGAAAACAACCATTTTTATATGTCGCATTTCATTCTGAAAGGTTCAGTTCGGGTGAAATCTGCAAGAATTATCAGTTGCAATCCGTGTACACATCAGCACTCGACAATTCTAATCACTGATTACACTTTGTTGGTCAATTAGATCATTACAAATAGCATATACATTGAGTGCACATTGAATATTCCTTATGGATATACAGGTCAATTTTGGTCGAACAAAATAGCCATTTTCAAGCCAAGCTACATTAGTTGAGGCTCTTTTTAAACAAATGTCAGTTTGTCCGAAGGATTCCCTGATAATTTCATGACAAATCTCAGGATATTGACTAATTCTGGAATTTGCTACCATCTGGTGTTTGCATAAGGCCAGGAAATCTAATGACTCCCGTCTGCCACCGAGTCTAATGATCAGTTTATGGGCCCTTATCCCAGCGTTCACCAACACCATGAGAAGAGAAGCAGCTTGTTTTTCTTGACAAATCTTTATTGGCTAGCTGCAGCATTTGTTGACAAGGTCCAGAATAAATAACGACAAAGCCACATTCTGTTCTTGCCATTCATGAGACTACTGACTCAGACAAGATGCCAGGTCTACGACAAATTTGTCACTGCACCACAGGTTAGATTTTAACTAGCGGTTGTCCGCTTGACTTGACAGTGAGAGGCCCATTCCATTTTGAGGAGTTAGAGTCATTATCAAACCATTAGCAAGCAGCTGGACCCAAAATAATGCCTCATCGCAGCTCGCCGATTCCAGGCCGTCCCAGCATCTGTGGGGTCTGGAGGCCACCCTTACTGTCTGAAACAAAGATCTGTGACTTCCTGATGGTGGACGAGGGCAACCCAGGATAATGGGAGTGAAGGGGCAATGACCGAGTGGTATTATCACTAGGCTATTAATCCAAAAACTCAGCTAACGTTCTGGAGACCCGGGTTTGAATTTCACCACGGCAGATGTTGGAATTTGAATTCAATAAAAAATATCAGGTATTAAGAATCTACTGATGACCATGAAAGCATTGTTGGAAAAACCGATCTGGTTCACTAATGTCCTTCAGGGAAAAAAATCTGTTGTCCTTACCTGTTTGGCCTACATGTGACTCCAGAGCCACAGGAATGTGGTTGACTCTCAACCCCCGTCCAAGGGTAACTAGGGATGGGCATTAAATGCTGGCCAGCCAGCGATGCCCATTCACATAAATGAATAGAAAAAAAATTGCCTGCATTATTCTTGTTGAGTGTAGACATATATTTCTACTCTTCCTTGCCGCGCCAAAAGTAATTTTAAATGTAGCTCTTTGGAGCCTCCTCATCACTATGCAAAACTGAGCAAAGTACGTCTCACCCTACACATTGATGTCCATTAAAATTCAGATCCAAGTTCCATATACACCGTAGAAACAAAGTTAAAATGGCCTACTGCTTGAATCAGATGTGTGCTCTAGTGTCCGAGCAGAGGACCCCGTGAATCAAGGCAGTGGAAATGCCAATGCATAAAGGATCAGAATGCATTTTTAGTCTGCCACCACCCAATTTACACAAAGTAGGGCAGAGTTAAAATATCGGATCTTACTATTCTATGTCAATAGAAACCTAAGACTGAACTTGAATGTTTAAATTGAAGAGTCAAAATCAAACTACAATATTCAACAACTAAAGCTGATATCATAATTCTCCCAACATCAATGATGAAGATAGTTTTGAAGAAATAACCTATACATGAGCAAGTGTGTGCCAAATGGAGTTGCTGTTAATCATAGCTGGACTGCTGATCATAGAATCACTACAGTGCAGAAGGAGGCCATTTGGCCCATCAAGCCTGCACCAACCACAATGCCACTCAACCCTTAGCCCTATGTATTCAATCTACTAATCCCCATGACACTAAGGGCAGGAATTCATGCCCTCACTCATCCCAAAACCTTAATATCCTACTTAAGATCAATGGACCCTTCCATTGTCTAGCCCTCCTCTCTGCTCCAATTCCTGTGGTGGACAGGGCAGTAAAATTCTGACCTAATGGACAATTTAACATGGCCAATCAACCTAACCTGCACGTCTTTGGAATGTGGGAGGAAACTGGAGCATCTGGAAGAAACACACTCAGACACGGGAAGAATGTGCAAACTCCACGTAGGCAGACATATGAGGTCAAAATTGAACCCGGTTCCCCAGGGCTGTGAGATAGTGGTGCTAACTATTGGACCATACTAATCTATGGTTTCATTGGTCAGACTAAAAAAGTTACAATTGTATTAGGATTCCAAAGAAGAATATAGGCAAGCACTGCATTTGAAATTAATTTTGTCTTTCTGAAAAAGATTTAGGTAGGCCAAGTGAGGAATATTTGGCAGAAGAAAATAAATTTAAGATAAAAGGAGAGAATCAGATGATTGGAATTTTTTTGATGTTCATTTCAGCAATGATGCTGGATTAACATTGTATGGGGAAGACTATTTATCCCATATGAACGAAGTGTTATTAATATAATAAGGGTGAGATAATTTGTGCTTTAATAAATGAAATGCATTTTCAAGATTGATTTACAAGTTTCAGAGGAAAACATGGGCCTAATAACGTGGTCAACAAATGTAAACATGATAAAAATGTTCCAATATATCCACAATTCTTCTCCCTTCTTTAAAATAACTGCAAAGACAAAGTTGTGGTTGAGCTGGGAAGGGGGTATGTGGGGATATGGTGCTATACTCATCGATCGATATTTCCGACACGCCCACTGTGAAAAACTGCACTGATCTCCCTTAGAAGACAAACACAGGACACCACGGTGGAGTGGCCTTCATCGTTCAGTACTTCCCTGGAGCGGGGAAGCTACGACATCTTCTCCGGAGCCTTTAACATGTCATCGATGAAGACGAACATCTCGTCAAGCCATCCCCACGCTCCCATTTCTTGCCTTCAAACAACAGCACAACTTCAAACAGATCATTGTCCATAGCAAACTACTCAGCCTTCAGACAACAGTGACCACAACACCGCACAATCCTGCCACAGCAACCTCTGCAAGACATGCCAGATCATCTTGCATGAGAACACCATCCACCAGGTACACGAGTACATGGTCTTGCAAATCGGTCAATGTTGCCTACCTGATGCACTGCAGGAACGAATGTCCTGAGGCATGGTATATTGTCGAGATCATGCAGATGCTATGACAATGGATGAATGAACACAGCTCAGCAATCACCAGGCAGGAGTGTTCCCTTTCTCTCAGAGAACATTTCAGTAGTCAAGGGCATTTGGCCTCTGATCTTCAGGTGAGCATTCTCCAAAGTGGCCTTCACAACACACAACAATGCACCTAGCGAATCACCTAGCAAAAACTGATAGCCAAGTTCCGCACACATGAGGACAATCTCAACTAGGATCTTGAGTTCATGTTACATGTCTTGCCTAGGCTTGCAAAATCTCAGTAACTGTCCTGGCAGGAGACAATTTGCACCTCTTTAAACTGTACTTAACCCTCTTTCCACTCACATTGTCTGTACCTGTAAAGACTTGATTATCTGTAAAGACTCGCATTGCAACCATTATCTTAAAAATTGAGACTGTATCTATGTGTGCTCTGTTTGTTGAACACAACTCTTCATTCACCTGAAGAAGAGGCAACATGCGAAAGCTTGTGCTACCAAATAAACCTATTGGACTTTAACATGGTGTTGTGAGACTTCTCACGATGTAGAGCATTGTATTAGTCATAGAATCATAGATTCATACAAGGAGGATACACATACTTGATTCACAACCAAATGATAGAATTGTAGTCTGAACTTTGGAAACATTCATCATTTTCACCATCACTAACTGTAGATCGAATGGTCATGAGAGGAAGTGATGACCCAACTGCCTAAAGAATCAGGTCGTGCCTTCCTTAAGTGTCAGAAACCAGCACCATTGGATAACACAGTACTTCAATCATCCAGCCTATAGTATCAACCCCTTACACCAGGAGACATACAGACTCCTACACAGGCCAATGCAGTGAACCCTGCCTTTGATGAACACACAGATGAAACTTCCTGTATCGCTACTGGAGAAGATACTGGTCATGGAAAACCTATAACATCACCAACTGGTTTAATCACATGCTCAGAACACCGGAGCAGGCTGAATACAAGATTCCAGAACTTCACTACCACTTAACTTAGAACTAACTTTTGAAGTTGAGATCCTTTCCAGTAAGTTAGGGTTGGGGAAAAGATTCTAGAATCGCTACTGTGCAGAGTGAAGCCATTCAGCCCATCAAACCTGCACCAACAACAATCTCACCCAGGCCCTATCTCCATACCCCCACGTATTTACCCTGCTAATCTCCCTGACACTATAATTTAGCACGACCAATCAACCTACCCTGTACATCTTTGGAGTATGGGAAGAAACTGGAGCACCCAGAGGAAACCCATGCAGACACGGAGAGAACATGATAACTTCATGCAGACAGTGATCAAAGGTCAGAATTGAACCCGGTCCCTGATGCTGTGAGGCAGTAGTGCTAACCACTGTACCACCATGCTGCCCATAAAAGTTTATGACAGCTACGCATCATTTACTCCGGCCCTACCCCATGCTTCGATATGTATGTATCTAAATAGTTATACATTGTTAATTTGTTTAATTAAATGTCACACAAAGTTCTGTACAGAGTTTCCGATGGTGCACACTGTTACGTCTCACGTCATCAGGCATCCCAACTAAATGGGGAAAATGTAGCCTGAGTGGTCACATGAGAACGTGATGATATAGTTATATAAGATATCATGTGACAGGAGCACAGCAGTTATCCCTGCAATTTCGGACAGAGCAAAAGTACTGTATCTAGCTGTTGAATTTAGGAGTAAAGTACATGGTGTCAGTGATTTAAGGAACCCACAACATTCTACACTAACAAAACACATTACATGATTTTATTAACACAAATGATCTTGTTACGTTTGAAAAGGGAACTTCAGCCATGGTTTTCCTAATAATGACATAAAATTTGTTTTATTTGTAACCCAAAACTTACAGTACAATCCTAATTGGAACAGAAAAGTCTATAATGGGGCAAAACAGTAAATTGATCTTAAATCTTAAGCAATTCTGAACATAGAAGCAATAACAATATTATGGTCCAGACATAGGGAAGCACAATGGCACAGGGTGGCATGGTGGTACAATGGTTAGCACTGCTGTTTCACAGCGCCAGGGACTCTGGTTCAACCCTGGCCTTGGATAACTGTATAATGTAAAATATAACTTGGATAAACTTGTAAAGTTTGCACATTCTCCCTGTGTCTGTATGAGTTTCCTCCAAGTGCTCCAGTTTCCTCTCGCAGTCCAAAGATGTGTGGGTTCATGGAAACACAGAATCATAAAGCACAGGAGAGGATCTTTGGCCATCGAATCTGCACCTACACATTAGAAACACCTGAACTCCCACCTAATCCCACCTACCAGCATTTGGCCCATAGCCAAGGTTAGATTGCTTAGCCATGCTAAATTGCTCCTAAGATGTGTAGGTTAGTAGATTAGCCATAGAAAATATATGGGGTACAGGGATGGCAGTGGGGAGGGAGGAGAGGGTAAATCTTACTCTGTCAGAGAATCAATGCAAATTCAATGGGTTGCCTGGCCTCCTTCTTCACTTTAAGGATTCCATGAATACATTAAAATATGATTTATCTCAATCTGAGGTTTTCTTTCCACTAGTGTTGAAGATTGCAATTAATACTAAAGATGGTTGAATACTAAATTAAGTAAGATAAAAAGTAGTTTTTGGTTTACACATCAAGATTATCCTTTGCTGCTAATGAGTTGATTTGATTTGATTTATTATTGTCACATGTATTAGTATACAGTGAAAATTAGTGCTTCTGCATGCTATACAGTCAAAACACACTGTTCACCGAGAAGGAAAGGAGAGAATGCGGAATATTGTGTTACAATCATAACTAAGGGTGTAAAGAAAGATTAACTTAGCACAAGTTAGATCCATTCAAGAGTCTCATGGCAGCAGGGAAGAAACTGTTCTTGAGACGGTTAGTATGTGACCTCAGATTTTTGTATCTTTTTCCTGACAGAATTAGAAAGAATGTCCAGAGTGCGTGGGGTCCTTAATTATGCTGGCAGCTTTTCTGAGGCAGCAGGAAGCGTAGACAGAGTCAATGGATGGGAGGCTGGTTTGAATAATGGATTGGGCTACGTTTACGATGTCCTGTGGTTTTTTTGTATTTAAGTATTGCATTTTAGGAACATTATTAAGTAAAAGTGAAGTTTTACTCTGCTTCAAGTTGGCATTTCCAAATGCTAATTTATCCTTCTTTATGGCCTACAAAATGGACAGAACTTTCAAGAGTTAAAATTTAAATCTTTCTAAAAGGAGGTTGGCAAATTCCACATTGATGAGAGTGAATCATTTACATTTACAGTGTTTAAATCTCTTATCATTCAACATAACTGTGACAAAAGCAAGCCAACCACTATCCTCTTCAAACATAAACCTCTCCAGGGGAGCAATTCAAAACTGTGGCTGAGCTTGGGTTTCACATTTAGCTTTGTGCTCATCCCACGATACGACTTTAATCTGTGGACAAAAGGAGAAATGCATATTATTCATCATAACATTAAACGAGCATTGTGCTTTTTGACACTGAAGATTCATTACGCTGCTGATAGTGCATTCTCATTTTCCTTTCAGCACTATGATCAGAGATACGATAATGTTTCTCGTGTGAAAGACTGACTCAACACACATTTGCATACAACAATGTGCCATGGAGATAATAGGGTTTTGTTAATCTGAACATTAAAAAAATCTAGAATGAGAAAATGCGATCTATAAAGCCTGCATATAACCTCATACAAGGATGACAGGCACCATAAACAATATGTATTCTGTTCCACATATTTAATCTCCTTAAACATTAAACCCTGGCTGACTGCCTTTCTCACATAGCACACACCGTCCCACCCAAAGCCACAGCAGCACAGGAACTAACATTTCCTGTGCAGTTTCAATCACCTCAGTTGCTAGTTCTTCCTATAATCATTTATCCTATGTTCCTAGCTCACTTTTTAGAGACTGTTAGCTGCTGCCAAGTTCTTAGGTTATGATTTTATTCCCCGTGCCCTCAGACAAATTGTTCTACCCGCTGATCTCTCTTGAGGCACATCAAATTTAAACTTATATTTGGAAGTTCTGTGCTCCCAGTCTAGTCCAAGCTTAACACCTCTGTTCTTATCTGTGATCTTCAGTATCTTAAAAACCTGTTCCCTCCCAATCATTGCTTCCCTGATGAAGCACTCCTTTAGTTCCAAAAACTGTTATTTTTGCTTTACTTGCATCTTATTGCAATCAATCAATGCCTTGAAGTGGTATTACGTATGATATGTCAAATGTGACATCACTTGTAGGCCATATCAATTATCATTCAATGTACTCTTAGGGCGGAAATCTTCCGTCCTGTTCGCCACATGAATCGTAATTGACAGGACCCGGACCATGCAAAGGTCTGTTGACCTCGGACAGGATTTTCCGGCTTTGGGGCAAGTGCAGTTGGAAAATCCCGCCCTTAGTCTCCATTAGCTTTATTTACCCATAAAAACCATGGCACTCTCCATGTTTATGTCCTCACAAACATCAGTCCTCTATGTGATGATATGTGCCTGCATGCATTATAATGTAAGATACTCAACCGAACAAGGCTTAATACTGGAGCATGGCACCACCCATAATGTGATGTACATAGTCATTTGGTCAGAGAAGAATCTAGAACAACACTCTGTAAGCAGCTAGCCTGCATGGTGAGCAACACCTTACAAGACCACTTCTGGAATTGCACAGAGTTAAAGCCAAGCAATAAGGTTTTTAAGCACACAAGCCTCAATATCTCATCAATAAGCCACTGTCATTGAAAAATATTATATACATAATATGGCATCCCACATGTCTGCCAGCTGACTGTCCATGCTGCCCCTCATTTACCACTTATGATGTCCTTGTTCAACTCATCTATTTCAAGCCTTCAATCTTACTGCCCCAGTTGGGGCGCCCTTCCTGAGCAAGGTCTACCAGCGAACATTCTTCAGACCAAGTGTCACTTTGTTTCTTGTAACAAACCCCATCTGTCAAATGGCTACCTGAGAAAATTATTACATTTTCCTACTTTTTTTTATTCATTCGTGGGTGATGGAAGGGAATTTCTAACTATTTCTAAGATTCATAGGTAGAATGCAGTCTTTCAGAGGACAAGGAATCAGCAAAGAGTTAAATGATTATTGGGCAAGCTAACATATACAGCATATGTGAATGTGGTAAGCCAATCAAAACAAATATTTATGGTTTTAAAACATATATGCTGATATTTTAAATGTATTTTAATGATGTAATTTTAGCCAAGCGAAGTTATTGAAAGACATGCTTGTTGAAGTCAATAGTTTAAAACCAAAAGTCTAGGAGTTAGTCAGGTTTGTCTGCAAGTCTTGTTGGGTAGCATGCCTAAGAGGGGGCGTATTATGCAACATTATGTATAGGTGTATTCATTGCCTAGACACAAAATAGATATGAACCTGGACATAGGAACACATGACTATTCAACTTGGCACCAGGCCGGTGAAAGTGCCCATTTTGACGATGCAGTAGTGTCTGCTGTTACCAAGCGACATGGAGTTAGTTAATGCCAAGAAGGGACTCTACGTCCAGAATCAATGGATGAAAAAGCTTTCACCATGCTATTAATATCTTATGATTGGCTGAGCTATTTGACAGATATATAACACAGACTGATTACATTTTTAAATAGAATCAATTGTAAGTTAATGAAAAGCAGAATTATTGATTATGATAAAATATAATTGATTTGCATTTGACTTTGTAATCTAGTTCTTTCAGAGAAGTTCTGTCCTTAGAGCTATTTAACTCTTCATGAGTCTCTGGTCAGCTGTACATTTATACTGTATTGTCTTATGTTTTATTTTAAGTAAATTTGTTACATCTTTTGCACAGAGATATTTGCCTTGCGAGCTTTGAATTGACTTAGTTTTAAGACGCAATTGATCATCTTTTGAAATTTCCCCACCACAGTGAGTCAGTCATGGGTAGCATTGGCTGACCAATATTTATTGCTCATCCCTTGTTGCCCTTGGGCAGCAGTTGAGAGTCAACCACATTGCTGTGGCTCTGGAGTCACATACAGACTAGACCTGGTAAGGATCGCAGATTTCCTTCCCTAAAGGACATTAGTGAACCAAATCAGTTTTTCCAGCAATTGGCAATGGTTTCATGGTCATCTGTAGATTTTTAATTCCAGATTTTCGTTTAAAGGACATGAGTGAACCAAATGAGTTTTTCTAACAATTGTATAGTCATCAGTTAGTTACACATATTTTTTATTCAAATTCCACCATCCACCATGGCAGGATTCAAACCCGGATCCCCAGAACATCAGCCAAGTTTCTGGATAGCCCAGCGACAATACCATTAGAACATTGTGTTCCCATCATTAGTGACGATAATAAGCTTGAAAAGGCAGACTTGTGCATTAAAAAAACGAGTTGTAAAACATTACAGAATGTATTTATTCAGGTAGTTCCTGATGTGGAAAAACACCTCTTAAACAACTCATGCGCTCTGCTCTTTCCTCAACTAAAGTTTCCAAATGTGATAAAATGAAAGGGAGCCTTGAGAGAGTATTTTCAAAGAAGGCCAGTCCTTTCAACAAAAGTCAGAAAATTTCAGATCAAAGGCTGTGAATGATGGGGACTGTTCACAATTTCACTTTTATTTTCACTGGTGTGAAAGATTAATTCCAGAAACATTGAAATTACCAACCAGACCTGCAAAGTGAATGAACATTGCTTCTGACCATTTAGATTTTTCTAGCTGTGTTTTAAAGGTCTGCTTTGAGTACATTGCTTTTGATTTTTTTTCTGCGTTAACTTCTTTTTTAAATGAACCATCGTCAGATTATTTAGATTGGAGGTGCAACCATCTTCCATGGATTTTATGGTATTTCTTAAATACGAACAACAGGAAAGCAGTCTGCATCATTGCTTCGGCTGAGGAGTTTGGGCGGGGTGCGGGAGTGATGGTGATAGGGGGTAGGAGTGGGAGGGGGTGTGGGATCGGGAGGAGGGTTTGTCTCTAGGCAATCAACTACTCCATGATTTAAAAACTTGAGTGTCAGATTCTGCTCAAGGTGAGACACTCCACTTCATGGCTGAAAGGCCTGTGTTTTGTCTATCACTTCAATATTATGAGATCCAGATTGCATTTCCGAAGGGATGGCCATAGCTCATAGATCTTTGGATAGTTATCACAGTTTCTACTGAAGTTGCAGCTGCCCATAGACAAGCTCTGTAAATAACGGAAAGCCTGTTATAATTTCCTGCAATTGGACACGTGTGCGACAACTCCTTCCAGATGGGTTTCTACACGTGCATGATATTACATCGGGCTGGATTTAATGGCAGCCGATCATGGCGGGAAACATGGTGCCCGGGCCCATTCAGTTGGGGCAGAAGCCTTGTCAGTCTCTGGGCAGAGGTACAGCATCCCATAAGTAAAGCTTAATGCCGGATCAGGCTCTTGGGGAGAAACTTACCCTCCCTTGGTCAATTTTCAGTTCAACTCATTACTGAACCAGTCAATGCCAATTATCCCTGAACCCACAGGAATTTAGTGGTAGCTCAGCCATTAAGTGTTACAGGTGGAAAGGGAACCAACAAGTGGGAGAATCTACTACATTCTTTTTGTCACCAATCTCTTTGTTGCAGTTACATTTATGCACAATGTGGGTACGCATGAGGTTATGCACTTTGGAAGGAAGAATGGAGACATCAGTTACTTTCTAAATAGGAAAAAGCTTAGGAAATCAGAAACACAAAGATTTGGGAGTCATTGTTCAAGATTCCCTTAAGGTTAACATATAGACTTAGTCAGCAGTTAGGAAGGCAAACGCAAGTTGAGATGGCTAGAATATCAGAGCAAGGATGCACTTCTGTGGCTGTATAAGGCTCTGGTCAAACCCTATCTGGAATATTGTGAGCAGTTTTGGGCCCATATCTAAGGAAGGGTGTGCTGGCCTTAGAAAGGGTCCAAAGGAGGTCACAAGAATGATTGCTGGAATGAAGAGCTTGTAGTATGAGGAATGGTTGAAGCTCTGAGTTTGTAATTGATGGACTTTAGAAGGATTAGAGGGAATCTTATTGAAATTTACAAGATACTGAGAGGTCCGGATAGAATGGACATGGTGGCGGGGGGGGAGGTTTGCCAAAAGTAGGAAAAACTAGAACCTGAGGGCAC
The DNA here is from genome assembly GCA_024679065.1 of Sphyrna mokarran. Lineage (NCBI taxonomy): Eukaryota > Metazoa > Chordata > Chondrichthyes > Carcharhiniformes > Carcharhinidae > Sphyrna > Sphyrna mokarran. The sequence goes on along the minus strand of JAGIQG010000016.1, from coordinate 57,069,138 downwards.
AACCTTAGGCTAAAGGGAAGATTTAAAACAGAGGTGAGGAGGAATTTCTTCAGCCAGAGTGCAGTGAATCTGTGGAACTCTTTTGGCTGTGGAGGCCAGGTCATTGAGTGTCTTTAAGCCAGCAATAAATAGGTTCTTGATTGATAAGGGGATCAGGGGTTATGGGGACAAGACAGGAAAATGAGGGTGAGGAAAACAAAACAGCCATGATTGAGTCTGCTCCACCGTTCAATGGGCTGAGGCCTAAATCTGCTCCTACGTCTTATCGTCTTATAACAATACACATAGGAGTGACCACCACACATAGTATTCACACTGAGCCCATCACATTATATGGCATTACGAACATACTAACTGAAATAGATACAGATCAGATCAAGCAGCTCAAAACCAGGCACTGGATCATGAGCAACAGCAGAATTTTGATCAATCACAATCCATGACTCCAAGGCATATCATATCCTCCACACTACCATTATTATCAAGCCAGGGTCTCAACACAAATTCAATGATGAGCGCCAGGAACAACACCAAGAAGACTTAAAAATGAGATGTGCGCAACAATACTTGAATGCCAAACAGTGAAAGCAGCATGAGTGAAGCATTTCCACAACCAAATGATGAGATCAAAACTCTGACATCCAGTATGATTGGTAGTGGACAAATAAATTTATAACAGGAGGAGACAGCTCCATGGCTATCTCCATCTTCAGTGATGGGGGAGGCCATATCAGTGCAAACGACAAGGCTGATGCATGTGCAACCACCTTCAACCAGTATGTGGAGAAGATGAATGACCTCAAAGTTCTCAGCACTGCAGATGCTAATCTTCAGCCAATTTGATTCACTCCACACGATATCAAGAAATGCCTGAAGACACTGGGTAAAGCTCTGGGCCCTGATAACACTCCAGCAATAAGACTGAAGATTTGCAGAACTAGCCTCACACCTACTCAAGCTGGTTCAGTCCAGTAACTGTTATATTCTTCTCTTCCACATAAATGTATCAACTGTATGACAGGATTGGTTGAGATTAGGCAGTGGCCTAGTGGTATGATCACTAGACTATTAATCCACAAATTTCGCTAATGTTCTGGGGGCCTGGGTTTGGATCCTGCCACGGCTGATGATGGAATCTGAATTTAATTTAAAAAATCTGCAATTAAGAATTTACTGATGACTGTAAAACCATTGTCGATTGTCGGAAAAACCCACCTGATTCACTAATGTCCTTTAGAGAAACAAATCGGCTGTCCTTACTTGATCTGGCCTACATGTGACTCCAGAGCCACAGCAATGTGGTTGACTCTCAATTGCCCTCTAAGGGCAACTAGGCTTTGACAATAAATGCTGGCCAGCCAGCAATGCCCATATTCCACAAATGAATAAACAAAAATTCAGGGTTTTTTTTATTTAAACAGAAGACTATGTGCAGATAGAATTAACTGGGAAGTCAAGTATTGTACATCTGATCCTGATTGCTGCTACTTGTAGACTGACTACAAATCATGGAGCTCATACAACACCCCCTATTGAGATGGTAGTGATTAGCAGTAGCTGAAGTTAAGATTCCTTAATGGTACATGTACCTCATATCACAACGTCCTACTTTTATTTAAACTAAAAGTTTAAAGAATCAAATTATTTACATGTCATCAAAGGAAAGTAACATTCCTTCTAAATAAACCATTATACAAAGCAATAGATTACAAGCCTTTGAAATGCTTTACTGGTTTGTTTAACTGTCCACACTTGATCAGATGATCTTTGCTGGAGACTGTTGCATGTTTTCAGACTCCTGGTTAGAGGTCCTGTGTTTGGGATGCATCTTGGACTGTGTTCTATTTGCAATAGAGGAGAGCTCCTCTGCTTGAAGAATTCTGTAATGACTTTAATCAGGCCATTGAGGTTGGCTGACTGGAATATAAACTCCCTGATTAAGGTGTCAATTGATGGACTAATCAGGGAGTCTTTTTCTTGTGTTTAACCAGGAGTGTCAGTTCCTCTGGCACTCCTGAAGACAAACTGCTGACTGATAGCACTCTGTGCACTGCTGTTGGAATTGTAAATAAAGGAATTTTGGTGAAAGGACTCCTGCCTCCAAAAACTAATTACAGATTCAGGCTGTCTTTAAGAATTGCAGGTTCATGTTAACTTGGTACTTGCCACATATTAACCTAAAATCTCTGCCGAGCATGCAGCCACTCAACAGAGTGGATAACAGTACTGTTTCAGAAATGGGTAGGCAATGTGACTGCTGCCTTCCATCTGACACAGGGCAAATATAATCCCATACCCGAAAACGGGCCTCTCCAATTTCTGATCCCTTGACATTTATATTTGTTACATTTTGCCATCAAATGGAATAAATATCGGCTTGACTCAGCAGTCAAGTGGTTCAAGCCCCACTATTGAATTGAGCATAAAATCCAACAAGATACTTCAGTGAGCAATGGAAGTGCTACATTGTCAGAAGGGCTTCCTTTCAACTGAGACAATAATCCAAGGTCCCATCTACCCGCTCTGATTGATGTACCATACCCAACTATGTTGTTTGAAGAGAAGAAGGATTTGTCCAGCGCTCTCACCAATTTTTGTTCCTTTCAAGCAATGCCAACACTCCTGCGAAGTATAGGGAATTAAAATGAGCCCCAGGAAGATTCAAACTTTATCATGGATTAGAAAAAAGTGCAAGTCATGTTTCATTGATTTAAACGTTTTTGAAGAAATCAGATAGTACAGTTTACAAGAATATCATTTAGATGGATTACTAGAAGGCAGTTGGAAAGATATCACATAAGAAATCTGTTGTAGAAGTTAAGACACATCTCATTCAAGTGAATGCCTGGAGTGATAGCAAAGAGAAAGAGTAACCTTTTAAAATTTATTCATGCAAAATGAGTGGGCCAGTATTTATTGTCCATCCCGGTGCCCTTGATATGAGTGGCTTGCTAGGCCATTTCAAAGGGCAGTTGACAGTCAACCACATTGCTGTGGGTCTGGAGTCACATATAGGCCAGACCAGGTAAGGACGGCCAACTTCCTTCCCTAAAGGACATAAGTGAACCAGCTGGGTTTGTTCCAACAATCGACAATGGTTTCATGGTTATCAGTAGATTCCTAATTCCAGATTTTTTTTTTAACAAGTTGAAATTTCACCTTTTTTTATTTGTGGGACATGGATGTCACTGGCTGACCAGCATTTATTGTCCATCTCTTGTTTGTCCAAGGGCAGTTGAGAGTCAACCACATCGCTCTGAAGCTATACGTAGGCCAGAGCAAGTAAGAACAGTAGATTTCCTTCCCTAAAGGACATTAGTGACCCCGGTGGGTTTGTTCTGACAATGGACAATGGTTTCATTGTCATCAGTAGATTCTTAATTCCAGATATTTTTTATTGAATTCAAATTCCACCTGGGATTTGAACCCAGGTCTCCAGAACATTAGCTGAGTTTCTGTATTAATTGACAAAGCGCCATCTGGACTCAAAATATCAGCTATTTTCTCTCCTTACAGATGCTGCCAGACCTGCTGAGATTTTCCAGCATTTTCTCTTTTGATTTCCGAATTAATAGTCTACCAATACTACCACTAAGGCCATCACTTAAAGTAAATTGATAAATGTAAGTTTTTCAGCTTGCCATTAAGTGATGCATCTTAGGAATCTGGGCTTATTTTCCATTAATTTATAAGATTTAGATATAGACACAGGGCACGATCATTCGAGGCTGAAGATGAATAATTTAAAGTTCAGCTCGCCAGTTTTTTGTTTGAGTTGAAGTTCCTAACCTTGTATCGACAACTGGAACTCACATCATTTATACTTGTTACAGAATCAATGTGGGACACAGTGCTCTAATCCCAAGATCAGCATGTGCTGAAGGCATCACCAGTGGAAATGTCCTTTTCATCGTGCAGGGCTATTCCATTAGTAGTTGCACTTCTGTCCAAAAAATGTGAGCGTGCTTATATGTTTAGAAGATAAAGCCAGGCTTGATTAATGAGCCCAGTTAATCTATTGTACTGGCAGTCATCCACATTCTTCTGAATCAGCACCAGCTTCAGACACATCTACAGAATCTAATTAATGAGTCTGAGCTTGGAACTGGATAAATTAGATTGGAGAAGATATTTATTTTTCTGTTTTTGCCAATAAAATCAATAGTTTAATTATTGAATGCTTGGAATGACTCAATGGCATGTTCTGTGACTAGAAAGGAAGATGGGAGAGGGGGGATGAAAAGATGGAGAGAGTGAAGGAAGAGGAGAAACAAAAGAAAAGGCAAAAAGGAAAGAGAAAAGGAAAGAAAAGAGAGAGAGAGAGAAAGCACGAGAGAGGCAAGAAGGAGAGCAAGGGAGAGAAAAAGACGGTTGTTTTATGTATCTGTAACTGTGCATTACTGAATTTCTCCCAGGACAAATCAGTAGGCAAAATAACCGCTTGACATCTTTGGTGAATCTCTTAGCAGCTGGTTCATGAATACCTGTGATATTATCAGAGGACTGGGAGTTTCTCATAACTTGGAAATACTTTATGGGACCTAGAAAAGGAGTGAAGCAAAAAGAAAACTGTGAGGGAGGGCGCGGAAGAAAATTGAATGACTAAAATGGAAATATATTGATTGTTATGATCCATATTGTCCTCTTCAATTGGTAAGATTTACATTTGTTTGCATGAGTCAATATTACTTCCAAATTAAATTTCATCTCACACAAAGGAATAAAATAAGGTTTAAGTTTGCTCTGCTCTTAAACTGCAAAACCTCAGAGTTACACATTGCAAACCTTTTTGTTCCAATCTTTTACAGTAGACCCCTCTTAACCCCGAGCATTTCGAATTCCCAAACTACAATTTCAGCTGCAAGCTGCTGGAAACATTGCTCCAGCAAAGAAAAATAATAGCGCAGTGTTCTTTTCAATAGTCAGCAACCTTATACTGTCCAAGTGCGGGTTAGGTGTATTGGCCGTGTTAAATTGACCCGAGTGTCAGGAGGATTTGCAGGGTAAGTATGTGGGGTTACGAGAATAGGGTGGGATTGTGTTCGGTGCACATCGGGGACCAAATGGCCTCCTTCTATCCTGTGGGAATTCTATGATTCTAAGTACACTTGCAGGATTTTTGAAAGCAACATTCCCAGGGAGTTGGAGATAATAACTCCACTGCTGTTTGGACAGTTCAGGCAATGGGCTGCAATTGACGAACGGTAAAAATGTTGGGCTCAGACTCAGCACAATAATGTTGGTAAATTTTTAGGGAGCTCATTATCGACAATCATAAAATTCGAGAATTTTACAGCACAATGACAAGGTCTGAAACCAATCTAATCAGTTTTGGGTTCATGTGTATCTCTGCAAGCCACCTCATTCAATTCCACTTACCTGCTTTCTGCCCTTCTCCTTCAAAATCTTCTCACTCAAACAACTATTTTGATCTTGAAAACAGAATGACTTGTTTTGACAATGCTTTGTGATGTGCTCACGATTAGAAGAGGAAGATCTCGGATGTGGTTGAAAGTTGTATGAATTCCAAAGTGGATGCAATTAACACCATGGCCAGAATTTTACTGTCCCACCCACTATGGGAATCAGAGCGGGTGAGGGACAGAGCAGGGAAATGTTTGTTGACCTCGGGTGAGATTTTACAGTTTCTGGACAAGCGAGGTTGTAAATTCCTGCCCTACATTTCCCTTAGGTGCTTACTCGTGCCCTTTTTCAAACCTTTGCCTGTTGTCTCATGGCAACTTGCTCCTGGTATACAATTGTTGCTGCCTATATTTCTGGAACTAGTTCCTGGGCAGTCTAGTGTTGCCTTGTCTGTTCCATTGGCATGGTTGCTCTAAACAAGAAGCTGAATAGTTAGTCTGTGAGTTCAGACTATCAGACAGGTAGATGTCAACCTTCATAGTTACATTTGGTCTTAGATCTCTGGCCAGAATGGTTAGCAGGATGGTTGGTCAACTCCTGTTGTGGAGTCACAAGGTTATGGGTTCAAGTCCCGTTCCAGAGACTTGAATATAAAATCTACACTGACTACCCAGTACTGTACGGAGAGAGTGCAACACAGTTGGGGGTGCCATTCTAAAAGTGTCACTATTCAGCAAAGAATGGGAGGTTGCTCCTGTACCCTGACCAACATTCATCCCTCAATCAAAATTACAGATGTAGATTATCTGGTCATCACCACATTACTGTTTATTGGAGTTTGTTGTGCTAAAATTGGCTGTCATTTTTCCTGCATTACAACAGGGATGACACTTCAAACAAATTGGCTGTAAAGCACTGTGAGATATCCTGGAGATATAAGAGTCACTATGAACTTACATCTTTCTTTAATGGAAACATCAGGGCTGTAATTTTCCAGTCACATTGCACGTGGTGCAGATCACACTAATCCAGGAAAATTGCATGCCAGTCCAAAGGCTGGATTTGTGACTGGTGCCAAGCAATTTGCGACCTTCCCGGTCTCTTTCTGCTGGGAAACTGGATTTTGCCCAGAGATTACCATGTATTTTAACTTGATTTCAGACTCATTAGCGAGTTTATCATGCGATCATTCCCCCTCCACCTCCCGGAATGTTTCCAGGAAGACGTCATGCTGGTACAAATCATAACTGGTCTCTTAAAGTGTGGACCAAGAACCATGGATTGCAAGAGCATTTAGCACGAATCCTCATTGTGCAGAAGAACAAGTTAACCTCCGTCATGGTCAGGAGGCCTTCATGGGTACAGGGGTTTGGGGGGCTCTTGGCAGGGTTGGCGATCCACAGGTTGGGGCCCACCACTGGGTTGGTGCTTGTGTGGCGAGTATCCTCACTAGCTGCTGAGAGGCCATTGAGGGACTGCCTATGGTGCCAACTGCACAGCCCACACACATGCCCTCCACAGCTTTGTGTAGTGGCAGGACAACATTCTGAAGGAGGAGTACCATGCGTATTCTTCTGTGGAGGAGGCAGACCAAGTGGAAGTGCAAGAAGATCCCAAGGAGAACCAGGATGATGGAGAACAGATAGCAGCAAGGATGCAGCATGCCAGGAGGAACAGGGAAGTCCCCTTCCGTCCTCCTCAACCTGATGAGAACTTGCAATCCCACCTCGTCCTTCCAAGAAACCTCCCCACCCTTGGATGGGGAGAAGAGGGGCAATAGGAGATTTTGAGTACAGATAGGAGATAAACTCCTTGCGGGGACAAGACAAAAATAGAGGAATTGCTGTTTGAAGGTGTAATGTTCTTTCATGCTGATTATTTACAATGCCTATCCCTAACTATGGTGCCTGCGTTCACCCGTGCCCTCTTGGTTCTCCGCAATCGCCTTAATCTTGCGTGGCCTCACGCTTCATTTAGGGGATTTCTCAAGAAGCACAACAGAGGTGGAAGTGGCCAGTTGTTCCATATCCTATGGCCTGTAATGACCTTGGAGGGCCTCCACTGGAGGGTCATGATCTGGAGGGCCCCTTCCAAATTTCGGGTGTCACAGATGTAGCCTGTTCAACCTGAGATCCACCAGGGTCAGGGAGAGGGGAGATGAGGAACATTGCAAATTTTCAATTTGTTTCTTCAAAACAAATCAGACCAAAATAAAGCAGATAGGTGGAGCCAACATCAATACAGAAAGGAAAGATAGATCACGGATCGGTCAAAGGAAATCGTTTCCATATATTAGGCTCATGTGAAAATAGCCCCCGGAATAATCTTGCCTAGTGCATTCCTTGTGCATTCCTTGGCAGCTTCGCCACAGTGTAATGGCATCTCGGATCTGGTCAGTTTAGTAACTCTGCTCGCTTGAGGTAAGGCACCCCCCTCAAGCTGCTGAGGAACATTAAGGAATAAGAAAGAAATTGTGGGAAAGGGCCCCTGTCACCTCTTAAAGCTTTATACAAAGGGCACAAGTTCAGCGTGCTTTTGTGTCTTAACACTAACTGTCTGTGTACTGATTGACAGAATGGGACATTGTGCAAGAAGAAAGAATTCAGGCAGCTAACATTTTGATTTTCAGGTGTTTGTTAAAGTGCTCTCAGCACAGTTACCTCAAGAAGCTAATGTACGATTAAGTTGCGCACAAATTAGGGATCGCTGAAATCTCTGAATTTTAAATCAGAACATTGGAATCCCTTGGTAATCTCAGAATTGTAAAAGATTAATGTTCCACCAAGCTCATTACTTTTGTATCAGAAAGCTCATTTAACATAATAACAGCTCCGAGATATTAAAAAAAAAATGCACGTTTGACAATTATACTGCAATAATTATTCTCCACATTCAGACATCAAATCAACTCCCGGTTCACTAACGAGGAAATGAGTAACCAAATAAATGAGAAAGAATGTAAAATATTTGCCCTCAAAGCAGATTTATATTTCCATTGTACAATGTTGCCTAAGTTGAGATAAGTGCTTCCCAAGTGTAGACATAATGCATAGTCAATTAGTAAATTCTTACATGCTCCAGGAATTCCTAAATATTGAAGTCTGTTAGATAATTTTCAACAACAGCTATCTAGTTTAGAAGATGCATGAGTCCCAGCTAGATATAAATTAACATGCTCGGAAGAAATCCAGAAGGCAAGGATATATCCCCCTGACCTATTGACACTTCCGTACAAAATAATTAAAAGCAACACGAATGCATCTAATGCACTTAATGCAGAAACCTCTGTCAACACTTCCCACTGCTTCAGCAAAGCAGCCAGCATAATTAAGGACCCCACACACCCAGGATATTCTCTCTTCCACCTTCTTTCTTTGGGAAAAAGATACAAAAGTCTGAGGTCACGTACCAACTGACTCAAGAACAGCTTCTTCCCTGCTGCTGCCAGAATTTTGAATGGATTTACCTTGCATTAAGCTGATCGTTCTCTATGTCCTGGCTATGACTATAACACTACATTCTGCATGGTCTCCTTTCCTCTTCCGTGAACAGTGTGCTTTGTCTGTATAGGGTTCAAGAAGCAACATTTTTCACTGCATGTTAAGACATGTGGCAATAATAAATCATATCAAAAATCCAATCAAAGAACATGGCAAGCTACTCCACAGTGGTGTTAGTGAAAATAGATACTAAGGGTGGGATTTTTCGATTGCACTCCAAAAATCCCGCCTAAGGTCAACGGACATGCATGATCTGCTCCCTGCTACGATTCCTTTATCAGGCAAGATGGGAAAATTTGAGTACAAATCTCAGAGTTAAATATTAAATGTTTTATCCGAAGTTGTTGGTTTTAAGGAATGTTGGAATTTGGGAGTGAGGGGGTAAAAAGGCTGGTAGTTTCTGAATCTCTCATATGGCATAGTGTGAGATCTAGATGGCTGAAGGCAAATCTGTAAATGGTGGACTGAAGGGAAAAACATACACAGGGAAATTAGGGGAAATAAGAGTTTGGTGTGGGGAGAGTGGGATTACTTTTGGCAAAACAATAGAACAGTGGAGCTCATTAAACTGCAGTTTATTGCACGAATTAGTCTCAGACATAAGAAATATTTCAAGTCCAAAAGTTGAGCAGGAGGCAGGAGTGGAACAGACTACAGCTGATTACAGCTCTCAGATTACAATGCTGTTGATAAACATTCAACAACTATCCTAATTTACACATCCAGATCATGGGACACAGCGATAAGCAGAAAAACAAACTTCCCTAAAATTTTAGGGGCTAATTTGTTCAGGTCCAATAATGGCTGCAAGAATCATGAAATGTAATTAACCCTTGCCTCGTGAAAGTAATGCAGGCAGCACACAAACGCCATGCTTCCTGTTTATTTCCATGATTACACTGAGCAATCCGCAATAACCGCATGAACTGGCAGAGGGGCAAGTTTGCACAAGGATAGCTCAAATTGCAGCTAACCTGCACATCTCAAAGTCAGTCCACACTTCTGAAAGGGTGATGCATTAAGGCTGCAGGACCTTATTCAACTGGTTGATATAAGCATTAAGAATGTGAGGAAACCAGTGGATCAACAGAGCAGAGGGGCTCTTGGGCTCTCTGATGCAGCACTGAAGTCCAAGTCACTTGCCTGGGTTAGCAAAAAACCTCACTTACTGTGCTGTCTGGAGACAATACATGTCTCTTTAACCTGTGCTCAGTGCTCCTTCCACTTACATTGTTAGCCACTTTAAGACTTGAATAGCAGGTTGGGTGTGAAGATTCGCATTCTAATCAGTAATCTGTAAACTGTCTGTGCTGATATATGTGCTCTTGAAGACCAGAACACCTCATTTGCCTGACAAAGGCTATAAAGCCAAAAGCTTGCCAGTTTACTGTCAAATAAATCGGTTGGATTTAAAACTGGTGTTGCAGACTTCTTACTGTGCTTACCCCAGTCCAACTCCGGTATCTCTATATCATAACATTTCATTAGGCAGAGCAAACATTTTATTTCTTATAAAGAAAAATAATGAATTCAAAATATCAGTGAGGAACAGATGGTGACATAATGGTATTGTCCATGATTAGTAATCCAGAGATTCAAGGTAATCCTCTGGGGACCCACGTTTGAGTTTCATCACCAGAGATGATGGAATTTGAATCTGATCAATAAAAATCAATTGGCGAACCATGAAAACCTTGTTGTAAAAACCCACCTGCATTTACTAACGTCCTTCAGGAAAGGAAATCTGTTGTGCTGACTTATCTTGGTAGTGAAGCCGGACCAAGTCAGACATTGCTGTGTCTCCAAGCTCACAGCAACATGATTGACTTTTAACTGCACTCTGAAATGCCCTCGGAAGCCATTCAGTTGTGTCAAACCACTGACAAGTCTAAGTATAGATTCCCCAATTAAGTGAAATAGTTTCCTCTATCTATCCCATCTGATCCTCTTAACATTTGGAAAAAAATCACAACTTAAAATTCTAAATTCTAGGGAATAATTGTTGTAATCTCTCCTAATTTAACCCTTGGAATCCAGGTATCATTTTGGTAAATCTACATTCACTCCAAGGCCACTATATCCATCCCAATGTGTGGTGTTCAGAACTGCTCATTGTACGTCAGGTTTAACCTAGGCTTTGCTTTACTGAATCATAATTTCAACTCGTTTATATTCTAGTCTTCTAGATATGAAGGCCAGCACTTCAATAGCATTTTTGATTCTTTTCTGTATCACTTTCATCCAATGAAAAATTATCGATTTGGACCATTGACTGTTTTTCTCTCAGCAGATGCTGACTGACCATTGAACATTTCTTCCATTTTCTGTTTCTATTTCAGATTTCCAGCATTGTACTTTTGCACAAGAATATTATGAATTCTGCTTGTGTTGGTAATCAGAGGAGTCACGTTGTCCACAATTCTCCAATCCTGTGTGCCCTTCACCATTGCCAATGAGAATAGAAAATTTGGAGCTCAACTAAAAATCTATCTATTGCAGTAGGACTGGAGAACCCCAGCCACGGGTGAGGTGAGAGAATTCTAGCTATTGACAGGAAGAAAGTCTCTGATTTTCTTGAAATGACTGATTGATATTTTCTTGGTAGCTGCCCTAGCTGATGGCTCCATGTGACTCATTGTCAAGCTTTGACTATAATCCCCTGAAGCACCTTGGGATGTTTATTCAGCACAAGACAAATTGTTGTTGATGAGGAATGAACAACTTTGCATTTTCTTGTTGCAAGTCAAGGAAAACGTTACAGGTCATAGGGTCCCTACAGTGCAGAAGGAGCCCATTCAGCCCATCAAGTGTGCACCAACTCTCTGACGGAGAATTTTACCAGGCCCACCTCATCCCTGGAACCCTGTGCATTTATCGTGGTTAATCTGCCTAATCTTCACATCTTTGGATGCTAAGAGACGATTTTGCCTGGCAATCCACCTACCCTGCACATCTTTGGATTGTGGGAGGCAACCAGAGCACCTGGAGGAAACCCACGCAGACACACAAAAACTCCATATTGACAATCATCCAAAGCCTGAACTAACCTGGGGGTCCATGGTGCTGTGAGGCAGCAGTGGTATTCACTGTGCCACTGTGCTACCCATTGTGCCATCATGTTGGTTACAATAGAAAAATGGTGGCTGAAACTAACAGCATAGGTTTGAACACTTTAGTACGGGACATGTTTCTTTCAGAAACAGAACAAATGAAATGAATACTATTCCTACTTCTTTCCTTTTTGACGTGTTAATTTTGCATTATTAATTACATTAATTCCGAATATTATTTGGGCAAGAATATCAAGGAACAATCAACATTTTCTCTTTGACAAATGAAACACCAAAAATTGCAATATTGATGAAAGAAGGAAAGTTATTGCATTCCATGCTCGAGCATAAATATCACCCTTCTCCTCTATCTCGAAGGATCATGTTATTCGGAATCTCTTTGGCAATTCTCAGACTGAAGCTGTGAAGCAATTGGCTGCAGCCTGCCAAAAATAATTATATTATGACAGAAACACTTGAGCCATTTGTTTTTGGTTTGAATCCACACAACACGAATTCATTGCAATGTGAATTAATAACAGGTATTCTGTGCGCTGTGCCATAAGGATGTAGCAGTGTGGCGGTTTTATATCTCAGCTTGTCTCATCCACTTTAAAATTAATGGAATCCAATAGGTTCATGCTTTCCTGAGGTAGAGCTGCATTAAACATCAAGTTCCAATTCATTGTCTCCAGCCAATTCAAGATGGTAATAAGTCAGGAAGCCTGGTGCAGGATATAGTATCTTCTTGGTATATTGAGTTATCCTGCCTGTTACTAATCCTATCTATTTTATCCTTGCACTTTTCAATTTGGTAAATGCAGTCTGTTGCAAATTTGGAAGTCAAAGTGCATGAGGCGTGAGGCATGAATTATTTTCATAAGGACTGCAGTTGCTAGCTGGGTTAACAGAATATAATGCATTCATAATTGGAATTATGGGAAAATCACAGAAAAACTACGATGTGGAAAGAGGACAAATGGCCCATCGAGACTGCATAGACCCTCTGACAGAGCAGTTTAATCAGGTCCCGCCCTTCTCCTGCCCAATCCTTGTAACCTCACGCATTTACCGCACTAATCCCCCTAGCCTACACATCTTGGGACACTAAGGGGCAATTTAACATGGCCAATTCACCCAACCAGCATGGATTTCAGACTATGGGAGGAAATCAGAGCACTGGAGGAAACCCACGCAGGCACGGGGAGAACGTGCAGACTCCACACAGATAGTAACCCAAGCCAATAATGGAACCTGGATTCTTGGCCGTTGTAAGGTAGCAGCGCTAACCACTGTGCCACTAATATTTTACATGTTTCTCACTGGAAACGTGCCTTTCTGAGATCTGTAAAATCTAATCCTTTATAAATTGCTGGTATATGTGTTTGCTAGGGTCAGAGACTGTGTCAATATTGAATTGCTGACCATTCTTTATTGGCTGGAATATATCACAGGATGCTACATTTTGGACTGAGGGAAACAGTTTTATTTTCCTCTTGGTTTTACAAAATGTACTAGGAGATGCTATTCATTATTGTCCTGATACAAAAACATTCTAGTAAGTCCACAATTCACGGTGTGTATTTATCAAAAGCATTTTAATTCAAGATAACATTTTGGGTTATCAGGCTTCTCCTTAACATGGAAAGGAAATAGCTGAACTTTTATGCAGTTAATTTATCATGGGAGAAGTATATTTGTTTAAGAACTAACTGACAGTTAAATTACCTCCTTTTTTGAGAAAGACTCCTCCTCTTTGTAGTTTTTGGAAATTTTAAGATGAAAGTAAAGGAAGGTCAGATGAATATTTACATCAAGAACTGAGCACGTGGTGTGAATGTTCATCATTTGTTGTACCAAACTGAACGTTGTAGCAAAGTTAGTTTCTAATGTTCGATCATGTTTCCTTTCAGCTCAGAGGCTAATGTCATTTAATGAAAGTGAGGAATTGTAAAGATAATCCTACATTACACTTGTACACAGCAGCATATCCATAAGCTGTATTTATAACTGCTTACATACATGCTGACTATTTTTTGAAAGATTGCCAATGAGATAATCATTGCTCTTGTTTTATGAATTCAGGGGAGGCAGTGGTTGTAGCGGTATTGTCATTGGATAAGTAATCCAGAGACCCAGGGTAATGTTTTGGGGACCTGGGTCCAAATCCACCATGGCAGAAATGGAAAGGAGAGGGTGCAGAATGTAGTGTTACAGTCATTGCTAGGGTGTAGAGAAAATTCAACTTAGTATGAGGTAGGACATTCAAAAGTCTGATGGCAGTAGGAAAGAAGCTTGAGTTCTTGAGTTGATTGACACGTGACCTTAGTCTTTTGTGCCTTTTTCCCAATGAGAGAAGGTGGAAGAGAGTATGTCTGGGGTATGTGGAATCCTTGATTATGCTGACTGCTTTTCCAATTAAGTTTGACCATGAAGCAATTGTTGTAAAAGGAAATCTGCCATCCTTACCTGATCTGGCTTACATATGATGCCAGCTCCTCTCTTAAGTGCTCTTTGAAATGGTCTATCAAGCCTCCTTGTGGCAAACGGTGGCACAGTGGTTAGCGCTGCTGTCTCACAGTGCCAGGAACCCAGGTTTAATACCGGCCTTTGGTGACTGTATGTATAGAGTTTGCACATTCTCCTCGTGTCTGAATGACTTTCCTTCGGGTGTTCCAATTCCCTCCCAAAGTTGAAAGATTTGTGGGTTAGGTAGATTGGCCATGCTAAATTGTGCCTTAGTTTCAAAGAATGTATATTTTGGGTGAATGCGTGGTTTACTGATATAGGGTGGGATGCTCTGTCACAGAATTGGTGCAGACTTGATAGGTATTTGATTTGGTTTGATTTATTATTATCACATTATTAGTGTACAGTGAAAAATATGCACGCTATACAAACAAAACATATATATAGAGAAAGAAAAGAGAGGATACAGAATATAGTGTTATATTCATAGCTTGGGTGCAGAGAAAGAACAAAGAACAAAAAACAAAGAACAAAACATCAGAAAAACAGGTCTTTCGGCCCTCTTAGCTTGCACCGACAATCTGTTCTTAACTAGACCATCCGTTTGTATCCCTTTGTTCCCAATCTGTTCATGTACTATCTAAATAAGTCTGAAATGATCCTAGCATGTCTGCCTCAACCACCTTACTTGGTAGTGCATTCCAGGCCCCCACCAATCTCTGTGTAAAATACATCCCCTGTATATCTGTATTGAACCTTGCTCCCCGCCACCCCCTACCTTGAACTTTTGACTCCTTGTTTTTGACATTTCTAACCTGGGAAAAAGCTTCCAACTGTTCACCCTATTTATGCTCTTCAAAATTTTATAAACTTCTATTAGGTCGCCCCTCAACCTCCATCCTTCCAGGGAGAACAATCCTAGTTTACTCAATCTTGCCTCATAGCTAATGCCTTTCATACCAGAAAACATCCTGGTAAACTTTCTCTGCACTCTCTCCAAAGCCGTCACGTCCTTCTGGTAGTGTGGCGACAGAACTGGACGCAATATTCCAGATGTGGCCAAACCAACATTCTATATAACTGCAACACCGCATGCCAACTTTTATACTCTATGCCTTGTCCAATAAAGGCAAGCATGCCATATGCCTTCTTCACCACCTTTTCCACCTGTCCTGTCACTTTAAGGATCTGTGGACTTGCACATCCAGATCAGTCTGTATGTCTATATTCCTGATGGTTCTGCCATTTATCTACCAAAACGCATCACTTTGCATTTATCTGGATTAAGTTCCATCTGCCATTTCTCTGACCAATTTTCTGGCCTGTCTATATCCTGCTGTATTCTTTGACAATGTTCATCACTATCCGCTACTCCAGCAATCTTTGTGTCATCCACAAGCTTATTAATCAGACCAGCTACATCTTCTTCCAAATCATTTATATATATCACAAACAACAGAGGTCCCAGTATAGAGCCCTGCTAGTAAGAAGTCAAGACTTCTTACCTTGTTTAGCCTAGTCCAGCGCAGGCTTCTCCACATCATGAGCACCACTAGTCACAGACCGCCAATCAGAAAAAGACCCCTCCACTGCTACCTTCTGTCTTCTATAGCCAAGCCAGTTCTATAGCTATTAGCTAGTCCATCTATCTTTGATCCAGTGAGATTTAACCTTTTGTCTGCTATGAGAAACCTTGTCAAATGCTTTATTAAAATCCCTGTAGATGACATCCATGGTCCTTCCCTTGTCAATCATTTTTGTCATCTCCTCAAAACACTCAACTAAATTTGTGAGGCATAATTTCCATCGTACAACACCATGTTGTCTATCACGAATGAGACTATTCAGGTCTAAATGTATACAGATCCTATCTCTAAGAATCTTCTTAGTATCAACTTAATAGGAGGTAGGGCCATTCAAAAGTCTGATGACAGCAGGGAAGAAGCTGTTCTTGAATTGATTGGTACATGACCTTAGACTTTCGTATCTTTTTCCCAATGGGAGAAAGTGGAAGAGAGTATGTCAGGGGTATGTAGGGTCCTTGGTTATGCTGGCTGCTTTTCTGAGGCAGCAGGAAGTGTAGGCAGAATCAATGGCTGGGAGACTTGTTTGCTTGATGGGCTGGTGGCTTCATTCATAACCCTTTGTAATCCCTTGTGGTCTTGGGCAGAGCAGAAGTCATACCAAGCTGTCATTCAACCAGAAAGAATGCTTTCTATGGTGCATCTGTAAAAGTTAGTGAGAGTCGTAATGGACACACCAAATTTCCTTAGTCTCCTGAGAAATAGAGGTGTTGGTGGCTTTTCTAGCTACAGCATCAATATGGAGGGACCAGCTCAGGTTTTTGGTGATCTGGACACCTCGAAATTTGAAGCTGTTAATCATTTCCACTTCATGCCATTCTATGTAGATAGGTGGATATCCTCCACTCCGCTTCCTGAAGTTGATGACTATCTCTTTCATTTTGCTGACATTGAGAGAGAGATTAATGTCATTGTACAAGTTCATCAGATTCTCTTTCTCTTTCCTTCTGCATTGTAGGGATTCTATGATTCTTCCAAGATTAGGAATGGACAATAAATATTGGTCCAGCCACTGACGCCCTCATGAATGAATTTAAACAAACGCACGTAACTTGTTAGTCCAAAGTTACTGATGAAATCTTTCAACTTTAGTGTGTTTCTTGACTGATACCTTGCCTGTGCAAAGTGAGGTGATAAAAATTAGAATTGGTGAACTTCCAAGCCATAATGTTGACCGACATGAGGGGAGTTTCCTTTTTTTTAACTTGAAGTAACAAATTGTTGATGATTGAGCAGTATTCTGATCATACAGTTCATTGCCTGCATATTCTCAAGTGCAATTGTTTGCGCAAGCTGGCTTTAGGCAGCAGAACCAGAACAGCTTGTGTGATACATTGGTTGGATGTAGACAATACAAGTACAGCCAGCCATTCATTTCTACTGCTGAATGTGGCCCAGTTTGACAAAAAAGATGATAAATTCTAGCACAACTAGGCTGAATAATTTTTATGACATTTGTTTCACCATTGCAAATGACCTGTAAATCATTGGTCAAATCTCCACTGAATCATTAAGGAAATAACTGACCTCAATTCGGGAATCATAACCCTCAAATATCTTACTGTGCTGCTTTATTGGAAATATTAGACCATTTTCTTCATTGAAAAGCTGACGAGTTAGATTTCCTTTCCATTAGTCATGGATTTAAATAAGGGCAAAAAATTCACATACAAATAGGAGATCAACGGCTTTGAAATCTCAGAGACAGCTGGAACCCGAGCAAAATATTTCCGAAAAGCCGCTGACAGTTTGAGAGATTTACAGAAATTGCTTAACCAGGTGACATGACAGATTGAGCATTTGTTAAAATGATAAAGGTTGAAGTATAAGTGTGCGTATTTTCTAGATTGGTTGACAAAGGCTAGCCTCACGTGAAAACAGTGGTATTATGGCCCTCTCTCCTTCAGCCACAGCCCTAAAACAAATCACAAGCAAAGCCACAGTTTAGTCAATAAAATTCCAGTTGTTCTTTTGCGAATGCAGGACATCTCACCTCTAAAGGAGATAGCAGATCTTGAATGACAACAAGCCCAGAGAACCACTCAATATTTCTTGAAGATTTACCGCTATCATTTAAACAAGGTACCTTTCGTCATGCAACCTCAGTCGAATAATCTTCACAAAAATGTCAGCCCACCCTTTAGAAAAATGTTTCTGAAATAAAGCTCATATCATATATTTAAAATTTACTTATTGGTGTCACAAGTAATCTTACATTAACACTGCAATGAAGTTTCTGTGAAAATCCCTGAGTCGCCACACACCAGCACCTGTTCGGTTATGCTGAAGGAGAATTTAGCTTGGCCAACCAGCATGTCTTTCAGACTATGGGAGGAAACCAGAGAACACCCATGCAGGAATGGGGAAAACTGGTGGACTCCATTCAGAGAAGCTAGGAATCAGTCCCTAGCACTGTAAGGCAGCAGTACTAACCAATGTGCCATGGTGCAGCCCCTGCTAATTACTGCAAATAAGCATGTGGAATATGATGGAGCTGAAAGTGAATTTGGACAGGAATGGTAAACAGCCAGAATTGTCTTTGTTGCCTGTTGAATGATTATCCAGAGTTCATTGCTATTGAAGTCAATGGAACTAAATATCAGACTGAGCATAAAACAGAAGACCAGATCAATAAGCACCAATTTACAGCCTTCCCAAGTCCAGTTCCATCTGCCATTATTTCCATCAGCAATTTGTTCACAGTCTTCTCACCATGAAGCTGAAAATTCAGTTTGGCAGCAAGAGAGGTCGTATCAACAATATATTCACAGTGCCGTGGTAAAAGGTCACAGCAAGTTATTGTGAAGTTCCAGGACGTGTATGTTATATAAAGGATGTGTATGGAGAAGCAAGTCAATATCCCACGGCATGCCACACAAATCCAGAATGGCAGGGGGAGATGGTCTGGCGCACAGTTTAAAATAGAGATGTCTCGTTTAAGGCGGAGATGGGGGAAGAATTTCTTCTTTCAAAGGATCATTAGTGTTTGAAATTTTCTATCCTGGAAAGCAGTGGATTTTGGTCATTGAATGTATTCATGGTTAATTTCAACAGATTTTTGAATGATGATCATCAATTATGGAGGGTAGGAGGTGAGGGGAGGGGGCAAGGGAGGGGGAGGGCATGGGAAGTAGGAGGGAAAGTGGAGTTAAGGCCACATTTAGATGACAGAATTTTGTGATTGGGGGTGAACAGGACATACAACCAGATGAATCATTACTGAGGCACACAGAATCTAAATAGCAATTGCAAGTCTGATTTGTTCTTTAATAATGGTTACGCACAATTATTTGAACCATAAATCCAGGGCACTGTGAATATATTGGCATGGGGTAATGGAAACTGGGCTCAGAAACTGATCTCTGCACCTAAACAAGTTGGGCCCCACAATATCTGTGGACACCCACCAAGTATTCTCAAGCAGCTTGAAGCCAAAAGAAACAACACAGGGCTACAACAATATGGTGGTTACATTACTGCGTTTAAAATCCAGATGCTTGCACCAATGATGCGGAAATATGGGCGTAGATTTTTGCAAAGTCAGAGCAACTTCAGAGGTCCTTAGAAATGATCCAATTCTAAGATTCCTGCTTTCATTCTTGGCACTGGAAATTTTCACCACCAGGGGAAAAGGATGCAGGAAGCGAGTACTCCCAGCCTGGCCAGTTCCAAAGATAGAAATCTCAGATACTTCCGCAATTCTTATGGAAACTGGCCAATTTCTTGAGGAATCATATTTCATGGCCATTAAAACCCTATAAAAGTGCTAAACCAACTGCCATTCACAGTTTCAGTGACAGAAGTTTTACCCTGCTTTACATCTCTTAATCTAGTCCAAATAAAAATAGAGATATTAAAAGAACAGATCAAATAAACAACTTATTATGACCTCATAAAGATGTCAATCAAAGCTGACTCATCTCTTCAGCTTGTGTAAATAGACCCGTGTTAAGCTGACTCCATTCGAGTGAACCTTGAATTCAGCTAAGCGTTCATAATGAGGCTACCTGAAGAAACAGATGCCTGACCATCAGATTCTTGAATGGGTGCTTTTGTTATGAACCTTTCAAGATTAGCTATTGTTATTATCTAACTCATTCGCTTTGTAAATTGTGCATACAGGATGAGAGGGCATACAGGATGAAAGGGGGAAAGAGGACATGGAATGGTATGGAGGATATGATGTGGCTTGGGAGATAAGAGGAAATGGAGGGTGCATAGGACTGGGTGAAGGTGAAGCACTTTGAAGGATAAAGGTGTGACAATCTAATAATCTTTAATACAACTAAGCTGAAGTCACAAGAATCAAGGCAGCTTTCTAAGCAGCCCAACTTGGCACTTACCTAAATGAGTGCCTCCAAACTGCTTCCAGAGTCAACAGGCCTGACTTGATCCCAATCCTCAACTCTGGAATGAAAATGCATGCAGGATTTATATGGAAACAAGTGTTCCAAATCAGAATTTTCCCAGCTTAATCTTTCTACCTCATTGTTGAAAATCTGGTCCATGGCTTCAAGTCCCACTACTACAGCTGGAGAATTTAAATTCAATTAAGTAAATAAATATGGAATAAAAAACTAACATCAATGGTAAAGACTATGAAACAATTGGATTGTTATAGAAACCCTTCTTTAAAAGAACTTTGAGAGAGGAAATTTTGCTGTCTTTGTCCGATGCAACTCCCAGATGACTCCAGACCCATTTACAGAAGATTGACTCTTACCAGCCCTCTTAACTGGCCCAGCTAGCCACTCAGTAATATTTAAGAATGTAGATAATGACCACCTTATCAAGAGCAATAAATGATGAATAATAAATGCCGAACTTGAGATACCCTCATCCCTTGAATGATTGAAAAGAGCAGCTGTTGTATCACTGACAGTAACCTTGGTGAGTACTTAAAGGGGAATGCAATGGAAAGGAAAATCCAAGTTATCAAGAAAGGAGGTAGATCAATAAGGGGTAAAAGAAACATTAAGGCCGCAAATCACAAAGGCCTCGATGTTGTAATCAGGGGTCAAACTTGTAATTGAGCGGGACTTCAATCAGTGGGGGATTGGCTGCAAGAGCATGCCACATTTTTTTACAGTAGATCCAAAGGGAATATCCCTGCTACTTTTTTAAAATAATTCCCTGTTCGGAGGAGGCCTTTGAGGGCAGCTTGCTAGGCCTCATGCTGACAATATCCAGGGCAAAATCAGCTGCACTAAGGGCAGAATAACCTGCACAAGAGGCAAAGGGCCAAACATCAGTTTCAAAATCGAAAAAACCAGTGGCCGCCTTTTATTTTCACCAAATCAACAGTTTGACAGGAATCAACCAGAAAAAGTTTGAATGGAGGAATCCTGATCTGCATGGCTTAGCATCTCAGTAGGTGGTGCATTTAGTCACTGAACCATCGGGGGAACTGTCTGACCCTATTTGTGCAACATAGCAAGGCACAGGAAAAAACAAATGGTCTAACTGCCTTTACTGGGTTTGACTGATCATGGAGGGTGTCTATAGATAAGCTCAATTCCGGACAAAATATTACATTTTATTGCAGTTTTCCAATTCAATATCTGGTGGGTTTGCTTTTACCCAGTTGGGTGTCCACTGCAAGGAGATCAAAGGGCACCCCAGGCACTCAGAGAGCACTGTTGACATGCAAGACAGTTGCTAACTATGAATGAAGAATTTCACCCTGTTTTCTCAAATTAACTCTTCTTCTATTGCACATCAAAAAAACATTGTATCTACTGAAAGTCTTCCTTATACCACCCAGCTAATTGGATGACCCAACAGACCACATATAAGGAAATCAAAGAGCTTATCAGTTTTAGAGTTCATGACAAAAGAAATAGGAGTCCAAGAAGCAGTAGACCAGGTATAATTCAATAGCAAGTTGGGAGAGCAAATTCTGCCAGTCTGAAGATGTATGTGGAGTACAGCGACTTCACTGTACTAATAATGCAGGTGGATATGTCCAGAAGCAAACAATTAATTTGCCTGTTTGTTCAACTTATTACACATTGAAGCACAGGAGAGAAATTAGCATCTCCCTTGCACGGGGTGGCAGGGTGGCAAGTTGTTCGTACTGCTTCCTCACAGCACTAGGGACCCAGGTTCAATTCCAACTTGGCTGACCCTCTATGTGAAGTTTGCACATCCTCCTTTTGTCTTCGTGGGTTTCCTCTGGGTGCCTCAGTTTCCACCTATCGTCCAAAAATGTTACATGGATTGGCCATGCTAAATTAGTGTCTCAAGATGTGTAGGTTCAGGGGATTAGCAGGGTAAATGGGTGCAGTTACAGGGATAGAGGGAGGGAGCTGGGTAAGATGATCTAGGTAAGGGTGGCATGGTAGCACAGTAGTTAACACTGCTGCTTCACAGCACCAGGGACCTGGGTTCAATTCCCGGCTTGGGTCACTGTCTGTGTGGAGTTTGCACATTCTCCCTGTGTCTGTGTGTGTTTTCTCCAGTGCTCCGGTTTCCCCCCGCAGTCTGAACGATGTGCTGTTTAGGTGCATTGACCCGAACAGGCACCAGACTGTGGCAACTAGGGAAATTTCACAGTAACATCATTGCAGTGTTAATGTAAGCCTCACTAGTAATTAATAAATAAACTTTAATTTTTAACTTTAATGCTCTGAGGGAGAGTCAGTGCAGATTTGATGGGCCAAATGGCCTCCTTCTGCACTGTAGGCATTCTGCATTTTCTGGGTCCAAATTGACCTTCACAAAGCACAGCTATCACCATATTGGTTCAGCGATTTAATATACCTGGCAACCCACTACAAAAAACGCAGAGCATTTTAAATACGTTATTGAAGTTTATGTGCTTGAGTTAAGAGCCTTTTGTGAAATTGGTATCCTTGCATGTCTGAAATGTGACTCTCAGGAAGTCATAGCTAGAACAGCCAGTAGATATCACTAGCCGGATTAGAAAAGATGTCCATCTCTTTGGATCGTCATTATAGGTTTTGAGGTTACATTCACGCTAAATTTTAGTCTGCTTTGTCAAGCGATTGTTAGAAACCTTTCCAGTCCCTAACAGAAAAAATTTCTGTGGAATTTCTGTGGAAGGCAATAACCATTTCACAGGATTTTCCTTTTCTTGGTTTCTATACATGAGAATTCTGTTGAATATCTCCCAAGGCTCCCAAATCAGTGGGAGGAGCAGCAGCAGCAAGAAAGGCTGCAAACTGGGCAGATACACAGATGTGCAGATATGCAGTAAGGGAATATACCACACTTGAACCTCATAAAGAAGCAGGATGTAAGGAGTTTTAGCAAGGAGAAAGTCATTTGCTTGTATTACTGGAATGATTTTTAATCAGGCAATTGAGTTTGTCCTGCTTGGACATGGACTCTTGATTAAGGGCCAAATTGATGGTCCAAACAGGGAGGCCTATGCTCTGTATTTAAGAAGGAGCATTAGTTCCTCTGGCATTTCAATACTGCCTACATATTGAGAACACCCTGTATAGTGTTGTTGGATCTTGTAAATAAAGGAACTTTAGTGAAGGGACTGTCACCTCCAAGGACTTATTACAGTTATCTGTTGGAATTGGAATTGAAATCCAGTAGTTGTCAAGGAATATCACCATGGTTCTAATTTTATATGCCTTTGATTCCTTCAAACTGTTGTTGCGGACATCAACAACATTCATCAGTTTGTTGTTTTTAGGAAAATAAAGTTTTAAGAGATTTATATTTTTGATGGTAGACATTAGAAATAAGGGGATTTATTTCAACATTTCTGTGTCTAGAAGGGACTTACAGTCAGTTTCTTGTTGCATAAAGGTGTGTGGAGGTTGGTTTCAATTCCAATTTTGATTCCATTATGTTGAGAAAGGGCTATAGCGCGAAGTATAAAAAGTGGCATTGCGTAGCAACTGGGAACTTGTAAGGATGAAACAAAAAGCTTTCCTTTGTTTTTAGTTTTTCTTAATGGAAGGCAGAGCAGTTGCAGATAGAAAATTGGAGAGAAACCATCTCACAGCTCTGGTCAAAGCAGAAAATGCTGTAGAATAGAATAATTTGAAAGAAAGAAAGCTCCAGAGGAAATAAAGGACCAGTCATTCAAGAAACACGGAAATAGGACTGGATACTGTTAATGGGCATCACAGACAAAGCTTAAAAGGAATCAGCTGGTGAGAAATTAGAGAACGGTTTCTAAAGTAATCCTAAATTTGGGAATGTCTCACTACAGACCGTGAAACAAATTTTAAAGTAATTGGGAAGACAGTATTGGATGGATATCAAAATTTTTGTCACAGTGAAAGTCAGTCAAGATAAAGAAATCCTGAATGGAGAGGTCTAAATCCCTGAAGCGGATACTCTGTTAAAAGTGAAGCAGAAGCTTTGCTTACGAGTGTCATTTGAAAATCATGGTCCTCTCTACTGTCTCCGCTCACTGCTCCAGGTTGATTACCTTGATGTTTTCCTGCTACCTGCTGATAGGAGATGTTCCTCTTCCTGCCAACCTTCTCTATCAATCCCCTTGAGGCTATATCAAGAAAAAAGGAGGCTCCTTGTAACTTACGCTGGGTTATGCCATTAGCCAAAATCTCCAGTTACAGCTTCCTGTTGCCAAATTGGATTTTCCCTTTAAGAGGTGCAGTCTGCCTTTAAGTAGTGTCAGCAACTGACCTATACCACCCTCCACCCCGAGCACCACCTCCCTCCAACATAGGCTGGAAATGAACAGTGCAAATAGTGTTGGTGGCCCAACTATTTTATTTAAATTGATCAGGAATTCTGATTTAGTGCTTTAACTGCAGCTATTAAATCAGGTGTGCCCTCCAAAACTGGCACCATTTTGTACCTGACCAAGAGTGACATGGTAGTACAATGGTTAGTACTGCTGCTTCACACTCCAGGAACCTGGGCTCGATTTCTGCCTTGGGTTATGTCTGTGTGGAGTTTGCATGTTCTTCTCATGTCCAAAGGTGTATGGGTTAGGTTGATTGGCCATGCTAAAATTGCTCCTTATTGTCATGAGATGCATAGGTTGGAGGGATTAGTGGGTAAAATATATAGAAATATGGAGGTAGGTCAGTGCAGACTTGATGGGCTGAATGGCCTCTTTCTGTACTGTTGGGTTTCTATCCTATGATAAGGTCCAAATCCAATCTATTGCCACACCTGTTACTTTACAATGGAATCAAACATCATACTCAGGAGAAATGAAGGCAAAAATCTTTTCTTCACTAAATAGATCATGATGCAGCATTATATTTTAAGTGCAATTTCAGATGTAAATACGTCTGCCTTGATTTTTAGAAATAGTTAAGCTCGCAATCAAGCTTCTTGGGCCCATAACGTCATTCACCCAAAAAATGACTGGCATGTGGTTCTGTAGGAATAAGGAGCGTAAGTGTCTAGGGAGCTTCAATTACAGTTAGGTGTCCATGAATTAAAAAGTTGCTGCCCAATTGCCCAGTTAAGGTGTTGAGCGTTGTGCTTTGCTCATAAGGAAGGGGAACTTATTTGATCATCAACTTACTGCAAGTTAGCATCAACACAAAAATGGTGAGATTAAAAACAATCGTATGGATGTAAGTACAACCGTGCGCCTGACATTCCCTGAAGGTGATGAGAGATTTACAAGCTTAGAATTAATGCTCCTGTCATAGACGGAATTTTTTTGGTGTGATGTGGACATATTCTTTGTCTAGGGGGTAAACGCTCAAGCAAAACAGCTAATGGCTGGGGATTACATCTGAAGGTCGAAAATGTAAACTGTATTAGGCTGCAATGCAAAGCAGATTTTTTAAAACATCCACATTGCAAGCTTTCTGCTTTTTGTCATTCATCTGTTCGTAAGAATTATAACACCGAGGACATGGGCACTGAAATTACACCAACACAAAACTAAATATTGCAGATGCTGGAAATTTGATTTGATTTATTATTGTCCCATATATTGGGATACAGTAAAAAGCAACTGCTGGAATTCTCCGGCCGTTCACTCCGGCAGGATTCTCAGATCCTGTCGGCAGGGCACATCCACTTACGGGTTTTCCGCTGATGTAGGGGGTATCAGTGGGAATTTCCATTGACAGCAGTGGGACCAGAGAATCCCACTGCTAGCAAATAAAACACCACCTTTCGCTGGTGGGAAACACATGGCTGGGGAGGCCAGAGAATCTAGCCCATTGCTTCTTGCACAATATACAGACAAAACATACCTTTCAAAGAGTATATAGGGCAGAAGGAAAAGAGAGGGTGCAAAATATTGTGTTGCAGTTATAGATAGTTTTTTTTTGCTTTAGTTTATTTATTAGTGTTACAAGTAAGGTTAACATTAACGTTGCAATGAAGTTACTCTAAAAATTTCCTAGTCGCCACCTTTTCGGATACACTGAGGGAGATTTTAGCAAAGCCAATGCATCTAACCAACACGTCTTTCTGCCTGCGGGAAGAAACAAGAGCACCCGGAGAAAACCCACGCATACACGGGAAGAATGAGCAAACTCCACACACAGTACAGTGACCCAAGTCAGAAATTGAACCCGGGTCTCTGGCTCTGTGGAGCAGCAATGCTAACCACTGTATGACTGTGCCTTAGCACACAGGGATAAGGTGGACAGAAAGATCAACTTAATATATGAACTGAAATAAAAACAGGTATTGCTTGAAATATTTGGCAGGTCAGGCAGTGGAGAGAAAAACAAAGTGGGGGCAGGGACCTGCCAAATATTTCAAACAATATCTGTTTTTATTTCAATTCATATATTAAGTCGATCTTTCTCTCCAGCTTATCCCTGTGTGCTAAGGCACAATCGTACAGTGGTTAGCACTGCTGCTCCACAGTGCCAGAGACCCGGGTTCGATTCCTGACTTGGGTCACTATACTATCTGTGTGGAGTTTGTACATTCTTCCCGTGTATGCGTGAGTTTTCTCCGGGTGCTCTCGTTTCTTCCCGCAGGCAGAAAGACGTGTTGGTTAGATGCATTGACTTTGCTAAAATCTCCCTCAGTGTATCCGAAAAGGTGGCGACTAGGAAATTTTTAGAGTAACTTCATTGCAACGTTTCTGCTCCTGTTTTCGGAGGTGGGATTGGTGATGGGAGCAGAAAATCCCCTGGGAGTTCCAAAATGCGATTTACGCTGGTGGGATTTCCTGTAGTGATTGTCCCCAATCCCATCAATGATGTAGTGGGAATCCCCACATTGAACTTAAGTGTCCCCATTCAAGTACATTTAAATGTAGTTTTCAGGCCTGTATTCCTGATAAACCCTCACCCCCGTTAGATTGTCCATTCACATCAGTGTGAACGATGACAGGGTCTCCCACGAAGAGAACCTGGCAAGCTGAACCCCCAGAGGCCTAAATTTGTCTAAACCAAAGCATTGAACTCCTCAACAATGGTCCTCAGGGACAAAGCCATGATTAAAATGTACCAGTCATGGCTCTGACGTCTTGTTCCAGGCATTCCACCGTGGCCGCCAGCTTTGCTGTGTTGGCCTGGGTGCCAAGCATCACCAGCAACGTTTTCTGCAACAAAAGACTTTGGGACTCCTCGGCTTTGCATTGCAGGAATGTCACTGACATTCTTCCTGGTATTCCCGGCTCTGCCTTTGCATCTTAAGCAGATGAGGGATGAATGTGTCCACCAAACCAGGATGGGACGCAGCTGAGTCCTAGGATCCAGCAGACCTCCAGCTGTCTGATCCCTGAGATGCTCCTGCCTTCACCTAATGTGCATCAGAAGCAGCGTGGAGCTCACCCATTGAGGCACGTGTCTCTGCAGTGGTGGATGGTGCGGGTGTTAACTGTGATGCTTCATCTGTGTGCTCTTTGGAGATCTCCTCCGGCGTGCTGTTGAGGATGATTGGGGGAGGCACTGCTCATGGGCAGCTGAGGCTCATTGGTAGATGTTCCTGCAAGGCAAAAGACATGGTTTTAATATATATGGCTTAGTCAAGGGTTTGAGGCTGATCACCTGGATGGTGCAGTGGGTCCTCACTTTTCCCTTGCAGGTCAACCTTGCTCGAAGCACAGGCCCGCTCCTGCTCCTCCCCTGGAAACTACAAGCCCTATCCTCAAATGAAGTTAGGATCCTCAGGAATACCAACACCCTTTTTCTCTCTCTCTGTCTGCAATTGTGGACTATCATTTCCTGCAGGGAAACAGAAATAGGGTAGTGTGAGCTGGAAGCCTGGCAGATCAGAGGTCGATGACAACTGACATGTATGTGGTCACTGCACCTAAGCAGAGAGGGAGTTCTCTTGAGGAAGGTGGTGGGGAGGATGGAGATAGTGTTTAAGGATGATGCTGGGAGGTCAGAAGCTGGGAACCTGCCAACTGGTAGATTGTGGATTTCAGGTGAGATTCCGGCAGGGAGGAATGGAAGGTGAAATGCCAAGTAGAGACAGAGGACATTTACCCTTGCTGATCGTTCATCTTCTTCCGACACTACACTCCTTTCTTCTTGGTCAGGCTTCCGGCACTGACAAGTGGCGTCACCGTCTCCCAGGTAGGATTCCTCACCTTTCAGGATGGCCTCCTGCCAACCCAAGAAAATATTGCTACCCACGTCTCCTCCACAGCACCCAGGGTGAGGGCCCCCTCTGTGAATTGAAGGGCTGATTTCCTCGCTGTTACCCTCCTGCCTTCGATCTGATGGAGTGCTATGGAGCTGTTTAAAAGCATCTTAATTAAAGGGCACAGATAACCCTTTGGAATGGGCAAATCAGAAGCTTTGAGTATCAGGCCTGGTACTTTTCAAGAGGGGGTAAAATAAGCATTTTCAAAATGCCTAAAAATAGCGATCAAATTGCATTGCCAGGGCCAACAGGAATCGCATCAATTTTCTCACATTTTGCCATATCCTAGGAAAATTCCACTCTTTTTTTCTTTCCACTAACACTAAAACTGAAATGTATTCATCTGCTCCTACAAACTGTTCCAAGCCTGGAGATTTAAATATATTTTCTCCATTCATCAAATGGTTCTCAAAGGTCTCACAACCCCACCTGACAGTATGGCACCCAGAACATTTCACACAATAGTCTGGATCCTTGCGTTTCTCAATAATGAATGGAGGCACCATAACCTCACATTTCCATATCAGGGTGTGGATTTTTCAGCAAACAATATCGTTTGTCAGATATCCAAATAGCCAGGTTTACCTTCCCTTCTGTGAGATACTATTATACTGGAGAATTACATATGCTAGCATAGGATAATTAATAAATGAAGGTAGCTTACTGATCTTATTTCTTCTTCTGCTGGTGCATAGCCTGGGAATGGTATAGGGATGTTCCTCCTGAATTATCCACAACTTTTTCTGCGATGACAATTGCATTTTAAGGTTGATGCAAGATAGTTTTTGGTGTGCACCCACTTGAAAGTGACAAAATAACTCAAGTACCAAACCCATTCCGACTTCCGATACATTTTGTCCCATTGGTTGATAAGCTGCTATTTATAATTTTGATCAGAAACCCTGAAGTATTAAAAGTGTACGGGGCCGGAAAAGCAGAACTGCCTGCTTATTTAGACGCATGCTTAATAGCTTTTTAAAGAATGGCAATCTGAAGAGTTGCACTTTAAATAGCCTAATTCCAGTCTGCTAGCTGTGCATGGCACTGCATAGATTCAAGTAGATTAGATGCTCATAATTACAACATAATCACAAGCTGAAATAGCTCAGTTGGGAGAGTGTTAGATGGAAGATCTAAAGGTCCCTGGTTCAATCCTGGGTTTCGGCATGAGCCCATCTGCTGGCTTTTTTTGCTACCTGTTAATTGGTACTGCATTTGGGGCAGCACCGTGATTGGCACTGCTCTCAGGCACTTGGGGTCAATTTTGGCCTCAGCTCACTGTCTGTCTGGAGTTTGCACATTCTCCTCCAGGTGCTCTGGCTTCCTCCCACAGATGTGTGAGTTAGGTTAATTGGCCATGCTAAATTGACTCTAGTGTCAGGGAGATTAGTAGGGTAAATAGATAGGGTTATGGGAATAGGCCTGAGTAGGATTGTGATCAGTGTGGACTCAATGGACCAAATTATCTCCTTCTGCACTGTAGGGATTCTATGATAAACACAGGCCTGGATTTTTGCCACAATGGAAAAATTCTCCTTTGTGGAAACAAAAAGTCCTGGGAATAGCTGGAAGTTCTGAGTCCTGCCCCCGAACCTGGTATTTCCCATGTTTCTAGGGGAGTAGGACTGGAATTGGTTTGGGGTTCATGCATATGTAATTCATGGGGGGAGCTCGCCATTAAAATCACCAGCTGTGTCCGCTGGAACCTGAGATTTTGGAAGAGCAGGAGTGAGGAATATGAAATGTGCAGATTAGAACAAGTAAGTGGAGGTCTGAACTTGGTGGATAATCAGAAGGTAAGGTTTGGATAGGGATCCTTAAGGAAAGGTAAGGGATCCTTTGCGAAATGTAAAGCAGTCATTAAGAGAGTTAAAATACCCTCTGGGAGTACTGTTTGGGGTATTGTTTGGGAGAGTTAAGACACTCTTTGGGAAAGTGAAATGTGAATATGATTCTGCACATTTTATGTACAGAAACATTGGATAGCTGTCAAAGAGCTATCTAGACACAGAGCTGTCAAAGATGTGTTCAGCTGCCAAGCAACTGTCCACCTGGTCAAGCAACTGACCAGATGTCAAGAAAAGGTTAAAGAGTTGTCTAGCTGTCAAACCAATAAAAAGAACCAGGAAGTGCCAAATCTGTCAATGCTATCCAGAAAGTTTCAAAGCATTCAAACAACTGTCGAGAGATATACTAGTAAGTTAGAACATAGAATATAGAACATTACAGCACAGTACAGACCCTTCGGCCCTCGATGTTGCGCCGACCAATGGAACCAATTTTATGACCCTCTAACCTAAACTATTCCAATGCTATCCACATGCCTATCCACTGACCATTTGAATGCCCTTAAACTTGGCGAGTCCACAACTGCTGCAGGCAGGGCATTCCATACCCTTACTACCCTCTGAGTAAAGAACCCACTTCTAACATCCATCCTATAACTACCACCCCTTAATTTAAAGCTATGCTCCCTCGTGTTATCCATCTCCATCCGAGGAAAAAGGCTCTCACTATCCACCCTATCTAACCCTCTGATCATCTGTTGGCATGGAAGAGGTAAGAGTAAAGGGTTGTGGGTGAGATGCATTGGTTTTCATGGGGGTATGGGGGAAATTGGTTGGATAGAGGGGCACTAAGTTGCATTGAAATATGGGGGCCATGACGGTTAGGTTTAAGGGCATGAGTTGGGATATGTTGGCATAGATGAGGCATAGGGAATGTGTGGGTGGCTGAGAACCCTTCATCCAGCAATGCTCCACGCCTGGCACTCTGCATATTCACTCTGGCTTCACCCTTTCCAACTAATGTTTTAGCCCATTACCTCTCCCTAACCCTCCTCACCCTCTCCCTTCCCCTCACCCTGCAATAAAAGTCTAACTTAGGGGCAGCCATTTCTAAAGGTCATGTTCGCCAAGCCAGGGGAATTTCTGACTTGGCAAATCTGTCTGGAGGATGAAGTTCTGGGCCACAGGCTTACTGGCCTCAATAATTCCAGAGAAAGTGAGGGGTGGTGGAAGGGCAAATCTTACAAAGCCAGAGGTGCAAGAATCCCACCGAAATTAATAGTAAGGTTCCTCCATAAGCCAGAACACTGTGCAAAATTAAATTGAGATTATGGGGCATGATTCAGATCAGGGCTTTCTGTGGGGGAAAGGAGAGGGGAGGCAGAGGGTGGCAGTTGGAGGCTCAGTCATTATCTCAAAGCAGGATTCAGCTGGAGGTGTCCGTAGATGCAGAGCTCTGCTGTGTTTTAAAGTTTAAGGTTTATTTATTACACAAGTAGGCTTACATTAACACTGCAATGAAGTTACCATGTGAAAATCCCCTATTCCGGCACCTGTTGGGGTACACTGAGGGAGAATTTAGCATGGCCATGCACCTAACCAGCACACCTTTTGGACTGTGGGAGAAAACTGGAGCAACCAGAGGAAATCCACGTAGACATGGGGAGAACATGCAGACTCCGCACAGATAGTGACCCAAGCCACGATTTGAACCCGGGTGCTGTGAGGCAGCAGAAGTAACCATTGTGCTACTGTGCCACCCCATGCTCCTCCTAGCCCACAAGCAGTGGTATAAAAAGTAATTCCTTCTGGAACCTGTAGATCTCACTTACATGTCCCTATCAGTTTCTCAAACCCAGGGAAATCCATGTAGCAGCCCTCAATTTAAATGTGGTTTCCAATTGCACTTGATGGAAAATATGATGCGACTCACTACCCAATCCCAAATGGGTCAAGTTGGGCAGATCCTCTGTTCCTTAGAGTTCAATTTCACAAGTTATTTTCCGAAACGATAAAGATTCCACGCCAGTCTTATATGTGGCTGGATTTATTACCAGCTGTTTGGAAAACACTTGTTTTCATGTCCTCTCAGGAGAAAAAGCAGGAAGAGTGGGAGATGCAATTAATTTGATTTACAATGATGAATGAAGATGATATGTATGAACTGAATTATTTCTCAAACTTTTATATTCCCCCTTTCTTTTTCATTATTTGCCACATTTAGCATAGTTAAATGTTTAAGAAAATTGATTCCACGAATGAAATACATGCATTGCATTCTTTAATTTTTTTTGTTTGTTTGAAAATTCCATGTTGAAAGTGCAGGTGATTTGCAGAAAAGCTTTTAAAAGTCAGCAGTCGAGTAAAAACATGCAGGAGGGATGGTCTCCAAGAATTGTTATCATAAACAGCAATCAAAATCTGAATGGACTGCTTCGTTCTGAGAATTTAAAACACACTCGCGTTAGTAACAGACACAACAAATTTACAGGGCAGTCTGAAGAACATCCATCTTCCAAATCCTGTAACTTGATTACATCCAAATGTCCCTGTACCTCAAGAAATCAAATCCGTTCAAATGTGAATTTATATTCCAGCGCATAGGAAATATTGGAATATTTCCACATGTTTTTCTTTCATCTGAGATCAGTTCTCCCAAATATGATATGGCATGGTTTTTGTGAAAAGTAAGTCCTCCTTTTATCTGTCCCCAGTGCACCTTAATTTACATCTTCACTAGAACTTCCCTTGTTCCACTAATATTAGGAACATAGGAATTAGGGGCAGGAGTAGGCAATTTGAGTCCTTCAAGCCTGCTCAGCCATTCAGTTAGATCATGACTAATCTCTGCTTGATCTCAAGTCCACCAACCCACCTGTTCCTCATATTCCTTTATCTTTTTTTTATTAGAAATATATCTCTTTCATGAAACTATTCAACAAATCAGATCCCACCACGCTACGGAGCAGCAAGTTCCACAAATTCACCACCAGAAGTAGTTCCTCCTCATCTCAGATTTAAATCTACCAGCTCCCAGTCCACAAATGAGTCTCCCATCCATTGATGCTGTCTACGCTTCCCATTGCCTCAGTAAAACAGCCAATATAATCAAGGGGTGGTACAGTAACACAGTGGTTAACACTGCAGCCTCACAGCGCCAGGGACATGGGTTTGATTCCCAACTTGGTTCACTATCTGTGTGGAATTTGCATGTTTTCCCCGTGTCTGCCAGGGCTTCTCCGGGTACCCCAGTTTCCTCCCACAGTCTGAAAAGCGTGCTGATTAGGTGCATTGACTCGAACAGGCGTCAGACTGTGGCGAGTAGGGGAATTTCACAGTAACTTCATTGCAGTGTTACTGTAAATCTTACTTGTGACTAATGAATAAACTTTAAAATAGTCAAGAACTTCACACACCCTGGACATACTCTCTTCAATCTCCTTTGGTCAGGGAAAAGATACAGAGGTCTGAAAACTAATTGAATCAAGAACAGCTTCTTCCCAGCTGCCAAACTTTTGAATGGACGTACCTTACATTAAGTTGACCTTTCTCTACATCCTAGCTATGACTGTAACACTGCATTCAACACTTCTTTCTTTCTATTTGAACGGTATCCTTTATCTGTATAAGACGCAAGAAACAATACTGTATACTAAACATGTGACAATAATAAATCAAATAAAATAAACACAAAAATAATTTTAATATCCAGCTAGTGAGTGACCAAACAGATCAGTGTGGACAGGAGTAATGGCAAGTGAATCTTGCAGCAATATGAATATGAACTGATTTGTTTGCAATAAACTGAAATTTATGGAATAAAAAGGATTGGAGACATGCCAAGAGAATATGAGTGTGTGGGCTGATAAAGCAGAGATTTTGCTACAGATTAACAGAGATGAAACAGAGACAATCAATGATAGAATCATAGAATCTCTACAGTGCTGAAGGAGGCCATTCAGCCCATTGAGTCTGCACCAACAACAATCCCACCCAGGCCCTGTCCCATAATTCCACCTATTTATACCACAAATGCCTCTAATTTACATATCCTGGGATACTTTGTGGCAATTTTAGCATGGCCAATGTGCTTAACCTGCACATCTTTGGACTGTGGGAGGAAGCCGGAGCACCCAGAAGCAACCTACACAGACAACATGCAAAATTACAAAGACAGTGATCCAAGCCAGGAATCGAACACAGTAACCTGAGGCTGTAAGGCAACAGTGCTAACCACTGTGCTACCATGCTGCTGTGTTGTGGATGTGGATATTAATGGTTTTTTTTAGGAAGAAGATATGAAGGAAGGTTAGAATATTTCAACCTCAGTTTTTTAAATTATCATTTGGCCTAGCCTCAATAACATTTGGAGATAAAATTGTTCCAGAATTTCACAATCTTATAGATGAAATTTCATGCCCTCTGTCAAGGCAGGTTTGGTGCCAAGGAAAGGTCATGCCTGACAAATCTGTTAGAGTTCTTTGAGGAGGTAACAAAGAAGTTAGATAAAGGAGAGTCAGTGGATGTGATTTATTTAGGTTTCCTGAAGGCCTTTGACGAGGTGCCACATAGAAACTGTTAAATAATTAAGAGCCCATGGTGTTAATGGTAAGATCCTGGCAAGGATAGAGGAGTGGCTGACTGGCAGAAGTTAGAGTGGAGATAAATGAGTCTTTTTCAGGATGACAGCTGGTGACTAGTGCTGTGCCTCAGTGGTCAGTGCTGGTACCAGAGCTTTTTTCAATATACATTAATGATTTGGAAGAAGGAACTGAAGGCGCTGATGCTAAGTTTGCAGATAATACAGAGATATGTAGAGGGACAGGTAGTACTGTGGAGGCAGCATCTGCAGAATGACTTGGACAGGTTAGGAGAGTGGGCAAAGAAGTGGCAGAGGGAATGCAATGTAAAAAGCCTGAAGTTAGGAGGAGGAATGGAAGCATATTTTCTAAATGGAAACATGCTTAGGAAATCAGAAGAACAAAGGGACTTGGGAGTCATTGTTCAAGATTCTCTTAAGGTTAACATGCAGGTTCAGTTGGCAGTTAAAAAGGCAAATGCAATGTCAGCATTCATGTCAAGAGGACTAGAATACAAAATCAGGGATGTACTTCTAAGGCTGTATAAGACTCTGGTCAGACCCCAATTGGAGTATTGTGAGCAGTTTTGGGCCCTGCATTTAAGGAATGATGTGTTGGCTTTGGAAAGAGTCCAGAGGAGGGTCACAAGAATGATCCTTGGAATGAAGAGTTTGTCATATGAGGAATGGTTAAGATTCTGGGTCTGCACTCATTGGAGTTTAGAAGGATGAGGGGAGGTTTTATTGAAACTTACAGAATACGGCGAGGCCTACATAGAGTGGATGTGCAAAGGATGTCTCCACTAGTAGGAAAAACTAGAACCAGAGGGCACAGTCTCAGGTTAAAGGGGCAATCCTTGAAAACAGAGATGAAGAGGAATTTCTTCAGCCAGAGAGTGGTGAATCTACGGAATTCTTTGCCACAGAGGCCGTGGATGCCAGGTAATTGAGTGTTTTCAAGACGGAGATAGATAGATTCTTGATTAATAAGGGGATCAAGGGTTATGAGGAAAAGGCAGGAGAATGGGGATGAAAAAAATATCAGCGATGATTGAGCAAACTCGATGGGCCGAGTGGCCTAATTCTCCTCCTATACCTTATAGTCTTATGGCAGGGGTAGCATTTAATTGGGCAGGATAGTGATGAGTGGGAAGTCCTTTACCTTCCTGCCTTCAGCCTAAGTCCATGGCAGATCGGCTAAAGAACAGTTTTCCTGTCCCTTTACTAATTGTTTATTTATTCGTGTCACAAGTAGGCTTACATTAACCCTGCAATGAAGTTACTTTGAAAATCCTCTTGTCGCCACACTTTGGTGCCTGTTTGGGTACACTGAGGGAGAAATTAGCATGGCCCATGTACCTAACCAGCACATCTTTAATTAAGGCCACATCCCACCACCACTGGTATTCACCCAATGGTGGGCAAGGGACTCAATATGATGAAAGCCCAAAAGGCAAATCTCTGATTGTATGACATCTTTTTAAGGGCAGGGCTTCTGTTTCCACAGTCCTTGATTCCAGAGAAGCTTTATTACTGCCATGTCAGGTGCCTGATTGACACTTAATTTGGTGGCCCTTCCTCAAAAAGAGGTGATGCAGGTTCTTGCTGGTTCTCCCTTTGTGTGAAGGAGTACTTCCTGACACCATTCAGAATTGGAGTCCATTTGGCCCATTGTGTATGCACCACTCTCTGACAGAACAATGTCTTTCCCCTGTCTTCCTTTTCCCCCCATCCACCACCCCCCCCAATCCAGCCCTTAACCCTGCACATTCTCCCTTTTCATCATTGGGCCGAAGGGCCTGTTTCCCGTGCTGTTTTGTTCTTTGCTCTATTCTCCCTTTTCATTTAATAATCTAATTCCCTCTTGCATGACTCAGTTGAACCTGTCGCCACCCAACACAATTAGATCGTAACCGCTCGCTGTTTGAGAAAGTTTTTCCTCATGCCTCCATTGCTTCATTTTGTTAGTTACCTCAAGTCTATGTCCTCTCAATCTAGATGCTTCCACTTGTGGAAACAGTTTCTCCCTATCTATGCTGTCCAGATCTCTCGCAATTTTAAATATCTCTGTCAAACCTCCTTTTCCAAGGAAAGCAATACTAATCTTGTCAATCTATCCACATAGCTGAAGTTCCTAACCCATGCTGCAGTCCTGTGAATTTTTTCTGCATATTAGAACAAAGAACAGTACAGCACAGGAAGAGGCGCTTCGTCCCACGGTGTTGTGCAGAATATGATGCCATATTAAACAATCCCTTCTGCCTGCCCTTGGTCCGTATCCCTCTATTCCTTGCACATTCATGCACTTATCTAAAAGCCCCTTGAAAGCCCCTATCGTATCTATCTGCATCGCCACCCTTGGCAGCATGTTCCAGACACCTACTACTCTGTGTAAAAAACCTTGCCCTCTAGCCCTGACAAGGCTAGCTCTAATTTTGAGATTATGAAGGAGGAAACTAGGTTGGAAGATAGCACCACTGTGGTGCCAAGAACACCCACAGAGACATTTTATCATTACGTACACAGAAACATCAAAAGTCTAAAAAAAAAATTAGGGTGTTTCCTTAAAGCGGATGCTTTATTTAATTTCACAAAATATGTGAATTTGATATGTTAGTAATTCCGTTAATCAATAAAATCTGTTCAGACATAATCAAAGTGGCACAGGCCCACGATATTTCTTTCAAGAGTGTTCAGCAAAACTAAACGGTTGTATGTTTGAAGACAAAAAGAATCCAGACTTTGGAAAAAATAACTCAAAACATTTAGTTTAGTGATTTCAACAAGCCAATCTAAGCTGAGTGCAAGGAAGTGTAACATTACACTATGATCACTCATTCCCCTCCCATTTCTTTTCAGCCCCATAAAGACAGCATTTACTTCAAGTCAGGATAGCCCACACTGGATGCATTTCTCCTGAACTGAGGCTAAAATGGGCATCTGACCAAGTTACTTCATGTTCCAGGAAGTTTTACATTACCTGCCCCACAAATGCACTGAATGTTAATTTTCAGCTGAGAACAGCAGGGACTGCGTGCCCGTCAGTTCAATGGCTTCAAATTCATGGGTGTATATTCACGGCAGGTAGTGTACATTTGGCATTGTGCTACAATGCATAAATACTTGCGCTTCACTTTTTCCCTGGAATGTAATGCTAAAAACAATCAATCGTACGTTTTTTGAAATGGGGAAGTCCTCACTAGGTCTATTTACACTTGAAGACTACATTACTTTGGGAGCAATAAAAGAACTACTTTGTCCACAAAATTTTCTAACTCAAACTTAATGACAAATTAATGATGTGTTTTAGTCATGTCATGAATATGAACACTAGGTTATAGTATACTACACCAAAGAATACCCTAGAATTATCACCAGCACAGGCATGAGACAAAAAGGCAAAATGCATCCAAACTCTTTCTTAAATTCATTCAGTAACTTGGCTTCCACAGCCTTATGTAGTTGAGAATTCCACAGGTTCACCACTCTGTAATGGAAGAAATTTCTCCTCTTTTCAGTTCTAAATAGTCTACACCATATCCTGACATTGTGACCCCTTGTTCTAGATCCCCCAGCCAGGGGACGCATTTACCAGAATTTTACCACCTCACCTGCCCAAGTCTCGTAAGATCCCGCCTGAAGCCAGCACAGAATGCTATTCTGCGAGCCTTGCCCCACCCTAATTCTGGGGTGGATGTGCTAGTAAAATTCTGGCCATCATCCTTGCATCCAGTCTGTGCAGCCCTGTTAGAATTTCATACATTTCAATGTGATCCCCTCTTGTTCTACTAACCTCCAACGAATGCAAATCTAATCAACCCAATCTCTCCTCATATGAGAATCCTGCCATCCCACAGAACAAGCTGGTGAACGTTTGCTACATTCCCTCTATGGCAAGTTTATCTTTTATTAGGTAAGAAGACCACATAAAATTCTCTCGATGTGGTCTCACCAAGGCCTAGTTCACCAAAACCCTGTACAGCTGCAGTAAGACATCCTTACTCCTGTACTCAAGTTCTCTTGCAATGAAAGTCAATATACCATTTGCCTTCCTAATTGCTTGCTGCAGCTTCATGCTTGCTTTGAGTGTACCAGGACAGCCAGGCCCCTTTGTACTTCAATATTTCCCAATCCATCATCATTTTAAAAATAGTCTGCCAATCTGTTTCTCTGTCTGAAGTGGATAACTTCACAATTATCACTATTATATGTCATCTGTTATGAATCAAGTTGTCTAAATCGCCTTGGGAGCCTTTTTCTTTCCTTGTGACCACTCACAATTAGCCCTAATTTTTTTGTCAGCAAACTTGGAAATAGTATATTTGATTCCCTAATCCAAATCATTGCTATGTATTGCAAATTTATATTGTTGTTGATTACATCATAACATTGGAGACTTAGAACCTTTGAGCTATACTTGCTTATCATTGGACTGGTGGTCACAATAAGGATATCATTGAAATAAATGGAACACAGTGCAAGCCAGCCCTGAATAAACTCACTCCTGACAACTGACCTGGAATAACTGGGTCTGCATTGTCTGATTTGCAAATTATTAGCTAACAGTTGTGCTACCATCTACAATTGCAGCTTTATTAGGATCGAGAGACTGATGATGCAATGTTAAATATTGTTAGGATAAAGGAATTGAACATAAAATCATTGAAGAATGTGACAAAACCCCAAAGCTATTCAGTGACTAAAGTAAAATGTGTGCATGGCTATTGATAACCTCGTGAATTCCCAGTTAAACAAAACAGTTTGGAAAAATGGATGCAAAATTCCCAAGTGATAAAAACCATGTAAAATGAAAACATCTGGAGCATATTCCAACTGGCCACAAGATTACACTGAATAAAATTGGACAAATCTCTGGAATCAACACTGTTTTATGTTGACACTTCCTCAAAAATAAATGACGCACAGCAAAATAGCATCTGCGAAATCATAGCAACAAATGAAGAAAATAAAACAGAACGATTCATAAATGGAAGTGACCCAGGAAAAATATCCCCAAACACCAACAGAAGCAAATTTGTCTACAAACCAACATGTTGCAAGGAAGTCAC
Source organism: Sphyrna mokarran (assembly GCA_024679065.1). Taxonomy (NCBI): domain Eukaryota; kingdom Metazoa; phylum Chordata; class Chondrichthyes; order Carcharhiniformes; family Carcharhinidae; genus Sphyrna; species Sphyrna mokarran. Next base: position 57,029,200 of record JAGIQG010000016.1, on the reverse strand, counting down.
TCGAGGTTACACACTTTCGTTATGAGATAGACCTGACAATGAACAATGATTCACTGTTCATCATGCATCTGTTGTGAATTTTAAGAGGAAAGTTGAATAGGTCTTTTTCAAAACAGATACATTGACCTTTATTACAGTTTGACATTTTATCAATTCATTATGCCACCTCATCAAGTTCACCAAAGTTATAGTTTGGGGTTTCTTTTCCAAAATAAGCCGAGTTCACATATAAATCCATGGACCTAAAGCTGCACCCTAATGTACACCATGAGTCAGACAACATGCCTCAGGACTAACAGTTATTCTTATATTGTTGTATAGCACATCTGAGACCTTGGGGGAAGCCCTTATTCTACCATCTACTCCAAAAGACAGTTAAAGGCTGTCAAACTATTATATTCTATATATGTCTCATAGTAAAATTTATTTTACAAATACAGTTCTAACAGAAGAAGCAGGAAACTGACAACAATAAATCTTTAATCAGCTCAGAATATTTTAGTTTTGGTACGTGGTTCATTGACAAACTAATAATTCACCTTATGCAGTTATCATTTGGGAGTCTTGCAAAATTCATATTCACTATATGAAGCAAAGCTGAGAAGAAGGCTGGAGTAAGGTTCAGCGACTGGAGCAATGACCTTATGCTTATAGAAATTTTTCATGTCCAGGTGCCAATGTTAGAATTTAACTAGAATCATAGAACCCCTACAATACAGAGGGAGGACATTTAACCCATCGAGTCAGCACTGACAACAATCCTACTCAGGCTCTATCCCCATAATCCCACATATGTACACTACTAATCTCCCTAATACTAAAGGTCAATTTAGTCAACCTAACCCGCACATCTTTAGACTATGGGAGAAAACCAGAGCACTTGGAGGAAACCCTAACAGACACAAGGAGAATGTGCAGACTCCGCACAGTCACCGAGCCAGGAATCAAACCCAGCGCACTGAGGCAGCAAATTTGGCATGTCCGCTATGATTCTCATCAGCTTCTACAAATGAATATAGAAAGCATTCTTTGTGGTTGTATCACAGCTTGATATGGCTTCTGCTCTGTCCAAGACCACACATAAATTACAAAGCATTGTGAATGAAGCCCAGAACATTACTCAAAAAGGCCTGTATAGCGCACAATAATAATAATAATAAATCGAATCATATCAGCTTAAAAATAAAAAGGACTTGATCTCTCTCAACAACAAGTTGTGCTTATGTAACGTGTTTATCAAAGTCCCAAGTTACTTGACAGGAGCATTGTAGATCAAAATTTGACACTAATCTACATAAGGAGATGTAGAAAAATGATCAAAAGTTTGGTTAAAAAGTTTTAAGAAGCATTTTAAAGGAGAAATGAGAAATAGTGAGATGGAAAGATTTAGGGAATGTGTTTCAAAGTTTAGGGTCTTAGCAGCAGAAGGAATGGCCATTGATGGCAGAGTGATTAAACTCAGGAAAGTGCAAGAGGCCAGAATTAGAGGAGCACTGAATGTTCAAAGCATTGTAGAGCTAGAGAGGTTATATCATTGAATCCCTTGCTATCAACATCCAAGGAATAACCATTGAGCAGAAACTGAACTAGACCAACCATATAAAACTGTGGCTACAAGACCAGATTTGATACTGGAATTCTGTGACAAGTAACTCACCTCCTGACTCTCCAAAACCTGTCTACCATCTACAAGGCACAAGTCAGGTGTGAGGGAATACTTGCCATTCGCTTATATGGGGTGCAGCTCGAGAAGCACTGAAGAAGATCAACACCATCTAAGACAAAACAGCCATCAGCACCCCATTCACAACATTAAACATTCACTGTCTTCACCACAACAATGTCAACAGTGTGGCATCTACAAGGTATGCTGCAATAACTCGCCAAGGTTCCCTTGACACTGCCTTCCAAACACACCTAGAAGGACAAGGGCACTGACACGTGGGTACACCACCATTTGCAAGTGTTTTTTCCAATGCATACAGCATTCTGACCCGGAAATATATCATCATTTTTTTCACCGTCACTGGGTCAAAATCCTGGCTCTCCCTCCCTACCAGCACTGTGTGTATACTACACCAAATGGGCTGCAGCAATTCAAGAAGACAGCTCAGCACCACCTTGATATTGGCAATTAGTGGTGGGCAATAAATGTTGCTGGCAGTGCTCATGTCCCATGAACAAATTAATAAAAACCTTTTTTTTTTAATTGGCTCCATGTTAGTTAATGCGGAGGTTTGGATGACTTATTTGGCACACAGCTGCCTCCGATACGCCAGATCCCTATTCGTGGCCAGGAACAGGAGATCTGAGGAAGTTCCTACCCTTGACCCTGCTCCCAGCCTCGGTCCATCCTTTGCCTTATAAGATATGGAGACAAATTCAATGTGGGAAACTTAGCCAAAACAACAATGACCTAACTTAACCCGGATGGGGTGGGCTAAAGAGTTTACAACAACTCCTAGGACAGGAAAGTTTTTAAGTGACACTAAAGTAAACTAAAGGAAAAAGAATTTCACTTTCTTACGAAAGAGCTACACTAGACATACCTTCTAAATTGCATTGCAGCACATAGGACAACAAGCAAATCTTCACAATACCAAACGTGTCTTGTTAACCAATTAATTAAGTACATTTATTTAATAGGGTTTTGAAAGTGACACAATAGAGTCCTCAGTCTGGAATAAAATAATCTACAAAATATTGCTTCTCAGCCTTTTGGCTAAGATCAAGTGTAGTATCGACATGCTGTAACTTGGTTGAAGTCATTAGGTTACATTTTAGCTTCATCGAAGCAATTTTTTCAAGCGGCATCTCGGCTTTTTGGCTAAGATGCAAATGAGATCGAGCCTTGGAGGAGGAGCTACACCTACTCCAATCAGCTTGGATCATGTAGATCAAGCCCAAGATAGGTGGTGAGAACCCTGTCTTGTCATCTTGGATCGAGAATGTCCCAACTTTTTGGGACTCTGAATTAGATTTGATTTGATTGAATTAATAAAGTTTTTTAAAAAATCTACAAAACGCCAAAAAAAACCACTGTGGATGTCACTTTCATTTTTGACAATGAAGAATTCTAGTTCTATTTTGAACTGAGAAACTTCAGGAAGTGAGGAAGCCAGAAATAGCTTAAAAACTCATTAGGTTTTCCTTTGCAACTTGATCGAGCACATGTACTGATCAATATTCCTCTCACTGAGCATTGTATGAACTTCCTTTTGCAGACTTGTGCAGAAATACCAAGCTTGCTCAAATTAAACATGGATCAGAGAATAGAGCACCAAAATCAGAGGCTGTAACTTGCAGAGCTCCAAATCTTCACCCTCACCCCCGGAAATATCAGCAGCATCATGAATCAGCCAGTCTAATTTCTGTGACAGATTTTTCCATCCAGTACAGCAAAGTTCTACATCAGAGATGTGGCCTCGTAATATTTACTGTTCCCAGCAAGGAGCAAATGGTTTATCAAAAATTAACAAGAGCTCATTATAAGAAGCACCAAATTCATGGCCAATGTTCAGATATGAAAGGTTTTACCCAGCTGGTGGTGCAGTCAAACAGGCCCAAAGTTAAATTCGTCCCAAATTTTGATTGGCTTCACTTGTCGCTGGACAACGGGTAAATAGTTGATGGAAAACTGCATTCAATAAAACTATATAGAACTGAAAAGAATTTGTGGCAAGGTGGCACACTGTTGCCTTGCAGCACCAGGGACCTGGATTTGATTCCTGGCTTGAGTGTATGTGGAGTCTGCACATTTCTTCGTGTCTGCGTGAGTTTGCTTTGGGTACTATAGTTTCCTCCCGTAATGTGTTGGTTAGGTGCATTGAAAATGCTAAATTCTCCCTCAGTGTACCTGAACAGGCACTGGAGTATGACAACTGGTGGATTTTCACAATAACTTCATTGCACTGTTGATGTAAGCCTACTTGAATCACTCCTTGATTTTCAATATTCCAATTTAATCCAGCCTAGTTTATGCAATTCCATAATTTAAACCTGAGACTATTGGTAGGTTCTGGTGAATATGCACTGTACCCTTTACACGCCAACATCCTTTGTAAACTACCTCCAAAACTTCCTCTCAAATGTGTAAACCAAAGAGAAATACTAGATATCATGCCATAAAGTGATTTTACATTGACATGTACAGTGACCAGTGCTTTCTATTACCTTATATTAGCATTTTTTTTTTATTAGTACTGATCCCGGCACATCTCTCTGCTATCCGTAAACATAATCTGGCATAGCTAAATCACATCTGAAGAATATACGTGCGATTGGCAGCGACGAGATATTAGGGGCATTTGGGTGGCAAGTATCTGCAAGACTTATACCCTCCCACTGCACCACATCTATTCTTCACTTCTTGTTATTTTCTGTTGTCCCCTAAACTTCCATGTACTCCCATCCTCTATTTCCCCTCCTCGCCATCCTTTTCCACAGATTGCATGTTCCTTTCCTATGTAACTCAGAGAGAAACACATAGAATTCCTAAGGTGCAGAAGGAGGCCATTCAGCCCATCAAGTATGCACTGACTCTCCAACAGAGCATCCTATCCAAGCCCTACCCCAGAATCCCACATATTTACTCTGCTAATCCCCCCAATCTACACATCTTGGGACATTAAGGGGCAATTTAGCGTGGCCAATCCAGCTAGCCTGTAAAAATTGGAATGTGGGGGAAAACCAGATCACCCGGAGGAACCCCAATGCCAAACAGACATACAGCCAAGGCCAGAATTGAACCAGAGTCCCATTATGCTGCCCTAATATATCCAAAGTTTAACCAAGTCAATGCCACAGACAAACAAAAGCCCTTCCACTGCCTTCAAATCTACGCATGTGCCCCCCCTCCCCCGCCATTACCCTATCTCTTTCTTTACTGTCATCGTTCCAAGAGAGAAATCAACAAGTAGATTTTACAACATCGCCAAGAAAGAAAGGATGCCTCTTGATTCATAATTAAATGAATATATAAAGGACACCCACTGGTCAGTTAATTGGGTGCAAACACAATTTGACTTTTCTGAAACCCAGAGACCGGCCAGCATAAAGTGATTTAGTTACAAGCCCATGAAAATACATAAGTGCATAAGGTCCAATTCAGCTCTGACTAGAACACGTGATGAGCACTCTAAAGCACAATGTAAGACTGCGGTTACTGACTATTTACCTGACTCGCTGTTAAATGGTTAGCACCTGCAGTCAATTCAAACAGAGTAAACATGATAGCCCCACATCTACGTAACAACATAATTTATATACGGTCCTGGCATTAGTCCAACTAAAACATTCCAACTTATGTTGAAATAATGCGAAGCATGTTACCAAGAATCCAGGATGGTGCAATGCAGGACATGGCTAAGAGACGGCAACAGTGGAACTGAGTACTCTGCTGCCACTATCTAATTTTAGGAGCTGGGGCAATGGGATTCATCAAAATCCGATCAAAGAATTATTGAAGCACAGCCCGTGAATTTCAATTTAAGGTCATGTAACATTAATGGACAAGCATTGAATAGTTCCTTACAACTTGATATTTTACTAAAAAGTTCGAAAACCTCTTTCAAGAAAAGAAATAAATAACTGCCCTTTTCTTCTTTTTGTAAATTTTATTTAGGGTAGAGTTTCTTATGCAGTGAAGGCCAAGCATATAGGTCTTGTTAACTGGGTGGGGTGGGGGGGAACGGGTGGAAGATAAACCTGATCTTCCATTCTGTACAAAAATACAAAAAAATTAACAAAAAAATTTAACATTCTAGGTTTGAAAAAGATGCACTCGATCAACTCCTTCTGACAACTAAAACTGTTTTCAAGTTCCTTGATCATTCATTTTTTTAAAAAAAATGCGGAAGAGTGCACTTCACAGGCATGTTTATTTAAAACGCTGAAAGATGAAGAAAATAAGTACCAGAGAATAGTGGGAGAGGACATTATCAGTGGCCCAGGCTAATGTTTGGGGAGATATGGATTCAAATTCCACCATAGCAGCTGGTGGAATTAAATTTCAATTAATAACTCTGGAATTAAAAAACTAGCTTCAGTAATAGTGAGCAAGAAGCTATTGTCAGTGGCTATAAAAACCCATTTGGCTCATAAATGCCCTTTAAAGAAGGGAAATCTGCTGTCTTCAGCTGGTCTGGCCTGCAAGTGCATTGAGATATACAGTAATGTGGTTGACTCTTAGCTATCTCCTGAAATGGCCTAGTAAGCCGCTCTGTTGTATCAGACTGCTCTGAAGTCTACAAAAAGGAATGACATCGACTGGGACACCAGAGACAACAATTGCTAGCAAGGTCCTCCTTACTAGCATCTGGTCTGTGCCTGTGTGTGGGGGTGTGGGGGGGTGGTGGGGGTGGTGATGGTAGAGGCTGTGCTTAAATTGGGAGAGCTATCCCAAAGATTAGGCAAGCAACAGCCTGACATATTCATATTTAGTGAATTGTGCATTACAATGTCCTCTTCACCGTCCCTGGGTATGTCATGTCCCACTGACAAAGTCTCAAGGCTCCAGGCCAATTATCGGCAAGGAAACCACAGTCCTCCAATCCCATCACCACACTGCCATCCTATTCCCCAACAACACTTAGTTAACGAACCATTCATTACTCCTCCGTGTTGAACACAACTTGGAGGCAGCACTGAAGATGGCTTGGGTACTGAAGGTGGCTTGGGCACAGAATGTACTCTAGGGTGGGAGACTTCAATGTCCATCACCAAGAGTGGCTCAGTTGCACCGCTATTGACTGAGCTGGCTAGATCCCAAAGGACAGAGTAGATAGACTGGGTTTGTGAAAGGTGATGAGGAATGAGCAAGAGGAAACAACCGATTTGACCCCATCCTCAGTGATCTACCTGTGCTCCATGAGAATATTGGAGCAACCATTCTTTAAAAAATGATTTTCCTTTAGGATGCAGATATGCCCACAGTTTTTCTTTTACTTATTCATTTTATAGGATGTGAGTGTTGCTGGCTGTGTCAGCATTTATTGCCCAACTCCAACTGCCCTCCATTTCAGAGGGCATTTGAGTGTCAACCACATTGCGGTGGATCTGCAATGGATTTGGAGTAGGCTAAACCGGGTAAGGACAGCAGATTTCCTTCTCTGTAAGATGTTAATGAACTACATGGATTTTGTTTTACAACAATGGTCTTAATTCAACTTTATTTCTAGATTTTTTTTATCAAATTCAAATTTCACCATCTGCCATGGTGGATTCATACCCAGGTCCCCAACATATTAGCTGTGTCTCTGGATTCTAGTGAAAATACCTCTACATTACCTGCCTCCCCACCCCACAGACATGTGGATAGTCAACTGTCCAAGCTGTATCACTTGCCAAAGATTATTTCTGACCACATGCAAGAATCAGTTTCAGGCCATATTTGACTTTGTGTAGGCATTCCTTTTTAAAACCTTCTCATTTCCAAACTTCCCACCTTTAAGCATTCCACCCAGAATATGTACACAAGGAGAAATGCCAACAGGTATGTGAATGAGGTGAGTCCACAACTTATGGGTTGGGGGGCTATATCTTGGCATGGTAAGCATGGGGTGGAATGGGGGAACGGGAGGGTAAGAAGGGGTAAAGGGAAGGGGCTAGAAGGTCTTATATATGCTCTTTATAACTGGCACAAAATCCCACAGCACCGAGGTGGGTGGGGAGGGGGGTTCTTCTAAACAGATTTTCTTGGCACCAAGCAGTATTTACAGCTCACTGTCTCTGAGCTTTCACCTGGCCAGGCTGATCCAATTGCAATCTACACATATCATCCCACTCCCCCCACACATCCTGCCCTCCCTCCTCAGAATTAAAATACAATCTTTCCTGGTACTTTTCTGCCAGGCAGGCGGTCGGAGCCAGGAAATTTTTCCGACTCTTGCCTCAAGGACAAAAATCTAGATCTTTGGGTTAAATATCTGTGTGAAACGTCAAATGAATAAATCTCCCTCCTCCATGTAGCTTGCGAAACCCTCATGTCAGGCACTCGGCAGGAAGACGAAGCTTTGGAGTAATGTCACCAGGTCACCCATTTCAGTGCACTTTCCAAACGGAGAGGAGAAAGTCTCCCTCTGGTGGTATCCCAGAAAAGGGACTGGGAGACAGTTCAATGTGTGTCTTGCTTTGCAAAATCTCCTCTGGGACCCACATCCACTAGACTGAAAGGCAATATTCATTTTGTTTGCTAAGCATTATTGAGGTAGGTGTTTCTAAGCTAAAATAAGAGGGCCAAACTGCCTTACACTTGTATGGAATAGTTTACTGAGAGAGATCTCAAATGGTTTCACATATGGTCAAACTCTTTGAAGTAGAGCCATTGTTGTGTTAACAAACATGAGTCAATATTCACACCATCAAGTCCCCTAACTAGTAATGTGATAAACGGCCAGTCGATCTGTTTTTGGTTGAGAAAAGAATGTTGGCCAGAACACCAGAAAAATTCTCTATTCTTTTTGAATAGTGCCATGGGATCCTTTGTTTGCACCTGGAACACACAGGGAAGCACTTGATTTGACATCTAATCCAAAAGGCAACAGTTCCACTGCTACAGCATTTCTTCATTACCGCACTAGGGTGCCAGTTTAGTTTGTGTGCTTAGCTCTTCAACAGTGACTTGAACCCACAGCATTTATAGCTTGCAGCTTTTGAACAAAGCATTAACGTCGGCATGGGTTGATAGGGTCCAACCGCCTGTTTCTGCATTATATATCCTACATGAAGTTGTGACCAACTGAAGAAAAACAGTATTAGCCAAATAAAGATTTTTCAAATCTAAATGTTAGATTTTCCCCTCACACTTTGTTATTCTCCTTCATGTTCCCATCACGCTACACAAAAACCTAATCGACTGGAGGAACAGGCTTATAGTTTTACATTGACTTAGTTGATCAGCCTGCAGCTTCTCCTCCTCTTCCAAAACCATACAATTCCACCTCTGTGATACTGCCCATCTCATCCTTGCTCCAGCATATCTGCTGCCGGACCCCCCCCATCCATGGCTTTGTTACCTCGAGACATGACTGTTCCAATACTCTCCTGACTACCATTTTTCACCTTTCATCAACTAGAACTCAACCAAAGCTCTGCTGCCAATTTTCTAACTCACATCAAGTGCCTTTCACTGTGCAATGATCACAATATGCACATTATCGAAAGTCATATTCAAATGAATGAATAGAGCAATAGGACAAGTTCAGGAGATCAAGTTACAACAGCAACTTGTATTTATTTAGTATCTTTAACCTAATAGAATGACACAAAGTGCATCAGAGACACCATAAAATAAAATTTGACAATGAGCTGCATAGGAGATTTTAGAGCAGCTACTTCTTTGATCAAAGAAGTAGGTTTAAAGAGTACCTTTAAGGAGTAAAGAGGTGGATAGGTTAGGGAGAAAACACCAAAGCTTACGGCTGAGGCAGCTGGAAGCACAACTACTGATGGTGGAGTAATTAAAATCTAGGATGCTTATAAGAGGCTGTAATGAGAAGACAGGAGATGTGAAGGGCAAATGTTTTACATAGAAGGTGGTGATTGTCCAGAATGCATTGCCAGAGGAGCATTCAACAGCAAAGTTAAGAGGCATTTTGAGAGATACATGAATAGGCAGGGAATGGAGGGACATGGGCCAAGTAGAGGCAAAAGATCTTTAGAAAGTATCACATATCAGCACAGGCTTGGTGGGCCGAAGGGCCTGTTCCTGTGCTGTACAGTTCTTTGTTTTTTGTATGACGGAAAATTGTAGGACTGGAGGAGATTACAGAGATAGGGAGCCAGGATTGGTCAACAAGCACAACGGTGATGGGCAAATGACATCTGGTGCGAGTTAGGACGTGGACAGAGTTTTGGGTGACCTCAAGTTTATGAAGGGTAGAATGTGAATGACCAGTTGGGAGTGTGTTAGGATAGTCCTGTCTGGAGGTAGGAATGGAATGGAATGGATGCAGGTTTCAGCAGCAAAAGAGCTAAGGCTAGGGTCGAAGTGGGCAATGTTACAGAAGTAGAAATAGACAGTCGTAGTGACTGTTTGATTGAAAATTCACTTCAGGATAAATATAACATAAAGTTTGTGAACATTCTGGTTCCGTCTCAAACAGTTGCCACAGCAGTGGTGAGGGAGCAGAGTTTGTCATGGGAATCAAAAAATTGGTTCAGTTTTTCCAATATTTAATTGGAATTCACTTCTGCTCATCTCATACTGAATAACAGATAAGCAGTCTGACAATATAGAAATCGTGGAGAGGTCAAGAGAGGTGATGATGGTGAGGTCTAGTTAGATGTCATCATATAAACAGTAAAAGGTTGCATTTTTGGATGATGTCACTGAGGAGCAATATTGCGTGAGAAATAGAAGGGGGGATTCAAGGATAGATCCTTCGCAGATAGAACATAGAACATTACAGCGCAGTACAGGCCTTCGGCCCTCGATGTTACGCCGGCCAGTGGACCCTCTAACCTAAACTATTCCAATATCATCCATATGCCTATCCACCGAACATTTGAATGCCCCCAAAGTAGCGAGTCCACAACTGCTGCAGGCAGGGCATTCCACGCCCTCACCACCCTCTGTGTAAAGAACCTGCCTCTGACATCCGTCCTATAACTACCACCTCTTAATTTAAAGTTATGTCCCCTCGTGTTGGTCATCACCATCCGAGGAAAAAGGCTCTCACTATCCACCCTATCCAGTCCTTTGATCATCTTATACGCCTCAATTAGGTCACCGCGTAACCTTCTTCTCTCTAATGAAAATAACCTCAGGTCCCTCAGCCTTTCCTCATAAGGCCTTCCCACCATACCAGGCAACATCCTGGTAAACCTCCTCTGCACCCTTTCCAATGCTTCCACATCTTTCTTATAATGCGGCGACCAGAACTGTACGCAATACTCCAAGTGCGGCCGCACCAGAGTTTTGTACAGTTGTAACATAACCTCATGGCTCCTAAATTCAATCCCTCTACCAATAAAAGCTAACACACCGTACGCCTTCTTAACAACTTTATCAACCTGGGTGCCAACTTTCAAAGAGCTATGTACTTGTACCCCAAGATCCCTCTGCTCGACAACACTATTAAGGGTCCTTCCATTAGCCCTATATTTCATATGCCTGTTATTCCTATCAAAGTGAATCACCTCACACTTATCTGTATTGAATTCCATTTGCCACCTCACGGCCCAGCTCTGCAACCTATCTATGTCCCTCTGCAAACTGTAACATCCATCCTCGCTGTCTACAACTCCCCCCACTTTGGTATCGTCAGCAAATTTACTAATCCAACCCTCTACACCCTCATCTAGGTCATTTATAAAAATGACAAACAGCAGTGGCCCCAAAACAGATCCTTGAGGTACACCACTTGTAACTGCACTCCAAGTTGAATATTTCCCATCAACCACCACCCTCTGTCTTCTATCAGCTAGCCAATTCCTAATCCAAACTGCTAAATCACCTTCAATCCCATGCATCTGCACTTTCTGCAGTAGCCTACCATGGGGAACCTTATCAAACGCTTTGCTAAAATCCATATACACTACATCAACTGCCTTACCCTTATCTACCTCTTTGGTCACCTCCTCAAAAAACTCAATAAGATTTGTGAGGCACGACCTACCCTTCACAAAACCGTGCTGACTATCCCTAATCAATTTATTCCTCTCTAGATGCTTATAAATCCTATCCCTTATAATTCTTTCCAAGACCTTGCCCACAACAGAAGTCAGGCTCACCGGTCTATAATTTCCAGGATGATCCTACTCCCCTTTTTGAAAAGAGGGACAACATTTGCCATCCTCCAGTCTTCCGGCACTATACCTGTAGCTAACAACGACATGAGGATCAAAGCCAAAGGCTCTGCAATCTCTTCTCTAGCCTCCCAGAGAATCCTAGGGTAAATCCCATCTGGCCCAGGGGACTTATCAATTTTCATACCATCAAGATTCGCTAACACCTCCTCCTTATGAACCTAAATCCTACGCAGTCTACAACCTGGTATCGCAATATTCTCCCCGACAACACTGTCTTTCTCCTGCGTGAATACTGACGAAAAATACTCATTCAGTGTCTCTCCTATCTCCTCAGGCTCCACGCACAACTGCCTGTTGCTATCTCTGACTGGCCCTAATCTTGCCCTAACCAATCTTTTATTATTTATATACCTGTAAAAAGCTTTAGGATTCTCCTTAATCCTATCCGCCAAAGTCTTCTTGTGTCCTCGTCTAGCTCTTCTCAACTCCCACTTTAGCTCCTTCCTGGCTGATTTATAGCTCTCTATTGCCCTAACTGAGCCTTCACGTCTCATCATTATATAAGCCTCCTTCTTCCTCTTCACCAGATATTCAACTTCCCTAGCACACCATGGTTCCCTCACTCGACCACTTCCTCCCTGCCTGGCAGGTACATGTTCATTAAGGACATGCAGAAGCTGTTCCTTAAATATGCTCCACATTTCAGATGTCCCCAGCCCTGCAATTTCCTGCTCCACCCTATGCATCCTAAATCTCTCCTAATAGCCTCATAATTACCTTTCCCCCAGCTATAACTACTGTTATAGTTAACAGTGCCCATCCCTTTCCATCACTAAGGTAAACGTAACCGAATTGTGGTCACTATCACCAAAGTGCACACCCACCTCCAAGTCTAATACCTGGTCTGGTTCATTACCCAGTACCAAATCCAATATAGCCTCGCCTCTTGTTGGCCTATCTACATACTGAGTCATGAAACGTTCCTGCACACATTGAACAAAAACTGACCCCTCTAACGTACTTGAACTATAGCTTTTCCAATCGATATTAGAAAAGTTAAAGTCTCCCATTACAACTACCCTGTTACTTTCACACCTATCCAGGATCAACTTTGCAATCCCTTCCTCTACTTCTCTGGAACTTTTTGGAAGCCTATAAAAAACTCCCAACAGTGTGACTTCTTTTTTGTTTCTAATCTCAGCCCACACTACCTCAGCAGACAAGTCCACATCAAACATCTTTTCTGCCACCGTAATGTTGTCCTTAACTAACAATGCCACTCCTCCCCCTCTTCTACCACCACCTCTGCTCTGACTGAAACATCTGAACCCCGGAACTTGCAACAACCATTCCTGCCCCTGCTCTATCCACGTCTCTGAAATGGCCACAACATCGAAGTCCCAAGCACCAATCCAGGCTGCAAGTTCATCCACCTTATTGCATATGCTCCTCGCATTAAAGTATACACTCTCCAAACCACCATCCCGTTTGCCACTATACTGCTGCGACCTAGAAACCTTATCCGTGACCTCCCTATTCACATCCTCCTGTATACTGGCACAACAATTCAGGTTCCCATCCCCCCCCGAATCAGTTTAAACCCCCCCGAATAGCACTGGTAAATTTACCCCCCAAGATATTGGTACCTCTCCGGTTCAGGTGCAGACCATCCCTCTTGTAGAGGTCCCACCTTCCCCAGAATGAGCCCCAATTGTCCAAATACCTGAACCCTTCCCTCCTGCACCATTCCTTTAGCCACGAGTTCAAATGTTCTCTCTCCCTATTCTTTTCTATGCTATCCCGTGGCACAGGTAACAAACCAGAGATAACCACTCTGTTACTTTTAGCCCTAAGTTTCCACCCTAACTTTCTGAATTCCTGCTTTATATCCCCATCCCTTTTCCTACCTACATCATGAGTACCTACATGCACCACAACTTGGGGCTGGTTCCCCTCCCCCTTAAGGATCCCGAACACTCGGTCAGAGATATCACTGACCCCAGCGCCCGGGAGGCAACATACCAACCGCGAGTCCCGCTCCTTCCCACAGACCCTCCTATCTATCCCCTTAACTAGGGAGTCCCCAATCACTAATCCAGATCTTTTCTTCCCCCTTCCCACCTGAGCATCAAGGGCAGGCTCAGCTCCCGAGACCCGTACTCCATGGCTTACCCCGGTTGTGTCTACATCCCCAACAGCATCCAAAGCAGAGTACTTATTGCGTAGAGGAACAGCCTCAGGGGAACTCTGCACTGACTGCTTCTTACCCCTTCTAACAGTCACCCATGTATCACATTTAGGAGTAACTATCTCCCTGTAGCTTTTATCAACAGCCTTCTCTGCTTCCCTAATAATTCTTAATTCCTCCAGTTCCAGCTCCAGGTCCCTAACACGGTCCTCAAGGAGGTGGAACTGGATGCACCTCTGGCAGGTATAATCAGCTGGGACACTACCAGTGTCCCTCACCTCAAACATCCCACAGGAGGTACATTGCACTGCCTGCACTGCCATCCCTATTACTTCCTTTACCCAGAAACAAATATAAACTTAAACTTACCTACTCACACTCCTAGTCTCCTTTTTTTTATTAGGTTAGAGGAGGGGGGAGGGTTGGGATACTCTACACGTGTAGAGTATCAGGATTCTTCACCTTCCCAATTTATGGAGGTCCAGGTGAAAAAAAAACTCCTGCACAGGCCTCCCTGTGACTACTTCCTGTTTCCGGTTTTAAGAGTTAAAAAAAAACAGACACGATTTTGGAAAAAAAAACACAGAAATTTACTCACAGCTCTCCTCACACCAGCCGGCTTCCAAGGAACAATAAGGCCGATTCTCCGAGGTAAGTAACTTTTATAGTGGAAAAAAAAACTCCTGCACAGGCCTCCCTGTGACTACTTCCTGTTTCCGGTTTTAAGAGTTAAAAAAAACCAGACACGATTTTGGAAAAAAAAACACAGAAATTTTCTCACAGCTCTCCTCACACCAGCCGCTCCCAAGGAACAATAAGGCAGAAGATGGCAGAAGTAACTTTGAAGGAATGGGAAGAGAAACATGAATGGTAGTTCTCTGGTCATGATTAGATAGTTAAGAATAGAACCAATCAAGGACAGTCACATCCAGATGGATGAAGGAGGAAAGATTTTGGAAAAATCTGGTATGACCAACTGTGTCAAAATTGCTGACAGGCTCAGAAAGAATGGGAACGAAAATTCACCTTGGTCAGATTCAAATAGGATGTCTTTTGTGACTTCGATAAGTGCAGTTTGGTACTATGGCAGAAGGAGGATAAGAAGGATTCAAACGTGGAGTTCCAGGGGAAGATGAGCCTGACTTTAAGTAATGACAACATATTCAAGAACTTGAGTAAGGAAAGGGAAGTTAAAGATGGGGCTTCACAAAATGGAATGGCATAGGTGGTGTTGTAGAATACAAAGGATGGTCCAGTAGCACAGTGGTTAGCACTAGTGCCTCACAATGCCAAGGATCTGGTTTCAATTCCCGGCTTAGGTCACTGTTTGAGCGGAATCTGTACATTCTCCCCACGTCTGCATGGATTTCTTCTAGATGTTCCAGTTTCGTCTCACAGATCCAAAGACATGCGAGTTAGGTGCATTGGATATGCTAAATTCTCCCTCGGTGTACTCGAAAAGGCGCTGCAGGATGGCACCTAGAGGATTATCACAGTAACTTCTTGTAAGCCTGCTTGCGGCTAATAAATAAATTTAACATTTTTTCAGATCAAAACTCTGAAGGTTTATAATTATAAAAATATGGGTAGCAAGTGGCATATTGGTTAGTACTGCTGCCTCAGAACACCAGGGACCTGGGTTCAATTCTGGCCTTGGTTGACTATCTTTGTGCAGTCTGCATGTTCTCCCCGTATCTGTGTGGGTTTCCAACAGGGTGCTCCAGTTTCCTCCCAAAGTCCAAAGATGTGTGGGTTAGGCTTATTGACCATGCTAAATTACCCCTCAGCTTCAGCGGAATTAACAGGATAAATACGTGAGGTAATGAGAATATAGGGCTTGAGTGGGATTGTTGTCCGTGCCAATATTATGGGCTGAACTGATTCCTTCTGCACTGTAGGGATTTTATGATTCTATAAAAAGACATTCTAAGGTATTGGTTCTATAATGCAATGCTCTTACAGAACATAATCAACAAGACCAGCAATGGTCTTAGTATTTAATCAGTGCTTAGCTGCCACAGTACAGTATTTTCTTCTCCAATTTCAGACTAATAACCCTGGTGGTTTTGCATCACAACCAGTCAGTGTACTTGCACATAAATTTGGAATTTTATATGCACAAATTATCAATGATATTTGGGTTTGTTTTTGTGACCATGCATCCAACCCAAATTGAGCTTCATCCAATTCAAATAGCCTGAAATGATATATGTCATGAGGGATTCTGGCAAAAATGGCAGAACCCCACAGTTCAACCACAGTAGACAAGGGTTCTCAGGTATATTTATTTTAAGAAATCTTTTATAATTACATTCAATTATTGGACTAGTTAAACTTGAAGGGGAGAAAATGCCTGGATGAAAACCTCCCACTCAACTTACCACCCAGAGGTTTAATTCTCCAAAGCCAGTCTATGATGTCCTCACATGAACCAAGGATTGAAAGTTGCTCCCATTTTGTCTGTAGATGGTAAAATTATGAAAAAGGTTGATGTTGATTTATTACTGACAAGTTAACTAAGCTGAATATAGTAAACATTCCAATAAAAGATAAAAACCATTAACCCACAAGGTTATGTTAGCATTTGTTATACTAAATCATGCTTTTTTTTTAACTTCGGTTCTTTAAGTTGCTGTTTCTTTCCATTATTCATAGGTTAAAAACTTCTAGCTCTTTTTCTGATGAATCTTTACGATTAAATTAGAGCGTGACCATCATTTTTATTACCCAAAGGCAAATTATATCGGGCAAATTAACATGCCAAAATTCATTTTTACATTATAGGTTTTGAAGTAAATAATACAGAAGCAAATCCATTTCAGATGTGTTTCGGAAATAAACCTTTCTGAAGGGAGAGATGAAAATGATATATAACCACAATAACAACCACAGCAAATAAATAATAAAAGCAAATCACTGCAGGGGCTGGAATCTAAAACTGAAAGAGAAAATGCTGGAAAATCTCAGCAGGTTGGCAGCATCTGTAAGGAGAGAGATTAACTGACATTTTGAGTGCAAATGACCACTTGTCAAAGCTGACAAAACTGACAAAAATAACTACAGTAAGTTATATCTATTTAGAACCTTTAATGTAATAAACTGTCCCAAGGTGCTTCACAGGAGCATTATAAAACAAAATAAGACTAAGGGTCACACCTATGCGGAGTCTCCATGTCCTCCCTGTGTCTGTGTGGGTTTCCTCCAGGTACTCTAGTTTCCTCTCACAGTCTGAAAAAATGTGCTGGTTAGGTGCATTGCCATGTTAAATTCTCCCTGAGTGTACCCAAACAGGTGCTGGAGAATGACGACTAGGGGACTTTCACAGTAACTTCATTGCAGTGTTAATGTGACCCTAATAAATAAATAAGAAACAAATAATGTGGAGATATTAGGCCAGGTTGTTAAAATAATTGTCAAAGCAACAGATTTTAAGGAACAATTTAAAGCTACAAATGCTGAACTCAGTTAGTAATATACATCTGTGCATTTTCTAAAGGTCGAACTACCATCCAAATATGTCAGAAATACTTTCTCACCACATAGACTTTCATTTTAAAACCATAATATCACATGGATGAAATGTCGTAGTTCTCTGCAAATTTTTATTGAACTTGACAGGGGCAATTATACCTGGTGCTTAAAAGACACGCTTATCAGATCTTTGGCCATCACAGAATAATGATTTCTGGGAGTTGATTTGCAAGGAATCATTGTTTTACCTTCCCAGAGCATCTCATTCAACAATGCTATGACTTAGTTCAGCTAAAAATGACCAGAGCTATACAGTTCATGCATACTAGCGACTCTTCAGTTTACAGAAACAGCAGATATGTTGCCATTCAATTGCCATCCCATATTAACTTATCAACAAATTAGACAAAAATTGTGCCCACATAATTAATAACACTAACCATTTTTCTCCTTGGTTAGTTGGTTATTCCATTACCACCTCCCACAAATGAAGTAGATCTGCAATTTTGGCTATAGTGTGTGATTGATATATATGAGTTCTGTTTTGGTGTCTTTAACTTGCATTAACCAAGAGGAGTGGACATTATTCTCAGGTTACCAAGTTAGATTTCCTTGGTAGAGATAGGGGTTGGCTAGATTACGCCACAACGCTGATGAGATGTAGAAACTTGTTGGCATTTTGATGGAGGCAAGCTGTCATTTACATCAGGGACAGATATACCAGCCATTGAGTGGCCAGGGGTGGAGGGGTGAAGTGCATCACTGGAAATAAGGGTCACATTCTGACTAGCTTTGGCAATCTTTGCTATGGCTGGAATTTTGGGTTAGTAATAATGAGAGCTGCAGACATTTTCACAGACTGTGGGGAGGGTAGATTTCTAAAACAAGTTTATCCCTTTCTCAGAGTTACAAAGTCAATGTGCAGAGGGGACAGGACAAAGCCTTAATCCATTCCATGCTTGCACTTCAACTGTCATTGAGAGGCATGATGGCACAGTAGTTTGCACTGCTTCCTCACGGCACCAGGGACCTGGGCTCAATCTCAGCCACAGGTCACGTCTGTGTGGAGTGTGCATGTTCCCCCCATGACTGTGTGGGCTTCCTTCTAGTGGTCCAGTTTCCATCCATAGTTCAAATATGTATGGGTTAGGTTAATTGGTCATGCTAAATTGACCCTAGTGTCAGTGGGATTAGCAGGGTAAATATGTAGGGTTACAGGAATAGGGCCTGGATGTGATTGTGGTTGGTACAGACTCGATGGGTTGAATGGCCTCCATTTGCACGGAAGGGACTCTAAACAATTCAAGTTGAATCCAATTCGTGGTACCCACAAGAGAGACATACAGATCCAATCTAACACAATCTAAGAATCGTAGCTTACTACACCTGACATTACATTATAACACCTGACCTCACGCTTGATCTCTGCCAAAAGGCCAAGAAGTGGTGGAGATCTGCAACCTGGGATAGGTTTCCAGTAGTGGGATAAAGCCTGTTTGTTCCACTGTGCTATTCACTGAATCTGACAAGTCGAGCTTTAAGTTGGTCTGCATTAGACAGCTAGGGAAGACCACTCCACCTTGACCACCTTTTGCCCCCAACACTCCAACCCTTCAAAAACAAGTTCCTGATCACAAAATCACTGAATCCCTTCAGTGCACAACAAGGCCATTTGACCATCGAGTCCACAATGAGCATCTTACACTGTCCCAACCTCATCCCCTCTAACCCTATATATTTATCCTGTTAATCCCCCTGATCTTTGGACAGCGAAGGACAATTTAGCATGGCCAATCCACCTAGCCTGCACATCTTTGGACTATAAAAGGAAACTGGAGCACCCGGAGGAAACCCACACAGACTCAGGGAGAACGTACAAACTCTACACAGACAGTCACCCAAGGCTGGAATTGAACTCGGGTCCCTAGCACTGTGAGGCAGCAGTGTCAGGTGAGTGAAGTGACTCACCTGATGAAGAAGCGGTGCTCCAAAAGCTCATGATTCCAAATAAACCGGTTGGACTTTAACCTGGTATTGTGAGACTTCTTAATGAGCCTTAACACTAGCTTCATTGAATTAGTCACTGTACATTCCATCAGCAAATATTCTAAAGCAGTCAGCATTGTGAGTTCTGAAGCAATTGATGCAGCAGATTGCTCATCAAATCAAACATTTTCTAATGATAAACTAAAAAATCTGTGTAAACTTTCACGAAATGGATATGGAGAAGTCTCAGTTCTGTTCTGTGTTATCTTGCAAGCAGGAAAATGAATGCAGCTTCTTTCTCCCCTCCTACATCATTTTGCTGAGAAAAAAAGACGCACAAACCGAACATCACCAAATCTTCTTTAAAAGACAGTGGTGGAATTGTCCAGCCATTCACGCACTGCTACCACTGCCAGCAAGAACAAAGAGTTTGGCCCTGAGCCAAATCTGCATTCACTGCAGTGAAACCAGAGAATCCCAGCCGTGGGTGAGGTCGGAGAATCCGGCCCAGCATCTGGTACCATATTAAATACTTGAATATCTATTATCTGATGTGTTATCATAAAAAAAGTCAGTTTATCAAAATCAATAATGTTCTATGCAATGACTAACTTGCAATGCACATGCATTTAAAACTACTTATTAATCACATTTGAAAGGAATTCAATTACCAATAGGGAAAGTGTTCACATCTATGATCCATGTCCTAGCATTTGGGTAAATTTTACTGCTTTTTTTTTGTAAATCTCCTTGGGTAGCTGTAGACTTTGTGTCTGCGTGGCCATCACTTCAGATTGAGCTTGACACCTTCTCTCAAGCAAAGTGATCATAGGCCCTTAAGACATTCCTTTACCTCCAGGATATATTCCTCCCTACAGCTCTGAAATCAATCACTAAACTAATAATAAACAAACAATATGCTGTCATAAATTAACCCTTTGACAAATGATAAGTTGCAAAACCAAAGTTTTAAAGTAAAGTTTATTTATTAGTCACAAGTAGGCTTACATTAACACTGCAATTAAGTCACTGTGAAAATCCTCTGGTCACCACACTCCAGCGTCTGTTTGGGTACACTGACAGAGAATTTAGCATGGCTGATGCACTTAACCAGCATGAGTTTTGGACTGTGGGAGGAAACAGGAAACCCGCACAGACACGTGGAGAATGTGTAGACTCCACAGAGACAGTGGCCCAAGCTGAGAATTGAAGCTGGTTCCCTGGCGCTGTGAGGCAGCGGTTCTAACCACTGTGCCATCATGCCGCCTTACTTTGTTATTGGGGCGGTATTCCATTGACAAATGTTTAAACTGTAATTACAATAGTCAGAACTCTCTGGTCGTTCAAACCCCGTGACTGTCACCGGCAGGAACGGAGAACTTGGTCCTCAGCCAAAACTCGGTTCACATCAGCAGGACCGGATAATCCCAGCCACCAGTAATTCGGAGAAGTCGGGCCAACATTATCGAAGAATTTTAAAGAAGAATTGTACTAAGTGTATGATTTGATGAAGTTCAGTTTTGTGGGACAGAATTTCATGTGTGACATACATACTCGGGGAGTGGAAGTGGAAGTGGAAGTGGCTGTGATTCCTAGTCCCATCCGAGTTCAATTCAGAATCATGTTGTTATGCTAGAAGTGAACAGCGTAAATCGCAGCCACATTGTAACAGCAGGCTCAGCAGGAGCAGGCATGGAGCAGGTGCATAGCGTGAAGTTTAGAGTTGGCATGTAAAAGCCACAGAAGTATCACAGCCTGCCGAATAACCAGCATTGGTCGACACAGAAGTGGGGTCTAGTTGCCAGCAAGAGGTTAGCAGCATCCAGAGAGCTGCACACTGTGCTGAGCCCAACCCAGAAAATACTCTCCCAAAATCCCAAAACGTAGAACATAGAACATTATAGCGTAGAACAGGCCCTTTGGCCTTCGATGTTGCGCCGACCAATTAGGAAAAAGCAATGACCCTCTAACCTAAACCATTCCCCTTTCGTCCATAAACTTATCTACTAACCTCTTAAACGCCACCAAACTTGGCGCATCTACAACTGCAGCAGGCAGGGCATTCCATACCCTTACCACCCTCTGGGTAAAGAACCTACCTCTGACATCTGTCCTAAAACCACCACCCCTTAATTTAAAGCTATGTCCCCGCGTGCTAGCTTTCTCCATCCTAGGAAAAAGGCTATCACTGTCCACCCTATCTAAACCTGTAATCATCTTATATGTTTCAATAAGGCCTCCTCTTAGCTGCCTTCTTTCTAACGAAAACAACCTCAAATCCCTCAGCCTCTCCTCATAAGACCTGCCCTCCATACCAGGCAACATCCTGGTAAATCTCCTCTGTACCCTCTCCAATGCCTCACATCTTTCTTATAATGTGGGGACCAGAACTGCACACAATACTCCAAGTGCGGCCGCACTAGAGTTTTGTATAGTTGCAACATGACGTTGCGGCTCCGAAATTCAATCCCCCTACCAATAAACGCTAAGACTCCATATGCCTTCTTAACAACCTTATCGACTTGACTGCCTACTTTCAGGGATCTATGCACATATACACCAAGATCCCTCTGTTCATCAACACTATTAAGAATCCTACCATTAGCCCTATACTCTACACGTTTGTTATTCCTGCCAAAGTGCATTACCTCACACTTTTCCACATTAAACTCCATTTGCCACCTCTCGCCCAGCTCTGCAACTTGTCCAAGTCTCTCTGCAAACTGTAACACCCCTCTTCACTATCTACCACTCCTCCGACTTTGGTGTCATCCGCAAATTTACTAATCCATCCTTCAATACCCTCATCCACATCATTTATAAAAATTACAAACAGCAGGGGCCCCAAAACATATCCCTGAGGTACACCACTTGTAACCAAACTCTACGATGAATATCTTCCATCAACCACCACCCTCTGTCTTCTATCTGCTAGCCAATTTCTAATCCAATTAGCTAAATCACCCTCAATCCCATACATCTGCATTTTCTGCAGAAGCCTTCCATGTGCCACCTTATCGAACGCCTTACTAAAGTCAATATATACCACATCAACTGCCTTACCCCCATCCACCTCTTTGGTCACTTTTTCAAAAAACTCAATAATGTTAGTAAGGCACGACCTACCCTTCACAAAACCATGCTGACTATCCCCAATCAATTCATTTCTCTCTAAATAACTATAAATCCTATTCCTAATAATTCTCTCCAATACTTTGCCCACAACAGAAGTAAGACTCACCGGCCTATAATTCCCCGGAAAGTCTCTCTTCCCCTTCTTGAACCATGGGACCACATTCGCTATCCTCCAGTCTTCCGGCACTATACCTGTAACCAACGACGACCTGAAGATCAGAGCCAGAGGCTCTGCAATCGCCTCTTTCGCCTCCCAGAGAATCCTAGGGTAAATCCCGTCCGGCCCAGGGGACTTATCTAACTTCAAACCCTCAAAAATATCTAGCACATCCTCCCTATCTACTTCAATACTTTCCAGTTTGCAACCCTGTATCCCAGTGTTCTCCACAACTACATTTACATCTCCCTGCGTGAATACCGAAGAGAAATATTTGTTCAGTGCCTCTCCAATCTCTTCAGGCTCCACGCCCAACTTCCCACTGCTGTCTATGACTGGCCCTAATCTTGTCCTAACCAATCTTCTATTCTTAACATATCTAAAGAAAGCTTTAGGATTCTCCTTAATCCTATCAGCCAAGGTCTTCTCGTGTCCCCTCTTAGCTCTCCTCAATTCACTCTTTAGCTCCCTCCTGGCTAATCTATAGCTATCCATTGCACTAACTGAGCCTTCAAGCCTCATCCTGATATAAGCCTCCTTTTTCCTTTTAACCAGCGAATTAACTTTTTTAGTACACCATGGTTCCCTTACACGACCATTTCCTCCTTGCCTGACAGGGACATACTTATCAAGGACTCGCAGTAGCTGCTCCTTGAATAAGCTCCACATTTCAGATGTTCCCAGTCCCTGTAGTTTCCTAGTCCAACCTATGCACCCTAATTCCTCCTTATGGCCTCATAATTACCCTTCCCCCAGCTATAACTACTGCCCCCAGCTTCATGCCTATCCCTATCCATCACTAAGGTGAACGTAACCGAATTGTGGTCACTATCACCAAAATGTTCACTAACTTCCAAGCCTAACACCTGGTCTGGCTCATTGCCCAGCACCAAATCCAATGTAGCCTCACCTCTAGTTGGCCTATCTACATACTGAGTCAAAAAACCTTCCTGCACACTTTGTACAAAAACTGACCCCTCTGACGAGCTAGAGCTATAGCTATTCCAATCAATATTAGTAAAGTTAAAGTCCCCCATAACAATTACTCTATTACTTTCACTCCTGTCCAGGATCAACTTTGCAATCCTTTCCTCTACCTCTCTAGAACTTTTAGGAGGTCTATAAAAGACTCCCAACAGGGTGACCTCTCCTCTCCTGTTTCTAATCTCAGCCCATACTACCTCAACAGACAAGTCCTCATCAAACTTCCTTTCTGTCACTGTGATACAGTCTTTGACTAATAATGCCACTCCTCCCCCCCTTCTACCTCCTTCTCTACTCCAACAGAAGCATTTGAACCCCAGAACCTGCAACAACCATTCCTGTCCCTGCTCTATCCATGTCTCTGAAATGGCCACAACATCGAAGTTCCAGGTACTGGTCCAAGCTGCAAGTTCCTCCACCTTATTGCGAATACTTCTTGCATTAAAGTATACGCATTTCAAACCATGCCCTTATCTACCCGTACGCTGCTGTACTTTACAGTTCTCATCTATGACCCCCTATTCTCGTCCCTCTTAACATCCAAACTACTCAGGATCCCCACCCCCCCCCTCTGAATCAGTTTAAAGCCCCCTGCATAGCCTAGAATAGAATAGAATAGAAAATTGCAAATTTTCCCCCAAGATATTGGTTCCCCTCTGGTTCAGGTGTAGACCATCTCTCTTGTAGAGGTCCCACCTATCCCAGAATGAGTCCCAGTTGTTCAGGAAAACATCAACTCAACGTAAATCCTGAAACTGCCAATTCCTATATTTGTTCCATTCCCCTTTTATCCTGCCCTGTATCTATCCTGAACTTAATTAAACAGTCGGAGCAAGATTTTCCGGCCATGCTCACCCCAAGACCAGAAAATCCCGCCCGAGGTCAATAGACCTTTGCATGGTCCATGTCACACTCACTATGATTTCCGTAGCAAACAGGTGGGAAAATTCTGCCCTTCATCTGTCTGTCCGTGTTTCTCATGTGCCAAGCTTGAAGTCACTTAGGGCACGTAAGATACTGGTCATTCAGAGACTTCATCCCTTCAACAAGCAGCATAGTTGTCAGTAGGGACACTGCTGATCCATGCCTGCATCTACTGATCAAAATATCACATTTCAAAGTTACATTGGAATACGTGCCTGATGGGTGGTAAGGTGGCACAGTGGTTAGCACTGTTGCCTTACAACACCAAGGACCTGGGTTCGATTCCCCACTTGGGTCTGTGTGAAGTGTGCACATTCTCCCTGTCTCTGCATAGGATTCCTTCGGGTACTCCGATTTTCTTCCACATTCTGAAAGACATGCTGGTTAGGTACATTGGCTGTGCTAAATTCTTTCTCAGCGTACCCGAACAGGCGCCACAGTGTGGTGACTACAGGATTCTCACAGTAACTTCATTGCAGTGTGGATATAATCCTACTTGCGACAAAACTTTTTTTTAGATGTCATCACACGCTATTTAATGTGTTTCCGGGTCTGGTGCTCATCTGCCCCAGTGATAAAATATTCTATCCATGATTTTCCTTTTGCGACAAAGTAATATGGGAAGGGAGGAAGAAGCCATGTTCATTTTTCTAACTGTGAGATAATCCAAAGAGAAGTTGACCTCCTGCCAGAGACTATTTCTACTCCCTACCCATTTTGTGTATGCCTTGCACAGTTTTATTTCATAAAAGATTGCAGAAACTTATATTTTTCTGTGTCGGGATAACCTTGAGATACTTTTGCGTTGGCTCAAGTTTCCTTGAGCATTAAAACAGTGCATTTTTCATGCCTACCAAAACCCCACTGTACTCATTTATACAGATGAATGTTTTAATTTGCCAAGATTTGCATTTAAGGTGCTCCTGCAATCTTAAAGTTTGAATGTTTATTTACTAGCATCACAAGTCTGCTTACATTAACACTGCAATGAAGTTACTGTGAAAATCCCCTAGTCGCCACACTCTGGTGCCTGTTCAGGTACACTGAGGAAGAATTTAACCTTTGCTAATGCACCTAACCAGCATGTCTTTTGGACTGTGGGAGGAAACCGGAATACTTGGAGGAAACTCACGCGGACACAGGGAGAACATGCGAGTTCCACACAGATAGTGACCCAAGCTGGGAATCGAACTCAGGTCCCTAGCACTGTGATGCAGCAATGCTAACCACTGTGCCACCATGCCACCTGTGACCTTACATTGAGGAATAGGCACAATAGTTCATAACTTCAGACAAGTGTAATTGAGGAGTTAGGAGCTGAAAAGAATACAAACGTCATTTGCTGATCACTGAATTCTGTGAAAATTCTTCAAACCCTTCCTTGACACCCCTGCTCACTCGCTCTTGCATTTTATTTTGCTACTATCCTCTCTTTCATTCCCAGAAAATGAGTTTGGTGGCCCCCCAGCCTTACCCAGTTTCGAATCTATAATCAGATTCGGACAAGGAATGGTTTTCTCAAAGAGGATACTGCTTGATGACACAATATGGAGGAAGAGTTTTGGTGTGTCCAGGCAAAAGGAAGCAGCTAATCTGCACTCCCCTCCACACTGTGTGTATAGACCTAGTCTTCAAAGCCTCTTTCACTAATATGCAATTAATGGTTTACCTCTTCAATTATAACATTAGGCATCTTGACCATCATCATTTTAAGGATTTGTGCTCCTCAAGTTGCTCTGTCTTTCGAAATTTATTGACAGTAGCCCTCAACATTTATAGCTCCCCCATTCCCTCACCACCCACCACCCTGCCCCTCCCAAAACCCACCCACCCACCACCCCTGTCTTCTAACCTGCCAGAGAGCATCTATGCAGTAACAATAGAACTATCTGTGTGTACATTGTGCAGCTGATGAATGTCCTCTTTCACAGGACAGTCAAATTCTTCCACTTGGAAGTCATCCACTGGGTAGAAGGGAAATAGAAACAGGGACTGCAAAAGGATAATAGATTCTTGGGGTGCAGCAAACTTGAGATGGTATGATGGCACAATTGTTAGCACTGCTGCCTCTCAACTCTAGGGGCTTGATTCGATTCCAGCCTGGAGTAATTGGCAATATAGGGTTTGCACATTC
This sequence comes from Sphyrna mokarran, assembly GCA_024679065.1. NCBI lineage: Eukaryota > Metazoa > Chordata > Chondrichthyes > Carcharhiniformes > Carcharhinidae > Sphyrna > Sphyrna mokarran. Next base: position 57,002,470 of record JAGIQG010000016.1, on the reverse strand, counting down.
TCCCTGTGTCTGCATGCGTTTCCTCCAGGTGCTACTGTTTCCTTCCACAGTCTTTGGGAAAAGATGCTATCTAACCTTATCTATGCTTCTCATTATTTTATACATCTCTATAAGATTACCCCTAAGCTTCCTACGCACCAGAAAAAAAGTCCCAATTTCTCCTTATGACTTAAAACATCAAGTCCCAGTAGTATCCTAGTAAATCTTTCTGCACTCTTTCAAGTTCAATAATATCCTTTCTAAAATAGAATGACAGAACTGTACACAGTATTCCAAGTATGGTCTTCCTAATGTCTTGTACAACTTCAACAAGACATCCCAACTCCTGTATTCAACGTTCTGATTAATGAAACCAAGCATTCCGAATACCTTCATCACCAGCCTGTCCACTTGTGATTCCTCTTTCAGGGATTATAAACTGTACCCCTAGAACTCTTTGTTCTATAACTCTCCCCAGTGCCCTACCAATAACTGAGCAGATCCTGACTCGATTCGATCTGCACTGCAGCATTATTTTCTTGTGCCAGATAGCAGACTTCTTTAGCCCAACAAGGCTTTGCCATGATACATCACTTGAATAAAAGAGGTCCAGTGAAATGCATGCTTCATTTTTTAAAGGAAAGTGGTCATAAGCAAGAAAATTGAATGGTTTATTTGAAATAAAATACTTATATTATCAACAGAAAAAATTGTTTCTCGATAATAAGGCTTCTTACTCTTTCTCAATGCCATAGTTTCTTTTTTACCTAAACAAATTTGCTTATCTCTTGTACCTAATAAGCTGGGGTCCTGGATGGTTAGTTTGTCAGTCTGCAAGGGCAATGGGAGTAAGGTGACCTTTCACTCTTTGTAACAAGCTTCTGAGTCAATTACTGCTGGCTGCATCGCTAAAGGTGCTCTTGGCTATTTTGTCAACCATTTTTGCATTGTAAAATTCCTAAGCAGGATAAGGAAGTCTCAGTGATTAAATATTAGCAATACATCTGATTTAAATATTGATATGGTATCTGTCACCTCTAGATGTTTTTAAAAGAGCTTGCTGCTTATATTTCTACAAGAGAAGTGGGTGGCGCAGTGGCACAGTGGTTAGCACTGTTGTCTCACAGCACCACAGACCTGGGTTTGATGCCTGGCTTGAGTCATGGTCATTGTGGACTTTGCGTGTTCTTCCCGCATCTGCATGCGTTTCCTCTGGGTGCTCCAGTTTCCTCCCACAGTTTGGAAGACATGCTGGTTAGATGCTTTAGCTGAGCTAAATTCTCTCTCAGTGTACCTGAACAGTGCCAGAGTGTGGCGACTAGAGGAATTTCACAGTAACTTCATTGCAGTGTATGTAAGCCTGATTTGGAACTAATAAATAAACTTTAAAAAGTAAGTGACATCTAGTGGTTGAAGGTATGTTCCATGCTGGCTTTATCTTTACTCTTAGAAACTCTAAAAAACCAAGTCAACTCTTGATTAGGATCGGTCTGGTGGACTGGCTGAAAGTAAAATCTAATTTGTAATCAGGTAATTTTTCAATCAAATGAGTAACAATGGTAAAATGTAACTGGAAGAATTTTTGAAACATTGTTATTTAAATGACACATGTAAGTTATGTGCACAGAACCTTCAAGTGTTGTCTGCCCTATGCAAGTTAATGCTGAGATGCATTCACAATGTTTCATTGTGGGAAACCTGTGCTCTGAATACTTAGTTCTTTTGAAATAACAGCATGATGATTATTTTGGTATTTGACAAGATAAGGCTGTGCTACCTTCTAATCACATGAGTGAGACAGCAGAATTGCTAAACTACAAATGCTAACAGTGTCAAACTCTTAAAGGGAAACTACACATACCAGATATTAGACTGATTCCAGGACTGGGAGGATGATCTCATGAGGAGAGATTGGAATGGTTAGGTTTGTATCTATCAGAGCTTAAAAGAGTAAGAGGCGACTTGATCAAAATCTTTAAGATCCAGAGGGGTATTGATAGTCATTTAAATGGTCATTGGATAAACATATGGATGATATTGGAATAGTGTATGTTAGATGGGCTTTGGATTGGTTTCACAGGTCAGTGCAATATTGAGGGTTGAATGGCCTGTACTGCGCTGAAATGTTCTATTTTCTATGATAAAGTGGATGAGGAGAGGATGATTCCCCTTGTGGGAGAACCCAGAACTAGGGACCACTGTTTAAAAATAAGGGGTCGCTCATTTAAGACAGAGATGAGAATTTTTTTTCTCTCAGGAGCTCTCTTCCTCAAAAGGTGGGGGAAACAGATGCTTTAAATATTTTTCAGACAGATCTAGATAGATTCTGGATGAAAGTTCATCGGGGGTTGGCAGATATTTTTGGGGTTGAGATTAGAATTAGATCAGCCCTGATCTTATCAAATGCAGAGCAGGCTCGAGGAGCCGAGTGGCCTACTCCTACATCTAATTCACATGTTCGCAACAGAGAACCATTTCATTTGAAAATCCTGAATTAAGTGATTAGACCTTTTCTCAAAAATATTGCAGCATACACTTTCAAAATAATGGTTAAAATTACCTCTATGAAAATTAATTAGGAGAACATCCACTGAATTAAAAAAAAAGACATGTATTGATATAACTTATTTCACACTCTCCAGGACATCTCAAAATGAGCTACTTGTTGAAATGCCGTCATTGATTCTTGTAATATGGTTGAAACCAACAGTCAGACAAAGACAAATAATTTCAATGATAAGTTAATCTGCTGTTGATTGAGTGATAAATGTTACCCAAGACACTTGGAGTAATCCTTTCTTCTTCTTCAAATACTATGTAAGCAAGTGGACAGTGCGCAGATTCAACATTTCCTCAAGACAGGAGACCTGGCATGCAGCCCTGCAATGAAGTGCCATGGAATGGAATCTGAACCTGGAGCTTTCTAAATAAGTGCTAAAGATGCTACTACTGAGTCAAGCTGACTTCAAACAATGTCTGAACAAGTTTTCTCACAGCAAACAATTTTCAAATGTGGATTTAGATGTTTTCCCGGCTGAGATTAGAGGAACTATGGGTAGCAAGACTCCACAATCAGCCTCACTCGATCACAATCTCTTTCGCTCCATCCCAAATGGTACCCTCTTCTTTGAAGTCCTTCTCAAATGTACTTCACTGCATCTTCTTTGATTGACTCCATCTTCTTCTTCTATCTAGTGGTGTCCATTCTACTGCCAACGACATATCCAGAAGGGAAAGTAAGTGTCCTGACAGCCTCAGCCATCTCTCCATTACAATGGCCTGCCGGTGCTCTGACCAGTTCTCCATAGCACTTCTTCCTTGTTGATGTTGTCTCTCCACGTGATGCACTTACATAGGCAGTGCTCATAAAAGACATTCAGCATATGTGACACCTTTACTGTTCTCTTCCTTGTCTTTGTGGCATAGTTTGTGGTCAGCACTACAATGGCTGCATCTTCATGGCAATCTTGACCATGTTGGCAAGTAGACTGTGTGGCGCCTCTGGAAGACTGATTCTGCCTTGCCAGTTCTTATCAGAACATCAATCTCTACATCACCCTCTCTTAAGGTGTTGCTTCCTAGGTAGAGGAAGCAATGGACAAGTCTTGTTGCCACCCAGACATTAATGTCTTGGTCTCCTTGCTGATGATACATAGACTAACCATGGCATTACTAATCTCAAGACTGATGATTTTGCCATGGAGCAATTCTTCATCCACAAAAGTGATGTTCCTGCAGCTCATTCAACCATTATTATTGCGACAGGATACCACAGTCTGCACCGAGCTTCACCTTCATGATAAAATCAAAAAGCAAGAGTAAAGGAATTGGGGGGGGGGGGGGGGGGGGGGGGGGGGGGGCACGGCGGCGGCGGCAGGTGGGGGGGGGGGGGAGGTGGGAGTATGCAGCCTTACTATACTCTTTGATGATGTTGAAGGAGTCCAGGTGCCCTGTTAGTCGTGGAGCAGCAGCTGGAATGCTGTGAAGATATTAATACAATACTGTGGGATGATGTATGTTCTTGCGATGCACCATAGTGACTGCTGAAGGATTATTGAAAGTCTCCTTGAAATCAATAATAACAAGTGGTTTCTAATACTCAAGATTTCACTTTATGATGTTCCTGAGCATAGAAACCTGTCCAAAACATGATCTGCTACCCCAAAAATCTGTCTTTTCTTCATCCATAGCAATGTCTATTTCTGCTTTCAGGCTGTTCAGGAGCATCAGACTAAAGACCTTGGCAGGTCTAAAACAGTGCTGTGTCCCTTCCATTATTGCAGTTACTGAAGTTCCCTTTATTTGGCACATTGACAATTACTGCTCACCTCCAGACACCCAGGACCTCCTCCACCATCAAAACCTTGTTGAATATGGTCATGAGCTCTTTTGTGACAGTATTCTTGCCATGTTTCAATAGTTCTGCTGGTGTGTCATTGATCCCAATTCTTCAAATTCTTGATGGATCTTTGAACATTATGTCTGGCAATTTCTTCCAGGTTAATATTCAACTGCTGAGTTGTGATGTTGTCAATAAACTCGAATGTGAAGCTGGTGTATCTCCAATCTATGTACATATATGTATATATTTGAATATTCATTGTACCCTGAGCAGAAAGCCAGCTTTTACTTTATTCATTTGTGGGACATGGCCGTCGCTGGCTGGCCTGCATTTATTGCCTATCCGTAGTTGCCCAAGAGCAGTTGAGAGTCAACCACATTGCTTACCTCTGGAGTAACACGGAGATGGAGTCAATAGAGATGGCCAGATCGAGTAAGGACGGCAGATTTCCTTCTCTAAAGGACATTAGTAGACCAGATGTTTCTGACAACTGACAATGATTTTATGGTCATCAGTAAATTCATAATTCCAGATTTTTTTTATTGAGTTTAAATACCACCATCAGCTGTGATGGGATTTGAACGCAGGTCTCCAGAACTTTAGTTGAATTTCTGGATTAATAGTCAAATGATAATCCAACTAGACCATTGCTTCCCTGTTTACTCATTTACTCTTGCACTTTCTTTAAATAAATGTTCAGCTTATTATTATTATAGGAATTTAATCAAATCACATGAGACATTACACACTTCTATAGCAATTTTAATCTCAAAGTTAAATGATGAGACATTTTCACATCTATTTTAGTATGTTAATCAACAAAAGAGGTCAGCAGACAATTGAAATGTAAATGCTGGAAATATTCAGCATGTCTGGCAGGATCTACGGAGAAAGAAACAAAGTTAACAACCAGTATTTAATGACTTCGCTTGGGCAAGGCTCATAAAATCCCATCCGAGGCCAATGGAGAATTCCGGGGTGGGCGTGGCGTAAAATTCCAGCCCAACATTTCAAATCATTGGGCATTTGAGACTTTGCAACATTTTCTGATTTTACTTAAGATCTCCAGCACCTGCAGTATCTTTCTGTCACAAAGAATAAATGTAACAGAACAAAAGGGGCAGTTTCCTTAAGCGTTAAAGGAAATGCAGTGGGTTTTTTTTTATTTTAAGGATTCTTCAAACTATATCATTTGAAATCCAATAGGCTCTGCACAGCTGATTCTGAATATGTTATGGGATGAGTTCTGTAAAGTCCCTGGCACAGTCAGTCAGCAAGTGGGAGAGTAACTGGTCTACATCCAAAGCACTTGATCCAATCTGATACCAAACGATGCCATGTAAAAGTTATGGTCACTTGAATTTTTTAGACAATAGTAATGATGAAAATGCAGAGGTCTCAATAAAATGCAAAGGAAGTTTCGTATTCCACGATTAATTCATGAATACCAAGCTACCTTCATTTGGCTGTGCACCCTTACATGACTGTTGGACTGTAAACAGATCTGCTTATGTAATTAATAATCGAGTGTTTTTGCAGAAAGGCCCCAAGTCCTGAGACCAAAGGGTAATTTATAATGTTCAAGAGCTTAACTCTTTGAGAACATGAGTGTCTAGTTTTATCTTAATTGTGTTTCTAGAAGGTTATTAAATTTTCTTCAATCTGAGAACTTGGTGGAAGGTTTTTCATGGCAGGGGTGGAATTTTGCACTCAGCAGTACAGATCTCTTGGGCAGAAGGGGACATAACCTCCATTCCTGACCACCCTCAACTTCTGACTGAAATCATCCACCAGCCAGCCAATTAGTGGGAAACATGCCAGCAAAGAAGCCCAGAATGGGCTTGGAGGTATCAAGGAGGTGTCAGGCTCCTGGGCAGAAGAGATTGCCAGTGGCAGGTTTAAAGAAACACTATTAGTAGGTCTGCTCAAATGAGAGGCACTGAAGGAGAAGGTCAAAGGAAATGGTAAAGTCAGCAAGTGAAGCCAACTTGCAGTCAAAGTGGCCCTATTGCAAACAAATAAGTGGAAGTCATTGAGGCTGAGGAGAGAAAGTCAGGGAACTGTTGAGAGTCAAATTCAACCGTAGTCCTTCGGTAATGGCAAAGGAGCATGCCCGGAGGGCCCCACAGTTCAATGATGACTCTCTTTGAACCCCTCTTTTTGTAAACATTGGGAGGCTCTCCTCTCATAGTATGGCAAGAGGACACATTCCCATCTGGCCAAGAAAGTCAAGATGGAGTCAATAGAGGTGGCCAGTAAGACGAGCTTATGAACAGTATCTGGCTACAATGCAGAAAAAGATTGAACAATCTTCTGCATTTTTCAAGGGTGAGTGAGGAAACTGATTGTCAGTACGCTTGCATACCCGTGGGTAATATGGATGTGGTGCATCTGGGAGGTGTCTGCCAGAGTTAAGCATGCAATGTCCCTGCAATCCCATAATATTAATGCTTGCCAAGCTCTGAGGGGCTGGAGCATGTTGTCTGGGAAAATCATCTACAACAGGGAGCAGTGTAGTGATGCACAGTGCAGAGATGATGGAAACCAACCCCAGTGACTGATGCATCCAGATATGGATCTACTAATATACTATTATCTTCACAGATGAAAATGGACCTGCAAAATGTCAACGACAGATAATGAATTGCCCAACCTGACAGTGTTAATTAGGGGAGGTTTTGTTACTGGACAAGCAAGCCAGAGGTCCAGGTTAATATTGTAGAGAGATGGGTTCAAATACTATCATGGCAGTTGATGGAATTTAAATTCAGTTAAAAGCAAAGCCAGTATGAAGCTATTCTTGATGGGGGTGACCATGAAACAATTGGCAGTTGTTGGAAAAACCCTTCTGTGTTAGCAATGTTCCTTAGGGAAGAAAATCCGCTGTCCTTACTCAGTCTTGCTTATATGTGACTCCAGATGCACAGTGGGTGAGATTTTCTGGTCTTTCCCACTGGTGGGATGATGACAGGTTCCCTGGTCACAGTGGATGTGAACAACAGGAAACCCTCATTGACAGCGTCAGGACTGGAAGAGTCTGCCACCAGCCAATGATGGCCACTTCCACCATCACCACAAAACACAATATTGGTGAGTTGGGGGTGAGGATGGGAATACTGTCCAGCAATTTGGATTATCCTTAATGGGGCCCTCTGAAATGGCCTGGCAAGCTATTCAGTACACAGGCAATTACTGATGGACAAGAAATGTTGGTCCTGCTTGCAACAAACATTTCCCATGTTAAATTTTGATTTGATTTTGATTTGGTTTATCATTGTCAGATTTATTAACATACAACGAAAAGTGTTGTTTTTTGCGTACCACACAAAGCACACCATTCATTGAGAAGGAAATGAGTGAATGCAGAATGTAGTGTTACAGTCACAGATAGGGTATAGAGAAAGATCAACTTAATGCAAGGTAAGTTCATTCAAACGTCTGATGGCAGCAGGGAAGAAGCTGTTCTTGAGTGGGTTGGAATCTTTTGTATCTTTCTTCTGATGATAGAAGGTGGAAGAGAGAGTATGTTGGGATTGTGTGTGATCCTTAATTATGCTGGCTGCTTTGCCGAGACAGTGGGAAGTGTGGACAGTGTCATTGGATGGGAGACTGATTTGTGTGATGGATTAGGCTACATTCACGAATTTTTGTAGTTTCTTACAGCCTTGGGCAGAGCAGGAGCTATGATACAACCAGAAAGAATGCTTTCTATGGTGCATCTATAAAAGTTGGTGAGAGTCGTAGCTGACATGCCAAATTTCCTTAGTCTTCTGAGAAAGTAGAGGCATTGCTGGGCTTTCTTAACTATAATGTTAGCTTGGGGACCAGGACATCTAAAAACCTGAGCCCCTCGATCCTTTCTACTTCATCCCCATTGATGTAGACATGTAGGTATGTTCTCCACTACACTTCCTGAAGTCAGTGACAATCTCCTTCGTTTTATTGACATTGAGGGAGAGATTATTGTTGCCACGCCAGTTCACCACATTCTCTATCTCATTCCTGTTTTCTGTCTCTTCATTGTTTGAGATCTGACTTATTAAGGTACTGTCATCGGCAAACTTGGAAATTGTGTTGGAGGGGAATTTGGCTCACCGTCATAGGTGTATAGGGAGTATATTAGAGAGCTGAGAACACAACCTTGTGGAGCACCAGTGTTGAGGATGATCATTGAGGAAGCGTTGTTGCCTATCCTTACTGATTGTGGTCTGTGAGTTAGGAAGTTCAAGATCCAGTCGCAGAGAGAGAAGCCGTGACCAGGCCACGGAGTTTGGAGATGAATTTCGTAGGAATAATGGTGTTGAAGGCTGAGCTGTAGTCAATAAATAGGAGTCTGACATTGATGAATTTAAAAACGGATGATGTCATTAACACTTTAATCACAAATCATCTTTAAGAAATAAGAACATTGTAGAAGAATTTGTGTTTAAAGAAGATACAAATCTCCCCAGCAGCCAAAACCTCAGCAACAATATTTAAACACTGGACAAGTGCACTGATCTGCCCTGTAGAGTCATCAAAGCTCTCCTCTCTTGTATTGGCTTTAATCCTATCCTGTTGATCTTTGATGCTCTCCTGCACATCTGTGCAACCCACATCCTATAAGCTTTATTAAGTGTCAGGCAATTAATTGCTTTAAATATTTGGTAATTTTCTTCATGAAGAGGGCAGGCCTTTGAATTTTATACCCGGTCACCTTCCAGAATCCTGAAATCGGTCTTAAATATATTGGAGACGTGACTAGATGCCTGACTTAACATTCAAATGGAAGCGACAGCCGTTCCAACTCCCAATCATAAAATTTGGCCTAAAATAAAAGCAAATTACTGCGGATGCTGGAATCTGTAACAATAACAGAAAATGCTGGAAAATCTCAGCAGGTCTGACAGCATCTGTGGAGAGAGAATAGAGCCAATGATTCACAATGACCCTTTGTCAGAGCTGAGAGCAAAGAAAATCAGAAAAAATTCCTACTATGAGGGTGCTGTAATTGGAAAAAGGGAGTGTAAATGAATAAGAAGACTGAGAGAGGGACTAAAAGTATCCATTAAAGGTTCAAAATGCGTGAATGGCAGAACAGAGGTACAGATGGTTATAAAATTTGGCCTGATGTTTTAATTTGATTTAACATGTGCAATTGTTTTATTTGTTTTTTCAGGATTGAAGTCAAGGAAGAACTGGCTTATGAGGCAAAGCAGTGCAGTTGGATTTGTTTCGCTTTGACAAGGGGTCAATCTGGACTCGAAACGTCAGCTTTTTTCTCTCTTTACAGATGCTGCCAAACCAGCTGAGATTTTCCAGCATTTTCTTTTTGGATTTGTGTAGCACTGCTCTAACACAGACTTAACACAGACAAATAGGTTGAATGACCTTCTGTAACCCTTCTGTTGTTATTGCATGGGATATAGAATCAATTTCTGACCTTTCTATCCTGGATTCGACCCAGGACAATGATATCATATTAAACTATGAAATTAAAGAGACTAAATCATTCAAGGCATATCACAACAGCATATTTGGAAAGAAGCCCATTATACTTTTGAAAATGGGTTTAATCACATAAAATGAAAACGGTAATAAAGAGTGGGCAAAATTTTCCAGCTTTTCACACCGGCGGGATTTTCTGGTCCCGTTGCAGTGAATGAGATTGGGCTGAGCACCAAATTCTCCGTCCTTACTGCAGCAGTAGCGGGGCGTGAACTGCCGGTAAGATTGCACCCACCTTCTTTTGAATCTAAACTAATTCCAGAAAGAAACTTTCTGTCAATACAGTTTACTTTTCCTATTGAGATGAAACTCTAACGATGGGAAGTTCTGCACTGAAAGTATGGATGTTTGCCATTGCAAAAAATGTAGCCCAATACACAGCAGTAAAGAATCTCGGATGACAACACAACATTATACACTGCAGATGGCTTCCTCATAATGAGAGATCAGAATGTCAATGTCATTATCTCAGCCAACCACTATCATTCTGCATTAGATCTATAGTGAAGTTGCTGAAATACTTTGTAGTGTAATATGGTGCACGAAAATAATCAATCACCCTGTCTTGTTAATGCTGCACTTCTATTCACATACCACTGAGGTCAACAAAAGGAGATTCGAATAATACTTTTGTAAATCTTTTCTCTTTAAGATAATTTTGGCCATGAGCCAATTCTTCCATTATACACTCAAAAGCGAGTTGTATTACAGTAGAGGAGAAGGAGAAGTCGGATTGTGATGTGTAGCACCAAATTCCTTTTTGGAAACCAACACTTCACATTTTCCTCTCTTAACAACAGTAGAGTAAGTGAATTCCTGATTTAAATAACAAAGGTGAGACAAGGCAGTAAACGCTGGAACTCTGGCAGCTTTCAATCTTCTGTACCGCAGCCACTTGAGGAGAACCTCCTAAGACAAGATTAACTAAGACAGTATGTAAAACAAGTGTCATGGGCTTTCACCAGGATAATTATTAATAGTATGATTTGCTAGGGTAAACTTGGAAATTACCATGAAAGTTTTCTTGTGCGGAGTGCATTCCTTAGTATCTACTGTTTGTACAGCGTCATACAGTGCAGAGGAGGACCTTCGGCCCATCAAATTTGCACTGACATGCAAGAAACTTAAGGACTCACATATACTCCCATTTACCCGCACTTGCCATAGCGTTAAATGTTATGTTGTGCCAAGTGCTCATCCAAGTGCTTTTTAAAGGTTGTGAGGCAACTCACTTTGACCACTCTCTCCAGCAATGCATAACAGGCCATCAACACTTCTGGGTAAAAAAGCTTTTCCTCACATCCCCCCTAAATCTCCTGCCCCTCACCTTCAATTTGCTTCCCTCCTGACTGACCCTTCAACTAAGGGAAACAGCTGCTCCCCATCCACTCTGCCTATTCCTTTAAAATCTTGTACACCTCAATCAGGTCACCCTTCAGCCTTTTCTGCTCCAATGAAAACAAGATGTGGAGATGCCGGTGTTGGACTGGAGTAAGCACAGTAAAAAGTCTCACAATACCTGGTTGAAGTCCAACAGGTTATATTGTAGCACAAGCCACAAGCTTTCAGAGTGCTGCCCCTTCAATCCGAGCCTATCCAATCTCTGCTCATAACTTAAATGTTCCATCTAAGGCAGTTTCCTGGTGAATCCCCTCTGCACCTCCTCCAGTGCAGTCACATTCTTCCCATAATGTGGTGAACACCACAGCACACAGTACATCTAGCTATAGCCTCACCAAAGTTTTATACAACACCAACATGGCTGCTTTGTTTTTATAATCTACGCCTCAATTGATAAGGGCAAGTGTCCCATTTGCTTTTATCACCACCCCATTAACATGTCCTTCCATCTTCAGAGATCACTAGACAAACAAGCCCCCAAGGTCCCTTTGTCCCGCAGAACTTCCTGGCGTCATGCCATTCACTCAATGCTTCCTTGTCAAATTACTTCTTCCAAAGTACCGTCTCACACTTTTCAACCCTTCTGCCACTTAACTGCTCATTTGACCATCCTGTCTACAAGTTCTTATCACCCAAGACACTCAGTCTCATTGAAAACCACCCAGCCAATCTTTGTGTCACCCACAAACTTACTAATCCTACCTGCCACAGAGCCATCTGTGTCATTTATATAAGTGACAACCTTTATGCTGGACATGGTGGTTAGTGTAAATACTGCAACAATCTGCTGTCAAAGAGCACTAATTACAAGCAGGTTTTGTATCACTGTCATTTTCCCACCAGCCTTGATGACTTCAGTGTTTATTTTCTCATTATAAGTACATTTATTCACCACTGGTGGCTCCAAATCAAGGTGACCTGGGACACGCTGTGTGTTAGTTAACCTGCAACATGCCATCAAATCTCTCCAGTCATTGCTCATGCAGTCTATGGTCAGCTGAGTGTTCTAACAGAGGCACGGATCTAGCTATGGCGCAGTTTGTTAGTCTGTCTGTGTTCTTCAGAGGATTAATAAGCCATGTTTGCAAAGGATGGCACTTACCATGAAATTACCAGTTTTTTATTTGATGTGCAGGATCAAAGGTTTAAGGATTGGCTGCTGGTGGCATTGGAGACATCATACAGTTTCCAGGCACCAAGCACAGGTTGACAATGCTCTCCTGGTTATCACACAGCGGTCAGTAACTCATTGGGTGAAAGTTCTTGAGATTTATACAGGCATAAGAATCTCCCAAAGGAACTTCCAGGATGATTTGTACAGCCAATGATGTGCAAAGGAATGTGCATCACCCGCAGAATATGGCCTGCTATTTCCAGCTGTCTAAATTTGTTGCCTCTAATTTTCCCAAGTGCCCCCTTCATTATCTGGAAGTAGCCAGAGATCAAGAACCTTATATTACCCACCATATATTAAATTGACTTTTCTCTGTGTCCTACTCTGACTGTAACATCACGTTCTGCACCCTCTCCTTTTCTCCTCCCCTATATACTCTATGAATGGTATGCTGTGTCTGTAAAGCACGCAAGAAACAATACTTCTCACTGTATCCCAATTCCCCTGACAATAATAAATCAAATCAAATCAAAGAATTGAAGGTAGCAATTATTTTCAATGCTGCCTTAGTACTGCATGAAAAGTGAAGAAACTCACAATCTCTCGAAGTGCTGCTTTCCAGACAAGAGCAATTGTGATTACCTGGTCTATATAAACTCCATGGTAGTAAAGATTCCTGCTAGCTCTTCTATTTCTATTTGCTCTCTCTGGAACTATAGCTTTGTCATAATATAGAATCATAGAATTCCTACAGTGCAGAAGGAGGCCATTCGGTCCATCGAGCCTGCATAGACAATAATCCCATCCAAACTTTATCCCCGTAATCCAATGTATTTACCCTGCCAATCTCCCTGGTATTAAGAAGCAATTTACTATGGCCAATCTACTTAACCTGTATATCTCTGGACTTTTGTGTTCTCTATCTTGCTGTCCTCTATCCAAGAGGACAGCTCTATCCTCAAATTCTTCCACCAACCGTGCATTTAGGATCCAAACACTGTGCTGTACAGACTGACCAGAAAGTTTAAACTTTTTACTTAGCCAAAAAGCACTTACGCACCAAAGGCATTTATCTGAGAGTAGTGGAGGATTCCATCACATATCATTGAAAGTGGTGTTCGCCCAGTTTATTTCACGCACGATTTATGGTGGGAAATGGAATTGTTGACACCAACACTGGTGACAAGCAACATAGCAGTTGATCCTGAAACCAGTGCAGGATTCCAATTTGCATATTGTTCCAAAGATGTGCTTATTTTCAAATATACAATTTCTCTTTCTTTTTCTTTGTCTGGCTGAACTTTGGAAAAACAGAAACACTTAAAAGACAATGGAGACAGTCCAGATGGCTGCAATATATAGCTATCATCCCACCAAGTGGGATGGAAAAAAAAACTTCAACAGCCCTGTGAAGCACGAAAGACCTCATCTTCTGCTGGTTTTGTACTAATCTGTAACTTTGCACGTGTTTCTTAGATGAAACATCAAAATGCAATTACCTGTTCTAAAACAACAATTGTAGCAGATGTGGGCTAATGGAATTTCTCCCAAATGTACAACTAGCAGAGTACTTGAAGGGATTGTTTACCAAGCATGAGAGTGGTCAAGACAACGCTGCACTTAAACAAACCAAAACTGTTTGCCTGCTCCACCTTGTTCTATCTCAGAAGTATCTTACACAGATTTGCAAAGTAACCAGCCTGAAAACAAAAATTCATGTAAAAACCGAGATCTCTTGGCAATAGAATGTGGAAATCTGTTCCATACATCTACACCCAGAAAGACAAAATGGCCACAATGTGGAATCGCTACATCCAGATCTGCAATAGAACAGCTAACCATCTGCTCCTTTATTTCTTTGCAAATTGTAAAAGATCCTTAAGCCTATATTCTCTTGTTCTGCCATCTGTGCTGTTTGTGTGATCCAGGAAAATGTGTGACATACCATTGGTGGATGTGATATACCTAGCTTTTTTAAAATTCAGGAAATAGCCTTAATCAACTTACCTTTTTCTTTTTTGACTTGAGAAGACCGTTCTGATGAATTCTTTACAAATTGAAAGTGTACTCTTGTAGTACTGGCAAAGCAATCCTTTCCAAGACCAATATAATCAGTCTTAGAGGGAGAGAATAGAGGAGTCATTTCATTCCTCCTCATGTGACTGTACCAATTTAAATTGCCTGGTAGTTCTGCTTACTTTGAACCACATTGCGATATAGGAACATAGGAGTTAGAAACAGAAGTAGGCAATTCAAGCTTGCTCCGCCATTCAATCAGATCATGGCTGATCTCTTTCTGGGCTCAAATCCCCCTTCCCACCTGTAGCCATATCCCTTTAACCCACTCTTTTTATAGAAATATATCTGTCTCCTTTCTGAAACTATTTAATGATTGAGACTCCATTGCGCTATGGGGCAGCAGAGTCCACAAATTCACCACCGTGTGCGAGAAGTAGTTCCTTCTCATTTCAATTTTAAATCAACTGCCTCTCAGTCTATATTGTGGCCTCTTGATCTGCCCAAGCCACTTGAAAATCAATTTGTGTTGAATTGGGCTTGGATGTAAATGTTTCTCTTCAAATTTTGTTGACCTTTCCAATCCATAAAGTGGAACGAAAATTGTTCTCAACAAGTGGAAGGGATACTCTGGGTTACTGAAGTCTCTCTACTCGTAGGCAGTTACATATGCAGAAAGCCAAGAACAGGGTATTGAACTTGTTATTGAATTTTGTCTGTGGCCATTTCAGGAGACACTTTTATTTTTAATTAACAATTAAATTAATTAAAATTACCCCATTTTAAGTAATGGCCATTGTCAAATAGCGATGAGAATAGACAAGACGCTTGAATAAAGAGTTTAAACTGTTGCAGCCAGAAAGAAAATTAAGTCCCCAAAAAATCAGATTTTGGAAAATAAAGTAAGCAGATTTAAGTTATTCCAGAGGGAAAGTTTCACTGTGAAGCCAAGTATCTATTGTACAAGGCTCTAAAAAACTTCCATTCTGTATCTGGCAAAGTACAACACTACCTCACCACCCAGTGGCACAGAGCCTGAGAGTGTTGCATCAGCAACAAGGGCTTATTATTCAATCTCAGAAACCTGCAGGGAATTTGCAGTTGTGTGCAGAATGAGTAAAGCCTTCCACAGTCGTCGCAGGAGCTTTCTTTCCTGCTGGGGGTTCACGGGCCCGCCTCTTCTGCCACATCAAGCATTCTGAGCAGCGTGGACGTAAAGCACACATTTCTGCAGACGCAGTGTAGCAGGTCTCTGAACAAAACACTTTGAGCAGTCCAAGGCAAATAAAATTACCAAATCAAACTTGGCATATTGGAATAGGTACAGGATAGATGGGGTGGGAAAGTGGCACAGAGTGAGGGTTGTTACTTTGGAGAGACAAGAATCTTCAATGGTCATAGACTTCTGACATAAAAATGAACCTTGAACAGAAGTTAAAAATACTGTCCCGATTTTTAATGTGTAAAGCATTATTGAATTGTTATCCAATTGAACTGTATTTTGTTTGCATCTCATAGCAAGTATTAATTTTTACTCAGTTTAAATGCCTAATAGCTGCAACTATGAAGGCTGGGGAAGCAGAAAGGATACTGAAGTTTTAATAATGCACTATTCTCAGTGATAGTTCTTTTGCCACTATCCAATTTATCTGAAGCAGGATTTAACATGATGGCTGGAGGCCTATAATCAGCATGGAAAAACTTTTTGGTTTTTCTGCTTTTAGGTGAAGCATTGCTAAATCGCATCATCTATTAATAACAAGAAACTACGCGCTATTGAGTCATTTAAAATTAGCCATGAGAATTGTTTAGCTATCATATCCTTCAAAGAATCAGACACCAGCCGTGTGGGCGGCACAGTGGCACTATGGTTAGCACTGCAGTCTTACAGCGATAGGGGCCCGGGTTGGATTCCCAGTTTGGATTGCTATCTATGCAGAGTCTGCACATTCTTCCTGTGTCTGCATGGGTTTCCTTCGGGTGCTCCAGTTTCCTCCCACAGTCCAAAAGACATGTTGGTTAGGTGCATTGGCCATACTAAATTCTCTCTCGGTGCACCCGAACAGGCACCAAAGTGTGGCAATTAGTGGATTTTCAAACTAGCTTCATTGCAGTGTTAATGTAATAAATAAACTTAAAATGTCAATAATCCTTTTGCAACTTCTTTCTCTATAGATTCAGAAAGGAATAAATAATAAAATAATTGCAGAACAGTTCCTTTAATTTCTGGATTTCTTTCATCGAGAGATTGCAGCATTTTGAATGCGCAGTCCTGATCACAGCATGCTCTAGTTGTTGGAAAATCTCAGCAAGTCTGACAGCATCTGAAACACTTGAAATGTTGGCTCTATTCTCTTTTCACAGATGCTGTCAGACCTGTTGAGATTTTCCAGTATTTTCTGCTTTAGGGTCTAGCATCTGCAGTGTTTTGCTTTTATGCTTTTTTTTAATGTTAGTGGAATCCTACAGTCCCGACAATGGTCCACACCCTCCGGGGGTTTCTAGGCAGCAAGAGGTGCATTGACAACAGTGGATCGTAAAATTCTGCTGCCAACCAGCAGCGTACCACCACTTTCTGCTGTCGCAAAACACACTTGCAGAAGAGGAGGAAAATCCCACCTAGTGTATTCTAGAAATAACCAAAGATCAGGTTATACTAGATATTGCGCAACAAGTTTGGAGTAATTCATAATTTCTCGTGAAAGTTCCCCTAGGTAGTAGTGACTTTAATATGATTACAATATCCAAAGAAGTGTGATTTAGATGGATTGGCCATGCTAAATTATCCCTTAGTATCAGGGAAACTAGCTAGGGTAAGTGAATAAGTGCATGGGGTTATTGGGGGTAGGACCTGGTGGGATTGTGGGCAGTGCAACCTCAATGGGCCGAATGACTCCTTCCACACTGTACAATGTATCCAAGTGATCTGCTATAATTTCTTTAATAATAGCTTCAAACATTTCCCCTGTGACAAATGTTAAATTAACTTGCCTGTAATTTCTTGCTTTATATCTCCCTTTTCGAATAATGGAGATATATTTGCTATTTTCCAATCTGACAGATTTTCCCCAAATGTAGTGAATCTTCAGGAAATTGATACCAATACTTCAACTATCTCATTGGTCACTTCTTTAAGACCCTTGGATGGAGTCCATCAGGAACTGGGCCACTAAATTTCCACAAAGCATTTAATAAAATGCCACATCAAAGGTTATTGCGGAAAATAAAAGCCCATGGTACAGAGGGTAACATATTGGCATGGATAGAAGATTGGCTAGGCCACTGAAAGCAGAGAGTAAGCATAAATGGGTCTTTTTCTAATTGGCAAGATGTAATGAATGGTGTGCCACAGGAATTTGTGCTGAGACCACAAATGTTTACAATTTATAAATGATGACTTGGATGAAGGGATGATTGCCAGATGCGCTGATGATACAAAGCTATGCAGGAACGTAAGTGTAAAGAGGACATAAGAAGACTAATAAAGATTATAAATAGGTTAAGTGAGTGGGCAAACTTCTGACAAATGGAGTATATTGTGGGAAATTGCGAAATTGATCATTTTGCTGTGAAGAATAAGAGAGGAATATATCATCTAAATGGTGAGAGATTGCAGAGCTCTGATGTGCAGAAGGATCTAGGTGTCTTGGTGCATGAATGATAAAATGCTAGTATGCAGTAATGAGGAAAGCTAATAGAATGTTATCATTTATTGATAGGGAATTGAATGCAAATGCAGGAAGGTTATAAGTCACCTATAGAAAGCAGTAGTGAGATCACATCTGGAGTCCTGCGTGCAGAATTGGTCACCTTATTTGAGGGAGGGTATAAACTGGAACACATTCAGAGAAGGTTGACCAGGCTAATACCTGGAATGAGCAGATTGTCTTATAAGGAAATGTTGGAGAGGCTAGGCTTGTATCTGCTGGAGATTAGAAGAGTAAGAGGTGACTTGACCAAACCTTTAAGATTCTGAGGGATCTTGACAGGGTGGATGTGGAAAACATGTTTCCATTTGTGGGAGAATCTAGGACTTAAGGGCGCTATTTAAAACTAAGGGGTCGCCCATTTAAAACAGAGATGAGACAAATGCATTTCTCTGAGAGCCATGAGTCTTTGGAATTCTTCCTGAAAAGGCAGTGAAGCAAATCTTTGAATATTTTTAAAGCAGAGTAGATAGATTCACTGTAAGAAAGGGTGTGATAGGTTATCAGGGTAGATGAAATACAGATGTGAGGTTACTTTCAGATCAGCTACAAATAATGGAGCAAGCTCAAGGAACCAAATGGCCAACTCCTGCCCCTTGTTCCAATGGGATAGCACAGTGACACAGTGGCACTGCTACTTCAGAATGTCAGAGACCCAGGTTTGATTCTGGGCTTGAGTCACTGTTTGTGCAGAGTTTGCACATTCTCCCCATATCTGTGTGGGCTTACGTAAGAACTAGGAGCAGGAGTTGGCCATCTGGCCCCTCGAGCCTGCTCCGTCATTCAATAAGATCATAGCTGATCATTTTGTGAACACAGCTCCACTTACTCACCTGCTCACCATAACCCTTAATTCCTTTCCTGTTCAAAAGTTTATCTATCCTTGCCTTAAAAACATTTGAAGAGGTAGCCTCAACTTCTTTACCAGGCAAGGAATTCCACAGAATCACAATCCTTTGTTGAAGAAATTCCTTCTCAACTCAGTCCTAAATCTGCTGCCCCTTATTTTTGGGGCAATGATCCTAGTTCTAGTTTCACTCGCCAGTGAAAACAACTTCCCTGCTTCGATCTTATCTATTCCCTTCATAACCTTATATGTTTTTATAAGATCTCCCCTCATTTGTCTGAATTCTACTGAGTATAGACACAGTCTACTCAATCTCTTATAAGCCAACCCTCTCAATTCCGGAATCAACTTCGTGAATCTCCTCTGCACTCTCCAGTGCCAGCATGTCCTTTCCCAAGTAAGGAGATCGAAACTATGCACAGTATTCCAGGTGTGGCCTCACTTGCATTTTATACAGCTGCAACATAATCTCGCTGTTTTTAAACTTCATCCCTCAAGCAATGAAGGACAATAATCCATTTGCCTTCTTAATTACCTGCTGCACCTGTAAACCAACTCCTTGAGATTCCTGCACAAGGACACCTAAGTCCTTCTGCACAGCAGCATGCTGCAATTTTTTACCATTTAAATAATAGTCCATCTTGCTGTTATTCCTACCAAAATGGATGACCTCACATTTACCAACAGCGTACTCCATCTGCCGGTCCTCATCCACTCACTTAGATTATTTATATTCCTTTGCAGGCTTTTAGCGTCCTCTGCACACTTTGCTGTTCCACCCATCTTAGTGTCATCTGCGAACTTTGACTACACTTGGGTCCCCAACTCAAATCATCTATGTAAATTATAAACAATTGTGTCCCAATACTGATCCCTAAAGCACATCACTAGTCACTGATGACTAACCAGAAAAACACCCATTTAACCCCACTCTTTACTTTCTGTTAATTAACCAATTCTCTATCCATGCTAATACATTACCCATAACACTATGCATCTTTATTTTTTGTAGCAGCCTTTGATGCGGCACCTTGTCAAATGCCTTCTGGAAATCCAGATACACCACATCCACAAGTTCCCCATTGTCCACTGCTCATGTAATGTTCTCAAAGAATTTGACCAAATTAGTCAGACATGATCTGCCCTTCATGAACCTTTCCAGCTTCCTCTGGATGTTCCAGTTTCATCCCAGGGTCTGAAAGATATGCTGGTTAAGTGCATTGACCATGCTAAATTTTCCTTCTGTGTACCTGAAAAGGTGCCGGAATGCGGTGACTAGGGGATTTTCACAATAACTTCGTTTTGCAGTGTTAATGTAAGCCTTCTTGAGACACTAATAAATAAACTTAAAACTTTAAAAGTAATGTTGGTATTTAAGAGTGAACAGTTTAATTAATAAAATTTAACAAAACAGGTTTAATAGTTTAAATAACTCCCCGTCACAGAATTTGTTTTAAAAATTGAATCTGCCAATTGTCATTTATGCTTATTTAGGATGTTAAATAAACAATCCTGAACACAATACAACTATTTCCAAATGCCTTATACAGCAGATTAAATAATGGAACTTTGTGTAAAAACCATAAAAACAACAGAGATCAGATTTTACAAATTCTAAAAGCTTTGGGCAGCATGGTGTACAGTGGTTAACACTGACACCTCACAGTGCCAGGAACCTAGTTTCAATTCCAGCCTTGGGTCACTGTCTGTGTGGAGTTTGCACATTTGCCCCATGTCTGAGTGGGTTTCTTCCAGGTGCTCTGGTTTCCTCCTACAGTCCAAAGATGTGCAGGTTAGGTTGATTGGATATGATAAATTGACCCTAGTACCAGGGGATTAGCAGGATAAATATGCAGGATTACAGGAATAGGGCCTGGTGGGATTGTGATCAGTGCAGACTCAATGGACCAAATGGCCTCCTTCTGCACAATCGGGATTCTCTGAAATTGAGAAACACACCTGATTAGTTTTTAGTAGTTTATGGTATTATCATTCTGGAGCCGCTTAAGTCTCTCATCTGTTACCAGATTGTGAAGTTACAATTTCATTGATCAGTTATTGTGAAATAGATTTAATATGGTGCCATTGTATTCAGCTCTGTCTAATCCCCCAAAAGAAAGCCAGCTTCATTTGCCTGATTGTGCATTCTTGTAATCCCTTTTTAACTAGCAACAATTTATCTAAACAACCATCCTCATTTTCAGCTTATAAGAAGTACTGCCAATATAAGACGAAGGGAGCCAAAGGTTTTTTTATTACTTATCTATGAATATATCACCCCCCCCAAAAAAAAATAATGCTGACTATTAACCAAGAAATGGTGCATTTAGACAGGCAGAATAGGCTGCTCAAGCAAATAGGCTGAATTCTTCAGCCATCCACAGCGGGATTCTCCTGTCCCGCAAACAATGCACCCGTATTGGCAGGTTTCCAGCCAGCATGAGGTGACATCAGTGAGAATTGCCATTGACAATGGTAGGACCAGAGAATCCCACCACTTGCACGGTGACACAGAGGTTAGCACTGCTGCCTCACAGCATCAGGGACCTGGGCTCAATTGCTGGCTTGGGGTCACTGTCTGTGTGGAGTTTGTACGTTTTCCTCCTATCTGGATTAGTTTCCTCTGGGTGCTCCAGTTTCCTCCCACCAATTAGCCATGCTAAATTGCCACTCAGTGTCAGGAGAACTAGCTAGGGCAAATGCATAGGGTTATGAGGATAAGGTCTGGGTGGGATTGTGATTGTTATAGACTCAATGGGCCAAATGACTTCCTTCTGCACTGTAGGGATTCAATGCTGAACAATGCATCACCTACTTCCAGTGGGAAACATGGGCTGAGAGGCCAGAGAATCTCAACCAAAATGTTATTTTGTCTTTCTTTCCTATCTTATTAAATGACTTAAATCCTTCTTGGAATGCTGGATTTCCCAGTTGAGCATCTGTTTGTTGGCGAAGAGCTTGTGGGGAAATAGGTCATCAGAAATTCTTTTGTTCCTTGCATTATGACAGGTCCAAGCTAATAGCGGAAGCTCAACATCATATCTCTGAAAGTCTCAGTCATCAAACCCCTGAGCTGAGGAGGTTTGCAATACTTACCTCTCATCTTTAGCCCTCTCACCTCACACCTCCATCGCTTCAGGGCCACTGCTGTCAATCATTTCTTCCCACATCTACCTTCACTCTTTTCCAAACCACTGACCATATTTCTCTCCACCTCCTTCCCCTCCTAACCATTCAGTCTGGGCACCCCCTGCTCTGGGCATTATTGCAACCCTCACTTCCCTACACCTCACATCTTGCACTTAAACATCTGCACAAACTCACATGATAGGCATATTCCCGAAGGAAGTCACAAAGCTGCCAAATAACATCTCCCCAATCTCTTATACACAACCTGATGCACACTTTGTACACATACAACCAGCCACTCTGTACCCTGAGTCATGCACATTTGCTTGGGTCTGGAGTCACATATCAGTCAGACAGGATAAGGAGAGCAGATTTTCTCACTTGAAGGACATCACTGCAACAGATTGGTTATTGCCGCAACCCAATAGTTTAGTGATCATTATCAGATCAGCATTTTATTCCAGATGCATGACATAATTAAATTCACCCAGCTGTTGCATAGTTGCACAGTGGTTAGCGCAGCAGCTTTACAGCACCAAGAACCTGGATTTGATTACTGGCTTATGTCACTGTCTATGCGGAGCCTGAAGGTTCTCTTCCTATCTGCGTGGGTTTCCTCTGGGTGCTCCTGTTTCCTCCCACAGTCCAAAATTCGTGCTGGTTGAGTGCATTAGCCATGTTACATTCTCCCTTAGTATACCCAAACAGGTGCCAGAGGATGGCAACTAAAGGATTTTCACAGTAACTTCACTGCCATGTTCATGTTTATTTATTAGTTTCCCAAGTAGGTTTACATTAACACTGCAATGAAGTTACTGTGACTATCCCCCTAGTTGCCACATTCCAGCGCCTATTCTAGTACAATGAGGGAGAATTTAAAAATTTTAAAGTTTATTTATTAGTCAGAAATAGGTTTACATTCACACTGCAATGAAGTTATTGTGAAAATCCAGCATGGCCAATCCACTTAACCCATACATCTTTGGACCGTAGGAGCACCCGGAGGAAACCCACATTGACATGGGGAGAATGTGCAAACTCCACACAGACAGTGACCCAAGCTGAGAATCAAATGCAGGTCCCTGGTGCTGTGAGGCAGCAATATTAACCACTGTGTGATCATGCCACCTTCCAGTACAGAAGGAAGCCATTGTGTACAATGAAAGTGTTACATTCCATTGAATACAAGCTTTACTTTTCATTTGTTGAATATTTTGTGAAAAGAGGCCAGAATTTCCAAGGCAGGGCAATTGCATCGCAGTCGAATTGTCACTCCTGTTCTTTTTCACTTGTTTCAAGTCAGGAGCTGGACTTTTTCTCACCTGTTTTCTTGAACCAAGCCAGCTGAGTAATGTGCAATGTACCTGGTTCCTGAGGCTTTCAGTGCAGGGCAGCAACATCAGGAGAACTGACTGTGTTGCTCACATACTGTGTCTTTGTGTGGAAACCTTCTTGGAGATCCCCCAGGACATCTTCAGGACGATCTCAATGTTCCCACACCCAAAGATCAGAAATTCTGGACCATGAGTCACAAACTTCTTATCAAATTGTAACAAAACTGTGGCCAGCCAGTCAGGCAGAGAGTGTTTAATCCCTACCACCAATTGCCTTTGAAAACTGACAAACGCTATAAACAAGAACCTTCCAAATTGGACAATTTAATGCTTGGAGCTAGTGAGCCAGATGTACAAAGTAAACTGTCGACCTCTATGTCTGATTTTCACTCCACTGCTCAAAGCTCTCATGAAAGAACAAAGCAACCGTTCGTTTACAAGCTGCTTGTTCAGACCCATATAAGTTAAAGTACAAATAAGCAAGCATTTTCACGCGGAATGAAATCAGTTCAGTTGTTTGACCACAAACATTTTGAGATGGCTAAACTGAATTTGGAAATGCGCTGAACGCACTTTCACCACTTCAAAAATCCAACTGTTATTGCAATGAGTGTAATGACAGAATACGTTTGAAGCACACTTCAAAGCTTAGCATGTTGAGAAGAAATTTGTCCCAGCCATGTTATTTGTAAATATTTATCAAACTCTCAGCAAGATGCAAACTGACATCTTGCAGCAAAAAAAAAGTCTGTTCATCATAGACTGCATTCCTTAAGCTAAATTAAGACCAGCAAACTTGGCTTTTCCCCCTTTACACAGTAAGAAGTCTCACAACACCAGGTTAAAGTTCCATAGGTTTATTTGGTAATAAACGCTACGAGCTTTCAGAACACTGTTCCTTCATCAGGTGAGTGAAGAGTTCCAATGGCAAGCAGACTCACCTGACGAAGGAACAGCATTCTGAAAGGTAGTGGCATTTATTACCAAATAAACTTGTTGGACTTTAATCTGGTGTTGTGAGACTTCTTACTGTGTTCACCACTGTCCAATGTCGACATCTCCACATCATAATTCCCCCTTTGCCAGTGGACCTATTTGCTACACATTGCCATAAGTGACCTGCTGGCATCAATGAGGTGGATCTCATTCTTGTGTTTTACACATCAACGGTATAACTGTTAAACACACTGGAGAGTGTTCCAAGACTGCAGTTAAATTGTGGCATTCTCATCAACTCATAAAACCACAGGCGTGGAAATCATGCATCTCATGAATACAGCAGAACCTCAGATTCTATTAGAAGTCTGGCACTCCCTCGCAATTATGTTACTTTATATTGAATATATAAATGCGTAAGTGTGCTTAAAAGCAAGGTTTGCTTACAACAGGCTGCTGGGAATGGTGTGACTAGTGTTACAAAGTCAAGAAAGAACCTTCACCTGAGGTTATTTTGTATAAAATAGCTAGCATTTCAGGTGACACAACAGTCAGCATTGCTGCCTCACAGTGCCATGGACCCCAATTCAGTTCCCAGCTTGGTTTACTGTCTGTGTGAAGTTTGCACATTCTCCGTGTCATAGAGGTTTACAGCATGGAAACAGATTCTTTGGCCCAACTTGTCCATTCTGCCCTTTTTAAACAATTGCCCACGTTTAGCCCATATCCCTTTGTACGCAAACGCAGGCAATTGGGGCTTCGGTGACTGTGTGGAGTTTGCACATTTTTGCTATCGCTGCATGGATTTCCTTTGGGTGCTTCGGTTTCCTCCCACAATCCAAAAAGATATGTGAGTTAGGTGGGTTGGCCATGTTAAACTGCCCATTAAGTGTCAGGCAGACTAGTAAGGTTAATACGTGGGGTTACAGGGATAGGATCTGGATGAAATTGTGGCCAGAGCAGACTCGATGGGCCAAATGGCCTCTTTCGGCACTGTAGGGATTCTATGATTCATAGTGAAATAATGTAGTATATCAGTGCAATTACTAGTTTATTATACTGTATATGTTGTAATCTTTGTCTCATACATGTCTATGTTACTTCCAATAAAAAATTGCAAGTGTTTACTCAGAAAGTAAACTAGCCAAACTCTGAAAAAGAATTCAAATACTGAAAATCTGCCATAAAATGAAAAGAACTGGATATGTGCAACAGATCTGGCCGCATCTGGAAAAATGTTAACTAACAGAAGGTGTCTCCTCGAAACTTGAACCTACCTTTGCTTTCTCGGCTGGCCGCAGACCTTTTGACCTCCATTTTATCAGCTCCAAAGGTGGTGGGACCAGAAACAACAGAGTTGTGAAATGAACAAAGAAAATTACAACACAGGAACAGGTCCTTTGGCCCTTCAGGCCTGCATTGAAAATGCTGCCCTACTGAACTAAAGCCCCCTACTCTTTTGGGAACCATATCCCTCTATTCCCAATCTATTCACGTATTTGTCAAGACACATCTTAAAAGTCACTATTGTATCTGCTTCCACTACCACCCCGGCAGCAACTTCCAGGCACCCACCACCCTCTGTGTAAAAAACTTGCCTCATACATCTCCGTTAAATCTTACCCCTAGCACCTTAAACCTCTAGTCCTCTAGTTATTGACTCTTCCACCCTGGGAAAAAGCTTCTGACTATCCACTCTGTCCATGCCCCTCATAATCTTGTATACCAGGTCACCCCTCAATCTCCGTCATTTCAGCCAGAACAAATCAAGTTTCTCCCACCTCTCTTCATAGCTAATGCCCTCCGTGCCAGGCAGCATCCTGGTAAATCTTTTTTGTATCTTCTCCAAAGCTTCCACATCCTTCTGATGGTGTAGCAACCAGAACTGAACACTATATTTCAAGAGCGGCAAAACTAAGGTTCTATAATGCAACTTGCCAATTTTAAAACTCAGTGCCCCGGCCAATGAAGGCAAGCGTACCGTATGCCTTCTTGATGATCTTCTCCACTTGCGTTGCCACTTTCAGTGACCTGAGTACCTGTATACCCAGATCCCTCTACCTATCAGTGCTCTTAAGGGTTCTGGCAATGGAGGCACACATGTTACATCAGAGAAGTTTCTCAACAACAAGCATGAAACAGGATGGCACTTTGATAGGTTGTCTACTCCACAGAGGTGGGCACCTGATTTATATAATTAACTCACCTATTAGTGTCAAGATGGCTGGCTTTTTGCTGGCAATGGGGTGGTCCCTCCATCATGTGGGGTGAATGTCAGCATCAGAGAGATGGCCTCCCAGTGGCAGGTGGGACCATTTGAACCAGAGGCTCCATTACCCAAAGAGGAGAACAGGAAAAAGCAGATCCACGCAGGCTTCAACATTTCATGGAGGAGTTTCCCTCCTGTGCCATCCAGATCTTTAGGTATTATTTATCTCTGCAGGGCCTCCTACTTCCCTCAGCAGCGACCAGTTCTGCAGATGGGGCTGTCAAGGTTTAGGAGTTGCCAGCCTTAGGATTGGGATACCAGTATCAGGAGCCCATCATCAATTGGATGGTGAGCTTGGAGGCAACCAATTAGGAGGCCATTGTTATAAAATCACAGAGATTGTCCTGCTGCCAGCAAATGCAGATATATGAACAAAGAAAATTACAGCACAAAAACAGGCTCTCCGACCCTCCAAGCCTGCACAGACCATACTGCCCGACTGAACTAAACCCCCCTCCCACCACCTACCATTCTGGGGACCATATCCTTCTATTCCCATCCCATTCATGTTTTTATCAAGGCACCCCTTAAAAGTCACTGTTATATCTGCTTCCAATATCTCCCCTGGCAGTGAGTTCCAGGCACCTTCTGTGCAAAAATTTGCCACGTACATCTTCTTTAAACTTTGTTCCTTGCACCTTAAACCTGCCCCCCTAGCAATTGGCTCTTCTACTCTGGAAGAAAGCTCCTGACTATCCACTATATCCACGTCCCTCATAATCTTGTAGATTTCTATCCGGTTACCCCTCAAAATCCGCTGTTCCAGTTTTTCCAACCTCTCTTCATAGCTAATACAACATCCTGGTAAAGACCCCTATTTGGTCCAATGTCTGGGTCCTGAAGCCGGTAGTAAAATTCAGCCCAACGTGTATTTGCAGCATTTTTTTGTTTTCACTTTGTGAAATTACTCTGTTTTCAATGGTACTGTGTGGCTGCATTCATATTCATGTTTATTTTTCTGGATATTCTCTTTGTCGTATGGACATAATTACTGGCAGTTTCATTTTGCAGCATGTCCCCTGATAGCAGGCTGTGTAATGTAGGCTTTGCATATGTTTCCCTGCAAGAATAATGGAAAGAGGCAACCAGTTTCCTTAATGCTGTTGATGGGGTGGTAAGACTGATCTTTGTTACCACAGAGGTACAATTTCTTAATGTTGTAAAACACCTACCAGCCAACTCAAGAACAGCTCCTTCCCATCAGACCTTTGAATGGACCTACCATATATTAACCTAATCTTTCTCTTCACCTTATTTGCAACTGCAACACTATATTCTACACTCTCTTCTTTCCTTCTCCCCTAATGTACTCTCTGAACGGTATGTCTGTATAGCATGCAAGAAACAACACTTTTCACTGTATCTAGGATGGTGATGCCATAGTGGTATTATCACTAGATTATTAATCCAGAAACTCAGCTAATGTTCTGGATTTGAATACCACTATGTCAACAAGTCTAAGAAAATATGGCATGCTGAAAATATACTTTCCCACCTGAGTTGGCATTGAGGGATGGGGAAAAGATGTAATGTTTCGAGAGACTGTTTCCATTGTAACTGCAAGATAATAACACGGAAAAAAATCGGATATTTCAATGTATAATACCATTGTTTTTTCTCTTCACTATTATAACCTTGAATTTGTGCACCTAGGATTACACAACCGTGGAACAATGTTAACAGTAGAGAAGGAATTAATTACATTACAAAAGTCAGAGAGAAGAAACAAATATAATAAAACATTTTCAAAAAGAATAAGCACGAGATTATTTTGTCAGCTTAAGTTCATTTTATCAAGTTCTTTAGTCAAACTGTATGGCATATTTAGTTATACAGTTGTTAAATGTAGTGCAATACTATAAAACACAGTATCTTAATACAATTAATCAACTGCAGGGCAGAAGTCTAACAGCAAGAACATTAAACATAAACAAGGAAGAAAATTTTATGGGGCAGAATTTTCAAGAAGGCAAGAGCTCGGTGCTCATCACCCTTGGAGTCAGTGAGTAACATGCTCTCGCTGACTCTCAGAAGCCACTGCCATTTCACATTCAATTGATCTCTGACTGACAATGGGAAAGACTTTCATCTGGCCTTGGAAGGAAATCGCATCTTGGAGAACTGTCTCCCCAATCCATCCAGCACAGTGCTGCAGTGGCCAGAAGAGGTATTGCAGTGGTCAGTCTGGAACTAAGTCCTGGGGTCATTTTTAAATAAATCCTTAGAATGCGAGTGTAGGGGATGCCCCAGGTGCTCAGGAGGAGGTGATTGCGGCATCAGGAGATAGACAAGTGGAGGGAGAGTGGGTCAGAGCTCTCAATTTTTGGAGGGGAGGGTGCTCCAAATCTGAAGGAGCTTCAGCGTGAGTCACAACACCCCTCCCCCACAACACACTTCCCACTTGAGATGGAGAATTGTTTCTTTTCTGTTTCCAGCCCTGTTCTTTATAGCCTCTTAAGACCTTTTTCTAACAGGGGAAAAGGCAGGTTTCCCGCCCAAGGCCTTGCTTGCTCTAGCATGGAATTATGTCTGGATAGGGACAGGTGCAATCCCAGAGAACAATTCTGACCATGGATGTTCTTTATGCTGAACGTGCAGCAATATGTCCTGGGTTTTGGAAGCGTTCAGTAACAACTAGATCAATGCCACATGGTTGTTGCTATGTTTTCCTCCAAGTGGAATCACTAATATCTCTGAAAACCACACAGATTAACATATCCATGTTTTCATTTCTTTTATTCATTCATGAGACATGGGCGTCTCTAGCTGGCCAGGATTTATTGTCCATCCTTGGTTGCCCTTGTTCAGAGAGTAATTGAGAATCAACCCAATTACTGTGCCTCTGGAGTCACATGTGATCTAGACCAATTAAGGGCAGCAGATTTCCTTCCCTGAAGAATCCAGGTGGATTTTTCCAACAATCAACAATGATTTATGTCATCAGTAGATTCTTGATTCCAGATATTTCAATACAGTTTATGAAATTTTCTGAGGCAGAAGCATGCTGCTAAAATAATGTCAGTAAATTTATTTGCACATAGAGATCTCAGAACAAGCTGTGGGCTACAAACAAAGAAAAAAATCAGCTCTGTAGCAGTTGTTGGTTTGACAAGGATTAAAGTAAAGTAAATTGTCAAATCGATCAGCTGATTGGTATAAATGTCTATACCTGTCTCATTTTTCAAATTGTTCTATTGTAACTGGTCATGAAATCCATTAGTTTCTAAATTCATGGGTAAATGTTTCTCCTAACTATAATTCACATAGTTTTTAAAGTATTCCAGTGCCATTAACTGGGTGGCACAGTGGCATAGTGGTTTGCATTTCTGCCCCACAGCACACCTGGGTTCAATTCCCAGCTTGGGTCACTCTGTAAAACCTGTCCATTCTCCCTATGCCTGTGTGGGCTTCCTCCGGGAGCTTCAGTTTCCTCCCACAGTCTAAAAAATGTGCTGGTTAGGTGGATTGGCCATACTAAATTCTCCCTCAGTGTACCTGAATAGGCACTGAATGTTGCAAGTAGGGGATTTTCACAGTAACTTCATTGCAGTATTAATGTAAGCCTACATGTGGCAGTAACGTGTGGCAGTAAGCAGGTGGCAGCAAGGCAGACTTTCACAGTAACTTCATTGCAGTGTTTTTGCAAACCCATTTGGGACACTAATAAATAAACTTTGAAAAAACAAGTTGCAATTTGAGACGCTATGGTTTCAGCATTCCTGCTTCTAATTTGTGTGTTCATATGTTCATATGAGGAGTGGTATCTCATATGCCAAAAAGGTTTACGTTAACTTCCTTCACAGCAGTTTACAATATACGACAAAGGACACACATGATAAGAATTGAAGTGGAATGTTGGATCATTGTCATGACTGAAAGTTTTATGCAGTAACAGGAACAAGAAAATTTCCAGATTTCCTTTAGGATTCTGATTTTGTTTCTATATATTCCTCTAACTGGGATCAGTGACAACTCTAAAGACCACACAAGTGAAAATGTCCATGTTTCCATTTCAATCCACTATATAAAGCTTTACCAGGCACAAGCGTCATACTAAAATAATGGAACTAAACATGTTTGGTTCAGTCGCATGTGAGGAAACATAAAGATCCACAGCAGACAAGTGCTCATAGACAAAATTCAGCTGAGGCAGGTGTGATCATCATAACCTTTTGGGAATATGTAATAGGGAGGAGGGTAAGGTACTGAGGTTGAATGAAAATGCAGAAGATTTAGACTGAATGACAAATGTGAAATTCAGTAAGTGGGGAAAAAGTAAAATTAAAGACAGTTCAAAATGGACAGGAATGGAATGATAATGGAGACATGCATGATGATCGAGAAAGTAGGCAGAGAATTGAAGAGTGCATGCAGGATAAATATAAGTTAAAAAAAACTAAATGAGCTCCATAAACATTCACTCCCTCTGCCACCAAAGGAGCAATGTGTATTGCCTAGAAGATACACTGCAGAAATTCACCAAAAGATCCTTAGTCAGCAGCTTTCAAACTTACAAGCACTTACATCTACAGTGCAGCAGATACATGGCAACACCATCACCTGCAAGTTCCCCTCCAAGCCACTTGGAAATATATTGCCATTCTTTTGCAGTCACTAGGTCAAAATCCTGGAGCTCTCAACTGAGTGAGTCAACCCACAGCATATGGATGGCAACTTACCACCACCTTTTCAAGAGCAATTATGGATGGGCAATAAATACAGGCCAGCCAGCAACACTCATGTCCCATGAATACAAAAAAGAAAGACAGACAATGCTTAGGACAATAGGGAAAGATGGTGCTATTTTCTTTTCCCCTTTTTCCCCTTCTTTGGAGAGATTTTCATCTGCAACAAATATATGAAGTTAGTTTGGGACAATTTCATAAGAGCTAATTGTTCTGTGCCTTCTTTTGCTGACACAATTAAATCCAAAGGTAATTCAATACAAGCTGTATTCTAATATTAGTGGCTAATTGGGGAAGTCAGGATATTTCCTGGTTTGGTATATTCACCTTAGGAAAAAATACTTTGAAAATCAAGTGCCTCAACTAAACCTCGTTATATATTCTTGCCTGGTAGCCTATGCATCAATTATCCTTCTGAAAGAGGTGCACAGAAGGGAAAACATCATTTGATTGACACATATTTTTTCTGAGATCTACTTTGTAAATTACTGATTGCTTATTTATATAAGATAGAAGATGTCAAGTGCTTGCAGCTTCTGCTGTTGATATTTTAAAAGTCTAGTTGATAAACATTTTTATAGGGTTGCTGCAACAGCAAGTATGGAATTCCATGGCCCCCACGGTGGCAATAAGAGGTCGTAAAATAAGCCATTCAATTATCCATTGACTTTTGCAGGATCATAAAATCTTGTGCAAAGTTTTCTGATGAAAACTGTGAATGACTGGTTTTTCTAAGCATTTTCACACATGCTATTGTTATGAAGCTTCAGTACAAAGATTGCTTCAGTACAAAGTACATGCTGGGTGAATGGGCATTAAAATGCTATGAGTTGGCATGATTATAGATAATATTGGAAGTCATATTTCAAAAGTTCCCTATTTCAGACTATGGGTCATGACCCCTCTGACGGTTTGTGAACAGTGAATTCTTGAGAAGTTGTCCTGCCACCACAGAAACTTTGGGGGGCTAGGAGATTCCAACCCCTTCAATTTTTCCTTCCAGACATCTCTCTTTAATGCCTATTTTTGGGAAAACTGAGCACAATGGCACCAGTGGAGAAGATTGGAACGAATGCGCTAAGTATGTGCATTACCTCTTCCATGTTAACAACATTGAAGGACATGAAAATCAAAAAGTGATATTGTTGAGAATATATGAGATCCCAATATTTGGTGTGGTAAAAAATCTGAACTGATGTCCCCAACTCAAAACCCTTTAACGAGCTAGTAGACCTGGTAATAAAAAACACTACAATCCGAAGCTCCCAATAATTCTTCAATCGTTTTAATGTCACTGAGTTTTTGGCTGGGTTACAGAAATTAGCTGGATATTGAAAATTTGGACCACCTCTTAATGAAATGCTGTGGGACAGATTAGTATGTAGCATAAATGATCAAACCACCTAAAAGAAGTTATTGGCAGAACTCGATCTGGATTTTTTAAAATATTGAAATGGCTTGAAAGATGTCATTTGAGAATATAGGAAAAGGAATTCAGAAAAAGGGACATTAGGCAGCTATGTACTCTGGTTAGGAGTACAATCAGCCCTCAATGAAGAGTGCTTGGGTAAATTAAGGCTTGAAAGGCCCTTTCAACATAGGGACACTACTGTCATCACCAGACAGTAATGACCCCAACAGTATTCCAGAGAGATGCAGTTGCCAGATGATGGATTATTACAAGCACTGTCAAAGGACATAGACATGGCAAAATTTCCAGAAGAGTCAAAACTTATGCTGCTTAGAAAGAAGGCAGAGTCCAGTACCTGAGTCTACCATGCAGGTATCTCCTGTACAGGAACACTACAAATAAATAGTATTAATACAATGAAAGTTGCCTTGATAATGGTAGAATTACTAGCGAAAGGCCATCTCCTGAAAATGGAGGTGAACACGGGAGTTCCAGTCTCCATCATCAGAGAACAAAGTTATAAGCACCTCCGATTGGGCACCTAACTCTTGAAGTTGAAAGACATGAAGTCCAGACTAGCCACCTACACCGGGAAACCTTTACAAATAAAAGACAGCGCTGTGGCTCCAATAACTTACTGGCAGCAATCAGCCCATCTCAAGTTCATTGTTATACAGAGGCGCAAACCAAGTCTTATGGGGAGAGATTGAATCAAACAAATAATTGAATCCTATAATGTAGAAGGAGGCCATCCGGCCCATTGAGTCTACACTAACCATAATCCCATTCAGCTGAACCATTTGGAGATCTTCAGGAAAGACATGGAGAGACTGTACAAAGTTATTGATAGAAACACTGGAGCTTTTCAAAAAAGCCTGAGAAAAATGAAAGGAGCCCAGGTCAAGATGCATGTTGACCTGAATAGCTATTTCAGAGCAAGACCACTCTCTTACTCCATGTTGGAGAAGGTGGAAACTGAATAAGGACTATTTAAAAGCTGGTATATCATAAGGCCTGTACAATTCACAGAATGGACCGCATCTGTAATCCAACAAATCAGTTTGTCTCTGCAGTCAGTTGAGTCTTCAGACTTGATAGGTACCCCATACCCTGAACTGAAGATATGTATACTAAGTTAATAGGATGCACGACATTCTTCAAGATGGAAATGAGCCATGCCTATCTTCAGCTTGCTTTGGACAAATCCTCCTGGAAATGTGTGATGATCAACACAGATAAGGGACTCTACAATTATACCGTTTTGCTTTTTGGGGTTTCGTCAGAGTGTGCCATTCCATCCCTCTCATGCCATCCCCATCCCAGGACTTCTATCCCTCCTTCTCCATCCCCATCCCCCTCCCAGCCAGGATAATTTTCTTGTTCAGTTTCCCTTAGCTTTTTTTTTGATCTCCACCAACCCCACCATCACTGTCATCACCAAACATTGGCAAAACACGTGCATCACCCTGTCCGGTTATCCACATGCCCCCTGTGTGCCAAGCACCAGCCAAAAGAAAAAACAAACACACCATTGGACATACCCTTTCAAAGTGGCCAATCAAAACAATATGTATAGCCAAAAAACAGTTTTTTTTATTGTACATACACAGTGAGTTATTCTTCTGCCAAGCTGATCATTTTAAATTCACACATTCTTTTCAATATTAAATTTGAAGCTGCTGAACCAAAACTGGGAAAATATAAATCAAAACATTTTTGTTTTCCTTCAAAAATAAAATCTAAATATTGAAGAGCTTTGCAGCAACTCAGAAAACGGCAGCATTCCATCCACATCATTACATTTATTAGTTCTCAGATTTGATCTCTTGAGTTATTCTCAACAGAGCTTCATTGGCTATTCAACACCTTTGAAAAAGCCCAAATACAGCAAATTTGGGAGCATTATAAGTATGTTAGGTTTAAAAGGATGGCACAGTGGTTAGCATCGCTGCCTCACACTGCTAGTGACCCGGGATTGATTCCAGACTCAGGTGATTGTGCAGAGATGGAACATAG
Organism: Sphyrna mokarran; assembly: GCA_024679065.1. Taxonomy (NCBI): domain Eukaryota; kingdom Metazoa; phylum Chordata; class Chondrichthyes; order Carcharhiniformes; family Carcharhinidae; genus Sphyrna; species Sphyrna mokarran. The sequence goes on along the minus strand of JAGIQG010000016.1, from coordinate 56,967,797 downwards.
GAACTAGGAGCAGAAGTAAGGCAAATTCAGCCTTTCGAGCCTGCCCTGCCATTCAATCAGATCGTGGCTGATCTCACATTTTATTAGAAATATATCTACTTCTTGAAGCCATTCAACAATTCGGATTCCACCATTCTATGAAACAGCAAGTTCCACAAATTCACTGCCCTCTCTGAGTAGTTCCTCCTCAACTCAGTTTTAAATTTACTGCAGTCAACCTATACCTGTGACCTGTTCAAGATTGCCCCGTAAGGGGAAACATTTGGTCTACATTTAGTTTATCAATCCCTTTTAAAATTTTGCAAACCTCAATCAGATCCGTTCTAATTCTTCTAAACTCCAATGAGTATAAGCCCAAAGTATTTAATCTCTCCTTATATGTCAACCTTTTCATCCCCCAAATCAACTTGGTTCTCCCCCTGTCAGTGTGGGTTTCCTCTGAGTGTTCTGGTTTCTTCCCATTGTCCAAAGTTGCACAAATTTGGTTGATTGATTGTTAAATTGCCCCTTAGTGTCAGAGGACTAGCAGCATAAATACTTAAAATAGGAGATTCTTACCAGTGTAGACGATAGGCTGAATGGCCTCCTTCTGCACTATAGAGATAATGTGCAAACTCCACACAGAGAGTGACCCAAAATTGAACGTGGGTGCCTGACACTGTGAGGCAACAGTGCTAACCACTGTGCCACTGAGCCACTGTGCCAACATGATGGGCAGAAACTAGTTTCATAACAATCACTATCCACATCCAAAATCACTATTCCAAAAGGACAATGTAAGGGGGAGCACTATTATTGCAGTATTACTTTGAGCACTGGAGAAGAATTGATGTGGATAAAATGCCACTGGGAGAGAACTAACCAATGGCACTTTATAAAACTCTATTCTGAGAGGTACAAAAATCAAAATTGCCAAAGCTTATCAGAACAAAGAACTTCAGTATTGTGTATTTGTCACTGGGGTAGTTGTCCAACAGTATTTGATTAGAAACACATTACTTGGAATCACTGAGTATATTGAATGCGGTGTATCATTATCGCCAGCATTAAGACCTGACTTCAGTGATTTAAGTGGCTCTTTGTAGCTGTGTTGCTGCATTTTTTTTGAACATTTTATGGGCAAATCCATGAATCTAAGTAATACAGAGCTGCTCAATTTAAAGAGAACAGGAAATTCATATTGGAATAAAATCGAGTCAGAGCTTTTCAGAGACAAACAATATTTTATTCCAAAAATTGAAACATTTGTCATCAACAAAATGTTATATTAAGAATTTTAAGGTAGTTTCTATTCCGATTTTTGTAGCAGGGGGCAGAGATGAGCGGGACCTCAGCACCCAGACATCAGATTCCCAATCCAGGCCAAGTGTCATTATGGGACATTTTCAGCAGGACACCTGGTCCCCAGCATCAGACATCATCAATCTGCGAAGATACCAGGCCCCATCGGGACAAGTAATGAAGTCCATGGCAGGCCAGGGTAAAGCCTGGAGTGTTGGACTGAAGGAGGAATTGATGGTGCCTGAAGATCAGAACACCAACTGAGGGGACAGAGCCAGAAGCCTCATGGAGAAAGAGAGAGAGAGAGAGTACTGCGGTAGTAAGGAGGTGGAGCAGGACAGGGTTTTTCCCAAGGCCTTACTTGCATCCGAAAGTCATTGTGTCCTCTGGAATCCCATGCCCCCATCCTTTCACAAGACCCCTACACCCAAATCACAAGGTACTTCCCTCCTCCCCACATCCCTGCATGCCCACTTTTTCTTGGAATCTCTGCCTCACTCCCTTGGCCAGCCTCTCTGCCCCACGTCTCTCAGACTGATGCTGCCCACTCACAGCCATTGCCATATTGAAGAACGTTCATCAAAGAGGAAAGATACAGCGCTATTTAGTCCAGATGCAGTAAGTTGACAAGCTGGCCTGCTGCACCTCACTTACATATAGTCGTACATTTGAAAACAAGCATCGCTTGCTTGTGAAAAACTGAATTGAGAAGGAAAACTGGTGAGGTTACTATGACATGCAAATTGACTTCCTGGCACTTGCTGTCGGGAAGTTCAACCTGCCTTCAGACTTCCCTAAATTTCATAGCTTCGTTGCAACCCACTGCTAGGAAGTCGATTTTTGATCTTGCAGGAGCAGCAGAATATTCCTTCCATGCTGAATTAGTTGACCAGAACTGCGTTACACTTTTAACATGTAGAAATCCATCTGCAAAGTAGCAAATTTATTGCACAAAGAATTGCAGAAAATCAAATCTACCAAATTGGACTTCAGAAAATTCTAAATTTCTCTTTTCACATTGATTATGAGGCCACATCTTTGAATGTTTTTAAGGCAAAAATAGATAAACTTTTGAACAGTAAAGAAATTAAGTGAATGGCTGGGTAGGTGGAACTGAGTCCACAAAAAGATCAGCCATGATCTTATTGAATGGTGAAGCAGGCTCCAGGGGCCAGATGGCCAATTACTTCTCCCAGTTCTTATGTTATGTTCTTATTATATCAAAAGGCTTTGCATTCCAGAAAGGGAACCAATTATTTTGATATTCTCTTTCTTCAATTCTACTGTTCAACCAAAAGTTGTTCAACTTGACTTCTTCTAAAGCCTTTCAAATAATGATACATTCATACTCAAGTTTCGATGTGAGTAAAGATACTAAATCTTTGCTTTGATAATAACTTTGAGATATAATTCTGGAAGAAGAGGTCAACATGACCAGAATGAAATTCCCTGGAGAGGTAACTCCACATCATTTTATTTTGACCTTACTGGATAGAGTGTAATTCCATCAGAATCTATTGAGTGCTCAGGAGGCCTTTGTAAACTCACCAAACCTCAATCTAAATTGTAAGAAAGTGGAGATTCTCCACTTTCTTACAACTGTTATGTGAACACAACTCCCACTCACCTGATGAAGAGGAAGTGCTCTGAAAGCTTGTGGCTTGTGCTATCAAATAAACCTGTTGGACTTTGACCAGGTGCTGTGAGACTTCTTACTGTGCCCACCCCAGTCCAAATGCTGGCATCTCCATATCGAGACTGGTAATAGCAGAGGATTCTAGATCAAGTGAATACCAATTCTAACATCCAGAACAACAGCCTGGTTGCTCTCTTGTTGTGCTTCCAAATGATTTTCAAGTGATCCCTTTGTCCATTCCAGGTCATTGACATTTACCCAAAAGCAACTCCTCACAAAGGCTGTCAACAGTAATTGGACATATTGGGGGAAGATTCATCACATGACTGTTCTCACTCCTGAGTCATTGCTTGCTGTAAGATGGGACAGCAGAGGCTCTCTAGTAGTGTCGTAAGCTTTTAAAATTCGTTCATAGGATGTGTGTGCCATTAGCTAGACCAATATTTATTGCCCATCCCTCACTACCCTTGAGCAGGTGGTAGTGAGCTGCCTTTTTGAACTGCTGCACTCCATGTGATGTATGTGCACTCACAGTGCTTTTGGACAGTTGGTGATGTTCCCGTACATTCAGTGTCCTTGCTCTTCTAGATGGTCAATGTCATGGGTTTGGAAGGTGCTGTTGAAGAAGTCTTAGTGAATTCCTGATGTGCATCTTGTAGATAGTACACACTGCTGCAACTGTTCATCAGTGGCACAGGGACTGAATGTTTAAGGTAGTGTATGTGATGCCAATCATCATAGAATGCCTACAGTGCAGAAAGAGGCCATTTGGCCTATCTAATTTTCATTATTTCAATCCCTCCAAGGCCCTATCCCCATAACCCTATTTATTTACCCTGCTAACCCCCTGACACCAAGGGAGAATTTAGCGTAGCCAATCGTTCTAACCCACTCAGCTTTGGACTGTGGGAGGAAGCCAGAACATCTGGAGGAAACCCATGCAGACATGGGGAGAATGTACAAACTCCACTTAGACAGCGACCCAAGCTGGAAATTGAACTCAGATCCCTTGCATTGTAAGACAACAGTTATAATCCACATACCAGCCAGTGAGCTGTGAGCTATTTTTTCCTGGATGGTGTTGAGCTTCCTGAGTTTTGCTGGAGCTGCACTCACCCAGGCAAATAGTAAGGATCCATCACACTCCAGCTGGAGTTCAACTCCAAAGTTGTGATGCAGTCAGGAGCTGGTCCTGATAGTATCAGTGAGCCAATTGATTTTGTAAGTACAGCTTGACAGCACTTCAAACGTTTTACTGATGATTAGGACGAGGCTGATGGGCCAAGTTAGTTTTGTCCTGCTTTTTGTGGACAAGTCATACCTGGGCAATTTTCCACATTGCTGAGTAGATGCCAGTGTTGCAGCTACACTGGAGTAGCTTGGCTAGGGGTGCATCAAGTTCTGGAGCACAAGCCTTCAGTACAATTGCCAAAATACTGTCAGGGCTCATAGCCTTATTTGCACTCAGTGCCTTTTCTTTTCGTCCCATGGAATGAATCAAATTAGTTGGCACTAAAAGACTGGCAACTGTGAAGCCAGGAACCTCCGGAGAAGGCTGTGATGGATCATCCACTTGGCACCTCTGTTTGCAGATTTTGCAAATGCTTCAGCCCTGTCTTTTGCACTGAGGTATTGAGGATGGGGCGATTCATGAAGTTTCCTCCTCAAGCTAGTTGTTTAATTATCTGCCATCAATTACAACAGGATGTGGCAGGACTGCAGAGCTTAGATCTGAGTTGTTGATTGTGGGATGGTTTATGCCTGTATTGGCACGCGTGTAATCATAAATTGTAGTTTCACCAGGTTGACACCACATGTTTAAATATGACTGGTGTTCTTCCTGGCATGCCCTCCTCTGCTCTTCTTAGAAAGTTGCAGTGCCAGTACACCAGTAAGATAACCTGGATTAAATCACCATCTTCACACATCAACACAAGTTGTACTAAGGAATTTTGTGGCATGTATGAAACTACTGATAATTCATTAGCAAGATAAAGCTGCATATTGAATCATACAGTATTCATTGAGAAATCCTTGTGAATGTTTTTGCTCCTGTGCCCAGGAGACTGATCTTAAATTCTGGAAACTACATTTCAAAGTTTAAACTTTATTTATTAGTAGTGCAAGTCAGCTTACATTAACACTGCAATGAAGTTACTGTGAAAATCCCCTAGTTGCCGTATTCTGGCGCCTATTCGGGTGCAATGAACGAAACAGGTGATGGACTGGACATTGTTAAAAATATATACTTTCTGTGATTAAGCCAGGAATATTTCTTAAAGCAAGGGTGAAAGAGTGATCAATTATGTTACAAAAATGATATCCACTTTGCAGATTTTATGTATTTCATTATGCAAATAATTTTGAGCCGAAACATGAACTATAACTTCACTTCAAAAAACAAGTGCAATTTTGAGAACAATTTGTGGTTGGATTGCTGGTTAATCACAAAGTACAGACTCTACCCTGATGCAAGTCCACCTCAATCTACAAATAAGTTTAGGATTATGGGGAGACAGGCAGGAAAGTGGAATCAAGGCCACAATCAGATCAGCTGTGATCCACTGTGTAGAGGTGCCATCAACAAATGTTGTCCATGTTTCGGAGAAATGAATCCTTTGCTCTCTGCTTGTTCACACCATTCAGTGTTTTTAGGTATTTACTCCCCACTAGTTCCTTTCTCATATTATCTACATTAAACTGCACTTGCCATCAGTATTACCATTCCACTCCTTGATGACCACTTGAAATCTTTCACGTTTGCCTGCTTTGGTGTCATTAGCAAACTTCAAGGTTGCGTTTCCCCTCATCCAGGTCCAACTCTCTGCATATACTTGATTTGATTTATTATTGTCACTTGTATTAGCATAAAGTGAAAAGTATTGTTTCTTTTCTGTATAACAGACAAAGCATAACGTTCATAGAGAAGGAAAGGAGAGGGTGCAGGATGTAATGTTACAGTCATAGTTGGGGTGTAGAGGAATATCAACTTAATGCAAAGTAGGTCCATTCAAATGTCTGATGGCAGCAGGGAAGAAATTGTTCTTGAGTCAGTTGGTACGTGGCCGCAGACTTTTGTATCTTTTTCCTGATGGAAGAAGGTGGAAGAGAGATTGTCCGGGATGAGTGGGGTCCTAATTGTGAAGATAAGGAGTAAGAGCAGGAGAAGGCGTTTGGTCAGTTGACCCAGTGTTATTCAATTGACTGTCGTTCAATAAAATCATGGCGGAAATTTTACATCAATTCCACTTTTGCATCAACTCCACAGACAATAGCAATAGACCCAGCACTGACATTTGGTCCAAGCTGTTTCCAATTCTTCTCCAACCCAATCAAAATATATTTATCCTAACGCCCCTCCCCCCACCCACCACAGGAATTGTAACAGGTAAAGAGGAGGGGTGGATCTTGCAAAGGCACTGGATTTTCCGGTTTTGGGGTGACTATGACTAGAAAGTCCTGTCCTTGATTTGTCAATCAATCAACTTTCTATCCATGTTTTCACAAAACATCTTACAGCACATACCTAAATATTTCTACTCAGCAATTTGTACAGAAATTGCATTTCCTTTATCTATCTACTGGGTCACACTTTCAAAAATAAACCAGTTAAATATGTCATGTACAATTTGCTTTCAATGAAACCAAACACTTCAAAACTTCCATTAAGTTCCAAGATTGCTATCTTTTTGTGACTTAGCCTTGAATGGTGTCAATCATATGCAGCAGCTGTATCTAATACTTTCCATAGGTTTCTGATGCAGTATTTGTGAGAATGGCTTCAGTCTGCATTCCCTGGGCTGGATTCCTTGACCTCATTCGCAGTCCAAATTCTCCTGTCCCACTGCAGTGGACAGAGATTTAGCTGAGCGCCAAATTCTCGATCTCCGCTATCAAAGGCAGTGAGGCGTGAACAGCCAGAGAATTGCTTCTATGACTAGGGACACAAGTCAACATCAGCTCCGCCGATCATTGTGTAAAGAGTACAGCATTTATTACACTTGTGTTATTTTAACTTGAGTCAGAACTTGGGGTTTTAAGTAGAAATCTGAGAACATTGTGCCATTGGAAGTGATGTAGTAATCGAACGTAAAATCAGCCTCATCGAGATTAACACTGCAAAATAAATTTTAAAAATTTTGCTGCAGCTGGCTTTACTTTAGAGCAAATAAATCAAACATTGTCTGCAGCGACAGTTCTTACTTCAGTTTCTCATGTGCTGCTAGCACAAAAAATCCAGCAGAGAAATTAGCCCAAAATTACTTTGCCATAGATTTTTAAATCTATGAAAAGGTACTGCTTTAAGTAATTACACAATTTCCAGAGGTAAGCATTTTAAATTAGTCCACTTACATACATGCACAAAGGAACTATTTAGTTCCACAAAAACCATATATAGTACAGAGCAGTGAAAGCCCTAATGCGATTTAAAATAGCTCCACTTTATTGTGCCAGACACAGCAAATCACAAATTCTGTCACAAAGTTCTCAGCGTTCAAATTTCAGTGTTTTGAGAGTGTCTGTAAGCCACCATTCTCTGCAGATCTCTTCTAACAATCTTTCTCTGAATACAGCTCCATCTGCCTGAAAGATCACAGCCAGTTTTAGACATTCCTGGACCATAGCTACAAATCCTGTGATAATTTAGTAATCTGACTGTGGCCATCTTTGTCTTCTCGGCCGGTTCTATTAACCAAATTCAATGAATTGTTTTGGATTCAGCAAAAGATTTGGAACAGAATCGTTTGCTCAATAGAATGAACAGCAGAGCACAGAATAGTTAAGCTTGTCCAGATTTTGTCTCTTGGTAGCAACATAAAACTGAGACAAAATATGATGTGGACATTATTGATTAGATATTAGCAATTATCAAAGATCCCATGCACCCTGGACGTTCTGTCTTCCACCTCTATTCCTTGGGAAAAAGATACAAAAGTCTAAGGAACGTTTCAACCGACCTATGAACAACTTCAAAGTCACATTAAATTGCCTCGCATTAAATTGATCTTTCTCTGTACCCTAACTATGACTCTAACACTACATTCTACACACTCTCATTTCCTTCTCCATGTTTTGTTTGTTTAGCCAGCAAGAAACAATACTTTTCACTGTATACTAATATATGACAACAATAAGTCAAATCAAATCAAAGACATTGAAGGATAAGATTTGGAAATATGGGGTAGGATTTTACAGCCTCGCTCGGGCAAGATTGGAAATTCCGACCTGAGATTTCCACCGTCGGACCATCTCCCGCTCCGATTCTGTGAAAGGCGATGTGGCAGAGTTCCAGCCGTGCAGCCTATCACAACATTACAGGTAATTTTCCATCTGCTTTAATAGGAGTTCTTTCCAGGTGGGAGAAGCATTAAAGGGCATCGCTCTGTGTTTTACATTTGTGAAATTTATTTTTAAAATTTCAGCCTTTGCAAAATCAAAACAGTCCATTCAAAATTACAAGTTTGTAGAAAATGGACAGGATTTTACTGCCTTACTGGTCCTGAAACGTAATATCCTGCCTGAGGTCAACTGATCGTTCCATTGTCTTTTCCTCTGCCTCTCTGATTCCCGTGATGGGCAGGGAAGTAAAAGTCCAGTGAATGTGTTGTTTTTTTTTAACTCTGGACAAAGTAAATATCAGAGGTTACCATACTCCAGAGTCTGAAGTAGCCAAAGAAATGCTGTGGCAACAAGATCAGGTCAGAGGCGAGTAACTCATTTCCTGATTCCCCAAGGCCTGTCTACAGTTTACAAGACACAAGTTAACAGTGAGGTGGAATCCACCCCATTTGTCTGGATGAGTGTAGCTCCAGCAACACTCAGGAAACTTGACATAGCTAGGACAAAGAAGCCCACTTGATTGACATTCTATCCACAAATATTCATTCCCTCTACAACTGATACAACACTGTGTATTAACTATTGTAGGAATCACCAAGGTTCCTTAGACAGCACCTCATAAAACTGCAACCACTACCATATATAAGAACAAGAGCCACAGAAATGTAAGAACATTACCACCTGGAAGTTCCCTTCCAGGCTACATACCATCTTAACTTGGAAATATATCACCATTTTCCTCTTTCCTAACCACAATATTTACAAAGCACCAGAGATGCATTCAACCATAAAGGAAAAGAAAAACAAACGAGGATGTTGCTAACTAGAAAGAGGGCAGAAAAATTTACTAGGATACTACCAACATTTCATGGCTTGAATTACAGGGAGAGGTTGGATAGATTGGGACTCTTCCCAGGACCGGAGGAGACTCAGGGGTGATTTTAAAGTGGACTATAAAATAATGAGAGGCATAGATCAATTAGATAGTCAATATATTTTCCAAAAGCTAGGGGAGTCTAAAACTAGAGGACATAGGTTTAAAGTGAAAGGGGAGAGATACAAAAGGGTCCAGAGGGACATTTTTTTTCAGATAGGGGGTTGTAAGTGTCTGGAACAAGTGCCAGAGTCGTAATAATGGCGGGTACAACTTTGTCTTTTAAAAAGGGTTTAAATAGTTGCATGGGTAAGATGGGTATAGAGGGATATGGGACTAGCTTAGTGGTTAAAAAATGGGATGGCAAGTTGGGCTGTAAATCTCCAGGACTCTAAGATTCATTGCTAGTGGGTAAGTAATCCATTCCTGTCGATCAAAACACATCAAAGAATGCACACACCGGATGATAATCTTCCAATGTTAAAAGGGTACTCCAATGTTAAAAGGCAACTGACCGCCAAACCACTTCAAAGAAGTTTCACAGCTGCTGTAGGCCATGAAAGAAAGCAAGGAGATCTCTTGGGAAATCCTAACAGGTCCTTTCTCTAAAAGCACTTTACAGAGGGCTTTTAAAGACATCTGAGCCAATCCCTATTGTGGAATATAATGCTGCAGTTGAAGGTTTCCAGATGTCTAATGGGCATAAATGTCATAGCGACCAGGGCACTTCAAAGGTTTCGGATGGCAGAGGCGATAATGAATATCTTAGTATAGCTCTTTATTCACCAGCCTGAAACTGAACATCTTTCCGAGGGCAATAAGGACAAGTGCAGCCACAAGGGGGTACAATCCTGAGGTCAAGACATTCCCCCCAGCCCAATCCACACAACCCCAGGTCTACACCTTGGGACATGCAATTCCACTCCAACTTGAGCAGCAGGTTTAAAATCCCTCGCTGACCACTCCCCATTGGGTAAGCTTGTACCGCATAAAGCCCATTGGGAGATCTATCAATGATCCCAATGGGTTTGTGACCATCATAACAGTCATTAAATATATAAATACTGTAAGGAGCCTAGTATTTTACAACTAAGACATGGGCCAGAGAAAACCAGAACCAGTGCCGATTGCTTCAGGAAGATTAACAACAAGTAATAGGCAGTGAAGGAAAAGATCATCTTCACCTTCATTGCCTACAATCTTAAGATCTCCGACTTCACTTCTGGCTTCTTTTCATAAGCCATCTCAATCTCTCCATATCGCCCTATTGCAACTCCAATTCCCAACTGCGTTTGAAGCCCTGTCAACCTACCTTAGAATTCAGCAATGTTCTCACAATAATATTGCAATCCCCAGCAATATCCTTTCCTGATCTCCTAGAGCAACCCAAACCCCAATCACCCTGAGGCCAATATTACTGCCATTTCCACAATGTTCTCTCCCATTCTCCCAGTCACACCCCCATCAATCACACTGCAAGGCCTGGCCAGACTCCCATAATCTTACTTAATCACTTTGCTGAACATCACTGCATAAACCTGTGTACTACCATCTGATACCATAGTCTATAAAGCATCATTGACATCTGTCTCCATCAGGGAGAGACAATTGGTTCTAAAATTGCTCAACTCAGTGTCGAGATCCAAGGGCTGCAATGTGTCCAACTGGGAAATGAGGTGAAGGACATCCTGCTTGTGTTGTGCCTCACTGAAGCAATGCATCAAGGCCAAGGGTGGATATGTGGGCATGAGAGCAAGATGCTGAGTTAAAATGTAAGCAACAGGAAAGTTAGGATCATGCTTGCGGTCAGAATAATGGCGTTCCACAAAGCAGCCATCCAGTCTGCGTGACTTTATCCAGCGTAGTTAGAACAAAAGAAGCATTATTCACTTTATACACAACAGAGACAGGCAAACCAGCTAAGCACTATATGAGAAAGAAATCCCTTCTATTGTTCTGACTTGTTTATTGTCATTTTTCTGGCTAGCAAAAAAATAACATGATTCAAGCAGGAATATAGTATATTAATAACCCTGGAATTTAGGCTTTCATGCCAATAAATCCTTCTGTTTAGGAAAAAATATAATAGCTTTTCCATTCATTGTGTATTTCTTAACATTGCAAAGATGACTGCACAGTAATACAAGACAGAGCACAGAAAGCAACCTACTTGGAAGACAATCCCAAATTTCTTGGCCTAGAATTTTGACTTCCAGTCAAGACAGATGTGACGCGAGGTGAACGGTTGCTCCACCAACCCATTCATGCAAGCGTGATACCTAACACAAAGGAGCCTCTGAGGGGGCTAACAGGATGTGCAGAAAAGAGGGCTTTGTCAATTTTAATGACAGGGTCTAACGAACGTTCCATTAGCCATATACCAAAGCAGCTCTAACACGAGGCCATGCAGAGTGGCAGTTATGGGTTGATGTTTCAGACCATTGATCACAGGGTGTGGAATGAGAAGTAACCACTCAGCTTCTGCGCTGAGACAGATGGTATGTTGGCTCTTGGCAGGGAAATGCTTTTTGGTGATGATTGAATGAGGGAGGGTGGGGGGACTGGGGAATGGTGGGACCACTCAAACAAGCTTGTAGAAGAATGGAGGTCTTTTCTCGCATACTCTGGGGAAAACGCTATCATTTTTTTAGACCCATGCAAGTTTAAAAACTCAAACTTTCCTGGCTGATTTCTCAGTGGCCCCCAGTAGCTGTTATTTCTTAGGCCTTTCCATGCCAGGTACAACTTGACTGAGCACGCACAGAGCATCTTCTAAAATGACGAATGAAAGAAATGAAAATCTGAAGAGGCAAAAGCAGTAACTTAACCGGCGCAAGATTTGAAGCAGATAGACATTACCACACACATGCGACTTAGCTAAGGTTTTTACATTTTACATGACAACGCCAAGTTCTTTGAGGGAACCGGTCTACTATACCTTATGCATTTAAGGATATATTGCTGGGTGCAATTGATATGAACTTCAAAAGGAATTCAATGTGGTTTCACATAAGAGACAGTCAGCGGAAATCAAAGTTCATCGAATTGCAAGAATGTTGGTGCTTTGATTAGGAGATTGTTCAGGCAGGAGACAGACTCTAAGTGGGGATTGTCATTTTCTTTTAATTAATTCATGGGACACGGGCAGCATTTATTGCCCATCTCTAGTTGCTCTTGAGAAGGTGGTGGTGAGCTGCCTTCTTGAATTGCTCTAGTTTATTTTCTGTGTATTGGCCCACAATGCCATTAGGGAGGGAATTCCAAGATTTTGACCCAGCGACTCTGAGGGAATAGCGATAAATTTCTAAATCAGGACGTTGAGTGGCTTGGAGGGGAACGTACAGATTGTGGTGTTCCCATGTATCTGGCTGCCCTTGTCCTTCAAGATGGAGCAGTCATGGGTTTGGAAGGTGCTGCCTACAGACTTTTAGTGAATTGCTGCAGTGAATCTTGTAGCTAGCGCACGCTGCTGCCACAGAGCATCAGTGATGGAGAGAGTGGATGCTTGCGGATGTGGTGCCCACCAAGTGGAGCTGCTTTGTCCTGGATGGTGCCAAGCTTCTTGATTGTTGTTGGAACTGCATCCACCCAGGCAAGTGGGAAGCATCCTTTCACACTCCTGACTTATGCCTTGTAGAAGATGGATAGGCTTTGGGGTGTCAGGAGGTGAATTATTTGCTGCAGTATTCCTAGCCTCTGACCTATTCTTATAGCCATTGTGTTTATGTGGTGAGTCCAGTTGAGTTTCTGGTCAATGGTAATCCCAAGAATGTTGACGGTGGGGGAATCAGTGATGGTAACACCATTGAATGTTAAGGAGAGATGGTTAGAGTGTCTCCTATTGGGGTATGGTATTGCCTGGGATTTGTATGGTATGAATGTTACTTGTCACTTGTCAACCCAAGCCTAGATATTGTCCAAACCTTCTTGCATTTGAACATGGACTGTTTCAGTATCTGAGGATTGTGAATGGTGTTGAACATTGCTCAGTCATTGGCGAACATCCTCACTTCTTATCTGTGGAGCAGACTCGATGGGCCAAATGGCCTAATTCTGCTCCTATATCTTGTTACGTTCTATGGTTTTATCATGGAGGGAAGGTCATTGATGAAGCAGTTTGTGCTTAAACTGAAAAGAAGTGTCTCGTAATGTCCCATAATAATCTGTGCTGAGAAGTATTTACTACAGTTATTAATGATTTGGATACACAATAGAGAACTGAATATCTGGCATTTGCCAATGACATAAAGAAAGATGTCATGTTAATTAGTGTAACTAGATGCATAAAATTACAACAAGATGTTGACAGGTTAAGTGAGCAGACAAAATGGTGAATTTTAAACAGGGTTAAGTACAAAGTTATCCACTTTGGACCAAAAATAAATTGATCTCAGGAGTTTTTACTTGGTGAAAAGTTTGCAATATGAAGGTCTAAAATGAATTCAGGGATCTATTCACAAATCACTAAATGTAATAGCCAGATACAAAAATAATCAATAAAGCTAATGTTCTGTCAGGTTTTATATCTGAAGAGGTAGACTATAAAGGGGATAAATTTTTGCTACAGTGAAACAAATCTTTGGTTGGATCACATCTGGAATTCACTGAACAGTTCTGGAACCACACCTCAAAAAGGATAAATTGTCCTTGAGATGGGTGTGGGTTCAACAGAAGTTACCAAAGATCCAAGAGTTAAATCAGGAGGAGAGACTATATAAACCCGCCTTGCATTCCTGGAATATAGAAGGTGAAGGGTTGATTTGATTGAAGATTTTAGGATATTGAAAGGAATCAAAAGGGTAGACGGAAACTCTGCACATTTTCTGCTGGTGGGGGAGACTCTCAGGCAAATATGGAATATAACTTTAAAATCAGAGCTAAGCAGTTGAAGAAAGAAGAAATGTTTCTTCACACAATGTGTAGCAGAAGTGTAGACCTCTCTCCCAGCAGCAGATTCTAGCTCAATTAATCATTTGAAATCTGACATTGTTACATTTTCCTTAGCTAAGTTTTGGGGGATAAGGGGCAGAATTTTACGGCCTCACTTGAGCGAGATCCAAAATTTCCGCCTGAGGTCAACAGAGATTTCCACTGTCGGACCCTTGCCTGCTTCATTTCTGGGGCAGGCAAGGGTGATAGATTTCTGACCATGGAGTCAAGTCGGGCAAATGGAGTTAGGATATATATCAACCATGTTTTCCTTGAATGTCCTGAATGGCTCTCCTGTTTCTATCTAAGATTATAAGTTCAGAAGAAGCAGGAGCAAGAATAGGTCATTCAGCCTATTGAGTTTACTGCTCTATTGATTAAGTTGATAGTTGATCTGTATGTGGCCTTCATTTCATTTTCCTGAAGTGCTGTCCATAATCCTTGGCTCCTTTGAAGATGAAAAGTCTGTTTAACTCAGCCTTAGATATCTCCAATGATCCTACCTCCATTGCTGTCCATGGAAGAGAGCTAGAATCACAGAATCAACAGTGCAGTAAGAGGCCATTTGGCCCATCGAGTCTGCATCAACAACAATCCCACCCAGGTCCTATCCCCATACCCTCACATTTATCCTTCTAATCCCTCTGACAATAAGGACCAATTTAGCATGGTCAATCAACCTTACTCGCACATTTTCGAACTGTGGAGGAAACTGGTGCACCTGAAAGAAACCCACATGGACACAGGGAGAATGTGCAAACTCCACACATACAGTGACCCAAGACGGGAATCAAACCTGAGGCTAGAATTGAACCCAAGTCCCTGGGTGAGGCAGAGGTGCTAACTACTATGCTACTGTGCTGCCCTTTGTTCCAAAGGTCTCTTTAAGAGTGATGAACATCTTACCCATTTACAGACACATGTGAATATTGAACCAAGTAGGTGATATATAAAAATGGCAATGGAGGTACTCCCAATTGCCTTCTCTATTTTTAATTACAGGCTGTTGCTTATCTGGACAGGTATGAGTTGATTGTTCCTCTTTGTGTTTTTAAATAAGATTCTTTAATAAAAATGCAACTCACAATCTTTGAATAAAAGAAATGCAGCACAAAGATCAGCTAGATAGTCAATATCTTTTCCCAAAGGTAAGGGGGTCTAAAACCAGAGGGCATAGGTTTAAGGTGAGAGGGGAGAGATACAAATGTGCTCAGAGGGGCAATTTTTTCCACACAAAAGGTGATGAGTGTCTAGAACAAGCTGTCAGAAGTAATAGTAGAGGCAGGTACAATTTTGTCTTTTAAAAAGCATTTTGATAGTGACATGGGTATGATGGGTATAGAGAGATGTGGGCCAAATATGGGCAATTGGGATTAGCTTACAGGTTTTTTAAAAAAAGGGCAATGTGAACAAGTTGGGCCAAAGGTCCTGTTTCCATGTTGTAAACCCCCATGATTCTATGACTCTAAAGCTGAGTATTCCAAATTCAACGTTCCAAGAATGAGCAAACATTGACTTCAGAGTCTAAGGGAGAGCAAACATCCAGCCAAGCCTTGCCTCCAGGCCTGAGCGTAATATGCCACCTTCTAGAGCTGTCATGAAGTTTCAGCATGAATGTGTCAGAGAGGCGAAGGAATGTTAGCCCCATCCAAATGCGATGAAGCAAAACTGTGTCAACAATGAGCCGTGTGCAAAGTCAGACTGTAAAAACACCAGTGAAATTGTTGTTTGCACAAACATAGGGAGAACAATGAAAACAAAGGGGGTGTTGGTAATACTCCAGATCAGCAGCACACGATTCACTGCATGGCAGGTCATCAGTTTCATCACAACTGCAAGAAACACCAAACAGCATCCAGAGACTGAATTTAACTCCTGCAGATGTGGGCTGAGGCAGGCAGCAAGAAATTGACCAGACTGATTCCTGAGATGGCAAGTCTGTCATATGAGGAGAGGTTAGGTTCAATTAGGATTATATTTACTGGGGTTTGGAAAAGTGAGAGAGGGACATCATAGAGACCTATAAAATTCTAAAAGACTAAACGCAGAAAGAATATTCCCAGTGCTGGAGGAGTCAAGAATTAGGGTCCATAGTTTGACTACCACAGAATGTAGTTGAGGCCAAAACTTTGTTTGATTTCAAGAAATTAGATATAGTTCTTGAGCTAAAGGGATCAAGAGGTATGGGGGATCAGGATATTGAATTTGATGATCAGCCATGATAAAATGAGTGACGAAGCAGGCTTGAAGGGCCAAATGGTATACTCCTGCTACTAGTTTCTTTGTCCCTATGCTTCTGTGCACCTAATCCCCACGCTTGAGACCTGGGAGGATTTAACTCTTTTCCATTCCGGCAGATCTCCCACCCAAACCCAGCAGGAAGTGGCAGCTGGATGGACGAAGTAGGATTTTGAGCAACAAGAGGCTGTCAAGGAAAACCCAAAGGAATGGCTCCCAGAAATGATTAGGAGAAGAGTCAGAGGGCATTGCAATTGGGGGAAGAACTGTGAGGTCCAGAGCAAGGGTTTCCTTGAGAAACCCTGGTTTGTATGACTCAGCTGGATAATTAATTGTATGGCACTTTTGTCCAGCATGAAATAGTACACAATTTAATGATGCCCACAATGTACCCTGAATCACTGGAAAACATACTAGAAGTGAAAATAAAAAAGTCATAAATCAATTATTTTGAAGGGGGAAATTCTCCTGAAAATAAATTTATGGTGAGCACTTCTAAAATTGTTAATATACCACTGGTTGAGATATCAGATTATTGAGTTTACCACAAGAGGGTTGTCTTGATTATGAAAACCTACAGTCAGGCAATAGATATAGTTTTAATTCATTTATATATGTGTTGTGTGTGTTACGCATAAAGCAATAGCTTTAATTTTAAGTTTAAACTTAATTTATATTTCTGTATTTGTGAGTTAATGAAACTGGGATTTTACTTTCACTTTGAAAAGGTGCTTGCATTTTTAGGAAGATGTTATGACTGTTAACATAGGGAAAAACTATGTTGTTGCCTAGCAACAAGGAGCATTCAGAGACAGAAAATGCAGTTTCTATACAGTTTGAAGAAAGACCCAGAAAAAAACACTAATTCACAAAAACTTCTAGATCAGGCAAGACAAACAGCAAGACTCAAGAGGTGACAGGGTGGCGCAGTGGTTAGCACTACTGCCTCATAGTGCTAGGGCCCAGGTTCAATTCCCAGCTTGAGTCACTGTCTGTGCGGAGTCTACATGTTCTACATGTTCTCCCTGTGTCTGCGTGTGTTTAGTCGGGATGTTCCAGTTTCCTCCCACAGTTCAAAGATGTGTTGTTTAGCTTTTGGCTATGCTAAATTGCTCCTTTGTGTCAGAGGGCCTAACAAGGTAAGTGCATAGAGTTATGGAGCTAGGGCTTGGGTGGAACTGTGGTCAGTGCAGACTCAACGGGCCTAATTGCCTCCTTCTGTACTATAGGATTCTATGATTCTGTGAAAGAAGGTTCCAAAATCCAGGGATGGACTGTAAAAAGTCCCATGAAAACAGCTAAGTCAAGGAACAAGGACCCAGATTGTGAATAGTTCCCATTCAGTGAGGTTCAGAGTAAGAAAAAGAGCTCCAAGGAAACACATGAAAACCAATTCAGGCCTGAAAGACGCCAGAGGTCCAAGAAGACAGCCAAAAAATTAGGAGCATGTAAAGCAGTGGTTAACTGTTGGCAAAACTGGGTATCTGAAAGTGGTGTGGAAGGCAATGCTCGAATCACGTGGCACTTCCAGGGAGAGGAACACCAAAAAGAGAGGTTGAAACCCTGGAGATGGATTTTTGGTGAAGAAATCTGAGTGAAAGCATTGTTTAGGAGAAGATTCCAAGACATGTTCTTCGAGAGTAGAGATGGTAAACTCTTGTGTGAAAGACAGAGTTCTGATAAGATCAGTTGACTCACAGCGTGACAAGCATCTGCTGAGAGAATTGATGAGAAATCTATAGATGTTTCAGACCACATCTGCCACTTCATTTCAGAATGCACTGTGTCTGACCATAGTTCACTAATTGGTTTACATGAACTGTGAACTTACTGTGAACACTAGAGTATAAGATAAATTTTGTATCTTGTGTTATCCACATGAATCTGCATATCTCTATAAAGGTACAGCTGGAGTGAAGGAATAGTTTTTTCCTTGTTTAATAAAAATATTCCTATTTTGTTAAAGATACATCAGCAGCAGTCTCTGTGATCCTGTTTATTAATTGTCCTCTGAACAAAATGTAAAAGTTAGGATCCAAAAGTTATGTTGGATTGCATCTTGGGAGCTGATTTGTCCAGTTGCAACATCAGCAGATTGTAACGCTACCCTTGAGTCACTTAGGTCCCATCATAACCACAGTACATTTCTTACTTATGAAGAAAACCAGAATGTAGCCCAGTTGCAATGTACTTTACTCTGTCAAAATGTACAAAGTATGTTTGGGCTGGTCTTCAGGATCAAAGGATCCTTTCGTCTTGTCATTAAACAGAAAAGGGATTGAAAAGCCCCATGTACTAGATTATTTTAACTACAATGAATTGAATTTAGTTCTGTCTGCATTTTATAAATATAAATTACAAATGCTAACAACATGTAATTGGCTATGCCATAATTTATAAGGTTGATGTTTTTTCATCACACCGAAAATTCTTTTACCAAAAGACTGTGGCATATAATTATTATAATTTTCAAAAAACTGCTTATAGTTAACCTAGGTCAAACACAATTTTACATTTCATTTTATTCCCTTAAGTAAAACAAGATCGCTTTTTTGTTGCTGCCTCATTTTAATTCTGGTCTTCTTACACAGATCATTATGTTGCATTTCGCCAGAATATCCCTTCGCTGGGAAATTTACATACTTATTTATTTATCATTCATGCAGATTCAAAAGCTACTATTTACATTTACAAAATTCTGCTTAAGTGTAAGCTTCTCATTTGTAAAGACGATATGTTAAAACAGCCCAAAAATCACACTAATTTTGCATGTTTATCAGGATTGTGAGAGCGGGGATTCGGTTGCCTCTCTTCAAGGGCAAGAATGTTCTGAATCAAATGAACACCAGGCTTCTTTCAAAATTGTCATGACAATCTGCCTCAGTTCAGTCTCAAAGGGTAATTCCCTCATCAGTGTCGAACCTGCATTTGCCACGCCAATCAATATTAGGCTAGAGAAGTTTACCAACTGATTTCAAATAGCCTGGACTTACAATCTCATGAATCAGAGAAGAGTTCTAAAGTGATAAGCTTCCCTTGCCAAAACAGAAGCTTTAACATCATGCACATCAAATAAAACACCATGGAATCCTATCTCATGTAACAACAACATAGCCAATTACATGTTGTTAGCATTTGTAATTTGGATTAATATCTTTAACATAAAGAAGCACACCAAGAGGTTTTGCGGATTAACATTCAGGCAAAAATGGATACAAAACCAAAGCAGGATATTCAAAGTAGTGAAATAAAAACTTGATCAAAGAGGTAGGCTTTACTCAAAAAGGAAGAGAGGAAAATGAAAAAGACAATGGGTAGTGGGGTGGCAGAGCGGCATGTAGTTAGCACTGTTACCTCACAGTACCAGGGATATGGGTTTAACTCCCAGCTTTGGTACCTGTCTGTGCAGAGTATATATATTCCATCTGGTACTCTGTATTCAACTAAAACTCCATTCACTATAGCACGACTGGAGAATTTCAGCCATGGGAGAGGTTGGAAAATTCCAGCCGTAGTGTTTGACTTCTAATGTGTTAATATAATGATCCTGAAAGGATAACAAGTGGCAGTTATCAGGCTTTATTGGGTGGCACAGTTATTAGCACTGCTGCCTCACAGCATCAGGGGCCTGAATTCAATTCTCAGCTTTGGTCACTGACTGTGTGGAGTCTGCACATTCTACTTGTGTCTGCATGGGTTTTCTCTGGATAATCTGTTTCTTCCCACACTCCAAAAGGTGTACTGGATGGGTGGATTGGCCATGCTAAATTCTCCCTCAGTGTGCCTGAACAGGTGCCGGGGTGTGGCAACTAGGGGATTTTCACAGTAAAGACATTGCAGTGTTAATCTAAGTCTACTTGTGACACTAATAAATAAACTTTAGGGAAGACATTTTATTGAATGGGACTGAGATGATAGAAGGCACAGCCACAAGCAAAGGGGGATGTCTGAAAGGTCAGAAATAACACAAAATGTCAGAAGGAGATTAAAAGATAGGGAGAGGGAAAATCCAGGAAAGGTTTAAACATACAATTGAGAATTTTAACCTGGAATCAACATAGGGGGTCAATGTAGGTCAACAAGGCAAGATATGATGGCTGCCTGGATCCTGATATGAGACAGGTTATAAGAGGCAAAGGCTTTGCTGAACTGAGATTTATAAAAGGGAATCATTACAGGCTGCAGATAGACACCTGAGAATATACTTCAAAATATAATGTGCAAACTGCAAAATTGGACATCTGAAATAAAAATAAAACAAGTGGGGAGGGGCCTGGAATGCACTGCCAAGTGAGGTGGTTGAGACAGATACGTTAGTGATATTTAAGACTTATCTGGATAGACATATAAACAGACAGGAAATAGGAGCGATACAAGCTATTGGTCTAGATAGGATAACATGATCGGCGCAGACTTGGAGAGCAGAAGTGTCTGTTCCTGTTCTGTAATGTTCTTTGTTCTTTGTACGTGAGCAGCATCTTACAGGTAAAGTTAGATTGGCCAAAGCTTCACAGCCAATCTTTTAAACTATCTTTCATGTTTAGAGGATATCTGCAGGCTTCCAGTTCATTCTGTGTTTATCAGGCTATATCAATACCAGCATCTTCAACAAGACAGGCAACTTTCCAACAGTCTGTATGATGAGATGTCAATGGATAGTAATGGATATGGAAATGAAGTGTATTTCCCTTGTAAAGGAAAATGAAAGTCTGCAGGTGAGTGATGAAATTATTATAAGTTTGCAACAGCCCATTTACACCGTGTACAAATGATCCCGCTCAGTGCAATTCTGTATGTGGCCTAAAGCAACAGGTGAAATATGACTTCACTCCACCTACAGGAAAGGGGCTTTCAGTGTTCCAGAACAAAGTGACAAACTGCCTGAGGTATCACGATGTATACAAAAAAAAATTTACTACCCATCAAATTTCATCATGCCAAATGTATGGTGAAATATATTACCTACCCAGTTTTCTGACAGGCCAAATACACATAGGAAATTTATTATCGACGAACATCCTTTTAAACACTGCTTTGCCTGTTCCCTCAGGGTCCCAAAAGAAAGTATGATGTATGCGTGTGAGGCGAAATGTGGTTTTGACTATAGCATAAAACACACTTTGTCATTATGTCCGGTATTATTTTGCAGATGCATGGCAATTATTCTGGCTGCTATATTACTGCGATTTTGACAGCGGTTAAAGGGCCTGCCTTACTTGGTTAAAATCCGTTAACAAAACAGAGGTATCCGGGAGCTAGAACAGTTACTGCGTTCACTGTTACCAAATCAAAACACTGCCTGGAATTTTATGGCCCTTCTCGTTGGCAGGATCTTCCGGTTCTGCTGACATCAATGGAAGCTTGAACGGCTCACCACATTTTGCAAACTAACCCAACCCTCACGTCCCACTCCCCCTCCTGTCACGATGAGGCTGAGCAATTCCTTCCATTGCGCTTGGGTATTCCAAAGTGCAAAACTACATTGGACAAAAATTGGTGAAGACAGGTTAAAAAGAAAGAGTTGAAATGGTGTTTGAGACAGCTTCAAATGGATCAAAAATCTGAGGATAGAAGACATGACCCTATAAAAAGTGTCACCAGCTTCTCAGTTGCTGGAACAGCTATAGGGTCTAATTTGATTGTAGCTTGTTCCTACATATCCATCAGACATCTGATTTTTTTGCAACAGACCCCAACACATCTACTCTCTCAGGAAGCTAAGGGAATTCAGCATGTCAACTACAACTCTCACCAACTTTTACAGATGCACCATTGAACACATGCTTTCTGGTTATATGGTAACTTGGTATGGTTCTTGCCTTGGCCAAGACTGCAAGAAACTACAAAGGGTTGTGAACATAGCCCACTCCATTATGCAAACCAGCCTCCCATCCACTGACTCTGCAAACATTTCCCACAGTCTCACAAAAGCGGCCAGCATAATTAAGGACCCTCGCACCCCGGACATTCTCTCATCTATCTTCTTCCATTGGGAAAAAGATACAGAAGTTTGAAGTCACAAACCAACCGATTCAAGAACAGCCTTTTCGCTGCTGAATGGACTTACCTCATATTCAGTTGATCTTTCTCTACACCCCAGCTATGACTGTAACACTACATTCTGCACCCTCTCCTTTACTTCTCTATGAACAGTATGCTTTGTCTGCTCAGCACACAAGAAACAATACTTTTCACTGTATCTCAATATGCGTGACAATAATAAAACAAATCAAATCAAATCTTCTTTTATTTGGAATAAGAAAATATATAAAAGTTTATAAAATTTATAAAACAGAAAAATTGCAGGCTGTAGATAGATGCGCAAGAATGCACAGGGTTGATACTACTTTGAAATACAATGCAAACTGCAAAATCTATTTCAAAGATTTGAGAGACCAGATGGTGGCACAGTGGCACAATGATTAGCACTGCTGCCTCACAGCAGCAGGGGCCCGGGTTCAATTCCCAGCTTGGGTTACTGTCCGTGTAGTGTTTGCATGCTTTCCTCATGTCTGCATGGTTTTCCTCTGGTGCTCCAATTTTCTCCCACAATCCAAAGATGTGCGGGTTAGCTTGATTACCCATGCTAAATTGTGCCTTAGTGTCCCACGGTATGGAGGTTAGAGGGGTCAGTGGGATAAATGTGTGGGCTTGCAGTTAGTGCAAATTTGATGGACCGAATGTCCACCTTCTGCACTGTAGGATTCTACAATCTATGAATTTGTGAAGTTTTCCTGCAAAGACTCAAACATTTAGGTGGCTTAGCACTGCGTAATTTTCAGTTTCATTATTGGTCTGCCAATGTCCGAAACATTTCTTTTTGGTTTCACTTGGGCCTGACTAGTTTAGCCTGGGTAAAAACCAGTTTCCTTTCAGTCCACATCTCCCCCTGCTCTGCTGTGCTCCTCCATTCCTTTTTTAACCAGTAATATTTCTTCAAACTTTATCTTCAGACAGTCACTGAAGATTTGGTTAAAAACGATTAAGTTATTACAGATCCTAGAATCTGAAACAAAAACAGAAAGTGCTGGGAAATCTCAAGCAGGTCTGACAGCATCTGTGGAGAGAGAATAGAGCCAATGTTCTGAGTTTGGATGATCCTTTGTTAGAGCGCTGAAGATTTGACCCAGTTCAGAACACACTTCAGGCTACAATCTCACTCTTCATGCAACCTTGTTGTTGCAAATGATTAATTTCTCCTTCATTAGGAGATTCTGGCTTTCAAGTCTGGCACATAAGAGGCATCAAAACCCTTTGTTAACTTTTATATTGGTAATATTTTTAATTCTTTTGATTCTCTCTCTTAGAAATCTGCCTCACGTGCATTTCTTTTGCTACTTGCAATTCAGAGATCTGAAATAATCGCTCAGTTTCCTTTATTGCCAGACAGATATGATATCAGAACTAAATTCTTTTGTTGAGGGTTCTTTTCCAAATTATACACACTAATCTTTTCACTACGCTGCCCCTTGCTTTTGAGCTTAAAAGCTGTTTAGGAGTAAGGTTATTATTCAGATTTATCAGAACTTAACTGGAAGTCTATTCTGGTTCATGTACATTCCTCACCTTATGTGCAAGACATGGCTTGATACAATTTGAAATCTTACATTGTATCCATTCATCTAAAGATAAGTTATCTAAGAATTATCCAGATTTATATAGGTATGGTCATAGATATGGGCAAGTATATTCTAAAGGGCATTCGGACAAGCATTCATTCCTCACAAAATGGGAGAACTATTATTGATTGAGGAGCCTTTTGGTATCTGCAACTGCAGCCACCCCATCTTTGCCTGTCATCGTCTACCTCTCTCCATCCCTCCACAGCTTGCCCTATTCCCTTTTGACTGTCACCACCTGATTTCAATCTTAAATGCCTTCTCTTTGGTGGTTTAACAAAGCTCCCCATACAAAATATGACTCATTCCGAATCCATCAGGAAGATTATCTCATTCACGTGAGTGAGAGAAACGGGATGTTTAAGCAGTTGTGAATCTGAAGGTTTGTGTTCCTCATTCACAGAATACTCAATTGGTAAAAAGTGAGTCTAATTCTGGTGAGGTTGCCTTTATAGGATGTACAGTGTTAATCTGCTGCCAAAACCATGGTTTCATCCCTCTATTTAGAAGTCGACTTTTAGTCTCCCCACCACCTCCCCTCCCCACATTATTAAATACCCATGCTCGCCTCATTTCACTCTCGGACACTTGAAAGATTCTACCCATGCGAAACCTCTTTCATTCATTCGAGGCCACTTTCATACCGTCAAACTCACCTCCACATGTCTTACTTTAAGAAATACTTTAAGCTGTAATTACATTTTCCTTCTGAAATGTTTGCTGACTTGCAGTGGGTTCAATTGGAAACTAGCAGACTCCTGCTGACTTCCTCTCTCTTAAGGCATAATGAGACATGGGAGCATTTCCTCTAATTTGTCTGAATTGTTGCCTATTCACACGTTCCATTGTTTGTGTTTGGCTTGAATTCACACATTTCATTCACAAATCTGATCAGATTATTACCATAAAATCTGAGTAGGGGGTCCCCCACCTCCCCCCACCCCCTCCCCCCCCCCCAACCCGCCCGCTAAGGGGATATTAGAATGTTTTATCACAACTGGCAAGTCAACAGAAATTCAATTACAATTTGAAATAAAAATGGGTAAATGTTTGAAAAAATATATAAAACAGCAAAAAGAGAGAATCGGCACAAGTATGACAAGACTGTGTTATGATTTCTGTAATTTTATACGATGTTGAAGTTTTGGCTGTGCAAGCTACAACGATGCTATAAGATCCTAAAAAAACTAGAAGTAGCAGTAGGCCATTTGGCCCATCAAGCCTGCTCTGCCATTTAACAAGATCATGGCTGGTCTGACTGGAGCCTTAACTCCACATTCCAACCTGTTCCCTGTAACCTTTAATTCCCTTGCTAATCAGAAATCTGTCTAACTTAACATTGACTATATTCAATGATCCACTGCTCTCTGGGAAAAGAAAGGGATAGTCCTCTACATTCTCATATCACTGAATTCAATATTCAACACAAAGATTACTTCAGTAGTATCACTACTAAGCTGGCTGAGTCATGAAGAACATAATTGTATGGTTTTATATTATTTATTCTCTTAATTGAAATGAAACAAATTTAAATATGTTTGTTCCTGTTCTTTTACAAACTCCAAGCAGTGACTTAATATCGAGGAGATCTTTATTAATGCGGTTTCAGAAATTCTTTGGGACTGCTATTGTTTTGCAAATCAGCAAAATTGCTTCAGGTTCAAGGAAATTCCTAACCATTGGGCAGAATTTAATCTTAGTGATGGGCTCTCGATCACCGATGGGAGAACGGACGAGAGTCCTGGCCACCTCTACTGGGCAAGGCCTGACAGAATTGTCAGGCACTTAATTGGCCAGCTGCACGCCTTCTCCAGAATTCCAGACCCTCAGAGAGAAAATTCTCCCTGCGAGAGCTACCCACAAATCAACCTCCGAGGGACCAAGCCACAGATGATTGAGAGGGGGCTGAAGGTCGCAGAGGTGGAATGGTTGCAGCTGCAGGGAGATGAAGAGCATTTGAAGAAAGAGAAGGAGGTTGCTCTCATGACCACATCCTTCCAAAGGTAGGTCCTTGATCGGGCACTGAGTGGGTTTAAATGAGATCTGCTCCCCAAAAGGACTTGCTTGTCAGTCTCCCCTCACGGTGATGCAGTGGCAGGACGAGGCTTTAACCGCTTTCCCATCCTGGACATTACCTGAACCAGGCATCGGAGTGTGATGATTAGGGGATTTTTCACAGTAACTTCATTGCAGTGCTAACGTAAGCCTTACCTGTGACACTAATAAATAAATAAATAAACATAAATCAGGTGGAGGCAGCAACAAATCTACCCTATACTCTTCCACATGACCAGATATCTCAAATCCACCTCCAAGTTAAATATTAAATTCTGCCCATGGTTTCTTTAATAGTATGACTCAGATATGGGACATATTTCACTTGTGCTTCAGATTGTTCTATCATTTACTTCATTTGATATGATTTGATTTATTTGATTCGATTTATTATTGTCACATATATTAACATACAATGAAAAGTATTGTTTCTTGTGCACAATACAGACAAAACATACTGTTCATAGAGAAGGAAACAAGAGAGTGCAGAATGTAGTGTTACAGTTATAGCTGGGTGTTGAGAAAGATCAGCTTAACGCAAGGTAGGTCCATTCAAAAGTCTGACGGCAGCAGGGAAGAAGCTGTTCTTGATTTGGTTGGTACGTGACCTCAGACTTTTGTATCTTTTTCCCAAAGGAAGAAGGTGGAAGAGAGAATGTCCGGGTGCTTGGCCTCCTTAATTATGCTGGCTGCTTTGACGAGGCAGCAGGAAGTATAGACAGTGTCAATAAATGGGAGGCTGGTTTGCGCGATGAATTGCGCTACATTCACAATATTTTGTAGTTCTTTTCAGTCTTGGGCAGAGCAGGAACCATACCAAGCTGTGACACAACCAAAAAGAGTGCTTTCTATGGTGCATCTGCAAAAGTTGGTGACACTCGTAGCTGACATTCCAAATTTCCTTAGTCTTCTGAGAAAGTAGAAAGTCACATAAGGAGGGATTTTACAGCCTTGCTTGTCCTGAAGTTGTAAAATCTCACCTGAGGTCAATGGTCTGTTCCTCACACGCTCCCATGGCAGGTGGGGCGTAGAATTCCAGTCACAATCCTCATCCTGCTAATAAATTTGCAAAACAAAAATAAGCACCCCCCATTTGAAAAATCGTCAAGAACACCTCTGATTGCTCTGAATGCTGGAACTACTGCTTTGAATGGCAAAAGTTGCTTAAAAAGGAGCACCAAGACAAATAGAGAACAAGCACAAAAGAACAATTTTAGAAAATGCTATCTAATAATGTATTTGCGTACATTATTACTTGGGTATGCATGGCATTAATTCTGAATGTGAATAATAAGAAATATAGATGACAAACATGAATGGAAAGCATGTTTTACCCTTTGAATTACTGAGCAATGCCACATAAAAGAGTGCCATAATTGATTTGTTCTATGTTAATGTTAGCACAGAAAGCTGAGAGGATACTACACTTCAGCTTCTATCTCCAAGAGCAGGGAACATGGAAGAATAAAATCATCCAGTGCACACACTTTCAACAGCAATCTAGTGACTTCAGTTAGAAAGGTTACTTGTGTGAGTCTTGAGTGAGACTAGATTGGACTCAGCTATACAATCTCTCTTAAATATTCCGCAAAGGCTAAATGTCCGGATCCACACATGAAGAATCGCCATTTGGGAAAATCAACTTTTGGTACTCATAAAAAAATTGTGGAAGGCTGCAGGAGGAAAGAGAATTAAATTAATTTTTCTTCCACTACAATGACAAAGAGTTAATCCACAATAACAGTAGGTCTAGTTGCAGAACATACTGCAAGCATAAAAGAACATAATTTTTATTCTTGCACATCGATATAGTTTGAGACACAACAAAGAATCATAGAATCCCTACGGTGCAGAAGGAGGCCATTCAGTCCATCAAGCTGCACCAATAACAATCCTATTCAGGCCCTATCCCACATATTAACCCTATTAATTCCCCTGACACTAAAGGTCAATGTAGCATGGCTAATAAATCCAAATCACACAGCTTTGCACTGTGGGAGGAAACCTGAGCATTCAAAGGAAACTCACACAGGCTATGGTGAACATGCAAACTCCACAGAGAGATGACCCAAGGCCAGAATTGAATCTTAGTCCATGGTGCTGTGAGGCAGCAATGCTAACCACTGTGCCAGTGTAATTCCTGGAAACAAAGGTTTCAGGAGCCACCTTACAGGCTGGAGGAGTTAGCATTTTAGGAGTCATTTTTATTGCACTATCACAAATTTCACCAATAAATGGTTTCACCCGTGATTGTGAAATACTATTGATAGACATACTTTAAAGTATGGAGCGGCAGA
The DNA here is from genome assembly GCA_024679065.1 of Sphyrna mokarran. NCBI lineage: Eukaryota > Metazoa > Chordata > Chondrichthyes > Carcharhiniformes > Carcharhinidae > Sphyrna > Sphyrna mokarran. The sequence goes on along the minus strand of JAGIQG010000016.1, from coordinate 56,939,528 downwards.
AAATTCCTCAGCCTGCATTTCAAGTACAGAATTAAAGTGAAAGAGAAAATAAGCTTCTGGTAGTCCTTTGTTTGTTATTTCATATTGCAATGGTAAAAAAGGATTATGAATTTTAACATTAGATTTTAGCACTAATACAAAGATCAGCTATTTATCCCTTTGGATGCAAGTAGTCTGCACTTTCTAGATTTCAAATTATTGGGAGAGGTCACATCCTTTATTTGGCCAATCAAATATTTTCACACTATATTAGACTGTGTCAGAATCAGATCTGAAGGTCAAATCAAGACTATCACACTCAAAGGCATCTTCAGCTGAGCAGCTCACTTGATTTGACTTGATTTATTATTGTCACATGTATTATTACAAGTATTGTTTCTTGTGCTATGCAGACAAAGCATTTGGTACATAGAGAAAGAAAGAAGAGGGTGTAGAATGTAGTTTGCAGTCACAGTTAAGGGGAAGAGAAAGATCAACTTAATATAAGGTAGGTCCATTCAAAAGTCTGATGGCAACAGGGAAGAAGCTGTTCTGGAATCAATTGGTATGTGACCTCAGATTTTTATATCTATTTCCAGTCAGAAGAAGGTGGAAGGGGGTATCATAGAATCATTGAATCCTACAGTGCAGAAGGAGGCCATTCAGCCCATTGAGTCTGCACTGACCACAATCCCACTCAAGCACTATTCCCATAACCCCATGTATTTACCCCAACTAGTTCTCCTGACACTAAGGGGCAATTTAGCATGACCAATCCACCTAAGCCATACATCTTTGCACTGTGGGAGGAAACCGGAGCACCCAGAGGAAACCCTTACAAGAATGTGCAAACTCCACACAGACAGTGACCCAAGCTGATAATCGAACCCAGCTCCCTGTTGCTGTGAGGCAGCAGTGCTAACCGCTGTGCCACCGATGGTTATGTCTAGGATGTGTAGGGTCCTTGATCATGTTAGCTGCTTTTCCAAGGCAGTCAGAAGTGTAGACAGTGTCAATGGATGGGAGACTGGTTTGCGAGATGGACTGAGCTTCATTCAAAACCCTTTATACTTTTTTGAGGTCTTGGTCAGAGCTGGAGTTATACCAAGCTATGATACAACTGGAAAGCATTTTTTCTGTGGCACATCTGTGAAAGTTGGCAAGAGTCATTGAGTCATAGCAGCCAATGGACTGCCCTGGGTTCCCCAGCCTATTAAGTCTTTTTTTCAAGACATTATATTGGAAAGAACAGATAAAAAGGATACATTTACTATTGAAGTTGAAATGGAGTTCAGCAAAATTGTCAATCACTTCATTTCCAACACCAGCATTACTTGCCCGCTGAGGCAGTAAATTTTTATAGTTAAACAATTTGAATGTATTGAAATTCTTTGCCAATCATGCTGAGGTCACTTTGCTCTTTTAAGACAAATTTTCTTTAAGCAGGAGTTGAGATGGAAGTGCCAAATCTATTGTTTTCTAACAATACGCTTCAGCTCATCACAAACTACACAAGGAAAATTACCCAATGCTAACCTTGCCAACAATATCAGGAACAAATTTAAAAAAACCATTTTTCCATTAAATGTACACAACTAGTTGTTTCATGTAATCCTTCAGGCATTTCTGGCAGGTTATCTTTAATAATAAATACTCAGGTTCATCAATGAAATTAATACTGTTCTCCAGAAAAACATCAGGACAATGAAATCAGATATGTGCAATCCTACAGATGAAATTAAAAACAGTGCAAAAAGATGAATTTTTGGTGCTTGCAAATAATATTGGGCTTGATTTTCCCTTACACTTTGGAAACCTGAGATTGGGACAAAATGGGGATCTCAAGCTGTACTTATTACTGAGTGAAATGTTAACATCATCTTTTTTTTAAATTCATTCAAGGGATATGGGCTTCACTGGCTAGCTCAGCATTTATTGCCCATCCCTAATTGCTCTTGAAAAGATGTTGGTGAGCACTTGACATGGTGTAAGTACTGATGCAACTATAATATAATGTTACATGAATAAGAGACCAGGATCTGGCGGGAAGCACATGTGCAACCTTGTGTGGAGTGCAGAGATGTACATAGAGCTGTAAATAAACAAGGAAGTTTCTTTTGTGAATGACAGATTAAATTAACTTTCTTAGATAAACCCTAAAGAAAACCCATCTGGAACCTGAACGTGTGATGAAACAATTACAAGCACTGAGGCTAACAACCCAATCACCCAGATGGCCCTTTAATTGTCTGCCTCCCCAAGAATTTGATCCAGAGAACCAGCAGTTTCAGCAGCCCCAGTAGCCTAGTGACACAAGGAAAAGTGAGCATTGCCAAAGCAGGTCATGGACCACAGCAGCCTGTCAGCGTAAAAACTGGAAGGAATACCTAGATGGAGAGGGATTATCTTTGCAGAGCCATTCAGTGGCATGACTGTAGTCGTTCAACTCCATGGCTCTATCACTGGGCTATGGAGTCTCCAACACTAATGGCCTGACATCAGGGTACTCTTTCAGTTGAGATGGCTGTCTCAACACAGACCGGGAACCACCTCCGACATCATTAAAATTCAGGCACATTTTCCTAAAACAGCATACATTTGGAATACTTGATTTCCCATTTTTAGGGAACCTGGTTCCCAACTTGTTTATGAGAAAGTCTTCTGGAAGTGGGAGCCAGGAATGCACAGAAAGATGTCCTGACATAGCTGCCTGCTGTTTTCCAAGCCTACTCCCGCCTCTGAACAGTTAAGACTCAGGCTGGGAGAGCATTGTTCAATTGCATTGCGAATCTTCTATATTATTTATTCCCTTCATAATTTTATATGTTTTTATAAGATCTAGCCTCATTCTTCTGAATTCCAATGAGTATAGCTCCAGTCTACTAAGTCTCTCCTCATTACAGAGTTGAGAGGGTTGGCTTATAGGGAGAGACTGAGTGGTCTGGGGTTAAACTCATTGGAATTCAGAAGAATGAGGGGAGATCTTATGGAAACATGTAAGATTATGAACAGAATAGATAAGTTAGAAGCAGGGGAGTTGTCGGGTGAAACTAGAACCAGAACTAAGTTCTAGAACTAGAACTAAAATAAGGGGAAGCAGATTTAGAACTGAATTGAGGAGGAATTTCTTCACACAAAGAGTTCTGAATCTGTGGTATTCCCTGCCCAGTGAAGCAGTTAAGGCTACCTCACTGAATGTTTTTAAGGCAAGAATAGACAAAGAGCGAGTGGGTAAGTGGAGCTGAGTCCACAAAAAGATCAGTCATGACCTTATTGAATGGCGGAGCAGGCTCAAGGAGCCAAATGGCCTACTCCTGCTCCTAGCTCTTATGTTCTTATGTTCATAATTCGAGTAACGAACTGTGAATTAAGAATGGAAATGTGGCAAGTTATTGAGCAGGGAGCAATTTATACAGTTGTATTAAATAATAGCAAAACAAATGGAAATTCTAACAGTGAAGTCATTACAAAATTTGGATGGTGCCTGTGTTTTCCTTATAACAGCCAGAGATTATGCTTGAATCACATAATTGAATTTTGTCTTGGCTAACACTTAACATAAAATGGTGAAAGATACTGAGTGTAAAAGATATAATAAGATTGCATGAAGCAGGAGTACTGCTACATCCTAGAGGAGGGGATGGTATTTCTCCATCTGAAGAGACTGACATCTTACTCCTCATAAAAAGCTCCCATCTCTGGCCATGGCAACGAGGAATGATATAAATCAAATGAATCACCCCAGGCCACTTTTGTACACTTTCCAGAAGCCAGCTCAAGAGCAACATTGGCAGAGTCTTGGAAGCAGCCTCTCTGCCAGGCCTCCCAGCCAAGGAATCATTTACAGCATGGGGTCCCAAAAAGGAAGCAGGGGAAACTTTTTTACCCCCTATTTCACTTAACAATGAAAATAATGTGGTGTTAGTCTGTATTAATTACTATACAGTGATGGAATTGCCAGGGTTTATTCATAAATTGGAAATCCTGTTGTGAAAAATGGCAATAGCCCAAAACGACAACACAACCATCTTAAATATTCACAGATATAGCTTATTATCAATGTAATATATAATGTCCCATAAAGCAATAGACATGTTTGCAGCAGCCTACACTTTTCCCCACATTGGTACGTAGGTTTTTTTTTAATTCATTTGAGGAGTAGATCAGCATTTATTGTCCATCCTTAATTGCCCTTCAACTGAGTGGCTTGCTAGGGTATTTCACAGGGCATTTATATATCAGCCACATTGCTGTGGGTCTGGAGTCACATTTAGGTCAGGCCAGGTAAGGACAGCAGATTTCCTTCCCTAAAGGACATTGGTGAACTAGATGGGTTTTTAAGACAATTCACTCAATTCCAGATTTTATTGAAATCAAACTTAAACATCTGCCATGGTGGGATTCAAACCTAGTCCCCAGTATATCACTCTGAAACTCTGGATTACTAGTCCAGCAACAGTGCCCCTCTGCCACCAGCTGTATTGCATGTAAGAAATTTCACAACACCAGGTTAAAATCCAACGGGTTTCTTTGGTATCGTTAACTTTCAGAGCATCATTGCATGTATTCCAAGCATTAAGACTAAAACAATTCATTTCTTAATGATTTTATTTGACTCTTTAAAACATTTCTGGACTTCCCCAGCTTCCAGCCCTTCTCATAGTCAATAATTGACGGTGTTCAAAAGCACAAGTTGCTTTTGATTTTTCAAACTTCTCCAATCAACACTCCAGATCTCACCATGGATGAAATAGGGAATATGTAAAGATTTGCAGTTCAAATCTACATTAGCAATACCAATGATGAAGCCTACAATACTGCAGAACAGATAGCACTGATAAATTCATCTGTTAATTTACACATATTTATTCCTTTTGAATCTTAGGAATAAGAGAGAAATTTCAGAGAAGTTTCTTCACAAATCTGTAAGACATTACCTGAAAAGTTGTTAAAATCAGATTTCCGAGTGAGAAACTTTCAGATGGCAAAAGGATTTGTATTTTTAGAAAATTAAATTGTAGGGATTTGGGATGTGAAGGAGGAGGATGAGACATGTCTCTACATTTGACAGTTATTGCACAATGTCAGCATAGGTACAACAGGTCTGGTAACCTCTTACTGTCTTATAATAATTCTAATGTCATCTAGGAGGGCAAACATGGTTCAGGATCCTTCTCTCAGTGACTAAATAACTCTTCAAAAATATCTTATCACCCTTGAAATGTCAAATGCAAAGTGCTCATATTTCTGGGGTTAGGAGTAAAACTAACTTTACTGAAAGATGAAGTTCGAGAGCATCTGCAGAAATACCTCTAATGATTTATTCTCTTTGTCTTATCCCAGCCCTTAATTTTCCCCAGCCTCCCATCTACTCTCAATCTGTCCTATTCCCTTTCTACAGGCTCTTTCCCATCTACCCCCTCAAGCTAAACTGCCTCACATTCACCTCATGTTTCCCCCAGCCCCACATCATGTAACTCCTGATTCATCCACTCTCATGTTAGCAGACATGGTCAATGGTTCCCATTCCTCAACCCCTTCAAAATCACCACAACTCATCCTTCCTTAAACTATCTCTCACCCCTTCTGGAACCTATGAGCCCCATTTCAGAAATGTTTGGCTATGCTTCCACAAAGAGGCCTTGGAAAAGAGGTCAAGGTTGAACAGGATGCCACCTATTCAGTTGCACCAAACATTTGTTCAGAAGCTCAAATGTGAGTCTATGTGCATAATCTACTTTGTTGAATTAAACTATTGGGATGCTGCCTATCTTGCTGGCACAGTGTAGTATGTGAGGAGTCATGAGCCAAAATGGTGTTTGCAGGAATGTGATGGGCATTGGATCCCTTTTTTATTATTCTTCAGTCCATCGTTAAAGTAATAAAGCCAATGCTCAGAGGGGACCAGGCAAACCCAAATCCATTCCTTGCTTGCTCCAAAAAACCAAATTCAAAATCCAGTTGAATTCAATTCATGGACCCCACAAGAGAGAAACAAATAAGATCCAAGCTGACAAGACAAGGCATTCATCCCATCTTGGGATTGATCTGACACTTGACCTCAGCCAAAAGACTAGGAAGCAATTGAATCCCATTTTTTCATCCCATTTGGTACTTCGTCCCTAATCAAAAAAGCCAATAAAGTCCAATCATAATTCCTACATGAGAGACAAAACCAGGACCAACCCAACAAGACAAGGATATTGGCTGGAATTTTATCACCCTGCCCGCCAGGAGAATTGGAGCCTGTAAGGGGCGAACCATGGAAAGGTCCATTGACCTTGGGTGGGATTTTCCGGTTTTGGGATGAGTGAGGCTGTAAAATCCCACCCATTGCATCCCCTATCTTGAGCTTGGTCAAATAAGATCCAAGCTGACATTACACCCACTCTGGATTTGGCCTGAGTTTCATCTTAGCCAAAAGGCTGAGATGGCTTTAAAAAATTGTGTCAGGTAAAGCCTCGGTTTAATCTCATTGGCTACCCTGATCTCTTATTCTACCCAGGGCAAACCATGATCACAGGTGACAGCACATCCCCAAGTGCAATGGGCAAGCCATGTCCCCTACCTGATCATGGTTTCACCCCTGCCAGGGAAGAATTCCATTCCCTTCATTAATGACTGGGAATGACCTGAGAGGCACCATTCCTTTCCCCTTAGTTTACCAGGTTTTGTAATGACTTAAATCAAACTATTGAGGTTGGCCTATTGGAAAATGAACTCCCTGATCAGGAGTGTTTTCCTTGTATTGAACTGGGAGGGTCAGCTCCTCTGGCACTCCCAAAGGTAGACTACTGATTGATAGCACTCTGCATACGGTTGGAATTGTAAATAAAGGAATTCTGGTGAAGGGGCTTCTACCTCTGAAGACTTATTATAGGTTTAAGTGCCACCTCTCTATCATGCTTATGACATAAAACCACAATAATGCTCTTTTTGCTAATTCATTCAATTTAATAAGCAATCTTTGCTTTGGCAAACAAATCACCCCTTGCTAATAGTAAAGACCTGGCTGGAATACTGACACAACAACCAAAACAGATAGTGATATAATTAACATAGCAGCCAGAAGCAATAAATCCAAAGCTATCATTTAAATACTGAGTAAGCCCAGCAACAAAAATATCAGTTAGACATATCCTAAGGGCAAAATAAATGCATTAAAATATTTTAATTGTGAGATACGTATCTCAAGCACATTGTCTAGGGAAAACATTTGTTCTTTTGTGGATATGAACAAACACTTGGTGAAAAAGGTAGTAGCAAAAGATGCACTCTGCAAACAGCAGGTGTAAGGAAGACTCCTAGATAGGGATCCAAAAGGAGGATGCAGGAAGTTAGTCAGGAATTTATATTATTTAAACAAAGTGAGATTATCCATTGATGCTGTTATGACCAAGTGAGGAGGAATTTTTAAAAAATGACTTACCACAATAATCACAAAAATCACAATACATGTGATGTCTGAATGGTGGTGGCACAGTGGTTAGCACTGCTGCATCACAGCTCCAGGGACCTGGGTTCGATTCCTGGCTTGGGTCACTGTCTGTGTGGAGTTTGCACATTCTCCTTGTGTCTGCGTGGATTTCCTCCGGGTACTCCAGTTTCCTCCCACAGTCCAAAGATGTGCAGGTTAGGTTGACTGGCCATGCTAAAATTGCCCCTTCTTATATTTGATCGCATCCTGAACCTGGGTCAGTTTTGAGCTTGGATGGTGGGGATCCTGTTGAGTGAGGTGGGCCTCTCCCACACCCATATCATGTAGAGTTAAAATGTTTCAGCCTGGCCCATCTCTGTAAAAGCTGTTGAGCAGCCGTAACAAGTCAGTTCTTTATTCCATATTTAAATGGGGGCATATACTGTTGAGCATGTGTAAATTTTTCACGTTTGCTAATCGGACTAGGGAGCGTTCAATTTGGGCCTGACCCAGAACTCCCTCTAACTCATTTTCCCTTTCGATGTGGAGTTGCCAGCGTTGGACTGAGGTAAGCAGAGTAAGTAGTCCCACAACACCAGGTTAAAGTCCAGCACGAGCTTTTGGAGCAGACAAAAGAGTTGGTGTTGTGAAATTATTTACTGTATATTCCCTTTTCCTCTTCCAGTTGTTTTGCTTTCTGACAAACTATTCCCTGTTTATCCCCTCCCTGACTGGAGTACTACTTCTACACGCTGACATGACCCAGCTGCATGGTCTGGGGTTATCAATTGGATAGTTTACCCCCATCTCTCCAATTCTCTTTGCTACTAGGTACTGGCTATATGGATAATAGAAACCCAACAGTACTGAAGGAGGTCTTTTGGCCCATCAAGTCTGCACCAACAACAATCCCACCTGGCCCTATCCCCATAGCTACATGCATTGACCCGCTAATCCCTCTAATTATGTATCCTGGGACACTAAGAGACATTTTAGCATGACCAACGCACTTAACTTCCATATCTTTGGACTGGGCTTTCACCCTGTATTTGTACTGTAACACACAGTCTCCTAGCTGAAGGGTTTGGGCCTCAGGAAGTTTGGCTGCCAATTTCATCATAATTGTTTAGGAGGTTTTTGAGAGCCTCTGAGTCACTTCACAGAACACAGATATATAGCCTAATGTGCAAACCTCTTTCTTCAGTTTTAAAAATTTCTCCTCGATTAGTTGCAGGGGATTCCTCACTTGGTGTGTGTAAAGTAATTCAAGAGAGGTAGAATCCCTAGAATCCCTTTAATGCAGATGGAGGCCATTTGGCCCATTGAGTATCCTTAGTGGCATCATTGAGAAAGTCCCTCATGGTAAACAGAAGAAAATCCCGTGCTTTATCTCAGTTATGGGGAGTACTAGTGACAGTATGCCCTGATTATTGTTTTCATGATTGGGTAGTATTGTTATAAAGTTTCTTGCGACTGTGGGTAGTATGCTGAGGACTTTAACTTGGGCATCTAGATTCTAGATTACCCACCCTGGGATACTCTGGACATGGAATTACAGCCCTGATCTGACTGGGCTTCGGTGGACCTCCTATATCAGGTAAACATTCATTTACAGGCCTCTGCTAATGGGGTTTAGAATCATAGAATTCCTACAGTGTAGAAGGATGCCATTCAGCCCATCAAATCTGCACCGCTTCTCTGACAGAGTATCTTAGCCAAATCATTTCCCCCATCCTATCCCCATAACTCACACATATACTATCTAATTTACACATTACTGGACACCATGGAGCATGGTCAATCCACCTAACCTGCCCATTATTGGTCTGTGGGAGGAAACTGGAGCACACGGAGAAAACCCACACAGAGAATATGCAAAGTCCTCACAGGCAGTCACCCAAAGCTGGAATTGAATCCGAGCAGTCTGATGAGCAGGCCAAATGGTCTCCTTCTGCACTGTAGGATTCTATTATTCTATGTCAGCATTGCAAGTAAGGCCAGCACTGAGGAGGTGGTGATGAGTCTCCTTTGTGGATGACATGATAGGTACACATACTCAGTGCCTTTTACTGTAGCAGTACCTGTGAGTGACTTGCTGGATCATTTGCACAGGACAGTTAAAAGTCAATCACATTGCTCTGAATCTGAATTCACATGTCAATCAGAATGGAAATGGATATTCCTGGTATTCTAGGACTTACTTATCTTAGTGAAGCACGTGGTGGAGCCAGAAAATAGATGCAACATTATTGTCATAAGGTGATTGCAAAGTAGAAAACCACAAGGCTATAATTTCTGGTTTGTAAGAAATTCATGGCAAGGACAGTAAGACTAATGCAAAGGAAACTTTTTATTGAAACACCCTAAAATTATACCACACTGTCATCACCAAGCTGCGAGAGATACATCACTCAACCGTATATCAAACTGCAACACATAAAAAAGCAAAAAAAACCATATGTTTGGTTTCATAAACTAAAGAGGGTAAGTTTACAAACATCCAGCTTATTCAAATATACCCAAGTCTAACTTTGTCTCTAACCTACAAAGTCAAGATTTATTATGAGGTGTTATTGGATTTCACTTAGCACACATCAAAGCCCAGACTTCAATTACGACAAACTCCAAGCAAACTAGTTATCAAGTTACAAAATACAGAAGTGGTATTGTAACTCTTAAACGGTTAAATAAAGAATGATATCACTGTGTTGCACTGCTTTCTAAAAAAAGCACAAAGCAACTGCGACTCTATTCTCCAGTCACTTGGTAAAATAAGACAGTAACTAACCGACACAGAAACACAACCTGTGTGGACTGCTAATGAGTAAATTAGACACAGATTGATCATTGCTTCAGTAGCCAACAGAGATTAGTTCAGGTTTTCATTCATTGCCTTGGAACATCACTGAATTAAAGATTGATTTGAAACTACCCAGACCTTGTTCTGGACAAAGTTCTGCTTACAACATTCCGCCTTCTTTTGAAGAAGGCCCTCAGTGATTTGAAAGTTTGGAACATGTGTGTTTGCCTCAACAAACTCTTTGTAATTCAGATCAATTTGTTGATTGCTAATTCTTTGAAGGTACAGATGATCAAGAGAAAAAGAAAGATATATACTTGAACTTGTTTGAAGTAAAAGGAAACAGCTTACAACAAGACCTGCGTTGTGCCAAACTTAATTGGTTAGAAATCATTCATGGTAACTAAGAGATACCTGAAAAGGGAAGCTAAAATAAAATCACCAAATCTTCTCCTTGTTCTTCTAGAGATGCTCTTTATTTTGACAAAATGAAAAAATTAAAATTTTAAAAATAAATTTATACCTGAAATTAATTTTAACTTCTGATGCCAATTTCTTTTTACAATTAAGAAGTTTATAAAATTACGTTTTGTGACTGGGGTTTTAATTTAAGGTGTGATAAAGAGGTCATGTGACCCTGTTCTCAAGACTGCCTGCTGACAAGCCTGGATGGTTTGACGTTTAGAGATTACTGAGGGCCTGGATTGTTTTACTGAGAAGAAGGTGCAAGGTGTTTATGCTTTAGAGACAATGGCAGCAGCCTGTGCACTAACAGTGGATGGACTGTGAGTGTCCAAATCCCGTAGAAGTGTTGAGAAATTGAGGTTATAAACAGTTGTGCTTCAAACTATCCATTTTGTTCCGAAGTGAGAGAGTTTGTCTCCCACGGGTAGCTAATCGGTATTTCTACCTGACTGTAAGACCCATGTGACTCACAGTAGCATGGAGCAGTGAACAGCCGAAGCTATCGTAACAATTGAGTTATAGGTTTATCCAAAACATTACTGAATATCATAGAGTTCAGTCTGTCAGGGTCCAGGAAAGAGAGAGAACATCTAAGAGACAAAAAATTTTTATGATTTACATTACCAAGAATGTGGATGGAATCTCGCAATTGGATTGAATAGACCTAATTTATGAAGAGTTAAAATGAAGCTGGAAGATTTACCTATTTTGCTGGAAAGAGAAGATCTCATCCATGAAGGACAGGCCTTGAGGTTCAAAGTTACCAGACTGACAAAAGAAAAGAACATAAGTGAACCCTCAAAAGCTAACAATCATTTTGGATTGATTCTGGGAGAACTCATTGGACCTGACTTTACCACTTGCATTCTAAGTGTTCGATCGGGGCCCAATTCAAATCCAACTTGGAAATCTGCTTTCAAGCACCCCCACTCGCACTTAGCCTGAAAAAGAATTGCAGGTCTGAATCGCACAATGGGCAAGGCTTAGCGTGCCTGAACCAATCAGAACTCTGAACTGTGCATGCGCAGTTAGAAAAAAATTTGAAAAAGTGTGCCCGTATCAGATCGCTCCTGGGCACTGCGGGAGGAAACAGGTGCACCCAGAAGAAACCTACGCAGACATGGGGAGAACGTGCAGACTCCACACAGACAATGACTCCAGAAAGTGGATAAAGTGGTTCAGAAACAAAAAGCGGGAGCAATGGTCCCCACAAATATCACTGTCTCCCTTATCCAGCCTCCACTACCCAGAGCAATCATGACCCCCTGTTCCCTTGCCCCCCACTATTCACCCACAGAGTGGCAGCAGACCCTCCCCATTCTCCCCTCATCCCCTCCACCAGAATTCCATCTGGCCTCCCTACCCCGACTAGGGCTTACATTTTCTCTGCCTTCCTCCTCCCCCACCTAAACCAGAGAACAATCTGAGCAGCTTCCCCCTCACCTCCCCAGAGAGTGAAATGGACTTCCTTCTCCCTCTGCCCTCCTCGCCACTAAAGGTACATCTGACCCACCTCCTCCTCCCCCTGCCCCCCAACCAAAGAATGATCTGACCAGCCTCTCTCCCCCCCCCCGCCACCACTGATCTGAGTCAGAGAGTTGTTGGAAGCTCTGAACTCACCTCTTCAGCAGTTGGCACGCCCAAAGCAGACTTTTATTCAGCGTGTCCATTTCGGCGTGATTCCGGATTGATGAATGTGATGGTAAAGGGGGAATTGCTGATAGACTTGGGTGGACAGTTCATTAATTCAATTTAAATGCATGCATGCATTAAATGCAAATGCATTTAAATCGCCGTTGTGCCTGTTTCGGGCGCAAATCAGATTGCGGCCATTCCTGGGCTTTGGTGAAGTAGACATCTGCGCAGACACGGGTACAGATTGTATTAATGACCTCATGCCCGACTTTGCCGTGTTATCGCGCCTGAAAAAGGCAGCGACACAATGGTAAAATCAGGCCCAATATCTGCTTAAAAGAATAATGTAATTTATACCTCATTGTTGTTTCTTCCAGTTATAGTAAAAAAATAAATTAGGAAGCACTTCAGTCAACCTAGGTGAGATATACTCAGTTGCCATATTGCATGCCGGTGGCACAATGGTTCACATTGCTGCCTCACAGCGCTATAGACCAGGTTTCGATTCTGGCCTTGGGTGACTCGGTGAAGTTTGCACGTTCTCCCTGTGTCTGTGGATTTCCTCTGGGTACTCAGGTTTCCTCCCACAGTCCAAAGATGTGCAGGTTAGGATTGGGCTATTGGGACAGTGTGGGAGTGTGGACCTGGGTAAGATTCTGTTTTGGAGAGTTGTTGCAGACTTGATGGGCCAAATGACCTCATTCTGCACTGTAAAGATTCTATTGCTAGGATCCAATTTGCCCTGCATGCTGTCATATTAGTTGGATACAGTTTGACAGCTCCCAGGGATGTTTACACAGAATATTATTTCATCTATTTACCAAAACAAATCAACAGAATTATAGAAACTACAGTACTGGAGCCAGTAAAAGATAGAGAAATCAATGAAAAGAAATTTCAGGTGAGGTGGAGAACAGATGCATAATTTGCTGCCATCCATTTTCTGGTCCCCATTGAGGTTGAAGGTTCCACTGGTGCATTTTTTAAATGTGGTGATCAAATTCTAGACTGGATATAAAATGAATGATAATCAAATCTCCAACTTTGATTTGATAATCTAACCTCAAATCAATTAAACAATTTAGTGCTGTTGTAAGTCTTGGAGCTAAAACTGCTGCCTTAACTAATTTGAGTAACAGAATACAATAAGTGTTGCTAGAAGGCACTAGCAGACTGTTTCATTTCAAACTTTCTAGAAATTAGTTAAGAAACAAATTGAAATAAGTCCTCAGAGAAAGAAATCCTTCCACCAAAATTCCTTTACTTACAAGATCCATCAGCAATATGCAGAGTCCTCTCAATATGAAGTCTACATCCAAGCACCAGGCGAACTGACATGCCTTTTTAAGTACAGAGCACGGGACTTCCTGATTAGACTATCAATTTGGCCCTTAATCAGGGAGCTCATATTCAAGCAGGCCAACCTCAATTGCCTGATTAAAATTGTTGCGTCTTTGCAAGAAACTCTGGAAAAATGTTGTGCTTTAAATTTTCTGAAGAGGAGGAAATTGTGTGGTATTCTATAGCTGAACCATCAACGCTTCAAAAGAAATGAATACATACCATCATAACAGTGATATAAGTGAACAGTACATGAACAGATCATTACCTGTTGCATCAAAGCAGAGTGGATGTTTATCAATGATAAGTGGTAACATCAATGCGGAGCATGGGAACATGAAAGGACTGAGGATTGTGATGGTTATGCCATACTTTTGGGCTGTATTTTCATAGCTCTAGGATTGGTATTCCAGAGGACACAAGACTATAATTGTATCTAATGAATACTCGTTTCCTAGCACCAGCACCAAAGGTACATTTTGATAGGAGTCACAAACATGTCATTTGGCCCAATTTTTTACTCTATTGGTATATCCTTCTATTTTTTACTGCCTCATGTACTTAAATGGTTTCCCTGAAATGCATTAATTACAGTTATTCAACGGCAATAAATTGCAGCCGACATGTACCATTCAGTTAATTCATCATCACTGCCAGAAGGCATCATCTTAACATGATCACACAGCAGTCATTTTCATTGTGCCTATCACAGAATAGAAGTGTGCATATTTACCAAAGCTGAAAGTCTCTCCCTCATGTTTATTCATCGTCATGCTTTAGCTGGGTTGATGAACAAGAGTGCCTTAGATCTTGATTCTCAAAACCTCTCAAATATCAATGGAAGCACTCTGCAGAGATATTTCCAAAGATGTGAGCATTAATGGATCAGCTATGCTAAGTTTCCCCTTAGTGCCAGGGGGACCAACTAGGGTAAATGCATGGTGTTATGAGGATAGAGCTTGAGTAGGTTTGTGGTCGATGCAAACTCGATGGGCCAAATGGCCTGCTTCTGCACTGTAGGATTCTATGGATTCTACAATTTCACTTTACCTACAGGTTGGGGACTTCATTTCCTCACTGTCATTTTTATATGCAATGCCAATAATCATTCCTTCATGTCAGTACTCATGTTGAAGATAGAGGGTGCGATTTTACTAACGATTCAAGCTGCCACTGCAAGTGAGGATGGAGAAAAAACCACTCAGCCAAATTGTCATTCACTGCAACTGGATAAGAAAATCCCACTGGCAGGAATGGCTGAAACATTCCACCTGGAAATTCATGCCTCAGAAATGGATTTTTCCATGTTCCGTCCCAAAACAATTTCAGGAAATCTGCTATAGCTCTCACCAACTTTTACAGATGCACCATAGACAGCATTCTTTCTGGCTGTATCACAGCTTGTATGGCTCCTGCTCTGTCGAAAAGAACTACAAGAGTTCATGAATGTAGCTCAATTCATCGTACAAACCAACCTCCCATCCATTGACTTTATCCACACTTCCTGCTGCTTCGGCAAAGCAGCCATCATAATTAAGGACATTCCGGACATTCTCTCTTCCACCTTCTTTCACCGAGATAAAGATACAAAAGTCATGTACCAACTGACTCAAGAATAGCTTCTTCCCTGCTGCTGTCAGACTTTTGAATGGATTTTCCTTGCATTAAGTTGATCTTTCTCTACATGTTAGCTATGACTGTAATACTACATTCTGCATTTTCTCATTTCCTTCTCTCTGAACAGTATTCTTTATCTGTATAGCACGCAAGAAACAATGTTTATCACTGTATATTAATACATGTGACAATAATAATTCAAATCAAAATCAAACATTTACGTAGCTCCTTTAACATAGTGGAATTCCCAATGCACT
The DNA here is from genome assembly GCA_024679065.1 of Sphyrna mokarran. Taxonomy (NCBI): domain Eukaryota; kingdom Metazoa; phylum Chordata; class Chondrichthyes; order Carcharhiniformes; family Carcharhinidae; genus Sphyrna; species Sphyrna mokarran. The sequence continues at coordinate 56,924,017 of JAGIQG010000016.1, read as the reverse complement.
TCATTATAAAACAAAGAATGACAAGAACCACATACGGAGATCAGGTGACCATAAGCTTGGACAAAGAGGTAGATTTTAAGGAATGTCTTAAAGAAAGAAAGCAAGGTAGAGAGGCAGGGAGAGAGAGGGAGGGTTTCCCAGAGCTTGGGGCCTAGGCAAACAAAGGCATGGCTAATAATGGTGGAGCAATTAAAATTAGGAATGCACAAGATGTCAGAATTAGAGAGGCAGGCATAGATATCTGAGGGTCATTGAGCTGGAGCAGATTACCGAAAATGGGTGAGGTGAGCACTTAGGGGAATTTGAAAACAAAGATGAGAATTTTAAGATCCCAAGCTTGCTTGACCTGGCATCAGTATAGGTCAGTGGGGATGATAGAGGAATGTGATTTGCTGCAAATTAAGATATAGGAAGCAGTGTTCTGGATTACTTCAAACCTACAGAAGGTAGATTATGGGATAACAGTCAGGAGTTCATTGGAATTGTCCAGTCTCACAGTAATGAAGGCATAGAGAGGGTTTCAGCAGTATGAAGGTGGAAATAGACAGTCTTAGTTATGATGAGAAAATGAGATTAGAAGCTCATCTTACGTGACATCAATGTTGTGGACAGGCTCATCTAATATCTGACTTTTGCCAGGGAAGAGAGGGTGGTGCAGAGTCAGTTGTTTGGAAAAGGAGTTAGGATCAAGGACTGAAAACAGTAGCTTCAGTCTTACCAATATTTAATTGGGGGAAATTTCAAGTATTGATCCTTGCAGGACACCAGAAGTAACGCTGCTGGAGCTGAAAGAAAAACCATTGCAAGTGCTTCTCTCTGCTATAACTAGATAGATCAGAATGGAACAAGAGAAGAACAGAGCCATGTTGCTTGGCAATGATACAGGATGACGCTGTAGAGGATGGTGATATTGTTGAGCTTGTCAAGTCTGTAGAAATGTCGACAAGCAAATTGTTACCTCTGTCACAGTCACAAAGAATGACATTTATGACTTTGGTAAGAAGATTTTGATATGGTGACAGGGTGGAAACCAAATAGGAGGGAGTCACACATGAAGTTTTGGGAAAGATGGAAATGAACAAGATTCCTTCAAAAGGATTTTGCAGAGGAAAGCAATGGGATGATAGATTGCAAGAACGGTGGAATCAAGTCTTGGTTACCCCATCATCATAAACGAGGAGGCAAGTGACTACTTGGTTCTGTACCAGGCTGTATTAACACTGGTGCTATAAGGTCTGTATCTGACACAGTGGGCATATTCCACATATTGAGCTTTTAATCTGATTCCTCATCAAGCCCAATGATCAATAGCCCTGATTTTACCAGCACGCCCATGACAATTTCGGGGTGGGCAAGGCTCACAGAACAACATTCTCCATTAGCCTTGGGCATGATCTTATGAGCCTCAGGCAAGTATGCTAGTAAAATTGCAACCAGTATTATTCTTTTATTCTGATCTCACTATTATTTTTCTCAGGGCTTGTCTGCCTATGATAATGACTGATTCAAGGATGTGTTGTGATATTTGGTACTCTTCAGTTTCACTGTGGTGTCTACATTCTTTGCTCTGCAAAGACAGCAGTTGGTGCTTTATGGAAACGAACCATTCTGACTTGAAAATATAGCACCGTTTCTTCACTGACACTGGGTCAAAATCCTGGAACTCCTTTCCTAACTGCACTGTTGGTTCATTATGCCACATGCTTGCAGCAGTTCAAGAAGACAGTTTGCTACCTCTTTCTCAAGGGCAATAAAGGGATGGACAACAAATACATAGGCATGCCTATGAAACACATCACACAAATCAGAGCACATGTTAAGAATATGTTGCATAATAGTAGTTCAACAGTATCCTCCAAGTTCCATGTGTTTACTTTACAATTTCCATGTGTTTACTCTCAACTTGATTAATAGCTTCTTCTGGATCAGTAAATGTTGATATTGATATCTATCGCCAATTCAACCTTATTCCCTCCAACTACTCATTGATCTTCACTCTTCACTTCAAAGTTATAGTGATGTGGCCCATGTAAAACATGTTCTGCTTTATATTTGCTCTTCTATTGTAACATTGTGTTTTGAGAATTTCTGACCTTTATGCCACAGATTAAGGGAGACGAGTTACTTTTAAATGTTGATTTAATAAATTACAGCCAGTTGTACAAGTTCAGGCTGGGAACAACACCATGGTGGTTAAATATGCCAATGGAAAATGCTTTCCCCAAAAGAACAGTGAACACAAAGCAATCTGTTAACATGCTAGTTAAATAAATAAAAACCTCAGACCTATTATGCTGGCAAGTCTCTAGTCCCTGATGCTTGGCAAGAGATTATTGGCAGGTTTTCCATTCTGGCTGCGAATAAAGGGGAACTAAATTAAAGAAAAGCAAAGTCAAAAACTGAGAAAGAGGGAGACAGGATGGTCCAACGAAAGCAGTTGGGCTTTTACATAGAAGCTGTGAAAGGAAAGATTTGGCCTTGCTCAGAAAGAAAAGGATATTTATGAATTACGTGACTTAGCAAGATAAGGCAATCCATTCATAGTAGGAAATGGGGGAGTGATATTGGTGGTGTAACATCATTTTTAGGAACCACGTGGCCAGCCAAAGTTTGACTGGGAGTGATTAAGAGTAGTTCACCTAACTGTCAGTAGTGTACAGAACAGGCAGATAATAATGTGAATCAGTGTTGTGCATACTCCAGTCAATACTCTCTCTCAGTTGTGCATTTCCTTTCCATAACAATCTTGAATCTAACAGTTGTTATTATTATCAGCAAAATATCCCCCCACTAATACTTCAAACACTTGCCTGACTTCATTACATAAAATTGAGTTTAGACCCCCTCTCTTGTCAGATCTGCTAGTAACTGCCTTAAAAAGATCTTCTGGATGCATTTTGGGAATTACGTTCCTTCTAAATCTTTTGCACTCTGATTAGATCAGTTAATGTTGGGAAAGGTGAAATCCTACACTATTGCTGCCAGATAACTTTTATACTTCTGTACTGTGCCGACCTCTGGGTATTTATAAAAATGGGGAAAATCCTCAATAAAAGTATTCTTTAAAAAAGCATCGCCATCTTCACCCTTTGAAGATGTACTGTCTATCTTTAAGTAGCACTACCAATCACAGTATCGGACCTCCACTGATCTGTGCAACCAAGTAACGATACATGTAATAATGCTGGTTGCCCACAACAATCATTTCAAACAGTAGGCAGCACAAATGGAATGCGTACCACAAACACAGCTCTTTCTATATTCAGCCAATTTCAACCCTATAGTGTTAAGAATTTTTGTATTGTTACACAGAGAAAAATTGCACTGATTGTGGGTGGCATGGTAGTACAATGGTTGGCACTGCTACTTCACAGTGCCAGGGATCCAGGTTTGATTCCTAGATTGGGTCACTGTCTCTCTGGAGTTTCCATATTCTCTCCATGTCTACGTGAGTTTCCTTCCGGTGCTCCGGTTTCCTCCCACGTTCCAAAAGCTTGTTAGGTGCATTGACCTGAACAGACAATGGCCTGTGGTGACTAGGAGAATTTCACAGTAACTTCATTGCAGTGTTAATGTAAGCCTTATTTGTGACTAATAAATAAACTTTAAATTCCAACCATAGCCATTACTCTGCATTCACATCCATAATGAAATTATGCAGTCTTCACAATTTGTACCTGGTTTCATCTCAATAGTACTTCCTTTGTTCATCTTTGAAAAGGTTGAAGCAAATGGACAAAATTATGCAGTTGAGAATAGAAGGGATGCTGTTGTCAGCATCTGATTAGTGCTATCACATTGTTAGATATTGGGTATTGCAAGTATGGTACATTGCTAAACCTAAGATGCTCAGCCTATTAACTGGAGGACTAATGTTACTTTACTGGAGAGAATATCAAAAGATTGACCTTGAACATGGATCAAGCATGGAGTTAACTCTTAATGCGTGTGCTTGGGTAATAAGTTGTGCTTTGCCAGTGTCATCTATATTCCAAGAATAAAGTTAAAAATGTGATTTATTTTCTTGCTTCTGAAACTTTGGTTAAGACATTCTTAAGAATATTTCAGTAGGATATTTTTTTCCACAATTACAATTTCCAACACATCTACATATGTCCCACAGTAATATTCATGCAATACTTTCTTGCTGACAGTCAGCAACTCTCTCATTGCCAGCCAGACCTTCATTAGCATTCTCTGTTGGTCACTCTCATAGTTGCCTTCTCTGCATATTTAAAGGCTGTCTTCCCCCAGGAGAAAGCTCCTTGGGATTTTCCTCTTAAATGGAGTCTGCAATGACTTGCCGTGCCTGGACATTAGATTTAGCTCCTTTTTTTTAATGTTCCCTGCTGTTTTGGAGACATTGCCTGCTACAATTAGACATTCCACAGTGAGATTAATGAGCTTTCTGACATTTATATGGGTTAAGTGGCTTGTTAGCTGCTTGAGACGCTTTAATAGGTCGTAACAGGTGTAATGTGATGGGCAGCTATTTCCTTTATTAACTATGAAATTGCAAAAATCATGAGGGTAATTCTCAACTATGGTGGGAGTGTCAAACTAATTATAGCAATCCGGCTGCCTGATAGCCAATTGGATTTTCTTTGTATTGCTTCAATGGGACCAATTAGTCCATGTATAAAGTTTATATTTGAGTCCGTTTAGCCCCACTTTATCTGTTTAATTAAGTTAATGATCAAAGGCTCGTCACACCAAAGAACATTATTCAATAAATTCATCTGGTATCATTCATTGTACTTATTTTTCTTGGTCACATAACAGGTATGTTAATCACAAAATGTTGCCCATTTCCCTGTAAATAAATCGGCACAGAATAACTATGCATAGTTTCCCACTTAATGCATAACTTCACTTATTATGCATGTTTTTTGAGTTTAACAACAAGAAATGAGACAGACAATATCCCTTTTGTTTGTCCCACAAAGTCCTATTTTATTGAAGTGGCATAAAATAAACCCACACAACCCACTGCTGTCATTCCCTCCCCCTCTCCCACAAAGTGCTAATTACTTATTTTAAAAATGTCATCCTGTCTGTTTAGAAGTATGTGCTCATGCAAATCAACCCTGGGACAGTTTCTCTAATGAACCCCTTCTCTGAACTATTCCATTTGGGCTGAATAAGTTCCCCCATCAGTCCCATAACGACTCAATGGCCTGGAATTTCAGCCTTAGAATCAGAGAGGCCATACAGCGCTGAAAGTGGCCATTTGGCCCATCGAGCCTGCACCAAAAACACTCCTATCCAGGCCCTATCCCCATAACCCTTTATATTTACCCTGCTAATCTCTCTGACACTAAGGGCAATTTAGCATGGCCAGTCAATCAACCCGCACATCTTTGGAGTGTGGGAGGAAACAGGAACAGTCAGATGAAACCTACTCAAACACGGGGAGAATGTGCAAACTCCACACAGGTAGTCACCTGAGGCCAGGATTGAGCCCAGGTCACTGGTGCTATGAGGCAGCAACTGAGCCACCATGCCGCCCATGTGGAAGGAGTTGGAAAACTGGCTCAGCTTGCTGATCATGGGAAAATGTGCCCACAAGAGCTGCCTTTTCATTGTACCAGAGAGTTTTTGTTGGGTGGGGGGGGGGAAGAGATGCGAGCTACAGTTGGGCCAGCTGACATAGGGAAACATTTGCAGGCAGCCACAGAGGCTAAGGCGGGCTTTTTAAAAGACCTGCCTTGATGCTGTGGAAATTCATTCCAGTTAAAATAAAAACAGAAAGGCACTCTTGCCCACACCGCTCATATCCTTTTGCCTTCTGCACATTCCCCATGCCCCATCCATGCCATCTCATGACCCCAACTCATACCATGGCCCCTGTGCCAAGTTGTGCCCCTCTACCCACTTGCCCATGACCCCTCATCCCCTCTCTGCCAAGCTGTGGCACTTCCACTGTACATTGCATGGAGCCAATGTTTCCAGGAAGCGTGGTGTTCTGGGCACAGTGGGGATCTTCTTACTTAGGATTGCAGGAGTGGGATTCTCCGTCCGTGCGTGTGCCAAGACAGGAAATTCCCACCTAAGCTCAATGGACCTTTAAATGCTCCGACATGTATTCTGTCTTGCCCGCTATGATTCCTGTGGCGGGCAAGAAAGGAGATTTTCGGCCCAGCTGTCCACTGGAAATCTATCAAAAGAAAAGAAACCAGATTCTACCTTCAGCTCATTGTAATGTAACACTTTTTTCAACAACAATGCCTATTAAAACACACCTAGAGCCTGCCTGGAGTGACAGCACTGAAAGTTAATCTTTCCTAAAAGGAAAATGAAGTGAAAAGTGCCTGTAAACTTACTGCTGCCTATCATAAAACCTGGTGCATAGGTCACACCTTACGTGGGTTTTTATGACCTGCAAATGACTTGTAAACCCATGGCTGTGATTTATGGACCTGCGCGGTTGAATATGTCCTGCAGGCTATCAAATAACAAGATCACAACAGCAATATTTGTCCTGCTGTTACTAGTATACAAATGGTTGATTTTTTTAAATAAACTTTTAATGTATTGCACTGATAGGCTTTCTACTTGTTCTTCCACCGGAGCATATGTAGACTTTCTGTTGTTGTTCTAGGAATGATTTGGAAATGCTATTAGTGTGCTTGCTCCTTTAAATAGTTGTATGTGGAAGGAAGACACTGAACTTTCTACTTTGTATGATGCTGCCCTTGTAATCCATCCAAACACCCTGTCACATTGCACTGCCTTAAGGCATTGATAATTGGCCTTCCAAAGCTTCATAAGGCCAATTTATAAAATATGAATAAGGCACAGGAGGGGCAATAGGGCCCCTCAAGCCTGTTCTACCATTTAGTAAGATCTGATAATAACCTCAAATCTGTATCTCCCTCATCTACCCTCGATCATCTTTCAACCCTTGCTCACCATGAATCTATCCATCTCTCCCTTAAAAGATATTCAAAGACTCTGCTTCCAGAACTGAGTTACAAAAGTTCACAATAGCATTTTGCCTCATCTCCATTTTCAATGGGCAACCTCTTGTTTTTAAACAGTGTTCCCCCACTCAAGTGTTAACCAGTCAGCCTTGCTGCATGTTAGATAACTGCATACTAGATGCGTGCAGAGTTACAATGGATGTGGGTGCCCTTATTGGGTGGAAATCTCACCAACCAATCTAACTCTCGATCAACACAGGATTTTACCGTCCCCACCCAGAGTTATGTTGGCATATGGGGCAGGCCTGTAAAATTGCATGCCATGACATGGGCACTGTGCCTGTCAGGCCACCCACTCACTACTTCCCCGCTGCAAGTTTACCCTTGGTGAGGAGGTGTAACGAGGCCTGACTGTGGGAAAATTGACAAATACCTCAAGATTTTCCCTAATGTTACCTGCCAGTACTTTTTTCATGCCCTCCACTTTGCTCTCCAAATTGCTTCCTTAAATTTCCCCCCACATTTTCTATTCTCCACTAAAGCCTCCACTGATTTTTTTTTCTCTTTGTATCTGCTAAAAGCCTTTCTTTTCTTTCTTATTGAGTCCTGAATATTTTTAGGCATCGTGATGTCAATGTACCTTTAAAAATTATTTCTTAATTCATTCTCACATCCTTAGATGATGTCATTGTTGAGAGAAGAAAAAAACTGTCTGCAAGTCTGTATTTATTTTCAGTTTGAATTTGGAGCTGCAGGTTTGACTTTTGGAGCTTTAGAAGGGACAACAAGCTAAAAAGAAGTGTTTTCCCTTTCTCCCTATTGTTTTGAAAATTATGTTGGTTTCCTGAAGGGTGAAAATCTGCTGGCTCAGGGTATCTCTGGTGCTTTGGGAAGCTGGGTTAGGGTGTCTCTGGTGCTTTGGGAAGCTGGGTTAGGGTGTCTCTGGTGCTTTGGGAAGCTGGGTTAGGGTGTCTCTGGTGCTTTGGGAAGCTGGGTTAGGGTGTCTCTGGTGCTTTGGGAAGCTGACTCAGGGTATCTCTGGTGCTTTGGGAAGCTGTCTTGTCTTCAAACTGTTCTGAGTCTTAAGAGCATTTGACTGCAGAATTCAGCTAATGACCTCAATTCCATTATCACACGAGCAGTAGACTTTGCTATATTGAAATTGTTTAATACATGATTGGAATACATTAGATATCTTTCTTAAAGGTTATACATCATAGTAGTTTTTTAGCTTCTTGCTTGTAATTGATAAAAGTTCTCGCTAACCTTCTTACTGTACATGTTAACTGTATTCTTAAATAAAATTTGTTTGATAAAGTTCCCAAATGAGTCACTTGAATCATACCTGAAGTGAGCAATCTCATGCTTATCCTAGCCAAATTCAAGATGCAAAACTTATGATTCAGACAGGCTTGATAAAGCACTTTGGAGTTTCTAACCTGAACCCTATAACAACATCTAGGGTTTTCTGCTCCTACATTCCACATTAATGGGAACTTCCTGGGTCTGTACTCTCCCCATTTCCTTTCTGAACATCCCCTACTGCACTGCTGTAGATTTTCCCACAGAAAGCTGTTTCCAGTGTACTTTGGCCAGATCATGCCTTATTCTGATAAAATCTACCTTCCCATCCCGCACCAATCCAAAACACCACCACTCTTTATGAGACAAGTAATGTTGAAAATCAAAGATAAATTTGGTCAGATGTGTGTGTGACTTGGCAGGGAACTTGGAATCTCTCATGTTGGAGATAATCATTGCCTGGAACGAATGCTACTTGACGCTTATCAGTTCAAATCTTAAAATTGTCCAGGTCTTGTCCATGCACATGGGCTGCTCTGAGGAGTTGCGAATGGTACAGAACACTGTACAATTATCAGCAAATACGTGTTGGGTGAACAAAGATTAGAAATTGATGGAGAGCCCATAAATGTCTGTTCCGAGTGAGAATAAACAGTTACACATTTCATTTTGTGAATGATTAAGAATATTCTCTCTGCTGTAATGATTGTCAATTTCTTAACCAGCCAAATAAAGCTTATACACAGGCAATAGTTTGATATTTTTCATTCAAAGCCCTGAATACAATGAGTTTAAAATAATACAAAAGTTTAATAATTTCTGCTGCCCATTGAAATTATTCATAGAGATGAGTCAGATTCCAGGTGACCTTACAGTTTTAAAGCAGATCTATACATTGTCCCAAGCAAAGTAGGGGATTGAAAAAAAGATAAGAATAATTTCAGAATTGAGAAGGTAAAAGACAAAATAAAATTATTTAATTGTAATATATTCGCTCCTTGGGTAAAGTGCCAATAGGTTGCATGATGCAACTGACCCATTTTAGAACCAGCGGTAATTTTGTTCTCACTTGATATCCAACATTTTTAGTAAAATTATAGAATAGTAATGAAGAGTAGAATTTCTGAATAATTTTTTCCCACCTAACAAAGAACACCTTGTGTACGGTTAGTCACGGCAGAGATCAGGTAACTAAACATATACCAGAGATTAAACATTGAGGGAGTGATTTGCCCATCCCTAATTTTTTAGTGCAATGAGCTGGGAGACTCAAGAACTGGCCGATTTGAGCTGAGCATCTGAACTCCTGAATGTCACCCAGATTAAGTTTTTTGGCGTGGGTGTAACCATGCTGAAAATCAATGTAATGGACATCACCTTGCATTTACATACCTTAGCATGTTATTAGCAGATGCGTGACTAGAATTTCCACCCCACTAGCGTTTTCCCCCTTTCTGGCGTGACGTCATGCTGGCAGGGTTTACAACTGCTGTATAAAAGTCAGGAGTTAGTATGGCAGCATTGAATAGGAGTAAGGTCCCACTTCAATGTTTGTGTGGAGTTTGCACATTCTCCCCAATTCTGTGTGGCTTTTCTCTGGGTGCTTTGGTTTCTTCCTACAGTCCAAAAATGTGTGGGTTAGGTTGATTGATCACGCTAAATTGCTCGTTAGTGTTATGGGGATGACAGATGGATTTGTTGGGTAAATATGTGATAGGGCGTGGATGGGATTGTTGTCTCCAAAGGCTTGATGGGCTGAATGGCCTCTTTCTGCACTGTAGGGATTCTATGATTCTATGAATTCCCATAGGATTCTTAGGGGATGCAGCCAAGAGGCCAGCAATGTCCGGGTCAGTGGGGATAGGGAAGCCAGGAGGCCAGTGATTCTTTTTGACAGAAGGTAGGGGGTGAGCAGCCATCAATGTCAGAGAGGGGAATGAAAGGTTCACCAGGCTGATACTAGAGATGAGGGCATTGGATTATGAGGAGAAACTAAATAGGCTTGGTTTGTACTCATTGGAGTTTAGAAGGCTGAGAGGGTATCATATAGAGTTGTATAATATATGAAGGGGATGGATAGGGTAGAGGTCCCGCTTAGCAAAGATAGCAGAACGAGAGGGCACATCCTCAAGATTGGGGGAAGGGGGGTTCAGATCAGAGTTGAGGAGGAATTTCTTCACGCAAAGGGTGGTGAATCTTAGAAATTCTCTGCCTGATGAGGTGGTGGAGGCTTCCTTGCTGAATATGTTCAAGTCAAGAGTGGATAGGTTTTTGATTGACAAGGGAATTAAGGGTTACGGGGAGAAAGAGGGAAAGTGGTACTGAACCATTACAGATCAGCCATGATCTTATTGAATGGCGGGGCAGGCTCGAGGGGCTGGATGGCCTACTCCTGCTCCTATATCTTATGTTCTTATAAAGGCCAATGATGAGGTCAGCAATGTCCATGGTGGGGGGATAGTAGGCCAGCGATGAGGCTAGCAATGTCTGTGGGGGCGTTGAGGCCAGTGATTTTAATGCTGGGAGGACTGGTTTAGTGATCTCCCGGAGATGTGCACATGCGCAGTGACCCGCTCAGCACATTGATTTCAGCCTTTTCAGCAGGAATAGTTGAGTGATTTACGCTATTGTTCTCCACAGTGCAAAGATTGTGGGAGACTCATTTTGAAACTCCCACTAAAAAAAAACAAGATTTACTCCAGTTTTCATGCAAGTATGACACTTAGAATTTTTTGGGGAGAATAACCCCCTTAACTTTTAGCTTGGTTTAGACCCCATGGATACACTTGCAAAATAATATGAGACACCCAAATAGAATCTACTCTTAGATAATATACAAAACTTAAACAGTTCATTTATTAGTATCACAAGCAGGCTTACATCAACATTGCAAGGGAGTTACTGTAAAAATCCCCTTGTTGCCATATTATGGCATCTGTTCAGGTCCACTGAGGGAGAATTTAGCATGGCCAATGCACTTAACCAGCATGTCTTTCAATTGTGGGAAGAAACCAGAGCACCCAGAAGAAACCCATGCTGACATGGGGAGAATGTGCAGACAATGAGCCAATACGGGAATCAAATCCAGATTCCTGGCACTGCTAACCACTGTGCCACCGTACCACCCCCTAGTGTAAGTATTTAAAAGTGTAGTGGTTGTTGATATTTATTATTCATCACTAATGTAGTGTCCCACAAATAAAAGCATGATTTGAAGGTCTGTTACCAACTGTTACTAGGACTATAGTTCCAGAGGTCTGGTATGTGGTTAGGATTGATATGTTAATTTGGATGCCTTCATTAATTTACCACACTCCAGAGTGAAATTATAAAGACATTCTGATGATCAATTTACACCAAATGACTCATTGGGCATGAAGCCTTCAAACATTTACTCGGATCCAAAATCATTATGCGTGGGGAGAATAATAAGCTGTTGCCACAAGGGAAATGTTTTTATGCTGCGCGATGGCCTTCTCGCTGTAGAATAGAATGATTTAGAATTGATCAGATAATCAATCCTTCCTGCAATTTGGAAGTAAAACCAGATTTAAAACTGGTCTTTCCCCTTTCTCTTACAGTTTGACGGCACAGTGGCACAGTGGTTAGCACTTCTGCCTCACAGCACCAGGGACCTGGGTTCAATTCCAGCCTCAGGTCACTGTTTGGGTGAAGTCTGCACATTCTCCCCATGCCTGCGTGGCTTTTCTCTGGGTGCTCCGGTTTTCTCCCATAGTCTAAAAATGTGTGGGTTAGGTTGATTGGCCATGTTAAATTGTTCCTTAGTGTTAGAGGAATGGCAGGTGGATTCATTGGGTAAATATGTGATGTTACAGTATAGGGTGTGGGTGGGACTGTTGCCTCTGAAGCCTTGATGGGCCAAATGGCCTCTTTGTGCACTGTAGGGATTCTATGAATTCCCATAGGATTCTTTGATTGTAAGAGAGATGAGAAGGTTTTCTTTCTTACCCTGGCTAAGTTAAGCTATTTTCTAACCTTGAAGCATTTCCTTGAACAAGGATTCATTGTATAAATTATTATGAATAGAAACCAATGCTTCTACCTCTAGATGTATTTTTCTAATATCTCTAGCATAAGTTACCATTAAGCTGCTCATGTGAGGAAGCAGTGAATCAGGGTAAGAAAGAGTGACATCAATAGCCCCAGAAAGCAAATAATATGCCATCAACCCATGCCCACTGATTGCCTTGGAGTCAACATGCCAATGTTACACCAGAAATCCATCGTCATGAAGACATTAAAGAAGAAGAGATGCCTTGTTTCCAGCAGAATGTCAGCAGGTTCTCTAGGTACATGTTCAGATGGCGGTGAGAGTAGATAGCCCAAAATGTTAATACCAGAAATCAAACCTGGAGGAGCTAATGTTATAGTGCTTCTCACGAGTGATCAAGATCAGTGAACACAACTTCAAATGCCATTTTCTACCATCTGCGCCACTGTCCTCGCACACTGATCAATTCACCACACACTCAGCCCATCAGTCACCTGACAGAAATCTCAGTCAGAGCTGAGATCCAGGGCGTGCTCATCCCAAATCCGAAAAATTCCATCTGAGGTCAATGGTTCGTGTCCTGCCCGCTACGATTTCCCTAATATTCATATGCTCCACCACACCCGGACAGACCCAGCGCTGCTGCAAGCCTCACACCCTCACCTGACAGTTCTCATACACTCCCACCTCTTCAACCATGGCTGCCACTTCACCCAGACAGATTACATGCCAAACACTGACACATTCTCCTTTCTCATGCAGCACTAAGTCACACACATTGAGTTATACAAATTGCATAGGATGTATGGCACAGGATATGAGCATTCAGCCAAGTATTTATGCTCCACCCAAGACTCCTCCCATCTTTCTTCACCTAATGCAATCATCTTGACCCTCCACTCCCTTCTCCCTCATCTGCATGTCCAGTTTTCATTTAAATGTACCCAAACTATTCACCGGACTAATCAAACTGTCAACATATTTCCAATCTAGTTGCTATCTAGTTTGGACTCCAATCCTTTCATCTTTCATCCAGTGTAACTTGTAACTAAACTCCATTCAATACCACTTGGCACTCCTCACAGGTGAAATAGCTTCAGCACACGCTCACACTCTGCTTTGTATAACACCATTAAAATAATATTTCGTTGATTGTTTATTTAGCTGTAATGGAGATTATGAAAAGCTCATGGCTTTTAATACTCCCATTTGTGCCATTTAAACTGCCTTGCACTTCTCTCCAAATGTACCTGGTTATCATCTGGAATCTCTCTGAAACAGGTATTTAGCATTAAGGTGTGCAGGCTATTAAATTCCAAATTCTTTTTAGTTTTTTTTCATTTTTCAAACTGCTACGCTTCATTTTTGTGTCTGGGAATCAGCAGGTATTCAATCAGGAAGTTATAATTTCGGAGCAATGCCCACAGCTGCAGTGCACCCTCTGCACATAGCATATAAAATAGCAGGGGTGCTAATTGAATTAATTAGTTGTAGCATCAATTGTGAGAAAACTTTCCAAATTCATTATTGAAATAGTTTATTTATTAGTGTCACAAGTAGGCTTTACATTAACATTGCAATGAAGTTACTGTGAAAATCCTTCAGTTGCCACGCTCCGGTGCCTGTTCAGGTACTCTGAGGGAGAACTTAGCATAGCCAATGCAACTAACCAGCACGTCTTTCAGACTGTGGGAGGAAACCAGAGTACCCAGAGGAAACCCATGCAGACATGGGGAGAACATGCCACCCAAACCTGAGTCCATGGCGCTGTGAGGCAACAGTGCTAACCACTCTGCTACTATGCTACCCACCTGCACCACTGTGCCATCCAATAGAATGAATTGAGCATTCAGAATGTCTTTACATTAATGATTTAGACTATGGAACCAAAACTATATTTATACTTATAGAGGACACCAAAATGAAGTTTGGGGGAACAGGGAGGAAGTTGGGGGGAGGGGTGTAGACTAGAGGCTGCAGCCTACACTGAGGAGATCAGCAACAAATTACATTAATAGGCTTGGAGAATGGGCAAAGGAAGTTCAACACACTTGAATGTGATTTGGCGTGATTTTGGTAGGAAGAATAGTGTGATCACTTATTCCTTGAAAGTCTAGATGGAATAGAGAATCAAAGGGAATACAAGTACATTGATCACTAAAAATTGTGCCACAGATTAGCAAGGCTAGAATTGAAAAGTAGGAAAGTTGTGCTGGACCCTAATACAGGGTAATACTGGACCCTGATTTGACCTTTAGAGTGCTCATTGTTTGCCATATTATAAGAAAGATATAGAGAAACAGGAGAATATTTGCAAGGATGATACAAAAGGAAAGTTTTCCCTTGTGGGGAAGAGCATCAAAGAGGCCATCAATCTGATATAACCACCAAGAAAACCAAAAAGGAATTCAAAAGAAACTCTTCACCTGAAGAATGATAAGAATGTGGAACTCAGCAACATGGGCAGTGGTTAAAGTGAACACTATTTGAACAGAAACTAGACAAGTAAATGGGGAAGAAGGGAATAGATGGTTATAATGGTGGATTTCGATAAGGAAAGATGGAAGAAGGCTTTAGTGGAGCATAAATATTAGCATTGCCAATACCAAATATCTTACATAAGATGTACTGAATATTTTCAGTGTTTTTCACTTTATTTTAGATTTCCAGCAGATTAATCACTCTTGCTAAGGTGCTAACAGTTTGATTTTATTTCTTTTGAGGCTAGCTGCAAAACTACATTCTTTACAATTCCCTCCCTCCCCACTAAGATTTAAAATAGTTTACACATTTCTACCAATTGTGCTGAACTCTGATGCTTAACTAAAGCTGGCAATCTGAAATAAAGACAGAAAATGCTGGACACACTCAGTAGGTCAGGCAACATTGTGTAGAGAGAGAGAAAGAGAGTTACAGGCAGAAATTGATCAAATCGGGTGAAATGGGATTCATGGCGGAAAATGCCATAGAACCACACAGAAGGGAATGATACAAATTCTCGGGGAACCTGATGGAAGAATTAAATGGTCAGCAGGAAACCTGCACTCTAAGTGGCATGGTGCCACAGTGGTTAGCACTGCTGCCTCACAACACCAGACATCTGGATTCAATTCCAGCCTCGGGTGACTGTCGTGTAGAGTTTGCACATTCTCTCTGTGTCTGCGTGGATTTCCTTCAGGTGCTCCAGTTTTCTCCCACAGTCCAAAGATGTGCAGGTTAGGTGGATTGGCCATGCTAAAAATATAAAACAGAAATTTTGCATTTTGGGGAATGGGTGACAGAGTATGGGTATGTTTCATTGTAAATCCACCCCTGCTCCCACCTGAAGTTTCTTGCAGATGTCATAGATTTGACAATTAAGGCACGTTTTCATTTTTACAACAAAGGTGTCGATGGAATATTGTTTCGCACTAAGTTGATCTTTCTCTACACACTCACAATGGCTGGGACACTTCCGCACTTTCTCCTTTCAGAGAATAAAGAACAAAGAAAGTTACAGCACAAGAACCCTCCTTCAAGCTTCCAAGGCTGCATCAAACATGCTGCCTCACTTAACTAAAACCCTACTTTTCCAGGGACCATATCCCTCTATTCCCATCCTATTCGTGTACTTGTCAAGATGCCCTTAAAAGTCACTACCATATCCAGTTCCACTACCTCCTCCAGTAACGAATTCCAGGCATCCACTATTCTCTGTGTAAAAAATCTGTCTTGTACATCTCTTTTAAAACTTGTCCCTAGCACCTTAAACATATGCCTCCTAATAATTAAATTTTTCACCCTGGGATAAAGCTTCTGACTATCTACTCTGTCCATAATCTCATAATCTTGTAGACTTCTATCAGGTCTTCCCTCAACTCCGACACTCCAGTGAGAACAAACCAAGTTTCTCCAACCTCTCCTCGCAGCTAATGCCCTCCACACCAGGGAGCAACATTCCAGTAAATCTTTCTTATACCCTCTCCAAAGCCTTCATATCCTTCTGGTAGTGTGGCAACCAGAATTGAACTCTATATTCCAAGTGCAGCCTAACTATGATTCTATAAAGCTGCAACATGACTTGCCAATTTTTAAACTTAATACCTAGCCGATGAAAGCAAGCATGCCATATGCCTTCTTAACTACCTTCTCCACCTGCATTGCCACTTTCAGTGATCATACCTATACACCCAGATCCCTTTGCCTATCAATATTCTTAAGAGTTCTGCCAATTACTACATAATTCCTATCTCTATTAGACCTTCCAAAATGCATTACTCACATTTGTCCAGATTAAACTCCATCTGCCACCTCTCCGCCGAAGTCTCCAACTGATCTATATCCTGCTGTATTCTCTGCTGTCCTCATTGCTGTCCACAAATCCACCAACCTTTGTGTCATTCACAAATTTACTAATCAATCCAGTTACATTTTCCTCCAATTCATTTATATATATTACAAACACCAAAGCTCCCAGTACTGATTCCTAAGGAACACCACTTGTCACAGCTCTCCATTCAGAAACGTACCCTTCCACTGTTACCCTCTGACTTCTATGACCAAGCCAGTTTTGTATCCACTTTGCCAACTCACCTCTCATCCCATGTGACTTCATCTTCTGCAGCAGTCTGCCATGAGAGATCTTGTCAAAGGTGTTACTGAAGTCCATGTAGACAATATTCACTGCCCTACCCTCATCAATCATCACAGTCACTTCCTTGAAAAACTTGATCAAGTTCATGAAACACGACCTCCCCTTCACAAAATCATGTTACCTCTCACTAATGCATCCACTTATTTCCAAGTGGGAATAAATCTTGTCTCGAAGAATCCTCTCCAATAATTTCCCTACCACTGATGTAAGGCTCACTGGCCTGTAATTACCTGGATTATTCTTGCTACACTTCTTAAACAAAGGAACAACATTGGCTATTCTCCAATCCTCTGGGATCTTCTCCGTAGCCAGTGAGGATGTTCAGGACCCAGACCAATTGCAAAACTCTGCCATAATACAGACCTCCCCTGTAGCCAGTGAGGATAAAAAGATTTCTCTCAAGGCCCCAGCAATTTTCTCCCTTGCCTCTCTCAGTATTCTAGAGTATATCCCATCAGGCCCTTCTCTATGTATGATATGAGTTATCTGTGTAGCACACAAAAAACAATAACTCTCATTGTACACTAAAATATGTGACAATAATAAATCAAAACAAATCAAATCAACTGAGCCAATATCAGCAAAGGTATCTTTGTCTTATTTATTCTCCTGAGAAATCAGATGGAATTCACAATATGGTCTGGTAGCTCTGGGGAACCATTTTAAGTTCCAGTTTATTTATTTAAAAATACATCTTTAAAGATTTATAATAGTGTCATGCAGGTACTTGACATGACAAAGGCTTAAACAGTGTAGTTAATACCTTTCGTCTGAAATCTATTTATTGGCCCAGAACAGTAAACGGTTGAAGAGAAAAGCTTTCCTTCAGTTAGGTGGAACATTTAAATTCCTCAAAATGGAAAACTTATTTAATTCTGGGCAGTATGTTTGCAATTAATCAGGATTGTAAGTAAAATATTTTGAGCAAAACGGTGGAAAGCTTGAAGGTAATATATGTTTTGTTTAATAATATATGTTTAATATATCCCCTTTGTATTGTTTAGCCAGAATGCTATAGTTGATGGAAAACTGATGGAATTGCTCCCAGGTACAATGCTGCAATACAATAAACTAGATTTCCCTCAAATAGAGCAGTTCTCTGACATTAACTGGGAGTAAAGTTTCCACCGTTACCATTTATAATCCCTGTTGACCTATTTTGCTTCTTTACTTGTCCCACTATCACCAACTTTTTCATTGCACCATTATCCCTTTTTGTACTTCTTAGCACTCTTGCCTTCCAATTACCTTTCTCTTCCTCCCTTCGCCCCACTTTCCCTGCATCTGTACTTGCTTCAAAATCTTATCTCCATTGGATTTTCCAATTCTGATGAAAGGTCATTAAATACCATCCAATGTTTCAGGTCAATTAATCTCCAGATGACAGAAATTCAGACCCAGAGATTGACAGGATTCTCAGGCGGACTGGAAGAGGTTGGCTGATTGAAACCATGCAGTAACTGATCAATTAGTGGGAGTGTTGCATGGGCTCCCTCCAAATAAACGGCGGGGAAAGACTCTCTGCTGCTCCTGCCTCTCCAGTCAGTAATGGTGCCTTTGGTGCCTGGCAGATACTTCCCTCCACACTCCTCCTCCAATGTTATTGCATCCAAGAAGTTTGGAATCTGCTGGGTCTGAATTTAGCCACCTCACTGGTTGCTCACTCTGGATTTGAGATTGCATGTATTCCCCCTCATAATCTTTCATCAGGCCCTCCCCCTCCAATCTACGCTCCTCAGCCTGCAACTTTGGAAGACAGCTGTAAAATGGTTGATCTTCCACCTCAGGGGAGACACCTCTGTTCAACACTCCAGCTTTGACCTGGTCAGGTACTTGATGGTCCATGATCTTTGTTCCCCACTCCTGTAATTCCTGGTGTATTTGATAGTGCTCAGCAATATGCAAATGCCTGTGTAATAATCCTATTTGGCTTCCCACCAAATTCATTGAATCCCTACAGTTACAGAAGGAGGCTATTAATCTGCCCATGCAAGCCCTATTCCCATAGCCCCAGGTGCTTATGTAACCTACTAATCCCCTGATACTAAGGAGTAATTTAGCATGGCCAATCAACCTAACTTGCACATCTTTAGACTGTGTGAGGAAACCAGAGCACCCAGAGGAAATCCACGCAGACACTGGGAGAACATGCAAATTCCACACAGACAGTGGCCCGAAGCTGGGATTGAACCCAGGTCCCTGGCAGATTTCGCTGAGTGCCAAATTCTCCGTTCTTGCTATCATCAGGAGCAGAGCATACAAGACCAAAAAATTCCAGTCTTAGACTTTATTCAAAATTTCAAGATAGCAGTTGATCAGATGTGGTAGCTGGCTCTAGTGAAAGTCATTCTTCGAGTACCAATTATATCCTGTTATTCAGCTGAATCCTTATCTATCAGATCACCTACAATTTAATGTTAACAATTTACATTTCTACATCATCCGTCACGTAAAATATCTCAGAGTGTTATCCCAAAGCAAGAGACAAGAAAGATTGGGAGAACATTCAACAGCATAGTGGAAGAGATTAATTTTCCAGAAGGCATGCAGAACAATAAAGGCAAATATTTTGGAAGGAAATCCAGGCAAAAGGGACATAATGCCTGAGTCAATCTTTAAGCTTAAGTTTATTTACTGATGTCACAAGTAGTCTTACATTAACACTGCAATGAAGTTATTGTGAAACTCCCCAAGTCACCAATAATGGCACTTGTTCAGATACGCTGAGGGAGAATTTAGCATGGCTAATGCATCTGCATGTTTTTTCAGGCTGTGGGAAGAAACTGCAGCATCCAGAAAAAATCCACGCAGACACAAGAAGAACATGCAGACTCTGCACCAACAGTGATCCAAGTGATGGGAATCAAACTCAGGTCCCTGGCGCTGTGAGACAACAGTGCTAACTACTGTGCCACCATGCCGTTCATTGTGAATGAATTTACATTTCCTACTCTTTTATGTCTTACACATCCTCAGGACAAACTGTAATAACAATGTAGCAAATGAATGTTTGAAGAATACCAACAGAGTAATCTGTAATTTAGAAAAAAATGTCATTCTTAAAGTTAGTTCACAAGGAAAGCTGAAATAAGAAGCATTTTTGATGTAGACTTTTAAATTTCTGCATTTATTTGACAAAGAAAAAATGACATTAGCACTTATTCACAAAGAAACGGAATCTAATTGTTCTGCTGCCTTCTCAATATCAGCGATTCTTTGATATACATTTCATGATGTGTGTCAAAAACTAACCCTGTTTATTTTCACAAATGAGAGTTGCTTTTATCTGAGAATTCTAAACAGGAAAAAATGCTTATAATTGTGTAAAGTTAATGGCTGCCATTTAATGGAGGTGACAAGGGTGTTGCCCACTAGGTGAAGAGTCAGTGAAAGCACGCCAAATTCAGTGTCACTCAGATGCTTAGCTGGACATTGGCAGGCCTTTCCTGATGGAGGACCTGCCCATTTAAAGCTGCCAACCAGCCAGAGACCTCTATTGAACAGCAGCATCACTGGGGAGGCATTGACTGCTACTGCTATGGCACCCATTTGAATCCCAGACTGTAAATGAGTGATGGAGGGAGAGGAAGGTCAAAGGAAGCAGTTACAGGGAGGAAGCAGAGGGGATGTTGGTTTAAAAGGCTAAACAATGCCTTTCAGAGAGCACCCACCACCCAATGCCATGTCCCTCAATCAGGCACTGGTCCCACACATGATTGTTTGTCCATTCCCTCTCATGGCAAGCCCCTGCCCACCACTTTGTTAATACCTGAGGCACTTAAGTGGGCATTAATTGTCCATGGGCCTTCCTGCATGACATAATGGGTGATAAGGCGGCAGGGTCCCCATCACTAGGCACAGCACAATTAAGCATTTTCCACCACCAACCTCACCACAGAAGGGGCCATTGAGTTCTGCCCATGAAGTCTATCAGCACTGTGATTAGCTCACCTCGTGAAATGAATGTAAGGCAGTTGTATAATCTTGTTCATTGCACCATCTGTCTAAAGATTCCATTTACAAATCTGCATAGTATATCAAAATTAAGAATAGTCTATACCTGAAAGTTTTATAATATAAATCAACTGTGCACTAATTCTTGAATTTTGATTGACGGATTCCCACTCTAGTCTAAACCAAATACTCAACCAAGGTTAATTATTGTACGTGCAATGGCCCATGTCATTTTCAAGTCATGATTCCCCGTCTCTTTCATTAATATTCTTCCATCCTTTCAGTCTCTTTACAGAATCTGTTGTTTCTTAATCATAAGGTTGCTATATTACATGCCTCCAGGTGTAAGTGCTACCATGGTGGGACAATGGTTAGCACTGCTGCCTCATAGTGTCAGTGACCTGTGTTCGATTCCCGGTTTGTGTCACCATCTGTCCAGAGTCTTCACGTTCTCCCTGTGTCTGAGTAGGTTTCCTCCAGGTGCTCGAGTTTCCTGCCACAGTCTGAAAGACGTGCTGGTTAGGTGCATTGACTTGAAAAGGCACAGGAATATGGCAATTAGGGGAATTTCACAGTAACTTCATTGCAGTGTTAATGTAAGCCTTACTTGTGATTAATAAATAAAGTTTATTCTTTTATAGACCAGCAACTGCAAGAGTATTTTGAATGGGAATTCATTCATTGAGTATCCATATCCCCTGTGTGGGAGTAACATTGTTTCGTATTATTCCCTATCATATGGCAAAAGCCTGTTCTTTTGGCACAATCATGTCATTTAATTTCTAAACATGTACATTACTTTCATTTAGAATTACACAGACTGTTGATCAACTATATTTGAATACAGTCTGGTATAAACGATACACCAGAAAAAAAAACATAAGTTTCCAAAAGCTCCATCCAAATGGAATGAGCAAATATTTATTATTTGAATAAAATTCCAAAGAGACGGAATTGGAGTTGAAAGTGCCATGTATAAGCAGCATGAGCTTTGCTCATAATGTGAGAAAAATAACACGCACCAAAAGCAGATAACCTAGCACTCTTCCACATCATTTGTTCTCCACAGATTGTCCGATAATTAATGGTCTGTCAACATTATTTCAGCTGTTATTGCAGCCGCAATTTAATTAGATAATTAGGAAATGTTTGCTGTTTAGCATGGGAAACAGCTGTGAGACTTCAAATATTTAGCACATTCTTATTTCCTGAGAAAATAGGTCAGTATGAATCTTTTCTTGCAGTTGTTACTTTGTGTATAAATAAATAATGTAAGTGACATAATTTGACACAACCATGTCTGGTAGCTAGTTTCATTTTCAGACCCAGTCTCAGTGTGTAATTACACAGAGAATAGTAGTGCCTGGAATTCATTGCCGGGGAGGTAATGGAAGCGGATACGGTAGTGAGTTTTAAGGAACATCTTGATAAATACATGAATAGGATGGGAATAGAGGCATATGATCCCTGGAAGGGTAGGGAACTTTAGTTCAGTCCGGCAACATGATTGATGTGGTCTAGGAGGGCTGAAGGGCTTGTTCTTGTGCTGTTATTTTCTTTTGTTCTTTGTTCTTTGTTCAATGTTTGGGTTATTTTTTAATTCTCAGGCCTCAACAGCACAATTGGCCATCAATACTGACATCATCGTAGAAATCCCATCCAAGCAAAGGCAGGCTGCCTGCCTAGCTGAAAGGAGAGATTGTAAAGTTTAAATTTTATTTATTAATGTCCCAAGTAATCTTACATTTACACTACAATGAAGTTACTACGAAAATCTCCCAGTCGTCACTTTCTCGCTTCTGTTCAGGTACACTGAGGGAGAATTTAGCGTGGCCAAAGCACCTAACCAGCTTGTCTTTGGACTGTGGGAGGAAACCAGAGAACCTGGAGGAAAGCCACGCAGAGAACATGCAAGCTCTGCACAGTGACCCAAACCAGAAATCGAATCTAGGTCCCTGGAGTTGTGAGGGAGCAATGCTAACCACTATGCCACTGTGCCACCCTAGAAGCTACTTAGGGGTTGGGTGTACTTTTCTCAACGCCAATGGATTCAGGAGAGCATCCTTGTTTCGCTTGTCTCTACGAGATGGGTTTTCAACTTCCTTCGAGTTGGCAGCTAGAGAGATGTCTAAAAAATTGTGATTGGGACAGGTCCAGCGGGCTGCCCTTATCCTCACCAACTAATTTTTCAATGGGGTCCTTCAAGAGGTGCCAGATGGCTAATTCACTGATATTAGAGACCACCATACCCCCTAAATAAGGGGTCCCACAGACATTAACAGTGGGACCAATACCTCTGTAAACTGATTAAATTGGTATGCTTTACATCCATTTTATTGATGCTTACCAATATCTGGCCCTTTCAAAGAATCTAATTAGTGGATGGAAGTTTCTCTGTGCTAGTTGGGTATCAGCAGCATTGAATATAAAATTAGGAGAGTTTCAACGTTCTGCTTCTCAAGTGTCCGTAACTATTGACATCTTCAATTCATAATTAATAAATTATTGATTGTATTTTGTTTACAAGAAAGCTGAGCAATGCTCAATGCCATTAGGTTCTGAACACAGAATCCAGCTGTTTTCCTTGCCTTAGGTTTCGCTTGTATTTACAAAAGGTTTTAGAAGGCTCACAATACTGCACATCAACCAACATTATCAAAAGCAGAAATAAAAACAGAAAATGCTGGGTAAACTCATCAGGCCTGGCAGCATCTGTGGAGAGAAATAGAGCTACCATTTCAAATCTAAACAATTGTTCTACAGAATGAACGAGCATCTATTATATTCGAAGCAGATCAGCTAGTCAGTTATCTCATTGTTGTTTGTGGGACCCTGCTGCAAGCAATTGTGGTCTCATTGACCACAGCAGTGAGTGACACAGTGGTTAGCACAGAATCACAGGCTTGTACACTGAAGAAGGAGGCCATGTGGCCCATTGAGTCTGCACTGACCACAATCCAGGCCTTAATCCCCCTGACACTAGGGGCAATTTAACATGGCCAATCCACCTAATCCGCACATCTTGGACTGTAGGAGGAGACCGGAGCACCTGGAGAAAACCCACACAGACACGGGGAGAATGCTTAGACTCCACACAAACAAGTGACCTAAGCCGGAATTCAAACCCATGTCTCTGGCCCTGTGAAGCAACAGTGTTAATCACTATGCCACCGTGCCACCCCTAATGCTGCCTCACAGAGCTGGGATCCTGGTTCAATTCTCCGCTTGGGTCACTGTCTGTGTGGATTTTGCATATTCTCCCTGTGTCAGCCTCCTTCCACAGTCGGAAAAACATGCTGGTTAGGCACATTGGCTATGCTAAATTCTCCGTCAGTGTACCCAAACAGATACCGAAGTGTTTACGACTAGGGGATCTTCACAGCAACTTAACTGCAGTATTAAAGCAAACCTACTTAAAGTAAAAGTTTATTTATTAGTCACAAGTAAGGTTGCATTAACACTGTAATGAACTTTCAGTGAGATTCCTATAGTTGCCACAGTCCAGTGCCTATTGGGTCAGTGCACTTAACCAGTACGTCTTTCAGAATACAGGAGGAAACTGGAGCACCTGGAGGAAACCCATGCAGACATGGGGAGAACATGCAAACTGCACATAGAAAGTGACCCCAGCCGGAAATCAAGCCCAGGTCCCAGGCGCTGTGAAGCAGCAATGCTAACCACAGTGCAACCTTACCCTCACTACTCATGACACTAATAAACAAACTTTAAAACTTAAGCGCACTTTAAAAGTATATCATGAGGTGTGAAACACTATGGATGTCCTGAGGATGTGAAAGATGCTATATCAATTATTTCTTTTGCTGTAAATGAATTCCAGAAGCAGAATGTCCAAAGTTAGCCAGGGGAATATAGCCAAAAAAAGGTGAAAGTATCACTGGAGCAATACAAGTGATGCAAGAAATCACCCTTTCTTGAAATAGCAATGCAATGGAAAGAAAATGGGGAATGGAAACGTTTAGACTCAGGGAACATTGTGGAAACAAGGGAGAAATCCCACCCTCAAGAGTGGGTAATCAATCACACCACCTAATTACTTCACTGGCTCAGTTCTTCACTGGGAAAGGCAATCCATCTGATGTGTTGGTCTCTGATGTCATAATTTTTCCTCCACAATAATTCATAGTTGGAAAAAATAACATTTTATTGTTTAACTCTTCATCCTCCTGCCAAAAATGCAACAAAGCAGTCTGCAGCTCTCGCACAAATGGAACTGTATTCAGCAAAGTAGTGGCTAAGACAAAGAACTGTGCGCAACCCGAAAACCCTCTGATGATCTGAACTCAATATTGCAAAGTCAAATGCTGAACGTAAAGGGTGTGTCTCACAAAGTACTGTACTAAAGATGCAATAAGTCCATCTACACTAGAATGACACCAGGCCTGCAAGATGGGATTAGATATCCACAGAAAAGAAAAAAGGAGCACAACTGACTTCAGTCTTCACTTGACGTCACATGGAATGAATCAAATTTGTTTGACACTTGACAACTGGGCACCTCCAGAAGAGGTGAAGGTGGGCCATCTACTTTGTACTTCTGGCTGAGAATATTTGCAAATGATTGAGTCTTAGCCTTCACACTGATGTGTTGGGTTCCCTCAGTTGAGGATGTGGATATTTGCAGAGCCTCCTCCTCTTGTTTGTTGTTTAATTGGCTCCACCAGTCACAGCAGAATGTGACAGGACTGCAGAGCTTTGATCTGATCCATTGGTTGTGTAGTTGCTTAGCTGCATTTATCAAATACTGATTCTGCTGTTTGGCACACAAGTAGTCTTTTTTTCACGTATGTGTGGTGTTGCTCTTGGCATGCCCTCCTGCACACTTTATTGAACCATGGCTTGGTAGCAATGGAAAATTGAGGAAAATGTCAGGCCATGAACTCTGCTGCTGTTATAAGCTCACTAAGCCCCTTAGATTCCCAGTCTTGAGCCACAAGATCTGTTCTGAATCTATCCATTTAGCATGGTGCTGGTATCACACAACACGATGGAGTATATCCTCAATGTGAAGACAGGACTTTATCTTCACAAGGATTGGTGGCCAAGACTTGACTCACAAATAGCAAACAAAAATGGGGCAATGCCAGTCTGGTGCTAGAATACAAACTACCTCACCTCTACAACCACTTCATGAACAAAACAACAATGGCAAAGAATACGCATAGAATTGAGGGGCCATTACCCATATAACATATATTCAATATGACCCAAAGTCATGGTGATGAAATCTACCCTGGTGGAAAGAACCATGGAGGAGTTAGATGAGTTATTCGCAAGATTTGGAAAGCCTGAACAATTAGTCATTGATGACAGAACACAGTTTGCATTTAGGGAATTTGTGGATTATCTTAAAAGCAGTGGTATACAGTACGTATCATAGCGGAAAGGCTTGAATAGTTACTGAAAGCATACTATTAAAGGGCCAAAGAATAAAGGTTTGGTATCCAGGCGAGTAAACAAATTTCTCATGTCTTAGCGAAAAGCACTGCTCATGGGACGACACAAAATTCACCAGCAATGTTGTTTTTGAGTAGTAAAGTGAGATTCAGTTTACTCAATTTACTCAAATTCAATTTACTCATATCACCTGATATTACTATAATAGTAGAGCAATTCACTGTGGACAAATATTGAAACAGAGGAGTGTGAATCAAGGAGAAAGAGTCTTAGTGAGAAATGGATACCTGCAACCATTCTAGCCAAGACAGGTCCAATTTCTTATACTGTACAACTTGATGACAAGAGAATTCGGAAAAGACACAGAGATCAAATCCTCAAAGAGTGAATTAGCAATGTCTGTATCAAAAAGGCTTATGTCAGACACCCAAGGTTGTGAAATTTCTGAACCAAGATTAGTACAGAACTGCCTGCAGATTCTATTCTGATAGAACAACCCACATCTATGGAAACTGGCAAAGAAGCAACTTCACAGGATGAAACACCTGATATTAGTGAAGAACAGACTGTTGAGGATATTGAAGATAAGTGTTGTGATTGTGGGGTCTGTCTCTTTCAGACACGGATCGACACGGATGCCATCATCTCACGTGAGAACACCATCCACCAGGTACAGGTACATACTTTTGTGACGAGGCCAATGTTGTCTACCTGATACACTATAGGAAAGGATGTCCCAAGGCATGGTACATTGAGGAGAACATGCAGACACTATGACAACGGATGAATGAACATTGTCTGACAATCATCAGGCAGGAGTGTTCCCTTCCAGTTGGGGAACACTTCAGCAGTCATGGGCATTCAGCCTCCGATCTTCAGGTAAACATTCTCCAAGGTGGCCTTCATGACACACGACAATGCAGAATCAGATAGCCAAGTTCCACACACATGAGGACAGTCACAACCAGGATCTTGGGTCCATATCACACTATCTGTAACTCCCGTGACTTGTCTGGGCTTGCAAAATCACACTAATTCTTCTGGCTGGAGACAATACCCACCTCTTAAACTTGACCCTCTCTCCACTCATATTGCCTGCATCTTTAAGACTTGATTAGCTGTAAAGTCTCACATTTCAACCATTATCTTATAAATTGAGTTTGTGTCTATATATGCCCTGTTTGTGAACACAACTCCCATTCACCTGATGAAGGGGCAATGCTCTGAAAGCTTGTGCTGCCAAATAAACCTACTGGACTTTAACCTGCTGTTGCGAGACTTCTTACTGTCTTTAAGACAGCACATCAGAAGAAATTTGAGGGATCAATCACACCAGAGGGTGGAATCCTCTCTCATACAGAATCATTGACCAGCCACGTAGTAAACATGTAACAACCGAGACTCTGCCCCAGGGCAACCATTGTGCTGCTTTCACCTGTACCTGATTTCTCTTCATCAATAAATACTTTTATTCCAAATGAAAACAGAAGTCTCCTGATGCCATGCTATTATAATAAGATGCCAGAAAATTATATATTATCAAATCAGACTGGTGTCCATGAAAAAGACTCTTGTATTATCTGTACATATGGTCCCCACACGCTGACGCGGATAGTGGAATTTGAATTCAATGAAAAAAATCTGGAGTTAAGATACTGCTGATGACCATGAAATCATTGCCAATTGTCAGAAAAACCCATCTGGCTCACTAATGTCATTTAGACCATAAGACATAAGAGCAGAATTAGGCCACTCGGTTCATCAAGTCTGTCCTGCCTTTCAATCATGGCTGATTTCTTTTCTTATCTCCTCTTTTCCCCATAACCCCTGATCTCCTTATCAATCAGGAATCTATCCATCTCTGTCTTAAAGACACTCAATGACCTGGCCTTCACAGCCTTCTGCAGCAAAGAGCTCCACAAATTCACCACTCTCTGGCTGAAGAAATTCCTCTTCATCTTTGTTTTAAAAGATCAGTCCTTTAGCCTGAGTCTGTGCCTTCTGGTTCTCGTTTTTCCTACTAGTAGAAACATCCACTACCTAGGCCTTGCAGTATCCTGTAAGTTTCAATAAGATTCCCTTCCCCCCAGCACCCCCTCCCCATCCTTCTAAATTCCAATGAGTAAAGACCCGGAATCCTCAACCATTCCTCATACAATCTCTTCATTCCAGGGATCATTCTTGAGAACCTCCTCTGGACCCTTTCCAAGGCCAGCATTTTGTTCCTTAGATATGGGGTCCAAAACTGCTCACAATACACCAAATGGACTCCGACTAGAGCCTTATAAGCCTCAGAAGTACATCCCTGTTCTTTAGAGAAGGTAATCTGCTATCCTTACCTGTTCTGGTCAACCTGTGACTCCAGAAGTGCAACTAATGACAAGCAATAAATGCTGGCCAGCCAGCAATGCCCATGTCCCACAAATTAATTTTTAAAAAGATCCAAAAGTATGAGATCACATATCAACTGACTCAAGAACAGCTTCTTCTTGTTGCTATCAGACTTTTGATTGACCTACCTTATATTAAATTGATCTTTCTCTACATCCTAGCTATGATTGTAACACTGCATTCTGCACTCTCTCCTTTCCTTCTCTATGAACGGTATGCTTTGTCTATATTTTGCACAAGAAACAACCATAGTAATACATGTGACAATAAATCAAATCAAATCAAATTATGTAATAATACTTGTTAACATTACTGCTGTTCATAGTGGGCAAGCGTTAATGTTATTTCTCAAAGTTTGTTGCCATGCTATTGAAGTAAAGGGGGAGGGATATTATGTATTATAAACAAATATATCTGGGTGATTTGATACATGACATGTAGTGACATCATCAGGGGCATCTGCAGGATTTCCCTCTCTTCCACCCTGGGCTGTAAACAAGCAACACTGATCTAATAAAGCTCAACTAACTGATTTAGTAACCCACTGTGTGGTAATCTTTTTATCCTTTTACCTTTGCTGTATAGGTGAGCAGCCCACATTAATATAAAATGCTTCAAAAACGGCATTAGACTGGTTTATTAACAGTTGGTGATATTTTCCTGGTTCCAATACTGACATGAACTTTCAATTTCAGGTTATTTTTCATTAGTCAATTTTAATTAATTAATTGAATTCACATCACACCAGTTGCCGTGGTTGATTCTGTGTCCCCAGGTTTTTAGCCTGGACTCTTGGAAGTGCCCCTCCAATTCACTCACTATCCTGACTCGGAAATATATTGCCATTCCTTCACTGTCATTGTGTTCAAATCCTTGAACTCTCTTGCTGGCAGCACTGCAGGATTAGCTACACTACATGGACTGTGACGGTTGAAGAAGGTAGCTCACATCACCTTCTCAAAGGTTGGAGAATAAGTGCTAGCCAAACCAGCAAAAAATACTAGTCCACAAGCTGTTTATAAATAGTATAAATTTGTTGATGATATTTCTGCTCCAAACTAATCTCTTTGTATATGTCTCAATCCTTACATCACTCTTTGGAAATTGTTAGAAATGTTTTGATTTCAGTCATTTGTGTTTCCTGATTAGCTAACTGTGAGAATACTTTGATGTTATTGGTTGCTTTTTAGGTTAGGTGTATTAGTCAGGCTAAATTGCCCCTTGGTGTCAGGAGGACAAGTAGGGGAAATACAGGAGTTGCAGGGATAGATTCTGGAAGGGATTGTTGGTGCAGGCTTGATGGGCCAAATGATCTCCTTCTACACTGTAGAGATTCTATGATTCTTGGGCAGCTTGAATACATCACCATACTTCCGTGCTGGGAATCCCCATTAACCTTGGCTACAGTCAATCTCACTTTGAGAAAATTACAGTTCTCACCACAGAGTTTTGTTAAATCTCTCGATATAACATTTTTGAGGTCAACCACTGACTATAAAGTCAGCCAAAATAAAAACAATCTCTGAATGTCAATGAAACATCAAGTAGCAATAGCCACGAGTAACACTCACTGATAAACCAATAAAATAGTTTTCACTAGTATCCATAAGTAGCAACCACTGGTAAATCAATGAAAGAGCACTGAGTAATAACCACAAATTGCATCACTGAAACACATACATGATGACAGTTCTCCATTTAATCTGGCACTGAAAATTTGGGATATCAGTAATGAGATGAATTTGACTTTCAACATGAAAAACACAGGAAATTCAGGGATTTATGTTCTAAAGCCAGCACAGTGGCACAGTGATTTGTATTTTTTCAGAATGGCAGTCGGTGACCAGTGGTGTGCCTCAGAGATCAGTGCTGGGACCACAACTTTTCGCAATATACATTAATGATTTGGAAGGAGGAACTGAAGGCACAGTTGCTAAGTTTGCAGATGATACCAAGATAAGTAGAGGGACAGATAGTATTGAGGGAGCAGGGGGTCTGCAAATGGACTTAGACTCAGAGAGTTGGCAAAGAAGTGACAGATGGAATACAAAGCCTTAAGTTACGCACTTTGGAAGGAGGAATGGAGGCATAGGCTATTTTCTAATGCAGAAATGCTTAGGAAATCAGAACCACAAAGAGACATGGGAGTCCCTGTTCAAGGTTCTCTTAAGGTTAATGTGCAAGTTCAGTCAGCAGTTAGGAAGGTAAATGCAATGTCAGCATTCATGTTGAGAGGGCTAGAATACAAGCGCAAGAATGTACTGCTGAGGCTAAATAAAGCTCTGGTCAGTATTGTGAGCAGTTTTGGGCCCTGTATATAAGGAAGAATATGCTGGCCTTGGAAAAGGTCTGGAGAAAGTTCACAAGGATGATCCCTGGAATGAAGAGTTTGTCTTATGAGGAATGGTTGAGGATTCTGGTTCTGTACTCATTGGAATATAGAATAATAAGGGGGAATCTTATTGAAACCTACAGGATACTCCGTGGCCTGGATAACATGGACGTGAAGAGAATATTTCCACCAATAGGAAATATTAGAACCAGAGGACATAACTTCAGGCTAAAGGGACAATCCTTTAAAACAGGGATGAGGAGGAATTTCTTCAGCCAAAGAGTGGTGAATCTGTGGAATTCTTTGCCACAGAAGGCTGTGAAGGCCAGGTCATTGAGTGTCTTTAAGACAGCGGTAGATAGATACTTGATTAGTAAGGGGATCAGGGTTTATGGGAAAAGGGCAGGAGAATGAGAAAAATATCAAGCATGATTGAATGGCAGCACAGCCTCAAAAGACTAAATGGCTTAATTCTGCCCCTATGTCTTATGGTCTTACGGTCTACTGCTGCCTCACAGTGCCAAGGACCAAGGTTCAATTTTGACCTCAAGTGATTGTCTGTATAGAGTTGGTATGTTTTCTCCCTAGCTGTGTGGGTTTGCTCTGGGTGTTCCTGATGAGATATGTCTTTCAGCAGCATTTCACACTCATTAAATAAAATGTGTGAGTAGCTTAATAAAAACAACTCCTAAACTGCCAACTTCTCCAGCTTTAAAGTGAATCCTGAAACATATGTTTCCAGGATCATTGTGGTACAATGGTTAGCATCACTGCCTCACAGCGCCAGGGACCCAGGTTCATTTCTGGTCTCGGGTGACTGTGTGGAATTTGCACATTCTCCCCAACTCTGCATGGATTTTCTCGAGATACCCTGGTTCCCTCCCACGGTCCAAAGATGTGTATGATTGGTGGATTGCCCTTTAATGTCAAGGGAATTAGCAGGGTGAATACATGGGGTTATGGGGAAAGGGCCTGGGTGCGGTTGTAAGCGCAAGATTGATGGGCTGAACTACTTCCTTCTGCACTGTGGGAGGGAAGATATTTTCATTGATTCGGCTGTCCAAGGATTTTATGATGAAAATCAGTTTAAAAAAAAAACTATGTTAATGAACCAAAGTTGTCTGAAAACAGGTAAGTAAACTCATTGACAAGATGAGTGGTCATAAGACACCAAGTTATAGTCCAACAGTTTATTTGAAATCACAAGCTTTCAGAGCGCTGCTCCTTCATCCCTTTACCTGACCTGAAAACTTGTAATTCACATAAACCTGTTGGACTATACTCTGGTGGTGTGCGACCTCTTATCTTGTCCACCCTAGTTCAATAATGGCATCTCTTTGAGGCATGGATTGAAGAGGACTTCTGCATTCCAACAGTAAGAGAATATTTAATTAGACTTTTCCAAGGTTCAGCACAAGTAGCACAGATTGGCACATAGTGGGTAACCCATGGGAAGTTGCTGCTGAACTGCCCTGCATTATCCCTCCCATTAGTGTCATTAGCTATTAAATCTTAGGCAAAGCAAAGCCAATTTACAATGACTTGTCCATCCATAAAAGACACTGATGTTGGAGCCAAGTCTTTTGTCTTTTCTTCAACGTGTTGAGAAATTGGAGTTTTAAGAGTTTGCAAAAACAAAATACCCCAGAAGCTGGAAACCAGGAATAGAAACAGAAAATGCTAGAAAGATTCCCCAGTGTTAGGGGGATTAATAGGATAAATATGTGGGATAACAGGAATAGGGCCTGGGTGGGAATGCAGTCAGTGCAGACTCAATGAGCTGAAGGGCCTCCTTCTGCACTGTAGTAATTCTATGGACTCAATAAGTCACACGACATCTTGGGGAATGGAACCGAACAGATAATTCAAGTCGATGATAGTTTATCAGAGCTTTTAACGATTCACTTATACAACAATTTAGCCAGTTTTATTGCAAGTCTTCAGCAAAATTGAGGGAATATTGAAAGAACATCATGATGAGATGGAGAATGTTGAGAGGCTGTTCCCCCTGCCTCAAGCATCTAGGGTGAGGGCGGAGGGGTCATAGTTGCATAAGGGTAGACCAGTTAGGACGGAAATAAGGAGAAATTTCATCATTCGGAGTTGGATTTCTCTACCATAGAGCGCTGTGAATGCTCACTGAGTACATTTTGGGTCTAAGATTGAGGAATTTTTTGAGATCCTGAGGGGATTAAGAGACATCAGGATAGAGCAAACAAAGCAGAGTTGGGGCATAATATCAACCATGATTTGCTTGAATGGCGGATCAGACTCAAGGAATCAAAGTGGATACTCCTGTTCCTACTTCATATGTTACTTATTCTAAGATACAACAGACAAACTGTTAACAACATAACACTCTAGCTCTCATTATCCTGGATATTATGCCTTGGAAACTTCCAGCACATTGGTGACATTTTGACATTACCAACATAAAGCACCATTACCCTAGGGAGTAGAGAATTACCAATGACCGGTATCAAAAATAAATCACGTTTTGCTGTGAAAAATATACATATTTAATTTACAGCTATCAGATTTCTTTACACATATAAAGATTTCCTTATTCTTCCCAATTCTTAAAACAAGAATTCTTGGAATGTTCTGTCGTGAGCAATCAATGTCCATCGTGATGGTGCGTTGGGTTTTGGGATCTGTGACCAGCTCACACAGATACACTGATTGTCACTTTGACAAATGTAGACAGGGGAGCAAAAATACGAACATGCATTGTGTACAATTTTTGGTGCCTGAATTCTGACTGCATGCTTCTTTTAATGTGAAAAATAGCATAAAGGTACTAACCAGTACTCTGAAAGTATCGAATGTGAAATTAGGACTACCTGTGCAGTAAAGAAAAAAATACACTTCTGTGTGGTCCTTTGGTGCTGACAATTTTATATTTTTTTCTAAGCATTCATAAAATCAAATCAGGACTTGATACATCACTGCCCATTCATTCTCATTGCCACTATTCAGTTCAGTATGTAAATGGAGCTTATTGGATTACCTTGGGCCACTAGGTTGAAGCTTATTTATTGGTGTCATAAGTAGGCTTATATTAACACTGCAAAGAAGTTATTGTGAAAATCCCCCAGTTGCTACATTCTGGCACCTGTTTGGGCACACTGAGGGAGAATTTAGCACGGCCAACACATTAGGCAGATGTGGCACAGTGATTAGAACTGCTGCTTCACAGCACTAAGGACCTGGGTTTGATTCCCGGCTTGTGTCACTGTCTGTGAGGAGTTTGCATATTCTCTCTATGTGGATTTCTGTGGGTTTCCTCTGGTGCTCTGTTTTCCCCCCAGGTTCTGAAAGCCGAGCTGGTCAGGTGCATGAGCAGGCACTGGAGTGTGGCAACTAGGGGAATTTCTCAGTGACTTCATTGCAGTGTTAATGTAAGCCTTATCTGTGACCAATAAATAAACTCTACTTTACTTTTTACCTAACCAGCATATCTTTTGGACTGTGGGAGGAAACCAGAGGAAACCCATGAGGAGAAAGTGCAGACTCCGAACAGACACTGACGCAGCCAAGAATCGAATGCAAGCCCCTAGCACTGACAGGCAGCGGTGCTAACCACTCTACCACTGTGCCACCCCAAGTATAGGGATTTGGTACACCACTGACCACTCCTTCTTATTGTTGCCATTCAGTTAAGTGCATGCGTAGAACATCCATTATAGGTTTGGATATTGTCACTAATGAAACAATATAAAGCCTGTATGGTCATCACCCCCAATATAAGTATTTAAAACATTCATTTCTTATTCCAATTGCTAAGTTTAACTGTCATTTTTAGTTTAAATTCATGCATTTTTTTCAAAGAGTAAAACAATATGTCGTAAAATCCTGAGAGATTTAGTCCATATGTGCTCCTTGGCACTGATACAGCAAGCTTTAATGAGATTTTTGTTATTGAGTTTTGTCGTATAGAAAATAATGATTACCCTAGTTAAGTTTAATATATGCACACATTGCTGTTCATAATGATCTATGTTTTCACAATATTCATAATGTACTGAAATGAACAGACACAGCTGAGGTGAAATTTGGCACTTTTAACATGCCAAGCCTTTGCGTTGGCATCAAAATAATGGATGATTTAGTAGTACATTTAATAGGTTGTCTGGAAAGGGCCTTACCAAGTTTCTCAGATACTTTAATTGGGTTCTATATTTGTACAGTATACAATTGCACCTTGTTTGATTTACGTTGTGAATTGTCTAACTGCCAACGGACATAATTCTAGCAATTCATGTCAGATAGAAACAGCGCAGGGAAGTCCCATGTGGGCTTGTCAAACTAAAAGGTTGACATTGTCAGAAAAGCTGTATACACACAAAATTATTAACACAGATTGCATAAGTCAGGACCTCAAGGTTTCATACAACATTGATAGATTTGTTGAAAAACAACACAAGAGAGATATCGTACTTTAGAATGTCGCAGATTCACATTTCTGGAAAAAACATTTTGTAATAAGTCTGCAGAGGCCAAAGTCCCTTCTCCAAAATTCCTTTATTTATAATTCTAACAGCACTACACAGTTAGCAGTGTGCCTTCGAGAGTGCGAGAGGAACTGACACTCCAGGTTAAGTACAAGGCAAAGACTCCCTGATTGGACCATTAATTGGATCCTTAATCAGGGAATTTTTTTTTCCCCAACCAAATAAGCAAAATCAAATTAACTTAGGGAACAACTCAAGAGAGGCAGCTCCCTAAAAGGAGGGGAACTGCCCAAAGCAAAAGTGGAAAGGAAGCTTAAAACATCAGATTAAAATGTGATTAAAGGGGTCAATAATACGCACCCACCCCTGCCGTGCCAACTGGGCAAGGAAGGTATCAACAGTGCCCTCGGATATCACTCATGCTCCCTTTCCAGGGACACACGGTCACGAATATAACCGAGGTAGAGGAGCAGACAGTCAGGTTGGACGACCCCCTCGATCGCCCACTGCCCGGACCTGTAGATGGAATCCTTAATCAGGGAGTTCATGCTCCAATAGGCCAAGCTCAATGGCCTGATTGAAGTCATTACAGTATTAAATCACATTTTGGGTTAAGCTGATAAAATGTATCACCTGTATACCTCATCAGTTTAAGTTCAAAGACAAAAACACCATTTTAATGTTCCAATGTGATGACTGGTGTGTGGGAAGGTAATACTTTAGTCAGCCCATTGAGGCCACAACTAACTGCAAGGAGAAATTACAGCCCTTTTTAAAATATTACACATTATTTTTCCAGATCTGAGCAGCATTTAACATAAGCCGTACTAAAATGTGGATAAAATGACAATTTATATATGTGTTTCATTGTAGCTACTTGTAAAAGTTAATAGGTTGACCTCACATTTCGAGGTATAAACTCACTCAGATTTCTTCATTTTTAAACCATGAGGAAAAATCTGTAAAATAGATTAAGTCTATTTCAAGGCGCTTTATCCAAAGTCTGTGGGACTTATTTTGTTCCAAATATAATGCTGTCAAATTAACATTCAATGAATTGTAGGGAACGTTTCAGGGTCCAATAGTTCAGCAAGAAGCAGCAGTCATACGGAAACCTTCTCAACCATGCAGCCCACTACTGTTTATACTGTGAATTGATGCAACTCCAGACCATGGAATCACCTTCCTGATTGTTCAGTGGGGGTATAATGTACCATGCAATGTTGTACCAAACTTACTTTAACCAGATTAACACATATCATAGAATAGAGTCCCTCCAGTGCAGAAGGAGGCCATTCGGCCCATGAAGTCTGCACCGACCACAATCCACCCATGCCTTATCCCCCAAAACCCCACATATTTACCCTGCTAATCCCTCTGACACTATGGGGCAATTCAGCATGGCCAATCCACTTAATCTGCACATCTTTGGACTGTGGAAAGAAACTGGAGCACCCAAAGGAAACCCACACTGAAACGGGGAGAGCATGCAACTTAATTCTGGGATTACAGTGAAAAAGACTCAGCATCACTGTGATACAAAGAGAGAAGTGAGCAATCCCTACTCCTGCACACTAATTAGCAGACCCTGCAGGAATTGAAAGTGCAAGGTATCTGGTGAAGGAGATCAGTCAGTGATGAACCATTCATATGATCACACTGACATTTACAAGATTGGTCCATGCATGTAGAATTGACATCAGAATAACCTCCGCGTGGATTCCTGACTGTGAAATCCAAGTCCGGCATCAGTCTCAATTTTGAAGAAAACGATGCAAAAGGAATAAAGTCTGACAGAAAGTTAGAGGAGAAAATGCAGAAGTCATTGCAATATGTTTTGAAATTGGAAGTGTGAAAAATGAAGTTGTGTTTACTTATTGACTAATTTATAAGGATTAGTATTAGAATGATTCTGCTTTGAAAATATAATAAAGATAACAGAAAATGAAAGGTCCTCCAGTTTCTAATGCTGCAATTTGCTCTTCTTTTTTTGCAACACTGCAGATGCCATGCAAACATAGACAGATTAGTGGACCTATTCTCCATCTTCAATAGGAAGCTGAAAGTGAAACACACACAGCAGTGGGGTGCGAACCCTAACTGCAAGCTCCTGATTGCAAAGTAAACACAATCTCTGTATGCTGAGCAAATTCAGGATGACTTTGCTCTCAGCTTTCTGTTTGGTCACTTTCAAGCTTGTCATTTTAAGCATGTGCAAGTCATTCTCTGATGAAATGATGTAACTCAGTTCTAATTTTAAATCTTAGAGAATCCCTACAGTGTAGAAAGAGGCCATTCAGCCCATCGAGTCTACACTGACCACAATCTCACCCAGGCCTTATTCTTGCAACACCACATATTTACTCTACTAACCTCCCTAACACTAAGGTCAATTTGAAATGGCCAATCAACCTAATATGCACATCTTTGGACTGTGGGAGAAACTGGAGCACCCGGAGGAAATACACGCAGACACGAGGAGAATGTGCAAACTCCACATAGACAATCACCTGAAATTAAACCCATGTCCCTGACATTGTGAGGCAGTAATGCTAAACATACTGACTTTCCAAACGTAATTCAGAGGTCACTGTATTTAACCCCGTGCTGTACCTGTCCTACAAGTGTTTGATGGGGACAGTGTAGAGGGAGCTTTATTCTGTATCTAACCACGTGCTGTACCTGTCCTGGGAGTGTTTGATGGGGACAGTGTAGAGGGAGCTTTACTCTGTATCTGACACAAGTCAATATCATGGCCCAAAGTTCGGGGAGTCTAAAACTAGAGGGCATAGGTTTAAGTTGAGAGGGAGAGATACAAAAGTGTCGAGAGGAGCAATTTTTCACAGAGGATAATAAATGTCTGGAATGAGCTGCCAGAGATAGCAGCAGAGATGGGTACAATTTTGTCTTTTAAAATGCATTTCAATAGTTAGATGGATAAGATGGGTATCAAGCGGTATTCACTAAATATGGACAGTTGAGACTAGCTTAGGGGTTTACAAAAAAAGAGGGGGCATGGACAAGTTAGGCCAAAGGGCCTGTTTCCATGATGTAAATCTTTATTTTACCACTGTCACCATCTTCATAGAATCCCTTTCAATCTCTCATGCATTTTCTCAAAACTTAGCTATGCAAAAATGCATTACATTCATACTAAGGCTCGATGACTATCTTTTATTTTTCCATGAAGTACCTTGGGGTTTTCTTTCTTATGATATAGATGCCATATACCAAGATCAATTTATTTGCACTCTTTAATCCCAATTCTCAAGTGTACTTGCTCTTGACTCGCTCTATATCAGATTGATTTAGTCTTAGGCAAAAACGCTTTTGTTTTAATACCATTTTGTCGATTTTAAAAAATTGCTTCTATGATGTGTCTTTAAGATGAAGAACATTTTAAGACACTCCAATGATGGAAGAAAAATTTATTTCTTAACTAAGAAGGGAAGAGTTAGGAAAGATAAGATAGATTTGTCAAGGGGTTGGGTTTTGTTGTTTATGTATGTATACATTGAAATGTTCCTTCTCTCCCTATGCCATATATTCTTTAGTTAGGTTTATTGAATGATTTATGAATCTAAAGAGTGGGTGGACAATCTGGAATTTCTGACGATGCATCATGGAGGCAGTCTTACTTGTAATACACAAATCAAATAATGTTCATGAATAACACTGCAAAAGATTGCATCAAAAAATGGTGTAGCCCCATCGTTTATAGGATTTTGTGCATATTTGCCTTTGCAGCTTGCCATGAATCATGTGGATTTTTATCTTTATGGATATATATTTCATTTACTTTGATGCAAGACACAGTTCTGCATTATTGGCATCAAACAGCCCTACAAATTAACTTCACCTGAATAATGTGGTATCACATCTAGTTTGAGCCATATGGTTTACTTTTGTCTGATTTTACTGCTTATCTCAGCTATCTTTGTGCTTTTATCCCATAGGGATTCTTTTAAAATTATCTATTACTGTAAGTTTATGCAAACAGTAACAAATCAAGTGAATACATTGCTCAGTGCGAAACTGGTCTATGCAGATCAGGATGACTCAGGATTAGTCCCCACCGAGGCTGTGCTAAGCTGGCTGATACTAGGAGAGTGATAGTTAAGCATGCTTTAGATCTTCTCACATAAACATCCAGGTTCCCCTGCTACCAAGGATAGGCAAGAAGAAATATTGCATTCATGGTTGCCTTATGCGGTGGAAAAGATGAGAACAAATTTAAAGCATCCCACAGTTATATTTGCAGACTTTTCCAAAATTCATTTCGTGATGCTAACTGCCTTCCACTAACCTCTATGTCCTTTACCAAAGAAGCAACCCTGACATCTTAGAAAGCACACACCAGGATTCCTAACAAGAATTCTGTTATTGAATAGAAGTGATGAATTTTTGGAAGACATATAACTGATAATAGTCAGGCAACACCCGAGGTGCCAATCTAGAAACACACCACCTGAACATTAACTTCTGTCTCTTCCAGAAATTGCTTTCCCTATTTTCTTGTTGCATTCTTTTATTCCTATTTCATAATGTTCTTTCCCTTCTTTGTGGAGAGGCAATGACCTAATGGTATTATTGCGAGACTATCAATCCAGAAACTCAGCTAATGTTGTGGGGAACTTGGTTCAAATTTGATAAAAAATATGTGGAATTAAGAATCTACTGGTAACCATTATCAGAAAAACCCATCTTGTTCACTAATGTACTTTAGGAAAGGAAATCTGCCATCCTTACCCGGTTTGACCTACCTGTGCCTCTAGAACCACACCAATTAGTTGACGTTCAACTGCCCTTGGGCAAATTAGGGATGGACAATAAAAGCTGGTCAACCAGTGATATCCCATAAATGAATTTAAAAAAAGATCCTCAACCCACCTTTTCTTGGCCTGACTTACATTAAAATTCAATCAAACACTTTTCCTACTTTTCATTTTTAAGAGCAAAAAATACACTTGCTGCATTAAAACTCAAATAGTCCCTCCACTATAATTCTTTGGGACAGTCTTGTAATAGATTTGAGATCAAACTTCTAACTTGGTTGAATACAATTGTAGAGTTTGTTTTTTGAGAAGAGAGGTTATAAAAGTCAGACCGTTGGAAAAGTAGCTGGTCAGGTTGACAGAATTTTCAGGGGTCGGGTACGACAGTACCAAACAAAATAACTCGCTGATAGCCTTTTCCACGATTTCACTGAATATCTTGTTTCATTGGTACCATGCATGAGTTAATATCCTTTTGTGTCATAATGCACCAACATATATCTATGATAAATCATTGGCTCTGGTAACTGATACATGAAGAACATGAGCTGAACCAGAGCATGGAGATTACTAATTTGTTAAAAGCTCTGTTTTTGGTCCACTTGAGCACTTTCTACAGTTAGCCTTCATCTGGAAGTCATTTGTCCCTTTTGTCCTGTGTCTGCAGTCAATAATACAATATTTCTATTGCTGCAGGAATCAAGTAGGTGTGGGGAGGGGGGAGAGGAGGATACTTTTTCAATCATTTCTTATCCAAGCTGGCAGCAAAACTCCTTTTAGTCCCCATTCAGCCAGTTTCCACTATCTTACAGAACTCATGTATGGGCAACCCAAAATAATGAGATATCATGCAAAGAAATTGGAACCAATGAGATTTTCAGCTTTGGGGCTCTCATGTAAAAGGCAGCTTTGTTCTCTCTCAGCAATGCAGGCTGCTTTTTGTAGGTTAAGAAACAGGCAGACTTTTCTGCTCCTGACAATTCAAACCTTGTTATAACCTTAAGCAAGAGCATGAATTCTGCCCTCATTTACTTCAAAGCAGTTTGTGATATTGTGCAAGGTTTGTACAAATCTCACCAGTCTAGTTACTGACCAGGCTACAGTTCCATATAAAGAGTTACAGGGTCACGAGGAAACAATGATAGATAATATAATCAAATGTCTCCTGAGATACAAACAAACATGGTTGTACTGCACCAGAAATTATTGCAAAAGAGCAATCAGCATCAAATGCTGCAATTAATTCTAACCTCGTCCTTCAGGTTGTATGGGATTCAAATTGGAGGAAATGTGAGTTGAAATTGAGGCGTCTAAGACCCGCTGAACATCACGTTTAATGCTCTATGTCCTTAACAAATGAAACTTAGGGAGCAAGAAAGAAACAAGTGGAGAAGCAAACAGAATGAATTGGAGATAGTGGTGCAATGGTTAGCATGGCTGCCTCACAGCACCAGGGACCTGGGTTCAGTTCCTGGTTTGGGTCACTGCTGTGCAGAGTCTGCATGTTCTCCTTATGTCTGCAAGGGTTTCCTACAGTTTCCTCCCACAGTCCAAAAAGATGTGCTGGTTAGGTGCATTGGCCATGCTAATTCTCCCTCGGTGAACCCACACGGGAGTGTGGCAACTAATGGATTTTCACAGTAACTTCAATGCAGTGTTTATGTAAGTCTAGTTGTGACACTAATAATAAAAAAAATAGATGCTGAAAGAAAGATAAAGAGTAGGAAGAACAATTGGATTACAACAGAGAGAAAAACGGATTAAAAATGTGATGCTAAGAAGCTATTGGGAACATTCCACTATTCCATTTCTTTTTTAACATTATTTCCTCTTCTCCATCTGCATGAACTTTAAAAAACTGGCAGTGAAACAAATCTGGTATCAAATTGTCATAAAAACTCACCTGATAAATCCTGGGTTTCAGACAGATATTTTACAAGTAAAGATTTTTACTGACCTTGATATGCTTCCAGTATGCAAGAAGATAGTTTTACATCCAGCCAGCTAATCACAAGAGAACTGTTTATAAAGTGAAAAGTCAGCACAAGTGTAGTAGATCCACATTACAAGGTCTTTGTACATAAGTTCACACACTAAGCATGAAAAACATAACCTTGATGTGAGATGCAAGACCTTAGTTTTCTCTGCTGGTAAAGAATCTTGTTCACCAAGCAACTCACATCAGAAATTGGACATGTCCTCTGTGCAGGATTTTCTGACCATAAATTTAAATGTGTTCCTGCAAAATGCGCAAAATTAGAAAATTAACTGTAGGGTGCTGCCTGGGATGGAACATTTCAGTTATGAAGAGAGGTTAGATAAGCGTGGGTTGTTTTCATTGAAGCAGAGAAGACTGAGAGGCAAGTTAATCAAGGTGCGCAAGGTTCTATGATTTTTCTATGGTTCTTTCTATGAAGATTATGAGGAGCATGGACAGAGTGGAAAAGGAGCAGCTGTTCCCATTAGTTCAAGGGACACAGGTTCAAGGTGAGGGGCAGGAAGTTTAAGGGGGATATGAGGAAGGGCTTTTTTACTCAGAGGGCGACCGTGGAATGCATTGCCTGGGAAGGAAGTAGAGGCGAGTTGCCTCACATCGTTTAAAAGGTAGTTAGATGGGCACTTGGCACATTAAAACACTCAAGGCTATGGGCCAAATGCTGGTAAATGGGATTAGGTGGGAGGTCAGGTGTTTCACATATGTCAGTGCAGACTCGATAGGCCGAAGGGCCTCTTCTACCCTATAAGATTCTATGATTGTATAATTCTATGAGTGTAAAAGTATTGTCACTGATCAGATTACTGTAGTTCTCAAAGTTGACTAAGTAAGATTATGCTAAGGACATTATATGATGGGATATTTAAACAGTTTGTATTCCCTCCTTCTTCCAGAACAGCTGCAGTTTTTGAGTTGCATCCATCCAACTACTCTCAAATCTACATACAAAGTGACGTATTTTTCTGTTGGGTCCTCCAATGATAGCTGTTGATATCTAAGAATTCTTATCCCAGGCTCATGCAAAGAGTTTCAGTTATTTTTCTCACAATAGTTAGTTATGTTGTTATCCAGTTAAAAATATATTGAAAATATGCTACTCTAAATGGAGGTGCGCAGGACATCTGTATTTGTGTTTCTGATAATTATGAGGTGCATGGAGGTTAAAGAAAAAAAGAAAATCTTGCATTTCTATGATTGCTTTCATAACCTCAGAATGTCCCAAAGTGCCTTACAATTAATGAAATACTTTTGAAATTTATGAATTACTTAATGTTTTACAGTTTGAAATTTTTAGTAAAGTCCGGCACCAGCTATTAATATTTTGCTGATGCTGGCTGAAAGATAAATATATAGAAAGGATTCAGTCAGTAATTTAATTTGTGATCCACATGTGACACTCAAACATGGAGGATGGAGAAGGTGTGTGACATAACACTTTCAGGTGACAAGACTGAAACTCCTCAAAACAATACACCTTACAGCACCATTCCTTCCTCTCTCTCCAGGCCCTCCCTCATTTCTGCTCTTGAATTTCTTGAATACATATCTGCTTGACTGGAGAGGTTGTCCTCTTTCTCTTGTCCTTGGGAGAGTGAATAAAAGAGCCTGCCTCAGACTACAGTAAGAGTCAGAGCTGTGTGGTAACATCTACCTAAATCCCCTGTCCATTCCTGTGGTTGCTGTAGCCTCAAAAATGCAAGAGAGACATTCTAACTTATGCCTTGATCCTTTTAATTGGAAAACTTCCTTTGGTGGAAGGATGCCTCCTCTAAATGTTCAGGGAATCAGAGAGGGGATAGTCATTCCTTTGGGGAAGAGCCCATCCAGTCAGATTCCGAACATGGTTTTGTCATGCCGACACACGCTAAGAAAATAAGATTCTATCCTTGAAGTCAAGCAAGGATGAGCTATATGACCAAATTCCCCTCCAACTCAATTTTCATGTTTGTTGATGACACCACCGGAGTGGATCAGATCTCAAACATTGATGAGATGGAGAGTACAGGAA
Source organism: Sphyrna mokarran (assembly GCA_024679065.1). Classification (NCBI taxonomy): domain Eukaryota; kingdom Metazoa; phylum Chordata; class Chondrichthyes; order Carcharhiniformes; family Carcharhinidae; genus Sphyrna; species Sphyrna mokarran. Next base: position 56,879,822 of record JAGIQG010000016.1, on the reverse strand, counting down.
AGAGATGGAGAATCGGGTGAACTGGTATGATGACAATAATCTCTCCCCCAGTGTCAACAAAACGAAGTAGTTAATCATGGACTTCAGGAAGCATACCGGAGGACATGCTGCCATCTACATTAATGGGGCAAAGTAGAAATAGTTGAGATCTTCACGTTTTTAGGTGTCCAGGTCACCAACAACCTGTCCTCGGCCCTCCAACACTATAGTTAAGAAAGGGCATCAATGCCTCTACTTTCTCAGAAGAATAAGGAAATTTGGCATGTCCACTACGACTCACACAAACATTTACAGGTGCACCATAGAAGGTATTCTTTCTATGTTGGATCACAGCTTGGCATGGCTCCTGCTCTGTCCAAGACCGCAAGGAACTACAAAAGTTTGTGAACAAAGTCCAATCTATCACACAAACCAATCTCTCATCCATTGACTCTGTCTATACTTCTTGCCATGGTAAAGCAGCCAGCATAATGAAGGACCCCATGCACCCCGGGTATGGTCTCTTCCATCTTCTCCAATCAGGAAAAAGATACAAAAGTCTGAGGACACATACCAACCGACTCAAGAACAGCTTGTTCCCTGCTACCATCAGACTTTTGAATACACTTGTCTTGTATTAAGTTATCTTTTTCTATACCCTAGCTATAACTGTAACACTACATTCTGCACTCTCTCCTTTTTCTCCCTATATACGGTATGCTTTATCTGTATAGTGCATAAGAAACAATATTTTTTGCTGTATATTAATATATGTGACAATAAAAATCATATCAAATTGATTAAGGACAGCTCCTTGGAGGACTTCTGAGTTACACTGGTATCATTGTGATACACTGCTAGAATTATTGGATATGTAAGAATGGAACTATGCAGTTCTATAGCATTGGACAAGAAAAGCCCTGGAAGGAGAAAGTGTGGAACGCATTGTGACCACAATCACCATTTGTGGTTTGGGTTAGCGCTGTGTAGACTGATTCAAACAAGATGTTGTGGGAGAGATGGGCACAAATCTGGAATGTGACAGCACATTCACTTCCAATAATTTCTAGAATTAGTCATTCTGAGTGTATTGTGAAATGCGCCTGTTTGAATATAGCTTGAGTCTAAAATTAGTTAAAATGGCATTGCATTGTGTGAATATTTGCCAATCTGGATGCCTTTAATATGTCCAGATTAATGATGTAATATGTGTGCATTATAGTGTGAGTCAAGTTAAACAAAGCAAGTTGTCATTTCACCTTGGTGGAATTCTCAGGAAATATTTATTATGCTATAACTTAAACCTCTCATATTAACATTGCAGATTTGCTGCGTTGACACTGGCCCCAAAAGGCACTCCTAGCAGCAATCGGGGCTGCTCTGATGACAGTTTGATGATGTCCACTCAGACAGCTACTCAATTTTACCATTGGGTTCTGATCTGCTGATGGTTGAGCTAATGAATTTATATTGCCACTGCAGCGTGGGAAGGGAAATGAAATCATAATCTTTTGATACATGGGCATGATGATATGCTAGAGTCATTTATTTCCTCCACTGAGCTTTGCACTGTCAGCAGCTTACTTTTGTATTGTGGAACCTATGTCGCTCTCCTGTCTAAACATTCTCTCATTTCTAAGCAAGCCAGCTCAGATCCAATTGCAAGGGAGATAGGTCCAAATTGGCAGTTTGAAGGATTACTTGTTTTTTTATGGACTTGGCAGTTCCATTATTTCTCTGTCAGGACTGTCCACAGACATTCCCAAGTATCATCACCAGCTGCTGAGAACAGACAACAAGAAGTCAAAACGCATTCAATATTTAATATTCTTATTGATATCGAACTGCAAACCTTAACGTTAGAACAATAATCAAAGTGGTGGCTTCAAGATTTTCTATTTGTATTTCTCATCTCTTCCCTATTTCCTTCTAACATTCATCATTAACCATCTCTGCCAAGGCGATAAAATCATCTATTATTCCATGAACATTTCCATAAATACTTAAATATGCAAAGTGCTATACTAATATTATATACAGACTTCCAGAATTCTGCATTACAAAACTCACAGCTTTTATTCTAACTCCTGCTGTTTTACTTTGATGAGGAGATGCTGGCAATGGACTGGGGTGGGCACGGTAAGAAGTTTCACAACACTAGGTTAAAGTCGGACAGGTTTATTTGGCATCAGGAGCTTTCGGAGCGCTGTTTCTTCATCAGGTGAGAGTCATCATATGATGAAGGAGCAACACTCCGAAAGCTTGTGATTCCAAATAAACCTGTTGGACTTTAACCTGGTGTTGTGAGACTTCCTACTGTTTTATCTTGACTGGTTAAAACCAATGATGATGCCCTCAATCATTCACAAAACATGCATTACAAAATGTTTTAATGTTTTTAAGAAACAAAAAGCGGCAATTAACCCCTTCTGTTCTGGAGTTCCAGAGAATGATTAACAAAATGATGTTGGATAACGGAAGGAAGTTACTCAAATCAGAAGTTGGAGATTTTCTGTGCTCACAATGGCCCTGATGGAAAGTGGGAGCTGTTACGCCAACAATTTAACAGTGTTCAGCCAAATAACCATTACAGTGTGTCAAACAAGCTGTACCTTGCCCAACTGTCAAAGAAATTCAGGCCAGAAGGCTACAAGAAGTTTGAACTTCTATCCTTTATCTCTTTCCCTCTACCATTAGATAATCCAGACAAAATTAGAAAATATCATTGTAATCAAAATCACTTCATTCAAAACATTTATTAGGTCTTAGATCTTTCCTGACTATAATGTTAGCCAGTTGTTAAAAAGCACAGCTAATATATTTCATCAAACATGTCAATGTCTCCATTATAAATCCATGGTATTCGATTTGACTTGATTTATTACTATCACATGTATTAGCATACAATGAAAAGTATTGTTTCTTGTGCACTATACAGAACATACCATTCATAGAGAAGGAAACGAGAGAGTACAGAATGTTGTGCACACTTGCAAGAAATCGCCTCGCTCTGGTGCCAACATAGGGAAAAAAAAGTAGGTTTCCCATATTTCAGTTATTTTTCTTATTTATAATAAAGCTGCCAAATAGCTCTCCCAAGTGTTCAGTTAGTAAAGCCAGTGTGTATCTGAATCATGCCAACTAGAATACATCAGGTTTCATTCCCAGTCTGTAAGTTGGTTGATCTCAACTTTTGGCGGGGGGTGTCAACCTGGTGCTGCTGGTCTCATTATTCTTGGGTTAAGAGTTAAAGAATCAGTAGGGTTCTTTCTTCTTTGGGGCAAACAGATAAGTGAATGATTGCAGAGTACACGACTTGGCTCAACTGTGACTCAAGTACTGCAAGGAATGGAGTTACTGGTGAAAGTGCATCTTAGCCAGCACTTTCTGCGGAACAGGAGAAACATTTGAAAACAAAATATGTAAGATGGAAGGATAATATTGGTAGAAAAGTAAATAGGAGCTAAAATGGCATAACATTTCCTCCACATCTTGCCAAATTCTTTGTCTTTGTTGCCTGGTCAGTCAGCTTGGCCAAGGACCAGCAAAGAGGAAGTGAAGGAGGGATTGAAAAGGACAAGAGGGAGGTGGGAAGTGAGGACAGAGGCTAGGGAGGGAATTAGAAGGACTGCTGGTACTGTGGTCTGACTAGTTTGGAAGAGGAGCAAAGATTGGAGGCTACAGTAGGAGAAACTCAAGGAGAACAAAGACCTGATGCTGGGAGATCAGGCTTGCACTGTGATGATGGCATGGTAGGTGAAGTTAGCATGGGGTGAATATCCAATCATAGGGCTAGTGGAAGAAATAAGATAGATTTATCCGGCAGCTTAAGATAATAACCGAGGAATTTCTGCTTGTTATTACTGGAAAGATACTTTCAAGATTAACATGGAAACTCAGTTCCACGCAATGCTGAAAATTTCCTGCCAGATAGTTAATGTTGGTTCAGAAAGAAAAGAGGGACAACTGAGTGACCTTTATAGCCAGACAGCTCTAAGAACAATGTAAAGAGAGAAATATGGCTTTGTTGATCTGACTATGACATTTGATTGTGGTCAGTTAAGATGCTCTTTGGAAAATATCATTGAAATAATCTATTGCAAGGTGTTAAGATGGCTAGAATGAAGGAAGTTGGGGACAATACCAACTCCTGCCCCATTACAAATGGCATTAAGTAAAGATGTTTCTATACACTATCTACCCTCAGTATTTTGTTTGTTGCCATTTGCTGATATCAGTGATCTTTAATTCATTCTCAAAATATGTAATTTTGAACCAAGTTATAATTGCTTCCTTGCAATTTGACACAAAAATGACAATGATAATCCTCCTACCAACACCAAAGTTAGCCTTATTATTAGCATGTTTTGGGCTAAGAACAGATTTACCTAGCTGACTAGAGCACTACCCAGAGAAGTCTATATCAATACTAAAGCACTCTGAGGAATCAACAAAGTCAACTTAGCTTGTGACAACATGGTGACTACATATGACTACAACTGTCTGGGAGATCTCCATTCTAAGGGATGTGATCTTGCAGTAAAACCAGGTTTCTATCACTATTGAGTTAAACAGCAGATGGATAGAATGTATAGAAATCTCCTTTTTATTTGGGAGGAACTTCCAAATTAGCAGCCAACTAAAATCCAACAGATGTGGCATTTTAATTCTTAAATTACTTACTGTTTTTTGCCTAATGGATTCCTATCTCAGTTTACTACTTAACACAATAAGAGTGTCTCATCTGTGCTAAAGTATATACAGTCAGGTTGTTAATATACATAAGTACTTACTGCAAATAATATTTTGCAGTTTTGCATGTTAAGCCTATTGAATAATACAATACTGTGTGTCTTTTGGAATATTTTTAGAAGTCCAGTATCATGCTTAGTTGAAAATAATATATCATTGCAATGTTCAATCAAATGTCAATAATCAAGAAATCCCAATAGACTAAAGTTTTGAAATCGTGACAAATGTGATTGAGCCTGTGTTTTGCATGAGTTCCATTTATTGAATCATTACTGATGTAATGAATCTGTGATAGATTTAGTGTTTATTGTATAGCTTACTTCCACAAGATTCTTTCAAACAATTCTTGTATTGCTTCCAAAGTTGTGACAAAATGAGAGACTTTCAGTTTATTTAAATGCTATTATGAATAATCCTTCTCTGTTATTTTTCATTTGGAGGTAAGTGAACAAATTAAAATGAGTGCCATGCCATAATTACATAATGTCACCGATGACAGATGAATTCCTGGTACTTAATACAGCAAATTAATGGTAACTTGAAGTTGTGGGGCCGTAGTTGTAGACTTTCATTTTGCCCAATGGTTTAATTTTAAACCTAATTTGGAGTTTTCTTCCTTTTTGACCCAAAAAGTGTTGACACCATCTCGGCTCAATTGGACCCTTAATATTTTCCATCCATCTCATTATCTTCCTTTGATTTAAGAGTCCAGCTTACGAAAAGATAATGTTTTGGCCAGAACCCAGTAGAATATCATTTAGAAAAAAATTTATACTGTAAACACCTCATAGTATTATTGCAACAAACCTGAGTCCGAATGTTCATGCAAGAATGAGCATTAAATCAGCATTTTATCTTCCTTCTTTGTCACTAGGTAACAGCTGATGCCCAAATGTTAATGCAGTAATATCTCTCTGGTGTTGGTCCAACACTTGTGATAAATAGCCTTGGGTTTTTCTTTCATTAGCGTCACAAGTAAGCTTCCAATGAAGTTACTGTGAAAATCCCCTACTTGCCACACTCCAGTATGTGTTCGAGTACATTGAGGGTGAATTTAGCATGGCCAATGCACTTAACCAGCACATCCTTCAGACTGTGAGAGGAAACTGGAGAACGCAGAGGAAATCCACGCAGACACAGGGAGACTGTGTAGACTCCACAGTCAGTGACTCAAGTGGGGAGTCAAACCTGGATCTCTAGGGCTTTGAGTCAGAGTGATAGCCAGTGCCACCATACCATCCATGTAAAATATAGATTTTTTTAAACTTTGTAAGGTTGAATACTGAAGCCATGTGGTTACTGGCAGAATGGGAAACCGTTGAAGATGGTACAGATGTAAACTGCTGCAGCCTTGCTTAATGTAACTAACAAAATAAAACTTCTTGAATCCAAACATATATTCCGAATCATATTTTCATTATAGTTAAAAGGAGATTACAAATTTTGGCATTTCATCATGACTAACTTGTATTTATTGTATTCCATTAAAAGTTTACACTCTGTCATTAATTGTTCTCATATCCCTTGCCTGTTATATTTCATACCACAACTGGTTTGATGTTCCAACCATTTGCTGTGTGACTGTCAAAAGATCCTTTGATTACAAGAACGCTGTCAATCTTATGCTCAATGAGGATTCCCTGATCTCATCAGTCACATATAAAGAAAGACATGAAAATTGAACATCCAAAATGTCCAAAGCTCAAAAACTTAACATAATATTGTAGAATCCCTACAGTGTAGAAGGAGGGCACTCGGCCCATCGAGACTGCATTGACTGTCCAACAGGACATCCCATCCACGCCTATCATCTTCTCATCCCCAGATCTTCACATATTGAACCTACACACTAAGGGACATCTTAGCACGGTCAATCCACCTAACCCGCATATCTTTAGACTGTGGGAGGAAACCAAAGCATCCGGAGAAAACCCATGCAGACACAGGAGAATATGCAAACTCCACATAGACAGTGACCCAAGACTGGAATTGATCTCAGGTCTCTGGTACTGTGAGGCAGCAATGCTAACCACCGTTCTATCGTGTCAAGACAAGTTATGTTTTTGATAAAATTTCCATAAACTTTAATATCCAACAATATTTACTGCGTCCTTTCTTTCCCAGGCATCAATAAAAATAGCATATGTGGGATTTGCAGCAACGTCGGATTACTTAACCGGTCACAGTGTGCTTAAGACTGCAGTTATACCGCAGACTGCACAGAGTCTATAAAATTCAAGTTAATCTGAGAGTTGCACACTATGGCAGTTGTTTCAGCACTTTCTTTTATACTCCCTGACAGGAATTAAGGAAGTTCTTGTCTGATAATTCATAAGATCTGAAGGTCATAAGAAATAGGAGCAGGAGTTATTCCACCATTTAATAAGATCATGGCTGACCTGTTTGTGGCCTTAACTCCACTTTCCTGCCTGCCTCCCATAACCCTTCACTCTTTTGTTAATAAAAAAAAGTCTCTAACTCAGTCTCGCATGTATTCAGTGATGCAGTCTCCATTGCTCGCTGGAGAAGAGACCCCAAAGTCCAGCAATTCTCTGATGGAAAATAAAACTCCTTCTTGTCTTCATCTTAAATGGAAGACCTCTTATTTTTAAGCTGGTTCTCGCAGTTCTAAATTCCCTTGCAAGAGGGAACATCCACCATGTCAAATTCAAGTTTCATTAAGACCACCCCACGTTCTTCCAAATTCCATTGATTACAGACCTAACCTTTCCTCTTCATTTTCACAACTCCTTCATCTTAGGAATCAGGGAAGTGAACCTTCTCTAAACAGGCTTCCTATGCAATTATATCATTTCTTAAGTAAGGAGACTGAAACTGTACACATTACTCCAGATGTGATCTCACCACACAGCTGTAGAAACACTTCCCCATTTTTATATCCCATTCCACTTGTAATAAAGGCCAATCCTTCACTCATCCCTTTTACTTCTCCAACTGACCTTTCTCATAATCATTCTTGCATTCATTTTATTGATAGTCCATCAGTACTCAACTTTTTTCTCTGTTCTTCATTCTGAAAAACAAAAATGGCACTCCTGGTGCTTCTTTCCTTCACCAGGTTTATATCATTACATAGTCTTCTATGCTAACTCATTCTTCCCTAGGATGTCAGAATTGTGGTTCTCTCTGCACCCTTCAGAAATTTTTCCTTTGTTTCAACTTAAATTATTTAAATTCAAAGTTGGTATGATATATTTTGTCTTTTATACCTTTTTCAATCTTGCAGATGGGATTGCACTATTGATCTTGGTTTTCGAGAAGAATGATCAAATTCTGAATTCTCTAGGATACAGAGAATTCACTATTTTCCTTACAGAAAATGTGCAGTGACCTCAGTTCATCCATATAAAATGGGTGAAGAAGTTAATGCATTTCAAGATCTTCCAGTTAAGATTATAGAATCCTACAATGCCGAAGGAGACAATTTGGCCCATTGAGTTGCACCAACAACAATCCGACCCCAGGCCCTATCCCCATAACCCCATGCATTTAGCTTAGCTAGTTCCCCTGACACTCAGGGCCAATTTAGCATGGTCAATTCACCTAACCTGCAAATCTTGGGACTGTGGGAGGAAACTGGAACTTCTGGAGGAAACTCATGCGGAGAGGGGGACTATGTGTAGATTCCACATGGAGGGTGACCTAAGCTGGGAATCAAACCCAGGTGGCTCCCTGATGCTATAAGGCAGCATTGCTAATCACTGTGCCACCGTGCCACCATTTACTTTAATTAAGATAATCTTAAGTAATAAAATTTTTTATGCTACGTTCTTTAATTCTATATTTTTGAGTACTGCATCTGTAACATTTCTGGCTGATTTTTATTTAACTTCTTTCAGTTCACCGTGTTTCTGGCAGTGATATAGTTGGTTGCTATGATTAAAATTCTAGAAATGGTATTCCATTTTTAAATAGAAGAGGTAGAAGGTATTAAAGGCAGTTCCGTTGTATCAGAAGTGAAGTCTTGCACCCATCCTTACCAATACAGCTATGTCTACACACTGAGTGACACCTCTAAGGAAAGGTCTGAGGAAAATGGCCTCAGCAGTGAATTCTGCCATCTGCTGGAATTCGCATTGCAGACAAGTTTCACCACACAGCGGTGGAACTGACTGGGATCAAGGTCACCAAAGCATTGAACCTTTAGCCTCAGGCTCATTTTGATCTGTGTCAGGGGACACACCAATTAATTAGCAAAGGAGATTCAAGTAAATCTTTGAGTTGTTCCCCAATATAAACGGTCTCTTCATTTTTCTCCCTAGTAAACTAGCAACAGAATATGAGGGCACTGCAATTGTTCTATGCTGCACATTTGCACAAAGTCCAAGACATTATAGTCACTACCTACATGGACATCTAAACCCTAATACACAAAAATGCCTCAATGAATAGTGAAGGCTGGCTGCTCCATCAATGCACGGATAGTGAAGCAGCAGATATAATTTGTCCATTTTAAGACAACTAACTACGACTGAAGAAGAAAGTATATTTGAAATGTGGTTTTTAGAAGACATGAGCCACTATCTTCAGCATTGGCTCCGAATGTCATACCTCGCATACTCCTTATACACTTATGTCTATGTGGCCAAATTCCCCTCCAAGTTAGTTGATGACACCACTGTAGTGGGTCAGATCTCAAACATCGATGAGGCAGAAAGTGATAGAGAATTTGATAAATTGGTATGACAATAATAACCACTCCCTCAGTCAACAAAATGAAGGAGATGGCTTCAGAAAGCATAGTAGAAGATGTCCCTGTATATAGAACGAAGTGGAAATGGTCAAAACTTCAAGTTTCTGGCTGTCCAGATCATCAACAACCTATCCTGGTCCCGCCACGCTGATCCCATAATTGAGAAAATCCACCAATGCTTCTCGGAAGGCCAAGGAAATTCGGCACATCTGCTATGATTCTCCAGATGCATCAAAGAAAGCATTCTTTCTGATTGTTTCAAACAATAGCTCCTGCTCTGACCAAGATTGCAAGAAACTACAAAGGGCCATGAATGAAGCCCAGTCATTATGCAAACCAACCTCCCATCCATTGATTCTGTCTACACTTCCGCTGCCTTGGAAAAGCAGCCAGCATAATCAAGAACCCCACAAACCCCAGATATATTCTCTTCCACCTTCTCCCATCAGGAAAGAGATACAAAAGTCTGAAATCATGTACTAGCCAACTCAAGAACAGTTTCTTCCTTGCTGCCGTCAAACTTTTGAATGGACCCATCTCATATTAAGTTAATCTTTCCCTATGCTGTAGCTATAACTGTAAAATTAGATTCTGAATCCTGTCTTTTCCTTCTCTGCGAACAATATGCTTTGTCTGTATAGTGTGAGAGAAACAATAGTTTCCATGGTATCCAAATACGTGTGACAATAAATCCAATCAAAACAAAATCAACAAAGATTTATATTGATATAATGCTTTTAATGTAATGAAACAAGAGCATTAAAAAATAAAATACTACATCAAGCCGCCAAAGAAGATATTAAGAAAGGTGACCGAAGGCTTGGTCAAAGGCGTTGGTTTTAAGAAGTATCTTGAAGAGAGAGATCACAATAGGGTTGAAGACGTATAGGGAGGCAATTCCTGAACTTGGGTCTAGGCAGCTAAAGGCACAACCACCAGTGGTGGAGCTATTATATAACAATAGGCAAAGCATAGCAGGCCAGAATGAGAAGACCACAGCTAATCTCAGAGGCTTGTTGGATCGGAAGAGATTGCAGTGACATGGAGGAGAAAGACATGGAAGAATTTGAAAAAGAAGGATGATAATTTTAAAATCAATACTTTTCTTGACCAGGAACTGATGTCTGTCAGCAAGCACAGAGGGAGATAAGGGAACAGGACTTCATGCGGGTTAAGGCACAGGCAGCTGAGTTTTGGATGACCTCAGGTTTGTTGAAGGCAGAATGTGGGAGACCAGCCATAGAGCATAGTGATATCCAACTATATCCAACTGAACAAAATATAATAATAATTTGAGTCAACAATGTGTGTGGCACAGTGGCACAGTGGTTAGCACTACTGCCTCATAGCACCCGGGTTCGATTCCCAGCTTGAGTGACTGTGTGGAGTATGCACGTTCTCCTCATGCATGAGTTTTCTCCTCCCACTATCTAAAGCTGTGTGGGTTAGGTTGATTGGCTATGCTAAATTGCACCTCAGTGTCATGGGGTTAGCAGGGAAATTAGTGAGGTTATGGGGATAGGCCTGTGTGGGATTGTGATCCATGCAGACTCAATGGGCCAAATGGTCTCTTTCTGCACTGTAGGGATTCTATGATTCGATGAAGTCACTACAAAATACACAGTAGGTATCGGATCCTGACATGGATCGGGGGTGGGGAGTTCAGTTTAATGTTAATGAATTAGGAAAAGAGAGAAAACAAAGATTGGTGACGACAGGGATGATCAGAAACTGGGACTTAGACAAGTTTCACTCTGTGGTGTAAGCCAGCATGGCAGCTTTCGGGTAATTGGCCCTAATTTTGGTCTCTCTGCAGATAATTTATTAGTGGGAGTAGTGATGCTGTGTGTCTTTACTGTCAAAAGTTAAACTTACTCCTGTCTTCTCACCTGAAATTTGATAGCTGTTATTTTTAAATGACTTTTGATTTATGTAGTCAGAGTGCCTACCAGAAGCAGGTACGTTGGCGTGAGATTATTTATTTATTTATTATAGGCTTACATTAATACTGCAATGAAGTTACTGTGAAAGCCTCCTAGTTGCAACACTCTGGTGCCTGTTCGGATACACTGAGGGAGAATTTAGCATGGTCAATGCACCTAACCAACGTGTCTTTTTGGACTGTGGGAGGAAACCAGAACACCCGGAGGAAACCCACACAGACAGTGTGCAAACACCACACAGACAGTGACCCAAGCTAGGAATCGAACCCAGGTCCCTGGTGCTGTGAGACAGCAGTGCTAATCAATATGCCACCATGATACTGTTAATCAGAAGTATGTTTTATTCATTTATGGGCTGATGGGCGTTGTTGACTAGGTCAACATCCCTAATTGCCCTTAACAAGTTGGTGGAGGGCTGCCTTATTGAACTGTTGCAGTCTATATGGTGTAGGTATACCTATGGTGCTGTTAGAGAGGGAGTTTCAGGAATTTGACACAGCAACAGGCAGCACGGTGGCACAGTGATTAACACTGCTGCCTTCATGGTGCCAGAGACCCAGATTCCATCCCAGCCTTGGGTTACAATTTGTGTGAAGTTTGCACATTCTCCCCATGTCTGCAAGGGTTTTGATTAGATGGGATCGATAGTTTACAGAAAATAGATGATCTTCAGAATATAACTCCAATAATACAGTTAGCATCACCATCACAATGACACATGCCATCTTAATAGGCGTGACAATGTTATGAAAAGTTTCAAAGCACTTAATATAAATCGTTAGCTTTTACACAATTACAAGTACATATCAGGATCTGATCTGAAACTTGTACTGCTGATGAACAGAGGAAGACTCAAAGAGTAGCTGCCTGAACTTGTGGTTAATTCTAACCTTAAATTTATTCCAAGGGGTCCACTGTTCTTTCCAGATTGTAATATCTCAGTTCTTTACCTCTCTATATTGTAGGAGAATGGTGTGTATTAAGTAATGATTGTATGTAAGTCTGTCAAACATTTCAATTCACTATGAGTTTTTATAGCACCTGAAGTCACCTTTGTGCTGTACAAGTGCCAAACATCAATTAACACAACAGACACCCTTTGTATCCTTTTTCTCTTGAACCAAAATCACTCCACCCCACCCTGCTCCATTGTCCCTGCTTGTCTTCCTGTTCAGTAGCCAGGGGAATTATTTGCCATCTGTATCTAAGGATAATGCACTTGAGACATTCAGCTTACTTTTTTTACTTTTACTTTTTTTTAACCAGGTGCTTCATTTCCTCCCACAGTCCAAAGATGTGCAGTCTAGGTGGATTGGCAATGCTAAATTGCCCCATAGCATTCAAAAATGAGTAGGTTAGGTGGATTAGCCATGATAAATGCATGGGGTTATGGAGATAGGGCAGAAGATGGAAGACGCGCTTTCAGAGAGTCAAGGCAGATTTGATGGGCCTCCTTCTGCCCTCTGGATTCTATGGATAGTGAAGGAACAACGATATATTTCCAAATCAGGATGATGTGTGGCTTAGAGGGGAACTTCCAGGTGGTAATGTTCCTATGTATCCATTGCTTTTGTCCTAAACAGAAGCAGTCGTAGATTTGGTAGATGCTGTGAAGGAGCTTTGGTGAATTCTTGCAGTGTTTCATATAGATAGTACACATGGCTGCTATTGTTCATTGGTGGTGGAGGGAATCAATGTTTGTGGAAGGTATGCCAATCAAGTGGCTGACTTGTCCTGAATGGCACTGAGCTTCTTAAGTGATGTTGGAGATGCATTCATTCAGGTAAGTAGAGAGTCTTCCATCATCCCCCTGACTTGTGTCTTGTAGATGGTGGATAGATTTTGGGGACTCATGAGGTGAGGCCGGAGAATTCCTGGCCTCTGACCTGCTGTTGTAGCCATAATGTTTACATAGCAAGTCTGGTTCAGTTTCTGGTCAATGGTAACCTCCAGGATGTCAGTGAATATCAAGAGGCAGTGGCTAGATTCTCTCTTGGTGGAAATGGTTAACGCTTAGCACTTGTGTGACATGAAAGTTACTTTCCACTTGTCAGCCCAAGCATGGATATTGTCCCGATCTTGCTGCATTTGGACACAGACTGCTTTGGTATCTGAGAAGTCATGAATGATGCTGAAGATAGTGCAATTATCGGCAAACATCCCCACTTCTGACCTTATGATAGAAGAAGGTCACTGAAGCAGCTGAAGATGATCTAGAACACCATCCTGAGAGATTCCTGCAGTGACTGGAATTGAGATGTTTGGCCACCAGCAACCACAACCATCAGTGTATTCCAAAGATGAAAATCAGTGTTTTTCACTCAGGATGATTTTGATCCAATTGGTCAAGATGGATTGGGCAAAATTCCCCATTAATATTACTCTCCTCTGATTTCAATGGAGAATAAAGCTGGCAGGGTATAAGGCCAAAGTTACACCTCATCCTATCAGTTTCCCAATGGGTATGTTTGATTATAATTAACTCCAGTGACGCTCATTTTAAAGCGTGAGTGAAAGATATTAGTAGCAATAGGCATGAGGTAAAGATGGAGGCAGGCAATGCTACAGAGCAAAAGGATATAGGTATCCCATGAATGCAAGTCGTTGAAACTCTTCCATGGCTGCAAAACAAAATTGAAAAAGTGAATGGAATGTTGACCTTTATGTTAAAGGGGTTGAAATATTAACATGAACAAGTGATACTTACTCAGAAACCATTTGGAATACCATGCTCAGCTTTAGGCCCCCAGTCCTCAATAGAATATCTTGGCCCTGAAGTTGGATCCATCAGATTGATAGCATGGCTGAAAGAATTAGCTGGTGAGCATAGTTGCGTAACTATGGCTCATATTCCCTTGGGTTTAAAAGGTTGAAAGGTGATCTAATTGAACTGTTTAGACTAACAAAGCAATTTCAAAGGATATTTGCTCTAGTGGGAAAATCAGAAACCAGAAATTGGAAAATACACATTCACACAAAGTGTAATGGAAATCTGGAACGTGCTTTCCTAAAGGCTCTGGATTCTAGGGCAATTAAAGTGTTCAAGTTCAAGACTAAGGTAAATGGATTTTTATTGGATAAGCTCTCAAGGGATATGATGCAAAGGTAAGTGAATGAAGTACATCAGCTATTATCCAACTGAATGGTGAAACAGGCTCAAGCGGCTGAATGGAATAACTCTTCTTCCTACGCAAATATTTAGAAAGAAATAGTAGGATGTGAGCTTCCAAGTGAAGATAAAAACTGTCACAAAGCGAGAGAGTTCTCTATTTGATTCCCACCATCCCCCTCCACCCCGCTACACATGTACCAAGATGTCAGAGCAAGTGATGACACTCTCTTGACTTGGAAAATGAAGACCCAACAATGGGAGGGATCTGAGGTACTGAATCCTAAAGGAATCCCAAATGTCAAAAAAAAGGAAAGCTTTCCCCCTCCCCCATTACCCCCACTGTCACTTAAATACCTTCAATGTCCATTAAACATTCATACGTGCACAATGAAGTGATTCAATCCAGTGTTACCAACATTACCCCCTTGATATACTCAACTACCTTAGATGCTTATCTTTGATGTGTTAAGATATTATCAGCAACTAAGTCTGGGCATTGTTAAAGTGGGGTCTTGCTTAAAGCCTCAACAAAGTTGAGTGTATTAACCTGACCTGTTACGTCTCAACAGTATCAATGTTCTGGAACCGAAGCTAATGTTCTTTCTACAACAGATGTCTGTTAGGTGTAAGTAGGAAACTCATGCAGCTTGAATGTATGCCCTGCTTGAGTCCGGTATGCACAGTTATCAAAGAAAGAACTGTGAGGTTGTATGAAAACTTGGCTTGATGAAACAGTAAGTATGAAACAAGCAACACTTTGTAGCGAGCACACTTATCAATTTCCCTGGTAAACGATATTGTTTAAATTCCCAAAATAATTGCACTTATAAAATGGGGGAAGGAGTCCAAAGTATAAGATTTCAGAGGAGTTAAACAAGTGCTTCCTAATGATTTAGTCAGCGAGTAAATAGGCCATACCGTCAAAGTAGATCCAAGGAGTTATTTCATTTCATCTACGTGTTTTATCTGATCACCAGTGGCCCCACTTTAAAGAGGCAGAAATCAGCAGGGTTTCCAAACATGATCACTATCATGTAATCCCGTGCTGGAACTTTGCAAGGCAAGGAAAGAATTAGACTATTCAGTGAATGGCCTGAACACACTCACTTTGCTCACACTTAGGCAGGGTCCAGAGATTACCTGTGAATCAGTAATTCAGTGTCAATGCTGAGAGCAGAAGGAAAACTATCAAAAAAAAACTATGCATAGAAGAACATCCTGTCTTATTAATGGGCTATATCCATTTTTTTCCGGTCGGCAGGGGAGGCATTTGTGGATTGTCAAAGCTATAGAAAGATTAGAACACATTTATACAGATGAGATACCAGGATCAAGAAACTTTGTTTGTAGGGTGAAATTTAAGTTTATTTATTAGTACCACAAGCAGGCTTACAGTAACACTGCAATGAAATTACTGTGAAAATTTGCTGGTTGCCACACTCCGACTCCTGTTCAGGTACACTGTAAAAGAATTTAGCTTGGCAAATGCACTTAACCAGCATGTCTCTTGGACTGTGGGAGGAAACTGGAGCATCCAGAGGAAACCCACGCAGGCATGGGGAGAATGTACAGACCACACAAAGACAGTGACCAGACTCAGGAATTGAACCCAGATCCCTAGATCTGTGAGGCAGCAGTGCTAATCACTGTTCCACTGTGCCACTCTTTGTTTGTAGGACAAAATTTAACATTTGTTTATTAGTGTCACACTAGGCTTGCATTAACACTGCAATGCAGTTACTGTGAAAATCGCCTAGTCACCACACTCCAGCACCTGTTTGGGTACACCATGGGAGAATTTAGCATGTCCAATGCATCTAAGCAGCACGTCATTTGGACTGTTGGAGGAAACCAGAACATCTGGAGGAAACCCATGCTGACATGGGGAAAAGATGCAGACTGTAGGCAGATAGTGACCCAAGCTGGAATTAAACCCAGGTCCTTGGCGCTGTGAGGTAGAGGTGTTAATCACTGTGCCACATGCCGCCCCAAATTTGAGAAAACAAAAAATTGGTTTTAACCTGGTCCAACCAGCAGACACAGGGCAATAATTATTACGGCAATTACAACCGAGGGCCCATCAGTTAAAATGTATTACTTTATCACAAATATTTTCCAGAGCTCCTTCCCTGTCCTTATGCTGATTGAAGTGTAAATAAAAAAGTAGATGGAAGAACGTTAACCACATACCAATTCTCACAACAGCTCATTCAAGACATATAACAAATTCCTGTGGAAGTGTATTCTTTGGCTTTTACATTGTTGCAGGAGTTCTGCTGCTGTCAGTTTGATGTGCATCAACGTAAGTCACAAATTGGACATCTGGTTTAGGCTATGCAAAGCCTCGCTGTTGTTGTGTAGATTTTGATGAACCTTTACTGCACATCTGTAGTAACTGAGTTTGGCACGTTCTCAGTGCAATGTGCATTGACCTTCTAAATATAAATCAACTCTGGACATTGATTTTTAGAGAGAGAAAAATATTTAGCGCAGTCAGAGTACAGTTTCATTGAAACCTTCACCGTAAGGCGGAAGTCACAAAATAACATTGAGTTAACCCTTATGTTGGCTATAAATTGGACAGTACAAGACCCCTCCAGGAAAATTATCTCATTACTAATTGTTTTAACGTGTCAGCCGAGCTCTGCATATGTACATAGAACCACAAACACTCAGCTCCCACTTGGCCAGAGGAGTTAGATTCACAGCCAGACAATATAAATTCACAGCTGCCAGTTGTAAGCTCGGTAGCTCCGAGTATAACCACAACTTTAAATACCAACCGTGAAACACAAGACTCGAGTGAGTTATTGATCAATTTTTGTTTTCATCTTAGAACGTGCCCAGTGTCCTGAAGCTCTTTTAGTTTTGGGATGGTTCAGTCAATGTTTTTATTTGGTATTTTTCACTTCAGGGGAAATTGTATTGCCCCAAGTTGACATCATGTTGGCAAATGGCAATGTACATGCACAGGACAACGTTTGATTGTGAAGCTCTGCTGTTCTAAGTAAAGAGGGTTGTAGCTGGTAACTGGACACATAAAGCTGGAATGTTCTAATTGCTTTTACAAAAGTGAATAGCGAAACTGAATGTGTTTTGTTTACATCATTGGCATTCTGGATGAAGTACGTATCTACAAAAATAACCCTGAACACTCTTCCTTAGAAGCTCAAGGATTGTTACATTAATTTTTATTTTGTTAGGAGTTTTCAGAGAAGCAAATACCTTTGATGTTCAGTGATGTGGATCAACACAAGGTTGAGAATGCAAATGCCAAGCGGCGTGTGGCAAGTTTAAAAAATTTTATTACTGTCACAAGTAGGCTTACATTAACACTGCAATGAAGTTAGTGTGAAAATCCCTTAGTAGGCACACTCTGGCACCTGTTCGGGTACACTGGGGGAGAATTAAACATAGCCAATGCATCTAACCAGCGTGTCTTTCATACTGTGGGAAGAAACAGGTGCACCCGGAAGAAACCCACGCAGACGCAGGGAGAATGTGCAGCCTCTATACAGACAGTGACCCAAGTCGCAAATAGAACCCTGGTCGCTGGCGCTGTGAGGCAGCAGTGCTAACCACTGTATCTCCAGTAGTGGTTTTAATAAAAGATTTGGTCAAATGTACTTTTCCCCTAAAGCATCCTTTCATCTAAATGGTGGTCAACCCTTCTTCCATGTTAGCTCCCAGACCTGAACTTCTATCACCAGGGAAGGTATGGGAAGCAAATCTAAGCTTCCTTCAAATTCACACACCGTCCTGACTTAGAAATGCATTGTAATTCCTTAAAAGCAAAATCCTAAAGATGCAGGAATCTGAAACAAAACAGAAAATATTGGATCATCTCAACAGATCTGACAGCATCTGCGGAGAGAGAATTGAGCCAATGTTTCTAGTCATTATTCCTTCATTGTTACTGGGTCCAGCAACACAAGTGAGAACATCTACTGCACACAGTGATTCAAGAAGGCAGTTCACCCCCACCTTCTCAAGGGTACTCACGAATGGCCTATATATGCTAGCCTTGACAGTGGTACCCATATCCCAACAATGATTTCACCTCATCTGAAGGTTAAATCAATATCTGATTGAAAATCAACTCTTTAATATTGAAACTAATCCCCCTATTGTTACCTTACAATCTGTAAAATGACATGACAAAGCAATCCAATTTTGACACTATATTAAGTGCAAACAGTGTGCTTCACTAGACTTACAATAACAGTTTATATTTGACAAAGTTTGATGAAGCCCCACATAAGAGATTAGCAAGCAAGATTAAAGAGTCTGGAGTTGGGGGTGCATAGAAAACTAGTTAGCAGAGAGGATACAAAGAGTAGGAAGTAATCAGTCTTTTTCAAATTGGGCAGGCAGTAACTATTGGGGTGCCACAGGGACCCCAACTTTTCACAATATATATTAATGATTTGGATGAGGGAACAAAGTGTAATCTCTCAAAGTTTGCAAATGATACCAAGTTGGCTGGGAGAGTGAACTGTGATGAGGATGCAGAGATCCTTCAGCATGATCTAGACAGGTTGGTTGAATGGGCAAATCAATGGCAGATGCAATATAATTTGTACAAATATGAAGTCATTCATGTTGGAAGCAAAAAGAAGGCAGATTACTACCTGAATGGCTGTAAATTGAGTGAGGGGAGCCTGCAGCGGGATCTGGGTGTCCTTGTGTACCAGTCACTGAAAGCAAGCATGCAAGTGCAGCAGGCAGTAAAGAAGGCAAATAGTATGTTGACCTTCATTGCGAGAGGTTTCGAATATAGAAGCGAGGATGTGTTGTTGCAATTATATAGGGCTTAGGTGAGGCCACGTCTTGAATATTGTGAGCAGTTTTGGTCTCCTTTTCTGAGGAAGGATGTCTTTGCTCTCTGGAGTGCAGCAAACGTTTACCAGGCTGATTCCGGAGATGGTGGGACTAATGTATGAGGAGAGGTCGACTAGGTTAGGATTGTTTTCGCTGGAGTTCAGACGAGTGAGGAGGGATCCCATAGAGGCTTTTAAAATTCTAACAGGATTAGACAGGGTAGATGCAGGGAGGATATTCTAGAACCAGGTGTTAAAGTCTGAGGATTTGGGATAGACCAGTTAGGATGGAGGTGAGGAGACATTTCTTCACCTAAAGAGTTGTGAATCTATGGAATTCATTATCACAGGATGTAGTGGATCCCAAAACATTGAATGTAGTCAAGGGGTGGCTAGATAAAGCACTTGGGGCGAATGGGAGAAAGCAGGATTAGACTATTGAGTTGGACAATCAGCCATCATCGTAATGAATGGCTCAAAGGCTCAAGAGTCCAATGGCCTCCTCCTGCTGCTATCCCCTATGTTTCTAGGTTTCCATATTTATAATCTACATTTTATACCACAGAAACAAACCAGATGGTTTTCTATGCATTCCACAGTGGTTAGCACTGCTTCTTCACAGAGCAGGGGACCTGAGTTTGATTCATGGCTTGGTTAACTATCTCTGGGGAGTCAGCATGTTCTCCTCATGTCTGCATGGGTTTCCTCTGGATGCTCTGGTTTCCTCCCACAGTCAGAAAAACAGGCTAGTTAGATGCATTGGCCATGCTAAACGCTTCCTCAGTGTACCCGAACAGGTGCTGGAGTGTGGTGGCTAGGGGATTTTCACAGTAACTTTATTGCAATGTTAATGTACTTGTGACATTAATAAAAAAAAACTAAAAACTTAGGTGTACCATGGCCTTAGAACACGGCTTTTTCCAATTGAGTCTGTATAGTGACTGCCCCAAGCATTGCTGCCACTCAGTAGGTCCCTGGACTTTGAAATGTGCAGCCCACAGCACATGGTAATAGACATCTCTTAGACTGGGACACATTGAGTAGATGGTCCTCCAGCAGCAGTTGATGCCTTGACTTTGGTTTACATACTTGGGAACAGCCCACAGGACACAACCTTCTTTAAAATTCTTTCATGGGATATGTGTGTCACTGGCTGGGTCAGCATTTCTCACCTATCCCTAATTACCCTTGAACTGAGTGTCTTGTTGGGCCATTTCAGAGGGCACTTGAGAGTCAACCGTGATGCTGTAGCTCTGGAGCTACACATAGGCCAGACAAGGTGAGGATAGCAGATTTCCTTCCCTGAAAGACCTTAGTGAAACCAGGCAGGGTTTTCTGACAATAGTTTCATAGACTTTTAATTCCAATTATTTTTCATCGAATTCAAATTTCGAACCTGGGTTTGCCCTGGATCTCTGGATTAATAGTCCACTATGCTCCCCCCAAACTTGACAAAAAAAGACACTGCATCTCTTTTCAGATCTTCTTGGTAAATGCACGCTCTAGAAAGGGAGGTTGGTAATGATTTAGTTTACTTCGAACAGAGAATGGATGGGTATTGTTTGTGATGAGATTGCAGGGCTCATGGCATTGACATCATGCCACTTGAGGGCTGACCTCAGCAAAATGAGAATGCAGCTGATGGCGAGATCCATCTCCAGGGAGAGTTATGTTTGATTTCGTCGCAGATTTCCTGGTTTAGTGTTCCGAGATGCTTCCCTCCCCGCCCACCGCCCAAGTATAGCTTAATCCTACGATCAACGATTCTCGCATTTCAGTGAAAACTGCAAAATTGAAGGAATGTGTTCGAAGGAACATTTCCTGGTCTAAATGCTAGCCCAGGGCGATAAGTACAGAGTCCACAGAGCCATTGTCACACAGAGTCTTAAATAAATTCAATTATTCCACCTTGTTTTTATTTCAGAGAATAAAAACGTCAAAGCAATCCGTCTTGTTCAAAATGAATTGTAACCAACAACTAAGGCAGTGACTGCAGGTTCTAGGTTGTAATTTTTATTGCGAGGTTATAGAACAACTTTGTACCATGTGTCCCAACTGATTCACATTATCCCTTTGGAACTAGAGATTGGAGGGTTGGAGCCGCTCCAGCCACCACACACTAAAGTCCCCAACGATGAACAATCTCTCCATGAACTGGGCATACTCTGATCCCAAGCTGTGGCTGCGGTGAGAAGTGTGGGATTGACCACCCGTGGGCTCTGGCTGTTGCAGTCAGACTGGCGAATGCAGCAGAGATCCTCTCTCCAACCTGTTATCTCTGGAAGGTAAGACCGTGCCCCTGGCTGAACTGTAATCTTCACAATCCAGGACTAAAAAGTGTGACATCGTTTGCAGAGAGAAGAAGAAATAATCACTTCCCTTTTGAATTTCTCTCTCTCGTCAGCAACGAAGGTTATGAGACCACCCGCCACCACCCGTCCTCCACCCCACCCCACACAAGCACCTTTAGCATGATTAAAATACAGAGAGGACCATCTCCCTTCCCGGAATTAAAATCTCGAATGATATTTCTTGGTTAGTGAAGAGAGTGTCTTGTTTGCCAAAAGCTGCGTGTGCACTGTTCACTTCTGTTGGATTCTATTTCTACAGGCTGTTCTGCGGTTTCCCTCTCTTTAATAATTCCCAGTCAAATAAGAAGGTGCCTCGCAAGTGTGTAACCCCAGAGAGAGAGAGGGAGAGAGGGGGGAAGAGGAAGAATGGGAGAGGGAGAAAGAGGGGGAGATAGGGGAGAGAGGGAGGGGGAGAGACAGAGAGGGGGAAGATGAGGGAGGGAGGGAGGGAGGGAAAGGGGGGGAGATAGGGGAGAAAGGGAGGGGAGAGGCGAGATGGAGGGAGGGAGGGAGAGAAAGGGGGGAGATAGGGGAGAAAGGGAGGGGGAGAGAAAGAGAGGGGAGACAGAGGGAAGGGGAGAGAGGGAGGAAGAGGAGAGGTAGAGGAAGACATAGAGGAAAGAAAGAGAGGGAAACAGAGAGAGGGGGAGCGAGAAAGGGTGAGAGGGAGAGAAAGAGAGTGGGAGAGAAGGAAAGGAGAGAAAGAGAGAGGGAGATAGCGGGTGGGAGGGAGAGAAATAAAGGGAGGGGGAAAGAGGAAAGGAGAGTAAGAGGGAGAGAGAAGGGAGTGAGGGTGAGAGGGAAAAAGAGGAGAGAAAGAAAGAGAATGGGAGACAAAGAGAGGGAGAGAGGGAGGAAGAGGGAATGAGGGAAAGGGGAAAGAAAGAAAGGAGGGAGGTTGCAGCTAACCAGGAGGAAGGCGGTGAAAGCTTTTCCCTATAAGAGTCCTCGGGGCGGGGAGAACAGGCGTTGCTGTATTAAAACTGGGACCCGCGCTTGAAATGAATATGTGGTTATTAAAGATCAAAAGATTGACTTTTGCCCGAACGGTAGTGAGAGTTTGTGTGAAGGATGGGAGGGGGGAAGAGGGTCGCTGCTCCCTCATTGGCAGTGCTGTGGGAAGGAGGGGGGGGGGCTGAAGCTGCCATACTAAATATCAATGAAACGCCCACATGTACAGCCCCGCTTCCTCTGGAGGTGGAGGTAGAGGCGATGACATACAGAGCCAGATCCAACTCATCGATTGCCTCCTGAGCAGTTAGCAGCCTCTAACACCTCCGCTCCGAAAGCTGCCTTCCAGCCTCTGCAAGCAGGGCGACAAGACTGCGTGTCCCCTCCCCGGCGCACTGGCACTGGCACCGGGGCTGGACTCCACACTCACACTGGGATTGACATCTCCTCCACTCAGGGGGGGAAGGAGGGAGGGGGTAAAGCCAGCGGGGCTCTCTTTCCAGGTCGCAGTTCGCCGTCTGACTTGGGAAGAGGGTGTCAGGATGCTGAACAGGACAGCGGGATGTGGCCCTCTCCTCCTGCCTTGCCTCCTGCTGCTGGCCAGCTTCACGCTCCTGGATGCGAAGGGCAGCTTTTACACTCCTTACCGATACAACCTCTTCACCTCTGGCTCCAGCCCCAGTCTGAAAGGAGCGGGACGAGTCCCCGGACGCCACAAGTGAGTCTGTGTGTGTGTGTGTGTGTGTATGCTCCCCTCACCCCTTATTAAGAGAAAACTCTGCTCACAAATAAACCAAAATTATTCTGTAGTGTTAAACTCCCACAGACTGGATGCATGATTCCATTACGAAGACAGAAACAAACGCAACGGAAGCAAAGTTAACTTTATTATCAGCTTCCTAAAAGCTGCACACCATCGCATTTTCCCCCTCCAGTTAAATTAGTTTTTGATTTGGGAACGAAAAAAAGTTCCATCCAATTTCCGTGCGTTATCGAACACATATATTCCTGCATTTGTCTATTGACAATGGAACAAAACCCTTGGCTCGGTTGTCGATTTATGTGTAATTCTATTTGATCTATCTGTATTTCTGTTTGATTTTTCAGTAATTCCATTTCATATACCTATAATTCTATTTGATATATCCGTATTGTTATTTGCTTATTAATGCCAAAGTTTCAATTCTGCAAAGGTAGAGGAAGGGGAGCAATTGGCATCAAGTGTTGCTCCTGTAAATATTTCAGTGCAGAGAGGGAAACATATATATGTGTGTGTGTGTGTGTGTGTGTGTCTGTGTGTAAGCCTGGTTTGTATTTTCTTTTGCAGGAATTATTGTGCCTATATTGTAAGGAAGAATATCACATGCACGATGCAGGACGGTACAGACACCTATGTGAAGGCTGAATACCACCAGTGTGCTTGGGGCCAGCTGAAGTGTCCGGGAGTTGTCATGTAAGTCTACACACAGCTTCTCTGCACAGCAGTGAGGACGGGAGAGGAGCCCCCAGAGGAAACGGGCTGTTGCTAATGTCCCAGTCCAGCTGTGGTGTCTGTATATTTGTTTCCAGTCTGGCGGTGCCCTGAATACTTTTTAAAGTTCCTGTCACAGGAGAATGCACCGTGCAGATTTATTTTGACGGCGATTGCCAGGAACGCGTTTTAAATCCAGGGCGAATTGTTCAAGGGTGTATGTGGTTGGGGGTCTCTCTGGCTGGGAGGGGGGTCCTCTAGAGGTTGGGGTCTCTAGAGGTTGGGGCATCCCTGTGACTGGGGGTCTCTGTGGCGGGGGTCTCTGTGGCTGGGGGTCTCTGTGGCTGGGGGTCTCTGTGGCTGGGGGTCTTTGTGGCTGGGAGTCTCTGTGGCTGGGGGTTCTCTGTGGTTGGGCGGGGGTCTCTGTGACTGAGGTCTCTGTGGCTGGGGGTCTCTGTGACTGGGGGTCTTTGTGACTGGGGGTCTCTGTGGCTGGGGGTCTCTGTGACTGGGGGTCTCTGTGACTGGAGGTCTCTGTGGCTGGGGGTCTCTGTGACTGGGGTCTCTGGGCTGGGGTCTCTGTGGCTGGGGGTCTCTGTGACTGGGGATCACTGTGGCTGGGGCAGGAGTCTCTGTGACTGGGGGTTTCTGTGGCTGGGGTTTCTGTGGCTGGGGGTCTGTGGGGGGTGGGGGTATGAAGCCGGGGTCTCTGGAGACTGAAGGAGGTTCTCTAGGAGCTGGTGATTTTTGAGGAATGTGGGGGGGGGGTTGTCTATGGCCGCTGGGGCTGGGGAGGGTTTCTCTGTCGGTCTCCGGGGGTCTCTCGGTCTGGTGGTGGGGGGAGGAAGCGATTGAATGACTTCTTTTTTTAAGTGCGCATCTCCTTTCAGCTCAAACCCACCAGTGATTTTCATGGTTTGAAAATAAACCGAGGGTCACTTCCCGAGCACAAAAGAACACCGGCTTTAAATGAGTGCTTTTTGTGCGGCTCTGAATGGAAGATTGCGCCGCGTTTGGTTTGAGCTGATTAAAACTTGATGGTTGAATGTTCCTGGCCTTAATATTATTCAGTGTTTTCGCATTGTGTGAAAGTTAATACATTTGGACTGTTTTAAATGGGGACGCGGGGAGGTGGTGAAATGGGGCGGGGGGATTGTTTTCATACAGCGATGTATATACACTGGCCCTGAAGGGACAAAAACAAAGTGAAATGAGATTGGGAAGCGAGAAGGCAGATTGCTTAGGGGTCATTTCATTCTGAGCGAGGGAGCAGGGAAGTGTATGAGCAGCGGTGCAGCCGTGCCCTCTGCTGGGCAGGATAGAACTGTCCCAACCTCCCAACGCTAAAGATGCCAGGTATTTTCCCTCAGAGAAATGCCACTTGACGGCTCTAATATGATTTAGTGCCGCAATTAACCTGTTTAAATTTCATTACATCCAATTGCTGCTTGTACAGACTGCGTTGAACAAAGACGCCAGTCAAGATTGAATTTGAGACAGTAACTACGGCGCTGCATTGGCACAGAATCATTTAACATCCGCTGAAGCTGATTTGAAGAGGGCGGAGTTTTTCTGTTGGGGTTTAATTGAGTACACGGCAGAGAGGCTGTGAAAGCGCATTTATTCTCCTTCGGAGGCGAAGGGGAGTTTTTAAAAAAAAACATTTAAACGTTCAAAACTGTAAAGGGTTTTCGCGGAGTGAATCAGGGTGTGTATTTGATTTGATTTATTATTCAGATGTATTAACATACGGTGAAAAATATTGTTTCTTGCGCGCTGTACAGACAAAGCACATCGTTCATAGAGAATGTTAACAGTCATAGCCAGGGTGTAGAGAAAGATGAATTTAGTGCAAGGTTTGTCCATATCAAAAATCTGATGGCAGAAGGGAGAAGTTGTTCTTGAGTCAGTTGATACCTGACTTCAGACTGTTGTATCTTTTTCGGGATGGAATGAGATCAAGCCTTCGCTTCTCTGCCTTTTGGCTGAGATGGAGTGCAGTATGGACATACAGAGCTTGGTTGAAGTCATTAGGTTACTTTTTAGCTTCATTTGAAGCAATTTTTTTAAAGGGGCCTCTCCACCTTTTGGCTAAGATGCAAATGGGAACAAGCTTCAGAGGAGGAGCTATGCCCTACTCCAATCAGCTTGGATCATGTAGATCAAGCCCAAGACATGAGGTGAAAGCCCTGTCTTGTCAGCTTGAATCGGGGATGTCTCAACTTGTTCAGACTTTGAATTGGACTTGATTGGAGTGAATTGGAATAAAAACAATCAACAAAGAGAATGTCCACAGTGCATGAGGTCTTTAATGATGCCAACTGCTTTTTCCAGGCAGAGGAAAGTGTAGACAGTGTCAATGGATGGGAGGCTAGTTTGCGTGATGAATTGGGCTACACTCACAAACATTTGTAATTTCTTGCAGTCTTGGGCAGAGCAGGAACCATACCAATGTATGGTTCAGTGATACAATGAGAAATAATGCTTTCTATGGTGCATCTGTAAAAGTTGGTGAGAGTTGGAGCTGACCTGCCAAATTTTCTTAGTCTTCTGAGAAATTAGAGGTGTTGGTGGGCTTTTTTAACTATAGAGTCATTTTGGGGGGCGCCTAGCAGGAGACCTACAGGGAACCTGCCCCAGTATAGGCTGGTAACCAGAGGGCACATATTTAAGCTAATTGCAAAGGGATGATGAGAATATTTTTAGGCCACTTTTATGTTTACCATCTGGAATGTGCTACCTGAAAAGATGAGAGTAAGCTGTTTCAGACTTTTGAATGAACCTACTGTATGTTAAACTGATCTATCTCTGCACCCTAGCTATGACTGTAACACTACATTCTGCACTCTCTTCTTCTCCATTTATGTACTCTATGAAAAGTATGGTCTGTCTGTCTAGGGCACAAGAAACAATACATTTCATTGTATTCCAATACATATGGCAATAATAAATCAAATCAGATTTGATGGTGATTTTTAAAAGGGAAAACAAATGGTGCAGGGAAATGGTGAAAGGGAGATAAGTGGGATAAGTTTGATTACTTTCAAAGAGCTGGCAGAAACTTGGTGGGCTGTTTCTGTGCTGCGAGACTCAAGATTTGATGGCTTGATAGAAGAGGGTCATTTTAAGCATGGTGGCACAGTGGTTAGCACTGCTGCCTCACAGCGCCAGGGACCCAAGTTCGATTTCCAGCTTGGGTCACTGTCTTTGCGGAGTCTGCACATTCTCCCTGTGTCTGCGTAGGTTTCTTCCAGGTGCTCCGGTTTCCTCCCACAATGCAAAAGGCATGCTGGTTAGGTGCATTGGCTAAATTGTCCTTCAGTGTACTTGAATAGGTGCCAGAGTGTGGCGACGAGGAGATTTTCACAGTAACTTCATTGCAGTGTTAATGTAAGCCTATTTGTGACTAATAAATAAACTTCATTAAAAAATGGATTCCAGTATGGTGGCAGCATTATCATATCAGTGTCTTTCCAACTTGTCAATGCCACAATTTCCAGTTGAAGGGTGACAGTAGTGTGTTTGATACAGACCTTAACCAGGGGCAAAGTAAAGCTATTAAAGTGACCACTGAATTAAGTGCACCATATTAGAAACAATGTTTGGGAGATGTTTCATATCAGCCCATCATTTTGGCCAAGCTCTGTCACTGCAGCAACTTCTAAAATCTGTGAGTAGATAAATGCCACCAAGAATCCCCCCAAAGAATGAAAGGCAGCTAATGTTAGAAAGCAGGCTGGCCGCTATAGCAAGTTGCACTGCAGATGTTACATCTGCTGCAGCAGAAATTTGCACAATGTGTTTTCCAGTTCAAAGGTTTTTACGAGTTAAGCTATAATGAAAACAAAGAATTAGTCATGTCAGTGGCTGTCAACAATACCGCAATATGTGTCTTAATGGGAACAATTCTGTATTTCTAATCATACTAAACAATAGTGTCTACCTTAGCAGTAACTTAAATCAGTTGTTGTGGATTATAAGTATTTATTCTTGTACTGGTACCAGCCAGAGAAGCTGCTTATGGGTGGAGACAACTGTTCCTTATGTTAGCAGTTACAGTTTATTACTTGCAGTTTCTCTTAATGCAGCAGAAGAAGACCAATACACTTAGTGTCACTATTCTGCCGACTACCAATTTTTAATTTAAATTCCAACTACAGTAGCCAGGAGCAGAAATATGTAGTTAGTTGGGTAACAACAAGCAGTGCAGAAGAAGGCCACTCAGCCCATTGTATCTGCACCAACTCTCTAAATCAACAAGTCACCTAATGTTATTCCCCTGCCTTCTCCCCATAACCCTACACATTCTTGCTTTTTACATTCTCTTTTAAATGTCTTGATTGAATCCGCTTCCATCAGTCTGCGCATTCCAGACCTTAGCGCTTAGCCACTCGCTATGTAAAATGTTTCACCTTGGAATGTTTCGCCTCATGTCACCTTTGCTTCTTTGTTAATAACTTTGAACCTCCCATTCTCAATCCTTTCATGAATCAGAATAGTTTTTCCCTATCTACTCTGTCCAGATCCCTCATGATTTTGAATATTTCTATTAAATCTCCTCTCAAACTTTATCTTCTCCAGGAAAAACAGTTCCAATTTCTCTTCTGAAGTTTCTGATAGCATAAAGCAGTCTTGTGAATCCTTTTCATACTCTCTCCAATGCCTTCACATCTTTCCTAAAGTGCAGTGCATCTTATACAAGTTTAGCAAAACTTCCTTGCTTTTGTATTTGTTGCCCCTATAATATAGCCTGAATATCATGTGCTTTGTTACCTGCATTCTCAATCTGTCCTGCCACTTTCAATGATTTACTCTGCTCAAAAGGTGTTACTTGCATTACTCTGTGCTGTCAATATTAAATATTACTTAAAGTTAAATATTTTTAAATCTTTTTAAATAAGGGATGAAATATTTTCACATCTTGAGCAGAGAGCAAACTTTTTCCTCTAGAGAGAAGAGAAAATCTGGAGATAAGTCATCACCTGGACATTTTTACCTTGGTATCACATTAGTAGGGTCCTAAGAGCAGGTCAGTCACCAGTCTCTTGCCTAAAGTTGACTGATAAACTGTAGCTGGCTGAGAGAGAAAGCATAAACTTAAAACCCATAAGCCGTCTGAAGTAGACTTCTCTGACTGATGACCAGACATAGAAACATAGAAACATTGAACAGTACAGCACAGTACAGGTCCTTTGGTCTTCAATGTTGTGCCAAGCTATGTCCGAACCCAAGATCAAGCTATCCCACTCCCTATCATTCTGATGTGCTCTGTGTGCCTATCCAATAACCACTTGAAAGTTCCTGAAGTGCCAACTCCAATATCACAGCAGGCAGTGTATTCCACACCCCAACCATTCTCTGAGTGAAGAATTTACCTTGGACATCCCTCCTATATCTCCCACCATGAACCTTATACATGGAAGAATATTATAATGCATCAGTTGAGCACAGACTGGTTACTAGTATGGGATGCCATATTAAATTGCAGTATTACTGAAGTTGTTGCCTCTTACTGGAACTATGGATTGACTTGGAACCAAAAGAGAAAATGCTGGAAAATCTCAGCAGGTCTGGCAGCATCTGTAAGGAGAGAAAAGCTGATGTTTCAAGTCCAGCTGACTCTTTATCCTAGATTCGAAATTTCAGCCCTTTTTTCTCTTTACAGATGTTGCCAAATCTGCCGAGATTTTCTAACACTTTCACTTTGGGGTTTCAGATTACAGCAATTTGCTTTTATCCAGTGATTGACTTGGAATGTTTGGATTATCAAATCAATAAAACTGCACTTGGATTCCACTCTTCCTTCTAATAAACACAGCATTAACATATAGCACCTTAAAATATCATCTTAAATTAAATATTGAAACATCCAAAGTAATTGTTGACATTATTCCACAATTATGGATTTTAACAAACCTTCCCATAGATTTTACCACAGGGTACTTGTTGACCAGTGGATCAATTAATTTTAAAAAAATAGTTATTACTGAAATTAGACTCTACCTTCAAGGTGGTGCTGAAGAGAACCTGAATTAAATTATCCGCCTGTTCAGCTGGATCAGAAAGATCCCAGAAGAAGAGCAGAAAGTTATTTTCAGGTAATTCCTCCCTCGTGCAATACTAGCAGGTTAACGAGTAATATTTACTAACAATGGGTTAAGAATTGAGTAAAATTGCTGCTGTATTTTCATTTCTATCAAGTGATTGCACTTTAGAAGTAATTCATTAATAGTAAAGTGTATTGTGACATAAGGAGCCTTGTGATATAAGGAGAATATGAAAGGAATGCCAATTATTTTCACTGACAACTAAATTGAGCTGAAAATGTTTGGATTGTAAAACTGCCTGAGTTTGGACAGTATATTTAATAATGTGACAGTTATATATTTGTACAAAAGGCGAGACTGCCTTAGCTTTAAAATGCAATAAAGATTCGACGACTATTATTCAAAAGATTCGACAACTATTATTCAATACAAAATCACACTAACATCAACAATACCATTATAAAATACTGTTTAAATATCTCACAGTAACAGAAGCACACAGTTGCTTAATGTCTAACTGATGGAAAAAACCATTCAAAATACCTTTGTCATTGATGATTGAAGGTGAAAGGATTGTCAAAAAATGGCAAGGAGCTATTGTGTTATCAATGATGTTTTGATGGCAAATGTGGCATTATATAAATAGCAAACTACACACTGGGATTAGGAAGGTTAAAGCAATCAAATTTAGTTTTTGAATAAATATAAATAAAAGATGCTCAGTCAGAAATGACATGGAAAGTCAGGTGTGAGCCCAGTGTGCTACATAACCTGGCTCTCATTTGTTCTCTGTGTGTTCTGTTACTACCATGTTTAATGGAAGACACATTGCTTAACTGGCTATTTTTAGTTGCTAGAAACAGCTGAATAACCTGCATGACTTTGAACCTCAATCAAATGCTGAGATCTACTTCCCAGCTGTCACTTAATTTATACGTAATAAGAGCATTTGGGAAACACAGAGAAATGTTCAATGTTGATTAAGGACACTCGGGCTCTGAGATACTCAGGGATGGGCCAATCGTTCCCTTCTATACATCAGCAACAAAAGTGTTTTGTTACAATATGAATAGAGGTACTGAATTTTGAAAGCTGCAAGAGAAATGAACTGAAAGGCATCGGGGTAACAGCTTAAAGAGTGGCAGAAAGGGTGACTCATTGTAAAGAGTGAGCTCTATCTGTAGGGTTTGAGGATCGTAGACTGATTGAGTTAAACAATGCAAACTGTAAATGTGAAGTCAGGAATAGCTTTCAGTACATATCCCATTAAGGTCACGTTCAATTTGGTTCCAAGTGCTCATTAAAAAGAAACCCACAGCTTCTTAATCCAGATTTCCTCCTTCTCCTCTGCCAAATTTTAAAAAAGCCACCATGTCATCTTGCATATCTACACCCTTGCCTCACTCAGTATAGCTTTGTACTAAGATAAAGTAGGTCAAAATAAACAGTAAATGACTAAAATAAGAAATCAGAGCCAAGTGATTTTTGCACTTAATTTCACATTTGTTTGTGAGTTCATAACATATAAGAGCAGAATTAGGCCATTCGATCATAGCTGATATGCCCTTCATCCCCATTTTCCTGTCTTCTCCCCATAACTCTTCAACCCATTACCAAATAAAAATCTGTCTAACTTCTTCTCAAATTTACTCACTGTCTCAGCATCCACCACATTTTGGGTAGCAAATTCCACAGATTCACAACCCATTCAGAGAAGTAGTTTCTTCTCAACTGTTTCAAATTTGCTACCCCTTATCCTAAGACTATGACCTCTCATCCTAGAATGCCCCACCAGAGGAAGTGTCCGGTCCACATCTACCTTATTCATGCCTTTTATTATCTTATATACCTCAATTTGATCTCCCTTCATTCTCCTAAATCCCAGAGAGTACAGACTTAAACTGTTCAATCTCTCTTCATATGACAAATTCCTCATCTCTGGAATCAATCTAGTGAACCTCCTCTGAATTTTCTCTAATTCCACTAAATCTTTCCTCAAATAAGGGGATCAAAACTGTGCACAATACTCCAGGTGACTTGTATACTTGTGTCCTATGGTATAGACACCTGAAAGTATGGAGAGTTAAAACTAACAGAGCTTTATTTACAAAGTATGCTCACTGCAGATTGCTTCATCACTCTGGAAGTATCCCGACCTGTGATATCTTTCCTAGTGACAACATGTGTTATTAAGATCCAATATAGATGCATAATATTACTCCCCTTTTTAAATTGAACACTCCCAACAATTTCAAACCATGTAACATGAACAATAATCAATAAGTCAGACAGTTTAGAGGTAATCGCTCACAGAACGGTTTATGACAAACACCTGCCATCTTCTTTGTATTGGTTGTAACCATTGTTGATTGATAATGGTCCATCAACAGGGTGAACTTTCTTCCATGCAGGAGTTGATGGAATCTCTTTACTCCAAAAGTAATCCTGAAGGTCTCCCTTTCAATTTGTGTGTAGTTGCTTTCTGCTTTTCGCAATGTTCAAGACACAAAGACAATGAGAAGGATTTTACAGTCTCGCTGAAGGGCCCGTTTCCACATTGTAAACCTCTATGAGACCAACTGTTGGGGTAGGGTAGGATCAAAATGTGTAAGGGCTTCAGATTTGAGCAGTGCCTCCTTGGCTCGCATGCAAGTATTATTACATTGATCCAACCACTTTCACTTCTTGTTTTGACCCAAAAGGTTATGCAATAGGTTTGAAGTAGTTGCTAATTTTGAAATAAATTTTCCATAGTCATTAAATAATCCTAATATTGATCACAACCGGTTAATAATCGGAGGTGCATATGCTTCTGTGATGGCATTCACTTTAAGAGAGATTTATAACGGTCCATGACATCAATCACATGTCCCAAATCCTACGAACCGTCCTGGCTTGAGACAATTCACACCTCTTTAACCTGTGATTATCCCTCTCTCCACTGTCACTGTCTCTACCTGCAAAGACTTGATTATCTGTAAAAACTCAAAATTCTAACCATTGTCTTCAATTGTGTCTTTGCCTATTAATGCCATGTTTATGAAACCTACCTCTCCACTGATGAAGGGGCAGTGCTCGAAAGGCTCATGATTCCAAATAAACCCGTTGGACTTTAACTCGGCGTTGTGAGACTTCTTACTGTGCCCACCCCAGTCCAACGTTGACGTCGCCACATCGTGTCCCAAACACTCAATGGAAGACTGGAAGAACTCACACTTGCCCTTGTGCACTCTCAGTCCATAGTCTTTAAATCTCTGATGAGTGCATCCAAACTCTGAAGATGTCACACAGAAAGCACTGGACTCCACTCAGGATCTGATCCAGTGCTGCTTAAAACAATGCCAGAGCTGATGTGATTCCAAATAGCTATCTCTTTGGTACCAAAACAAACATTTATGTCACAACTGTCAGAAGTTCCTGTGACTTCTGGTCTACATTCATCTCTAAGTATGCCTGGCTTAGGTAAATTTTATTAAAATGTTGGCCTCTTTTTCTTAAAAAAAACTTCACCAGTCATTTCAAGTCCACCTTCACTTCGATCTGATAGCATACGCTGCTGATATTGCTTCAAACATTTTGCTTGGCCTTAATCTTCAGTTTAACAGTGATGTCTTTTCCATCAAACACACCCATGTGTTTCTTTAGAATTTTCATGAGGTCTGATTCTCCATTAGTCATCATAATGACTTCGGCCCGATTCGGTTGAATCTTTTCTCACCATGTTCGACCCATCAGTGCGAGTTAGTTGCCCTTCACTATATGCAAAGACAAATCTGCTATTTGCACATTAAATTGCACAACTACCTCAATACCGCCCTTCAGTGGAAGCACTTCACCTGTGAGATACTATTATGAAGCCTTTAAGAGAATATGCCAAAATCTTTCCTTAAGTATAGTCTCTCTGGCACCAGCGAGACTGCTGGCCCCCGTGTCGACTCCCATCCTTACTGGCTGTCCATCCAACAACGGAGTGACCAGTATCTATCTGTGCCACCAGCAATGGATTGCACATTCAGTGATAATTCACCCTCAGACAGAATCACTTCATTTCTCTCAGTCCTTTTGCACATCATAAAACTCTTTTAGTCTGTTTTTATGCTGCTTTTGTTTGTTTTTTTTTGCTCATAGCTTGATTTTTCTTCCAGAAGGCTTTATATGATCTTTGTTCCATAACTGCTACATCTTTGCACCAGCAAAGGTGGCATGGTTGCACAATGGTTAACACTGCTGCTTCACAGCACTTGGGACCTGAGTTCAATTCCGGCCTTGGGTGACTGTGTGATGTTTTCACATTCACCACATGTTTGCATGAGTTTCTTCCAAGTGCTTAGGTTTCCTCTCACTTTCCAAAGATGTGCAGATTAGAGGGCATTGACCAAACTAAATTGCCCCTTAGTGTCGGGGGATTAGCATGGTAAACATGTGAGGTTACGGGGATAGGACCCATGTGGGATTGTTGTCGATCCAGGCTCAATGGGCTGAATGGCTTCCTTCTGCACTTTAGGGATTCTATGATGCATTCTGCAGCTGACTCCCCTGGCTTCGTACATTCATGGCATGTATGAGTTTTGAAATTCTTAAATGTTGATTCAGCTGACATTTTGTGTATCCGAGCACTTAAGCTCAGTTGCTCAGTTTCTTTGGCAACTGGCTGCATTGAAACAATAATTTCCACGGACTTTTTCAGGGTAAGATTACTCTTGATTAGCAACCATTTCTGTATTGCTTTATGTTGCAGACCACAGACTAATCAGTCCCAAATTGTATTATTCAGCACGTCACTACAATCGCAATACCCTAATACAGCCACAAGTTGCGTAACTGATTCCCTTTCATCTTGATGTTTTTTTGTGGAAAATGAAGTGCTGTGCAGTAACCAAATGCTTTGGCAAATAAAACGCTTGCAGAATCCTCGCAATTTGTTCATTTGTTTTAGTGTCTAGCTTTTCCAGTTGCGCTAAACTCAACACCTTGAATTTTTTTCCCCACTCCATCACATTCAGGAATGCACACAATTGAATAGTTTTGCTATTTTGTTTGCCTGTACAAAATAGTCAAAATGCTTAATACAGTACCCCCATTGCTCCATATTTACCTCAAAAGATCTCACAGTGCTGTAATTTCCTGCCATTGTTCTCAGCATGAAGATTCCCTGTAGGCACATTTTGCAACATGTCTTCAGTAGCCACTTTGCTTTTCCTATTTAAATAAAGTGACAATCTGAGCTTCCTTTAAACAGTCCCAGTGCTATAATTGCTCTGTGGAAGATTGTTACTCAATTGTGCAGCACAGTAGCACTGCCGCTTCACAGCTCCAGGGTCTTGAATTCGATTCTTGGCTTGGGTCACTATCTGTATGGAGTTTGCAAATTCTCTTTGTGTTTGTGTGGTTTCCTTCCGCAGCCCAAAAGATGTGTGAGTTAGGTTGAATGACCGTGCTCAGAAATTGCCCCTTAGTGTCCAGGGTTGTGTAGGTTAGAGGACTTAGTGGGATATAGTATAATGGGGAGCAGGGCCTGGGTGGGATTGTGTTTGAAGAGCCTCTTTCTGCACTGTAGGGTTCTATATTTCTATGAATTATGCTCTTGATTTGCAGAGCATAAATGCATAGAAACCCCACATTGCTGAAGGAGACCATTGAACCCATCAAGTCTGCACCAGCAACAATTCCACCCAGACCTGATTCCAACAGCCCCACATATTTGAAAGTAAAGTTTATTTATTTATCACAAGTAGGCTTACATTAACACTACAGTGAAGTTGTTGTGAAAATCCCCTACTCTGCACTCTCCAGCGCCTGTTCAGGTAAACTGAGGGAGAATTTAGCTTGGCCAATGCACCCAGCCAGCACGTCT
Source organism: Sphyrna mokarran (assembly GCA_024679065.1). NCBI lineage: Eukaryota > Metazoa > Chordata > Chondrichthyes > Carcharhiniformes > Carcharhinidae > Sphyrna > Sphyrna mokarran. The sequence continues at coordinate 56,843,828 of JAGIQG010000016.1, read as the reverse complement.
TTAATCCCTCTAATCTACACATCCCGGGACACTAAGGAGCAATTTAGTATGGCCAATCAATCTAATCTGCACACCTTTGGACGGTGGGAACAAACTTACACAGAGATGGGAGAATGTGAATACAAACAGTTACCCAAGCCAGGAATCGAACCTAGGTTGCTGGAGCTGTGAAGCAACAGTACTGTCCCGCTGCAAGAGCTTTCCTTCTAAGTCCTTTCTGAGTTTGTGTTAATTTTTTCTCTCTCTGGGCGGCTAGCAAACGCCATTCGATAACCTGGCGTGCAGTTCTTGTGTATTGTGGTATAGACACTCGGAAGCACAGAGAGTTAAAACTAACAAGAATTTTATTTACAAGATGTACAGGCTGCTCCTTTTACCCTGACATTTTCCCATGCTAGCGACCCGGGACGTCAATTCCAGAAAACACTGTTGTAAATCACTGTCATATTGGAAGGCGCACGTTCATTTTAATTAATTTTCTTCGCTCTCAGGCTGTAAATAGGTGTTCATTGATCAAAAATAATCATTTCTCCGCACAGGTATCGGACCTTTTACAAACCTAAGTATAAAATTGGATACAAGACCGTGACAGAGTTAGAATGGAGATGTTGTCCAGGATATTCTGGTGACGCTTGCCAGGAAGGTCCCACGGGATTGCCAGAACTTGTGTCGTCACATCCCGGAGCCCGGAAAGGTTATTATGGTAAGTTTTACTCTCGTTCAAGGATTTTTGTTATAGTTTACTTTTTGTTTCAAGAATGCTCTACCATGTGTGTTAGAAGCCTGAGGCTAGTTGAAATTATAAAGCACCGAAGTCATCTGATCTTTCCTGACTTCAACTTTAACATATATTTTGTTAATCTGCAATAAGCTTAAAATAAGACAATCAAGTGAGGTTGGGTTCCTTAATTCATCAAATGTGTTTGCTGTATCTTCCTTGTTAATCTGAATGCAATTGGATTCTCTTTACTGTTAGTTCCTCAGAGCTGTGTAAATCTACAGTTATAGAATCACAGAATCTTTACAATGCAGAAGAGGCCATTCGACCCCTCAAGCCTGCACTGACCACAATCCCATCCAGGCTGTCTTCTCATGCATTTACCCTAGCTAGTCCCCTGATGCCAAAGGACAATTTAACATAGCCAGTGCACCTAACCTGCACATTTTGGACCATGGGAGGAAAATGGAGTGCCTGGAGAAAATCCACACAGATATGGGGAGAATGTGCAAAGTCCACGCAGCCAGTGACCCAAGCTGGGAATCAAACCTGGTGCTGTAAGGCAGCAGTGCTAACCAGAACAGATCTATCAAACTAGTATTCACAATGTGATATGTACAAATTTAATGGGAACGTTTATAATTGTAGAAGAATCATAGAATCCCTACAGTGCAGAAGGAGCTCATTCATCCCATCAAGTCTGCACCAACCACAATCCTACCCAGGCCCTATCTCTATAATCCCACCTATTTATCCTGCCAATTCCCTGACATGCAGGAGCAATTTAGCATAGCCAACCAACCTAACCTGTTATTTAAACATTGATCTGGAATTTAAAGTTTATTCATTAGTGTCACAACTATGCTTACATTAACACTGCAATGAAGCTACTGTGAAAATACCCTAGTTGCCACAGTCTGGTGCATGGTCAGGTACACTGAGGGAGAATTTAGCAGAGCCAATGCACCTAATCAGCATGTCTTTCAGAGTGTCGGAGGAAACTGGGGCACCCTGAGGAAATCTGCGCAGATGTGGGGAGAATGTGTGGAGTCTGCACAGACAGTGACCAAAGCTGGGAATCAAACCCTGTGCTGTGCCACCATGGGTGGAATTTTTCTACAGTGAGATGGATTGACTAGTTGCTGGCAGAAGAGGCTGCAAACGGGAAATCCCATTGATAGCAGCAAGACTGCAAGATTCCACTGATGACCAATGACAGATTGTCTCCACTGTCACAAAAGCATGCCACAGCGCAGCAAATCCTACCCTTCGTGTCACTACTAAAATTTACTTGTTTCCAGAGAATTTCATTAAGAATATATTAGAAAATTAAGTACAGAGAGCAGCATTAATGAGCTTGAAGAATTGTGACACAATTCTTTCTTTAAGTCCATATTCATGTATGAAAATCAAAGTTTGTCATCACCAAATCACTCTTTTTACATTGATTATTAATGTCAATGAATATATTTAAGAAAACGTAATTATGAAAGCGTCAGTTTTTCATGTAACCCACTTTTCTACATAAAAATTCATTCAAAGATAATTGCCGTCCACATTCATGAGAAACAAATTGATTTTTAAAAATTGATTAAAAGAAACTCCACTGAGATTTACTGCATCTAAAATTTCAGGTGTAATTTTACAGCCTGTTTATAAGGGGCGTACATTCAGGAAACTTGGGGATTCTTCCACCTTTTGCATGATGAAGTGAAACAGCATTATTGAACAAGAGAGGGTTTTGCTAATTTCAATCAGCATTGTAGAAATCATAGAAACCCTACAGTGCAGAAGGAGGCCATTCAGTCCATCAAACCCACCTAGGCCTTATCCCCGTAACTCCACGTATGTATCCCACAGATCCCTCTAACTTACACATCCCGGGACATCAAGGAATAATTTAGCATGGCCAATTTACCTAATCTGCACATCTTTAGACTGTGGGAGGAAACCGGAGCACCTGGAGGCAGGCAACGTGCAAACACCACACAGATAGCGACTCAACCCGGGAATTAAACAGGACCCTGGTGCTGTGAGGTAGTAGTGCTAACCACTTTGCCACCCATTATGCCTTATTTGCATTGTAATTCTTATATGAACATTAAGGAAATTATAAGCTATTAAGTTAGAAACTCTGTATATTTATTGAGAAATCCAATACGACAAGCAGCTGGAGCAATTCTGTTTTCTATGGATAAAACACAAACAAAGAATAGATGTGCTTGACTGTTCATCAATGTATCCCAGGCTTTACAGTATTCCCCTTAATTCCAGAGGAAGAAACGATCTGATTCCATTTGATTGTTGATGCTTTACAACTTAAATGTACTAAGGAAACAAGAAGTAAGATTTGCGGAATTAAGTTGATCTTGGGCATTCTAAGAGAGGTTGCTCCCACTGGAGGATGAAACTACAACTAGGGCGCATGATCTCAAAATAAAGGGATGCAAATTTAGACTGAGTTGAGAAGGAACTTCTTCACCCAAACGGTTGTGAATCTGTGGAATTCCCTACTCAGTGAAGCAGTTGAGGGTAGTTTACTTAATGCTTCTAAGGCAAAAATAGATGAATTTTTGAACAGTAATGGAAATAAGGGTTATGGTGGGCGAGCAGGAGCTGAGACCATAAAAAGATCAGCCATGATCTTATTAAATGGAGGTACAGGCTAAATGGGCCAGATGACCAACTCCTGCTCCTAGTTCTTATGTTCTTAAAGAAAATCGCCAATAGCGAATTGGCAGACCATTTTACACATTTCCATTGATTTTGGAGAGTAAACTAAACTGATAGCATCTGAAATAGCACTTATGCAGTTCACACCAAAACCCGAGAATAATTTTACCCCCAGGGTAAAACTTTTAATCGTTACATGTTTTATAGAAAATTGTTTTTAAGTAAATATGGTAATACTAGGGCTCTAACCATCACAAAAACATGAAATGATGCTTAACAAACCACCCAAAAGTTCAAAGTTTATTTATTAGTGTCACAAGTAGGCTTACATTAATACTGCAGTGGAGTTACTGTGAAAATCCCCTGGTCGCCACACTCAGGCGCCCTGTTCAGATACACTGAGGGAGAATTTAGCATAATCAGTGTACCTAACCAGCACATCTCTCGGACTGCGAGAAGAAACCGGAGCACCCAGAGGAAACGTACTCATACGCTGGGAGAACATGCAGACTCTGCACAGTGACCTAAGCCAGGAATTGAATCTGGGTCCCTGGCGCTGTGAAGATGTAGTGCTAATCACTGTGCCGCCAGGTAAATCACTGATATTCCTCTGAAGGCAACATGTGTAAACTCATTTGTGGGGAATCTTCCCTGCAATAGCAACACTTCTGTCACCAGATTATCTGACTCCAAGGTTTGATTTCCACATCCAAATAAATGAACAGGAGCAAAAGCTTTAATGTCAGATTATAAATTAAGAATGTGACTCGTATATTGTCCATTGCTGGATAAGATGTTACTATGAATATTTAAACAGTTATGCAAAAGAGAAGCTCCTTAATTTCAGTCCATCATTATAAAAACTCATTCACAGTCTTTTCCTAGAGTATTCAACATAAATAAAGTAATAATATCATTCTTTATTGCCAAGAATAATAAGGAAGGGATTATAGATTGGTATTGGTGATGGTGATAAGTTGTGTGGGAATGGGGGAGGTGGACAGTGAATGGTGAGGAAGGACAGGGTGTTTTTGACTTGGAGTTGAAAGTGTATAAGTCATTCAACAAGATACAAGTCATGGAGTACTCTCCGCTTGCCTGTATGAGTGCAGCTCCAACAGCACTCACAAGGTTTGACACCAACCAGGACAAAGCAGTCTGCTTGATTGTTACTCATTCTACAAAAATTCAATCCCTGCATCACCTACTTATAAGATGAGTTGCAGGAACTCACCAAGGCTCCTTAGAAAGCACTTTTCAAACCCACGACTACTACCATCTAGAAAAACAAGAGCAGCAGATATTGGTGATGTCTGCCACCACTTGAAAGTTCACCTCCAAGTCACTCAACATCCTGACTTGGAAATGTATCACTGTTGATTCAGCCATGTCTACTTCTAAATCCTGAAACTTTCTCCCTAACAACACTGTGGGTGTATCTACACCACACAGACTGCAATGATTCAAGAAGGCAGCTCACTACCTTCTCAAGGGCAGTTAGGGATCGGCAATAAACGCCAGCCCAGCCAGTGCAGTCTTCATCCCATGATAATATTGATTGACCTTAAGACTTATTTGGATTCCTTCTTGGCTAAAAAGTGGCCTTTAAAGGATAGGCCAAGTTAGCAACTCATCATAATTGTCCTTCAGGTCATTGTGAGTAGTAACAGCTTAATACTTCATTTATAGCGCTTAGCTTGGCTTAGGTTCCGAGTCTTCATGGAACATGCATTTAAATCACAGAGTCTTCTATTGATAACTATACAGAGCTAATATTAAATAGCACTACAATTTTTTCAGATTTTTATCTCAACTTGTATTTAGAGTCATAAATCAGAGGTTTATAGCAGGGAAACGGGCTCAACATGTCCATGCCGCCCCTTTTTTTAACCCCTAAATTAGTCCCAATTGCCTGTGTTTGGCCCAAACCCCTCCATATCCAACCTATCATGTAACTATCTAAATACTTTTCAAAAGACAAAATAATACTCACCTCTACTACTGCCTCAAACAGCTCAGTCCATATACTTAGCATCCTCTGTGTGAAAAAATTGCCCCTCTGGACCCTTTTGTGTATCTCTCCCCTCCCACCTTAAAGTTATGCCTTCTAGTTTTATATTCATCTACATTTGAGAAAAAGTATTGACTATCTAGCTGATCAATGCTCCTCATTATTTAATAAATCTCCATAAGATTATGTAGACCTCTACATATTTAATTTGTACAATGCACTGATCTGCTAATTTTCATCCTTCCTAGGTCCCAAAGCTCCAGATATCTATGGAGAACGTATAGACCGTTTGGAAGATGAAATGCGACGATTCTCTCAATCATTTGAGAGACTCCAATCCATGGTGAGTGGAATCAGTGACAGTCTCAGGCTATCAATTCAGGAAGACACCAATAAAATGATTGTGTCATTGTTGAATAATCTAAAATACCCAGATTCCATAGTAGGCTTTGGGCATATAAGCAGTGGCCTGGAAAACTTGAGTAAACCAGCAATGGGAGACTTGGTGGCCAAAGTGACAGAGGTCAAGGATGTCCTGAAAACAAAGAGTGATCTGCTTGACGAAGTTCATGGGATGGTGATTGGCCATGATGGCCAGATCAGGCAACTTCTGGAAGCCAACAGGCCCCCTTCACCTTTAGCAACTGTGGATTTCCTTGATAGCTACATAGATGACAAGCTAACCAAGTTCAGAGCTGACCTACTGGATGGTTTTGAAAACAAATTCACCGATGTAGAAACTGTCTGCGATTACAAAGTAAAGTTGGTGCAACAACAGTGTGAGGAACAGAAGGAAATAAATCGAAGAATTGAAGGAATGATAGATGGGAAAGAATCTGACCTAAAGAAGGAGATTAACAATCTACAAACTCAAATTGATGGATTGGCTGTCACTGAAAATTGCTGCGACACTGTTAAATACCTATCAGAAAAAGTAAATGCTCTGGAACGGAACCTGCAAGAAATTGCTGAGTATCAAATATCAATTAAGACCCGGTTTGAGAGCGAGTTGCCCCAGTTCTCCAGCATTCACGTGGAAAATATCTATGATAGTAGGCTGGATGACATTGAGGCTAAAATCAATGCCACAGAAAGAAGCATAGAAGAAAACTGTCTGTCCATAGAGAACAACGTGAAGGGACACCTTGGAACTGAGCTGGATGGCATGAAAACTCTCCTGCATGATAAGCTGAAGGACATCGAAGGTCGGGTCACCATTATCGTGGAGGAGTTGAGCAATGTATCAATACCTGCCAACCTTGAGGGAGAGGTAATCCCCATGCTGGAAACGGAGATTGCCACAATTAAAACAAAAACCAGTCAAGGCCTAGATAATTTAGAAGGGAGACTGGTGGCTCTGGAGAATCTGTGTGCTGTTGATTGTACCTCAGTTATCAGTGACATTGAAATTCTGAGAACAGATGTTGATGACTGCCAGAAAAACTGCCAAGATATTATGACAAGGCTGGATAAGAACTCTGACCTGCTCAATAAACTTAACTATTCTATGTTTGAAATAAATAGAAAGATTAAAGAGGAAGAAGAATCCAGCGCAGTGCAGGGAGAAATTACCTTATTGAAGATCAACATCAACGCTGTTAACAAAACACTGAAAGGGATCAAAGATTCTGTCAGCAAATATGCTGATGACTTTGCATTTGCCAATTCGACTTGGGATGAACACGAGCGTAAAATGACGGACGAAGTCCATCTGATCCAACAGATAGTGAACAGCCAAGGTTCCCAACTCATGTTTAACGACAAGCGTGTCCATGAGCTCAAAGGCGATCTGGAACGAATTAACCACCGGATAATGTCGGACCTCCACAACTGCAAGCACAATGCCCGAGACATCCAGAAGGAAGTGTCGCAAGTTGACAGGCGGATAGCTGAGATGGAGGGTGTGTGCAGCAAACTGAGCGGAGTGTTAAGCAGCCTGGATTATATCAAGGATGGTTTAGATAATCATGCCGGCGATCTGTGGAATTACTTAGACCAAATGAACGGAACTCTGGTGGCACACGGCCAAGGCATCACTGACCTGCAAGATTCCGTCCACAAGTGCCATGCCAGAATAGCGAGCATTGGGCACTGGACGTTTGATGGTAAGTGTCAAACATGCCGTACCTTCATTTACAAATAGAATGTAAAGTAGACAATTCGAAAATCTAATGAGTATATAATAGTATTTAATGTTACTGTATTCATTATGATCTAAGCGTGTATAGTAAATAAAAAAGCACTGAGAGACAATTATTTATCACACACCAAATTCATTCAACAAGTCAGTACCAAAGGCAGGAATCTAGAGAAGATGGTCAAGACATCAAATTCAGCTTGTTTGATCGTCAGTTGAATCCTATAATTAGACTCCTATCTTTTACATCAACTTCCTAAGTTTTGGTTTCAAGTATAATATTTATATTGAGGATACAGGGGGTAGCATGGTGGCACGGTTGTTAGCACTGCTGCTTCCCAGTGCTAGGGACACAAGTTCAATTCCCAGCTTGGGCCACTGTTTGTGTGGAGTCTGCACATTCTCCCTGTGTCTGTGATGGGTTTCCTTTGGGTGCTCTAGTTTCCTCCCACAGTCTGAAAGACATGTTGATTTAGGTTGATTGGCCATGCTAAATTACGACTTATTGTCAAGGGAACTAGGAGGCTAAATACTTGGGGAGAGGGCCTAGGTAAGGTTGTGGTTGGTGCAGACTTGGTGGGCCGAATAGTGTCTTTTTGCACTGTAGGAATGTTACAAGCACAAACATCACCTTTTTCAAGTTGAGCTGAGGCTGGGAGGGCGTATGATGAGTGAGATTTCGCCCTGTGTGAATCTAGATCTCAGGTCCGTTGCCTCAGAAGAAGGGTTGGCCATTTAAAATTGAGATGATGAGACATCCCTGCACTCCAACTTTGCTGGATCTTTGGAATTCTGTAGCTTCGAGGACTGTGGACACTCAGCTTTTAAGTGTATCCATGATTGAGATCAGTATATTTTTGAGTATGTCCATGATTGAGCTGGTTAGAATTTTGGGTTCAAGGATATAAGGAGAAGACCAGAAAGTGGAGTTGAGATAGAAGATCAGCCGTGATTTTGTTTGATTGCAGAGCAAGCTTCAAGGGCCGTATTACTTAATTTTATTTTTTTTTTGTGAATGTGCAATCCTTATCAAGGACTGTTATTTTAACAGAAAATTTTCATTTCAAGTTTAGCATTGGTGTGAACCAGTTTAATCTTTAGTGCTAAATTTATATCATGCAGATAAAGTTTGAGTCAAAAATTAGCACTAAAGCAAAATAGGAACACAGGAATTAGGAGCGAGCATAGGCAATTCACCCCTTCGAGCCTGCTTCTTAGTTTATAAAGTTTATTTATTAATCACACGTAGGTTCACGTTAACACTTCAATGAAGTTACTGTGAAAATCTCCTAGTTGCCACACTCCAGCATCTGTTCTGGTGTACTGAGGGAGAATTAAACATGGGCGGTCCACCTGACCAGCACCTGACCACCAGACAGAGAGAGAAAACCAAAGCACCCAGAGGAAACCCACACAGACACATGGAGAACATGCAGACTCCTCACAGACAGTGACTTAAGCTGGAATTGAACCTGGGTCCCTGGCGCTGTGAGACAGCAGTGCTAAGCACTGTAGCACTGTGCCACCATGCCACACATGCTCTTCCATTCCATTTGAACATGGTTGATCTCCATCTCATCCTAACTCCATTTCCCAAAATGAGAGCCCTTAGACTGAGATTCCCTTCCCCTACACTTATTTTATTACTTCATACTTGAGATATCAGTTTGGATTTTCATGTAAAATTTTCCTCACAGTAAAATTGCTGGTCACATAAAATTAACCATTCTTATTTTGATTGCTAAACTGAATCAGAGAGGGGAAAAATCATAATTGATTGGTATTGCCTAATGAAATTATATTTTTATAACATTAGGGCTACGAGAGGCTGGGAAATTTACCTCCTGGTTCCCCAAAGCCTTTATAAGGCAGAAGTCGGGAGTGTGATGGGATACTCACTCACCTGCAGCTCCAACAACATGCAAGCAGCTTGACACCATCCAGAACAAAACCCGTGTGATTAGCACCCCATTCCCTCCATCACCAATGCACAGGAGCAGCAGTGTGTGCCATCTACAAGATGCACTGCAACAACTCGCCAAGACTCCTTCAACAGCACTTTCCAAACTCTCAACCTCTGTCACCGAGATGGACAAGGGTAGAAGATGTGTGCATTCATAACACCCACAAGTTCCCCTCCAAGCCACATATAATCCTGACTTGGAACTACACCCATCATTCATTCACTTGCACTGTTTTAAAACCCTGGAACTCTCTCCTTCCCCATATAGCACTCTGGCTGTACTTATACACGATGTGGAAATGCCCGCGTTGGACTAGGGTAAACAAAGTGAGAAATCTCACAACACCAGATTAAAGTCCAATTGATTTATTGGTAGCGGACACCACCAGCTTTCAGAGCGCTGCTCCTTCGTCAGGTGAGTGGGAATTCTGTTCACAAACAGGGCATATAAAGTAAACAAACTCAATTTACAGAATAATGATTGGAATGCAGGTCTTTACAGTTAATCAAGTCTTAAAGGTACAGGCAATGTGAGTGGAAAGAGCATTAAGCACAGGTTAAAGAGGTGTGTATTGTCTCCAGACAGGACAGTTAGTGAGATTTTGCAAACTTGTCACATGTCGTGAATGCCACTTTGGATCACGCTTACCCAAGACGTTCTCCAAGGCAGCCTTCATGGCGCACGACAGCGCAGAGTCACCGAGCGAAAATTGATAGCCAGGTTTCGCACACATGAGGATGACCTCAACTGGGATCTTGGGTTTATGCCACACTACCTGCAATCCCCATAACTTGCCTGGACTTGCAAAGTCTGACTAATTGTTCTGATGGGAGATGATACGCATCTCTTTAACCTGTGCTTAATGCTCTCTCCGCTCACATTGCCTGTACCTTTAAGACTTCTTTACCTGTAAAGACTTGCATTCCAATCGTTATTCTGTAAATTGAGTTTGTGTCTTTATATGCCTTGTTTGGGAACAGAATTCCCACTCGCCTGACGAAGGAGCAGCGCTCTGAAAGCTAGTGGCTTTTGCTACCATATAAACCTGTTGGACTTTAACCTGGTGTTGTGTGACTTATTACTAGGTGTAACTACACCACATGCACTGCAGTGGTTCAAGAAGGCAGCTCACCATCATCTTAAAGGCAGTTAGGATGGGCAATAAATTCTGGCTTACACATCTTGTGAATGAATAAAACAAAGCAACACTTAGCAAATGACAAAGTACACGTGATTTCTTTGCTATCGTGCATGGCCTTCTATGGGCAAAAGTGTGATAACCGTCAAATTCACATGTCAGCTTAAAATAACATAGAACTGTGGAAGTTTACAGTGTAATGTTCAGCCTATCTATGACAAACCGGTTCTAAACAAATCTTATCACCCTGCTGTCTCTCCATAGCCCTACGTCTTTGTCTGGTTTGATTGTTTATACACTTTTCCCCAAACAGATGCAAATTGTCCTTACCTCAACTACTCCTTGAGGTGCATCTAAACAACTTGCTACAAAACTTTTCAATCCTGCTAACATTTGAAATTTATCACTTGGGGTCATTTAAGTCTCCTGTTTTTAGCCTTCTGTGTTCTGGTGGAAACAATTCTAGTCCCTCAACTTCAGCCAAAGCCTTCAATATTGGGGAACAAACACACTGGCCCCCATTTTGATTGCTGGATGGACTCTAAACTGGGAGTGTTTCAGATCCCCGGCTTTTACACCCTTTCTCAGGCGTTCCCATTCGCACTTTGCCTGAAAAAAAAATATCAGCGATTCCGAATCGTGCCACAGAAGCAGGGCTTAACATACCCAAAATCCTGCAGCTCTGATTGACGCCATCAACTGCGCATGTGCAGAAAAAGAAGTGATAGAATGTTGCTGCTCCTCTGTCACGTCGCTTCCAGGCCAGATTATGCCTCCCTGTGGTCCTCACATACATTGCCCCATCCCCAATATAACTGACCCCCTTATACCCTCCACCCCTCCCCACCACCCAGACCGAATGTGGACACCTCATGACCCCCTCCTCCCCCCCCCCCGACCTGCCCCACCACCACTGATTACAGGCAGAGTGGCAGTGGACGCTCCCCCTCACCCTCTCACTGATCACAGGCAGAGTGGCAATGGATCCTTTTCTTCCCACTGATCACAGCTAGAGTGGCAGCGGATCCCATTTTCCCCCTCTACCCTACTGATCTCAAGCAAATAGCCATCGGATCCTCCTTACCTGCCTTCCCACCCGCCCCCTTCCCCCCCCCCCCCACCCCCCCACCATCCCACCACCTTCCATCCCACAGATCTCAAGCAGAGAGCATTCGGATGTTTGATACCACCTCACTAACCCTCTCTGATGGAGCACCAGAGTTGGATTTGTATGGAGTATGTCTGTTTTGCGCTGATCCGGATGTGCGAACACGGTGGTAAAGGGGGAAGTGCCGGTAAAGTTGAGTATGCAGCCTATTAAGTCAATTAAATGCATGCAAATATATTTAAACGGCCATTGCGATTCCGATCGTGGCTATTTTTGGGCCTTGGGGCACTGCCCCAAGCAGAATTACAGCAGTTTCAATGCTCATAGAAACGCTACAGTGCAGAAGGTGGTCATTTGGCCTATCAAGTATGCAGACCCTATCCCACATACCCAGTAATCCCCCTAACCAACACATTTTGGAACACTAAGGAGCAATTTAGCATGGCCAATCCACCTAACCTGCACATCTTTGGAAGTGTGGGAGGAAACAGGAGCACCCAGAGGAGACCCACGCAGATACGTAGAGAAATTTGTTGGTTGAAATGTTGGGTTGGAATTGAACCCGGGCCCCTAGTGCTATGAGGTAGCAGGGCCAACCACTGTGCCACCCAATCACCAACTTTAAGTAGTCAACTGACTAACATACAAAACAAGGAGAGTTGAAATCTCCCAACAGCATCCATTTGTTGCCTTCATTTAGACATCATTGATAATGTGCAGTGTGCTCCAACTACACATTTACATCACACTAGTTCAATTCATTCCCGGTGTTACTTGAATGCCTTTTCATATCATATTTAGATTATCTGCCTATGCTGGAAGAAATGTTAAGATTTTTATAATTTTATAATGCAGAAACAAGTTAGAATAATCTGTGTAATATATTGGGCAACTTCTGTAACGCAGCTGGAAAAAGGGGAAAGAAAGGATTATTGAAATTCGCTAAGAAATAAATTATGGAGCTCAAAATTGTTCCAACATTTGAGACAGTTCTGCATGTAATAATCTTTGACATGCCATTGGGGAGCAGAAATGCTTCACATTCATCCTCTGGTATGACTCAATACATCGCTTTGTACATTTCTCCTCCAGTCCCATTCTATCCCATCCCCTAATCACATCTGCACCCTTATGTTGAATAGGATGTGGTGTAACAATTACATATATTGGTACAAAAAAAGTTTAACAGTATTCAGCATTGGCCCATGTGCATATGCAGCCATCACACCCTGACAAACCAGTCCTCAAAGTTCAAGCGATTGAGTCTTAATTGCCCTTGCATTTCTCACTTCATGGAGTTTGAATTATAAGGGCCATCAAGGTCTTGTTGATGCCTCATTGATATGAGTGATCAGAACACTGACACATTAGCATCTTAAGGTAATTAATTGGACTATTGCTTTGAATTTTGTACATGATGACCTGCAATTCCATGGTATGAACTTTACAACTTGGAGGATAGAAACTAAAAACAAGAAGTAGGCCATTTGGCCCTTTGAACCAGCTCCAGCATTCATTTTGATCATGTCCAATCATTGAATGAAATATCCTGATTCCCGTTGCCAACACACACGCACACACGCACACGCACACACACACACACACCCGCCCCCCCGACCTTCCCTCCTGCCTGAAATAAATTCCGGACATTCCTAAAACAAGATGAGTGGGGATTATGCTAAAGCATGTTGTGGAATCAGTGATAAAATGCATTATGTTCATCGCAATAGACAATTATTCTCTTGGGAAAACTTATTTATATTGGAGATTGCTGCAGAATGAAAATCCAATATTATGAATTTAAAAATCACTTTAGCAGAGTAAAGAATCAAGGAAACTACATTATCCTTCAGGAAAAGTTGCCTCCATGTATTGATATGTGCATGTATCAATTTGCGTTCCAGTTAAGAGTCAAATTTTTATTTACTTTAATTTACCTTGGGGAAAGTGGATTTAAAGGAAAATACTAGAAATACTTAGTGGATCTGACAGCATTTTTGAAGAGTGACACACAAACAGTTAACATGGCCTGAAACTCTGTTACTCTCTTCATACACGCTACCAAAAAGTTGGAAAACTGAGTATTTCCAACTTTTTCTGTTTTTATTTCAGATTTGTTCCACAGTATCTTGCTTTTATTTAGTGTCACACTAATAGTGGGCTTCCATTAACACTGCATTGAAGTTACTGTGAAAATCCCTGAGCCAACTGTTCAGGTACACTAAGGGAGAATTTAGCATGGCCAATGCATCTAACCAACATGTCTTTTGGACTGTTGGAGGAAACCTATGCCAACAGGCAAAGAACACACAAACCCTACACAATGCCCAAGCCGGGAAGCAAACCTGGATCCGCTGTGAGACAGCAGTGCTAACCACTAATTTTTAACAGATTTTCTTTCAGGTTTTTAGGAACAAAAATAGGAAGATGAGCTTTAATATTCACAAATATTAATTAGGCTGCAAAATATTTGTTGACATGGTACTATACAACTGTTGCTAAGGATAAGGACAATTTCAGACTTAACCTTGCAATCTGAAGTGGCATGGTGTATAACCTAGAAAAAAGGAAAAAAGCTTCCATTTGTAACAGTTCAAATTCTGTGATTCCTTTGGCAAATGCATTTTCTTCAATTCACACTGTCTAAAACAAGCTACATCTTGAGTTATGCCTAATAGCTCCAATAATTGAGCAGTCCTGGGGACGTACTGGCCCCATCTGTCAGTTGCTGGCAGAATAAATGCTTCCTTCTCTAATAAAATTTGGACAAAAGTTACCACTTAGATGCTTAATAAAAGAACATAATAGAGAATTGTTCAACCTTCCTTGTTTCACATTCAAAGGAGAATACTTTCTTGGGAAGGAAAATGCAGCGTTTACTGATGAAAAGGTTAGATTATTCTGTTTTGAGTCTGTGTAAATAAGCTATTCTTTATTGTTCTTCCTTGCTTCATTCAGCTACTTTTGAAACTTGATTCTCCGTTTTTTGCTCTCTTTCCTTCATTTCAAAAAATGTATATTTCATTCCTCAGCACTCTCTACATAAACTGTTAGCCGATCTATTTATATTGAAGAAACAATAAGGTAACATGATGCTTCTGCTAGGCTGAGATTTAGAAATGTCCTTTGTGGTCTTGACCACCAATCTTAAAATCCAATCTTTAATAACCATTTAAAATGAATTCCGGATCTCAGATCCCATCTAAATGTGTGTGGCTGCCTGCCCACTTTCTTTCCGCTTTTAATATACCTCAGTGCTGTTTTTCTACTTTTAGATTATAGCGTACAATGGCTCAGCTATGAGTAATTGGACTTTAATATGTGATTTTTGAAACACCTAATAGCAAATATAATACTGCAGTTGTAAAAATTATCCCCATAGAATCTCTGCAGTACAGAAGGAGGAATTTCAGCCAATCAAGGCATCATTCCTACACTGACAACACTCACATCCAGGCCCTTTCCTTGTAACTCCATGTATTTACCCTGCTAGTCTACTTGACACTAAATGTGGTGTTTTATGATCTCGCCCAGATGAGGCTTGTAAAATCCCACCCAAGGCCAACAGAGAATTCCATTCTTTGCACCTTGCTTGCCCCGATTCCAGCCTCTGACTTTTTTTTATTCCAATTCAATCGAATCAAGTCTAGTTCAGAGTCTCAACAAATCGCGCCATTCCCATTCAAAGCTGACAAGACAGAGTTCTCACCTCCTGTCTTGGGCTTGATCTGCGTGATCCAAGCTGATTGGAGTAGGTATAGCTCTTCCTCCGAGGCTTGATCTCATTTGCATTTTAGCCAAAAGGCCAAGATGCCGCTTTTAAAAAAAGCTTCAAATGAAGCTAAAACGTAACCTAATGACTTCAACCAAGCACAGCACGTTGATACCACACTTGACCTTAGCAAAAAGGCCAAGGGACAATTTAGCATGGCCAATCCGCCTAACCCACACATCTTTAGACTGTGGGAGGAAATTGGAGTACACAGACGAAACCCTTGCAGACACAGGGAGAATGTGTAAAAAAAAAAAAATTCCACACAAAGTCACCAAAGGTTGGAATTGAACTCAGGTCTCTAGCGCTGTGAGTCAGCAGTGCTAATAGATTATTTGTTATTTATGAAAATAGGTAGGAAATGGATTATTGATTAGGATAATCAATAGTTGACTAGTAGGGATGATCAATGAAAGCCAAATGCAAAGAAGTATTTTACTGTTATTTTCTTTAATTTGCATGGCTCAAGAATTTTCAAAGTACTATCAAGTGTGAACTATATGGGTCAGGACCCAGCAAATGGTATCCCTGCTGTAGGAGAAGAAATCAGAGGGAAACCAGCAAGACTTCCCACTCCCAGTTTAAATCCAGTGCTCCTGCTGGAAACTGCATGTCTGTGGATGGTATGTTAGATTAGGATAAGACCTCAGTCTGATACTCTCCAAGGTCATGTCTCAGAGACTCACTCGCCACATTAGAAGATGGAGATCTTATTAATTATCCAGTAGATACTTAGCCCAGCGCAAGTCAGAGTTTTCATAATGTTGAAGGGATTGGATGAACGGAAATTGTCCTTTTATGGAAGGGAACTAAGGATACCGTGAGCAACATAAACATTTGAACAACTTTTTCTGATAAACAGTGTTCATTTTCAAATTGTTTAAAGTTCATTTTTATTTGTGTTACAGGTAGGCTTACATTAATACTTCTCTGGAATTACTGTGAAAATCTCCTAGTTGCCACACCCCGGCACTCGTTTAGGTACACAGAGAGAATGTAGCATGGCCAGTGCACCTAACCAGCACATCTTTAGGACAGTGAGAAAAAAATGGAGGGGGCACCCAGAGGAAACCCACACAGACACAGTGGCATGGTGACACAGTGATTAGCACTGCTGCCTCACAGCACAAGGGACCTGGGTTTGATTCCTGGCTTGGGTTACTGTCTGTGTGGAGTTTGCATATTCTCCCCATGTCTGCATGGGTTTCCTCCAGGTGCTCCAGTTTCCTCCCACAGTCCAAAGTTGTCCGGGTTAGGTGGATTGGCAATGCTAAATTGCTCCTTAGTGACAGCGCGACTAGCTATGATAAATGCATGGGGTTATGCGGATGGGTGGGATTGTGATAGGTGCAGACTCGAAGGGCCAAATGGCCTCCTCCTGCTCTATAGGATTCTATAATTCTGTGATACAGGGAAAATGTGCAGACTCTGCACAGACGGAGATCCAAGTCGATAATCGAGCCTTGGCACTGTGAGGCAGCAACGCTAACCACTGTGCCACCAAATAACATTGCTGTTGCAATTTTGGCCAATTATGAAGCCTATTTGTGATGATTTCCATTCTTTCAGAAGGAAGATTCACAGCACATGATGGCTACAGAAGCATCTTGACAAAGATGTTGATTTTCCACCCCAATTTTGCAGATAAACAAACTGGTGACAATTACTACATGCATTTTATATAAATAATAGTTATTGGTTTTCCACAAGAAATTGACTAATTACCAAAAAAAGTATTTTTAATCTCAAAGCAAATTAATACAATTGAGTCCTGAAACACATGGTTTACTGTTTTCTGGTACATGTAGTCTATTTAAAAAGTTGCAATTAAGCTTCTGAGTGCCAGCTGGTCTCTATTCATAAGTCTTTCCTGGAAGCAAACTGATCTCTATTTTCAGTGCATCTGCAATCTCACAGTCTCACCAAACTCATATAGTTTTAATGAGAAGATTGAGGTCTATTAGTGTGATTTTTTTTTTAAAAAAGACTTGGCTGTTGAACTGTCCTAGCTGGACTCCATTAAAAGCAGTGAATAGCACCACTGTTTAGCTTGTAAAGATTAAAATAATGTTTTATTATTTACAGTGTGTCCAACTATACTGATCAGGGGAAATATATGGCAAAGTCTCTGGGACAGGTTCCAAAGTTCATTCTGAGCAAGGCTACTTCATGTTTATTTGTTTTGAAATCTGCTCCATTTCAACCAGATGTCACGATCCAATTAAAATATCTTGGATTGTTGTAGCCCCTTCTCCTGTCCTTCAGATGCCCAGATTGCTTTACACACAGTTAATCAACTTGGATTTCTGCTGTCCTTTAGTTAAACAATGCAGCCAGTTTCCACACAGTGAGGTCCTCAAGAAGCAAGTTGCATAAACGATCAGTTGATTTTTTTTTGTCTGTTTTTTTAGTTGAGTGGAGAGCAGCAGAACTTCCTGCACGTTTTTGAACGGCAATATAGGATTACTAATACCTTCTCAAACAGTCAGATTGGTTACCATCTTGTCCAAAAGACAATAAATGCAAAAGCGCAATTATTCTCTCAACACCTCACCAACGTTCAGCCTAGATTGTGCGTTATGGTCCTACAGTGGTATTTGAACGAACAGCCTTTTGACTCCTACAGTTTCAAGTTTTGGATGCACAAGCTGCAGCTCTCGACAACCAAGACAATGTGATGTGACTTCATTTCAAAGGGATGATTCAGTATTCATTTAAATTTTTATTCATTTTGTGGGATGTGGGCAATGCTGGCTTGGCCCAGCTTTTACTGTCCATCCCTAATTGCCCTTTATTTCAGAGATCAACCACATTGCTGTAGGTCTGGAGTCACGTGTAGACCAGACCAATATCAGAATCAGATGCATTTTTCCAACAATCAACAATGGTTTCATGTCATGAATGGATTCTTAGTTTCAGATTTTTACTAAATTCATCATCTGGCATGGTGGGATTCAAACTCGTATCCCCAGAGCAATACACAGGGTCTCCAGATTCTACTCTCATCGCAATACCATTGCCTCCCCATATGAAAACTAATGTTAAGAATGTGGATTTAGTCTCAACTCAACCTGCTTATGTGCATGTGCTCAGATTTCTCTCCACTCTGACAATAGAAGCATTATCACTAACATTTAAAGCATTTGGAATTCTCAGCATCTTGCAACTTCTCGTATACTGAGAAATTAGAACATGTTCATGCACTTAAACTTTTGTGCCCAAACCAAAACCTAATGTTCGGAACTAACCGTTGAATGTTTTGAGGTCAATCTGAATGCTAAAGCTTAGTGAAACAAAACTATCAAAGTGAATTGCTGAAATTCTTTTGATACTTAAAAGAGCTTCAATTGAAGTGAGCAAGAGCACTTGTTAGCATTGTGGACATTGTATAAGGCTTGCAGTCAATCACACACAGACCACCCACTAACATAAGGCCTTCACAAAACTATAATATGAATCGACCCACAGGAAATAATTATATTGACTATTTTATTCAAAAGATTTGGAATAAGGAGCAGGAGTAGGCAATTTGGCCCTTTGGATCTACTCCACCATTCGATAAGATCATGGATAATCTCTAGTTGTTGTCTCAACTCTAATTTTGTGTACGTTCCCTCCCCGCCCCTCTTTAACCTTCCTTAGCTTTCAAAAATTATTTAACTCTGCCGTAAATAAATTCATTGATCCAGGTTTTAGAAGCAGAAAATTCCACAACCCTCAGTGATGATTATTTTCATCATCTCTGCTCTATAAGAAAGGATTATTATCCTTAAACTTTGTCCTGTAGTTCTAGTGTCCCCCACAAGAGGAACCGTCCTCCCCATAACAGCTCCATCAAGTTCCTTCAGGATCTAAAGTGCTTCAGTAAGATCACCTCTCTTCCTTATAAACTCCAATGATATAAACCCAATTTATTCAATCTTTTTTTATAAAACAAGCCTTTTGTCATCAGTGCCAGGGCTTAGAGGGTGATTTTTCAGGAAGGTGTCCAATTAAGTGGTTGCCACAGTGCACTCCCTAGCCTGGAGAGGCCACAGGTAAGCCCTCAAGCACTGAAAAATCAGAAGCTCGAGCATTAGAGAGGCCGGGCCTGTCATCTGGGAAATTCCAGGTGGCTTCTACTATGTAACTTTAATGGAGACCCACTGCTGGTGGGTAGTTAGCCTCTAACCTCCAGGTAGGTTAGCCTTTAACTCCCCTAGTCTACTCCCAATCAAAAGTTCCCAGAGATGGGATCATGACAACAGACTGGTATGCCAGACAGTAGCAAGAAATTTTGACCTCTCTTCTGCCTTTGCATCCCAACAGAAATTCAATCCTTGGTGACAACAGTAGTAATGAGACGGTGCGAAGTTATATTTCAACAGCTACAATCCTACTGCAATCAACAGTTGCAACTAAACTAAAAATGTGTCACAAGTTTTTCCTTGAGTGTCATATCTGAAATGAGAAATTTGGACCAGTTTTGAAACTAAACAAATTGTCAACTTGACATTTGACAATTGGACAGTTAAATTGGAGCTCAAAACTGTTGTTTTGAGTAATTTTCTATCTGTTGTTTTAATTTGATTTGATTTATTATAGTTACATGCATTGGCATGCAGTGAAAAGTATTGTTTCTTGCCTGCCATACAGACAAAGCATACCGTTCATAGAGTAAATAGGGAAGATGGAAAGGAGAAGGTGCAGAATGTAGTGTTATAGTGCAGCTTAATATACAGTAGATCTATTCAAAATTCTGATGGCAGCAGGGAAGAAGCTATTCTTGAGTTAGCAGTTTTTGAATTGCTAAAGTGTTTTAAAAGGATCAGCACATGGGTCTTGAGCTTGAATTTCAGAAGGCAGGATAAAAATGTGAAAATTTTCAGTGTAAAGAGGTGGTGACTGGTGAGCTTTTTTAAAAAAAAGCCATTCATAAGTCTTTGATTTATTTCTGTTAAGTTTGTTTAGTCTAATAAATGGAGGCAAAGCAGGATCCCTAATCCTGTGGAATAGGTATCTATTCCATGTGGGAATCCCAGGAGATTCCTGATGTCCTGAACAACCATATGTGCCAGAATTGTCATCAATTGGATTGGCTGAGGCTCTGGATTTTGGATCTTAGATTTCGATTTGATCTAATTTATTATTGTCACATGTATTAGGACACAGTGAAAAGCATTGTTTCTTGTGCATTTTATAGACAAAACATACTATTCATAGAGTACATAGGGAGAAGGAAAGGAGAGGATGCAGAATATAGTGTTGCCATTACAGATAGATGAAGAGAAAGATTAGCTTTATAATATAAGGTAGGTCCATTCAAAAGTCTAATGTTGCCTGGTACGGAGGGCATTAGCTATGAGGAGAGGTTGGAGAAACTTGATTTGTTCTCACTGGAATAACAGAAGTTGAGGGGTGACCTGATTGAAGTCTACAAGATTATGAGAGGCGTGGACAGAGTGGATAGTCAGAAGCTTTTTTCCTAAGGTGCAAGTCAATTACTAGGGGCACAGGTTTAAGATGTGAGGGGCAAAGTTGAAATGAGATGTACGAGGCAAATCTTTTACACATAAAGTAGTGGGTGCCTGGAACTTGTTGCTGTGGGAGGTAATGGAAGCAGATATGGTAATGAGTTTTAAGGGGCATCTTGACAAGTACATGAATAGGATGGGAATAGAGGGATATGGTCCCCAGGAGGGTAGGGAATTTAAATTCAGTCAGGCAGCATGGTCTGTGCAGGCTTGGAGGGCAGAAAGGCCTGACCCTGAGCTGTAATTTTCTTTGTTCTTTTTGTTCTCTTTGTTCTTTGGCAGCTGGGAAGAAGCTTTTCTTGAGTTAAAGATCAAGACATTTGTATCTTTTTCCCTAACTGAAGAAGGTGGAAGAGTATGTGTTTGGGTGTGTGCGGTTCTTAATTATGCTAACTCCTTTTCCAAGGCAGCAGGAAGTGTAGACAAAGTCAGTGGATGAGAGATTGGTTTACTTTGTCAACTCTTTGTAATTCGTACAGTCTTGGTCAGAGCAGGAACCGTACCAAGCTATGATACATCCAAAAAGAATGTTTCTATGGGGCATCTGTAAAAGTTGGTGAGGAAGTAGAGCCATTGATGGTTGAGTTAGAACCACAGCTGGCCTCACTGCTGCACATCTGGGAGAAGGAGAGCGATATGGATAGCATATTCCTGGATGTGTTTGCCTACAGATTTTGGTGTGCAGGCAAGAGGAAATGATTGGCTAGACAGTTATGGAGGACCAGTTCAGGGAGTAGAGTGCATTTCATCTGCCAGTCAGTTCGGAATACTGGTGAGAGTGATAGTTTCTCTGGGAAGTGTTGCCAGAGCCAAGGCTATGACACCATTGGTGCCTCAGCTGCATAAGGGGAAAGGCCCAAAAGTGGAAATAGTTGTAGGGGATTCAGTAGTGAGCCTCCCGGCTACCAGGGTAAAGGATGTCACCAGAGAGGTGCAGAGCATTTTGACTGGGGAGAGTGACAGGCTGGGGATTGTGGTCCACATTGGTACCAACAACAGAGGCAGAAAGAAGAGTGTAATTACACAGATTTTTAGGGGAAAAAAAACAGCAAGCAAAACCTCAAAAGATAGTAATCTCTAGATTACTTGTGGTGTCATTATGAGTATAGAAATAGGATAGAACAGAAGATGCATGAATGGAGAGGAAGAAGCTTTAGATTCCTGACACACTGGGACTGGTTTCGGATGTAAGATAAGCCTGCACAGGTCAAATGGGTTGAACAGAGCAGGACCAATGTCCTCACAAGGAGCTTTGCTAGTGCTTTTTGGGTTGGTTTACCAAACTTGGTAAGAGATTGGAAGCAGGAGATAGCTTTGGAGTGGAGTGCAAGACGTACAAAGAATTGGGAGAGACAGACACTCCCACAGTAGACATGATATACTTCCAGAGTAACAGTAAGGTATTAGGTGGGGTTAGAGTAAGAGCAAATATAACAAGGCACAATTGGACTTACTGTGCATGTATGCAAAAACACAGAGTGGTAATTATTTACAGGTCTAGATGGCCAGATGGGAATATGATGTTATGAGTTAATAGAGACCTGACTCAAAGAGCAAGTTTGGGTACTTAATACAAGTTGTCCAAGGAAAATAGGGAAAGGAAGAAGGAAGTGTGGTGGCATTATTGCCAAAAGAGAAATTGCTGTAAAATTTCAGCAGGTCAGGCAGCAACTATAAGAAAAGAAAAGAGTTGACGTTTCAAGCCCAGATGACCCTTGGTTAAAGTTTCTCTTTTGGTTTCAGATTCCAGCATCTGTAGTAATTTGCTTTTATCTGATGGTATTATTGATTGAAAATATTATAATTCTGGAAGAAAAAGGATGTCTCAATGGGGGTCAAGGGCAAAATCTATTTGGTTATAGCTAAAAAATAATAGATACCGTAATACTCCTCCTCCTCCTCCTTCAGGCTCCATGCACTAAAGAATGTTGACGATTATGGATTTCCATTAGATCAGTCCATGATTATGCTTGGCAAAGTGGCCAGTAGTTTATTATTGCCTTCTGCTAACCAAAAACCACTCTTACTGTCTGCCATCAGATGTTTTGGAAGAATGTATAGGCTGGTAATCAATCTGCTTCTCCACAGTATGAACACATATTCTACGGATACCAAGTCCTGAGGTGGGATTCTACACTGCGTCACAAGACCTTCATTATAATATTGGGCAGGTTACTAACTAGTGAGAAAGATATAAAGGAATTTGCAAGAAATCACAGAGAGGTGCAAAAACTATACAAAGAGGATTTTACTTATCGAATATAGGCTGGGATAGTAATAATGTAAAGGGCAGAAGGGGGAAATTGGTTCTAAAGTGTGTTCAGGAAACTTTCTATATCAATATGTTTCCAACCAAACGAGCCTGGATTTGGTTTTGGGAAATGAAGTAGGGTGATGTCAGTAAGGGAGCATTTAAGGAACAGTGATCATAGTATGATATGGAGAACAAGGAGCAATCCAGATTAAAAATAGTTAATTTGGGGGGAGAATAAATTTAAGGGGATGAGAATGGTTTTGGGCCAAAGAAACTAGAATTAAGTATTAGCAGGTAAAGTGGTTATGAAATAATGGTCTGCCTTTACAAAGGTAGTGGTTTCTGTACATTTGAAATATAGTGCCAGAGGGGTTAAGGTAGGATAGCCAAAACCAGAGCTCCCAGAAGAATAAAAGAAATGGAGCACAAGATATTGTGGAAAAGGAATGTGTTTGACAATATAAGTGAGGGCCAGGCTGAATATAGAAAATTTAGATGGAAAGTGCAAAACAAAATGAGAGCAGCAAAGAGAGTGTGAGATAAGACTGGCAGCCAATGTAAAAAGAACTGCAAAAGTCTTTGATAGAAATATAAACAGTAATAAGGTGATAAAAAAGAGTAGGGTCAATTAAGGGACCAAAAAGGGGATTTATAAATGGAGGTAGAGGAAATGATTGTGGTACTAAATAAGCACTTTGTAACTTTCTTCAGCAAGAAAGATGCTGCCAAATCATAGTGAAAATGAAGATTATTGAAATATTGAATGGACTAAAAATTGATAAGGAGGAGGTATTAGCAAGGCTGGCTGAACTTGGTCACTAGTACAGATCAGATACTGAGGGAAGCAAGGGTGGAATTTGAAGTGACACTGGTCATTGTCTTCCATTCCTCCTCAGATGAAATGTTCAAAAGAAATGTGTAAAGTTGAACTCAGCAACAGGCTGTTTAAACTCAACGTTTTAGAAATGCTACCTGTATAAAAATTAATAGTGATTTGGACAAATGTAGGTTAATTAAGAAAAGTCAGCACACAGTTGAGGACAAAGCTAGTTTGAGTTTTTTGATGAAAGAACAGAGATTTTATTTGGAGAATGCAGTTGATTTGGTGTACATAGTCTTTTGAACGTTACTGGATAAATTGATGTACAACAGGCTTGCCAGTAAAGTTGGAATAAAAGATACAGTGCAAACAGGAATATTAAGTTGGTCAATGTGCCAGTTGGCAGGGACTAGTGATAAACCATTTTTTTTCAAGCTGGATAATGGTGCATATTGGGTTTCCCAGACTACTGTTTTTCATAATATGGATTCATGACCTAAATCTGAGTATACAGGGCACAGTTTCAGAATTCTTAGTGTTAGAATTCCTGTGAGGCGGATAGTGATGGAATTCGAGAGGACATAGACAAATTGGTGGAATGGATGGAGAGGTGGGAGATCAGTAATGTGAGGTTAAACATTGTGGTTGGAAGAATTACAAAACAGAATATAAAATGCAGAATACAATTCCGAAGGGAGTGCAGGAACTGGGTAAACTGAAGGTTAGTGAAGGTGGTAGGGTGTTAAGAAACTGGTTAACATGCCAAGGAGATTCTAGAAAAAAAAGAGTAGGTACAAAAGTAAGGGAGATATGGTAAATCAATACAAAATACAAGTTTAGCCTCAACTGGGATATTATGTCAAATTCTGAGCTCCTCACTTTATGAAGGATGTGATGGCACTGGAAAAAGTTTGAGAATCGTTCTGGGGAGAAGGGACTTCAGTTACCTTGATAGATTTGTGAAGCTAGAACTGTTCTCTGTCGAGGAGATTTGAAAGTGTTGCTCAAAATCATGAGGGGCCCAGACAGAGTAAATAAAATGAAACTGCTTCCATAGACAGATGGATTAAAAGTCAAAAGACACCAATTTAAGCTGATAAATTTGGACCACATGGGGAAAAGTGGTTTTACGCAAAGAGTAGTTAGGATTTGGGATGCATGGTTTGAGAATGTGGTTGAGGTAGACAACTCTGACAGTCAGGAAGGAATTGGATGATTATCTGAAGAGCAAGGTTGTGGGGAAAGGGTAGTGTAGTGGCACCAGATGAATTGCTCTCTCAGAGAGCTGGCATTGAAATGAGGCTTTTTTGTGTGCTGCAACTGTGTATGATTTTGTGGATCCTTTCATGATGTGTTTCCCATTCCGAGCTTGCAAACATTACGATCATTAGTAATACCCGAGGTCTGTATCAGTGCTTGAATGGGACAGCTGAATATTTGGAACGCAATGATGTTCTTTATAAAAAGGACTGCTACATTATGTTAGACGTACACACACTTAGAAGATGCACCTAGGGGAACCAATTGTTCACAAACCACTACTCTTTATAGTTTGTAATATAATCTGCAATTATTAATTGAATTACAGAGCATAGCACTCAACTCTTCATCTTTATTACACTCTGCAGCCCATTATGCAATAATCACCATAGAATAACATAACAGCCTTGAAAAAAGAAAACCCATTCCGAAAGTCAAATGCTTAGCACTGAAACTAAGGCCTTTATTTAACTTTTAGGATTGTACTCCCATCCATACAATAGATCAAACCTATTTAGCAAAGGACAAGGAATAATACAGCACAGGAACAGGCCCTTTGGCCCACCAAGTCTGTGCTGATACAGATGCCTATCTAATCTAATGTTTTCTTGTTTCTACATGGTCCATATCCATCTATTCCCTGCCTATTCATGTATCTATTCAGATGCCTCTTGAACATTTTTATAGAATCTGCTTCCACCATGTCCTCCAGCAGTGTGTTCTAGGCATTCATCATCCTGTGTGTGAAAAACTTGCCCCTTGCATCTCTTTTAAACTTTCCCCTTCTCACTCTCAACTTATGCCCCTGAATAACTGACCCTTCGAGTTTGGGAAAAAAAACTCTGACTATCCACTCTGTCCAAGCCTGTCATAATCTTGTAAACCTTTAGCAGGTCCCCCTCATCCTCTGACAGTCCAATGAAAACAATCCAAGCTTATTCAACCTTTCTTCATAGTCCATATCCTTCAAACCAGGCAGCATCCTGATAAACCTCTTCTTTACCCTTTCCAATGCATTAACCTCCTTCCAGTAGTGTGGTGACTAAAATTATACACAATACTCCAAATGTGGCCTAACCAAGGTCATATACAGCTGTAATATGATTTTCCATTTCCTATAATCAAAGCCCTGACCAATGAAGGCCAACATGCCATAAGCCTTCTTGACCACCTTGTCCACCTGAGTTGTCACCTTCGGGGAACTGTGGATCTGCACGCCTAGATCTCTCTGTATGCTAATATTTCTAAAGATCCTACCACCTATTTATACTTCTGCAGTAGACCTTCCAAATTGCATCACCTGATATTTGTCTGGGTTGAATTCCAAAAATCAAACCTGTTTAAAACCTCATCAGAAATGCTGGATTGAATTTGCCTTTTTCTGATAGTTGTACGACAAACTTTTTGCAATTTTCTCACACTTAGTACCATTAAATACAGAGATGATTGTAGCAAATGGTAATGTATGTTCATCTGATTCAAATTAAATGTTAGTCAAGTATATATTTTGGAATTGTTCCAACAGGCTGGCTGTTCTTTTAAAAATCCTAGTTCTGAAGTAAATTGCTGTTGGTTTACATTGTAGGTCAAAGCTAGAATCAGGTGTTTCACACAGCTAATTTCGTAACTTTTTTTTGCTTTCCACATTGGATCCATCAGGTCAAATGTGTGTAAAGCTATGAAATTTTGCAAATGTTTAAGAGCACAAAAGGAGGCCATTTTTTTTTTTGTCAAAATAATGAGAGCAGATTACAGTGAATGCTGGAATCTGAAACAAGAAAATGCTGGAAAATCTCAGTAGGTCTGACGGCATCTGTGGTCAGAGAATAGAACCAATGTTTCGAGTCTGGAATTTTAGCCATTGTGTAGGTTCTTTGGAAGATCTATCTAATCAGTTGAATGTTTTTGAGAGATTATCAAGTCATTGTTAAAATAATGGAGAGAATTGGACAATGAATTTTTGGTCTAACCTGGTCAAAAAGGGTAACCAGTGAATGAGCTGATGGTTTTATGAACTGGTTCTTTGATTTTGTTTATTATTGTCACCTTTATTAGGATATAGTGAAAAGTATGATCCCTTGCACATTATGCAGACCGTTCATAGAGTGTGTAGGGGAGAAAGAAAGGAGGGAGTACAGAATATAGTGTTACAGTCATAGCTAGGATGTAGAGAATGATCAATTAATATGGAGTAGGTCCATTCAAAATGGCAGTATGGAAGAAGTTGTTCTTGAGTCGTTTGGTATGTGATCTCAAACTTTTACATCTTCTTTCCCAACAGAAGAGAGTACGTCCAGGTGCATGGGGTATTTGATTATACTGGCTGCTTACGAGGCAGTAGGAAGTGTAGAGTCAATAGCTGGGAGGCTAGTTTGCGTGACGGACTGGGCTACATTCACAACCCTTATTATAATGCATAGTTAAACAATTGTTTAATCCAGTACTGTATATTGGCAGTGATTGCTAAAAAGAATTTCAGGTCAGGATACAAAAGTCCAAATTATAGTCAATCATTGGTCAATCTATCGTCAGAATTTGGCAGATTTTGATGCAAGCAAGTGCCAGAGACTCCCTTTAACTGATCCATTACGCTTCTACAAAACACGCAGCCCATGAAACCACACTGTGCGTAACAAAGACTGAACATTGAGGTAATAACAATGCAGGCATTGAAGCAGAACGAGCACATGTTCTATATACATGGAGCTTGTTGACAAAAGGAAGTTATGTCCGCCGGGATACAGGTCTTGTTGATAACATTAATTCCTACTTTTGAATTGGAATGTGGTAGCAAGTTATTTTCCAAAGAGAGGCTACAACTAAATCTACTGATGTTCCTGGATTAGATAAGCCTCCAAAGACTTTTGGGAACATCAGGTGACCTATCTGGCTAATAATTAAACAGGTCCATGCACCAGTAACCAAAGTTTTTCTATTACTTGTGGAAGAACCAGCCAATGAAGTTTCCATCACTGGCTATATTTTGTCAAGAAAAATGATTTGCATATCTCGGCAAAGTTCCATGCTAAATGAAAAAAACATTAAAAATGGATGGAATTAAATATCAAACTCTAAATACAGTCAGTGGCAGATTTCCAAAATCTAATGATG
This sequence comes from Sphyrna mokarran, assembly GCA_024679065.1. NCBI lineage: Eukaryota > Metazoa > Chordata > Chondrichthyes > Carcharhiniformes > Carcharhinidae > Sphyrna > Sphyrna mokarran. Next base: position 56,815,349 of record JAGIQG010000016.1, on the reverse strand, counting down.
TTATTCTGAATTTCAGATCTACAAGGACCCATTGGCCCACCTGGATCTTCAGGTAAAATAACTAAGAGTAATGTAAAGAAACAATTTTTTAAAACAATTATTTTCCAATCAGTACTTTGATATTAAAAATACAGGAAATGGCAGAACATTACAAAAGATTAAGGTTCCAGGTTGTAAGATAAATTTCCACATTTTAAATCATTCCTAATCAGATTTTATTGATATTTTAACAGTTTAAATATTGAATAAACATTTTAAACTGCTTATTCTACATCCCCCAATCATCCCTCTCATCCACCACACTATTGCTGCAGCTACAGATCTGCTTAATTAATTTCTTGCCTTCCCCTTTGATACCATTTATCTCTGAATAAATCTTTACTTTCTCTCACCCTGTCGGTTATACTCCCAGTTACACCGATCTCAGTTCACCAGTCTTTATAACAGATATATGGTTTAGCCATTCACTACCAGATTTGGGTGGACCACAGCACTCTCGGGTTCAATTCCACTCTACCAAAACTGTTTGCTATTCCAAGAATACCCTGGAATGTAGAGATAGCCCCTGGCTTCTCTTCACTACAAACTGCCTTTTTAAGTCCCTTGGCTGAACCTCTTCTACCTGCTCTTCAAATAGGCAGCATTGTGGCGCAGTGGTCAGCACTGTTGCCTCACAGCGCCAGGGACCTGGATTCAATTCCGGCCTTGGATGACTGTCATGTGCAGTTTGTCCGTGTCTGCGTGGGTTCCTCTGGGTGCTCCGGTTTTCTCCTACATCCAAAGATGTGCAAGTTTATTGACCATGATAAATTGACCTGTAGTGTCAGGGGCATTAGGAGGATGAATATATGAGGTTATGAGGATAGGACCTGGATGGGATTGTTGTCATTGCAGACTTGATGGGTGAAATGACTTCCGTCTGCAGATTTTATCATATGATTCTATAAGTGAAGATTGCCACCATCCATTCAGCTGCCTCTGCTTCGCTCCCCTCCCCTCCTGTGCCCCTTCCCCTGAATTTATTTCATTCTCTACTTTTTTTGCTGTCTTCCCTCATGCTCTCACTGAGCTTCATGAGATCTCCCCTGTAGTCCTTCAACCCTCTGCCCACCAAGCTGCTGATCAACTGATCTCCCTTTCTAGCCTTCATGTTAGACAACTACTCTTGACCCTCTAAAAAAGTGTGAAGTACTGCAGATGCTCGATATCTGAGATAAAAGCAGGAAATGAGCGTCTGGCAGCATCTGTAGAGAGAAACGGGTAATATTTCAAATATTAAAAAAACAGGTAATGTTTCAAATTACCTGGCCCTTCTCCAGAACAGACCCTTCTTGCCCATACAAACCATCACGCCATTTCCAATGAAGAGGAAAGAGCAAAGTACTTGAACACCTACCAAATCTGTGTCCATCTATCTTTCAACTTTGTGTTAACCCTGCCCCCAGACTCAGATTTCTGCCCCTGTGTGAAAATGGCCATGAAAAATTATCCTTCCTCATACTTTATGGCCTGTCTGCAGCTTTTGGTGGGCACTGCCAGAGTGCTAGGTGACACTGCTGAGTTGGCACTGCCAGGCATTTGGGAGGGGAGGGCATGAAGGGGGCAACATTGGAGGGCTTCAATGCTGACAATCTTTGTTGGGGAGGAGGTGAGAAAATTTTCCTTCAATGTGGAGAGTCCCAATGTCTGTAGAAGAAGGGATGGGGGGGGGTGTCTCCAATTTGGGGCGCCCTTTAATAACAGCACCAGATCTCTATGAAGCTAGGCTTGCTGGCGTGTTTCGGCCCAGTCCCTCTCAGAACCAGTGCAAAACTCACCCCTCTCCCAAAAAATTATTTTAAGTGTGGGAAGTACTTAAATTACTCAAGTGTGATTCACGCCAACAATCACATCGCTTTTTTTTTTACTCAAAATGACACATTTATGGGAAAATTCTGCTCATTGTCTTCAGTTACTGGCACAAATTCTGTTCCCTAACATGCATCCAAAACTGAATCACATTGTTTGCAACCTTGGTGCTTCCCTTCCTGAACTGAGTTTCAAGACTGCCTATTTTTACCTCCACAAAAGCATCCATCCCTGCCCCTGCCACAGCTCATTCATTCCTGTAATTCCTATTCATGGCTTGGTGACCTGGAGACTTGACTGTTCCAATGCTTCCCTCACTGCTCCCCGACCTCACACCCTCGATAACTCAAATCGATCCAAAATCCTGTGATAGGATCCTAACTCCTGCTATATTCTGTTTACTTGTTACACCTCTGCTTAGAGCTGCTTTGGCTCCCAGTTCAGCTAATTCTTAGATTTTAAAGTTCTGATCCTGATTTTTAAATGACCTCGATCTTCCCTATCTATGACCTTCTCCAGCCCTCTATTTCTCCACTTCTGTAACAATGGCCTCTTGCACATTCCCAATTTCCATTGCTCCACTACTGGTGGCTATGCCTTATGCTCCTTGGGCCCTAAGCTCTGGATCCCTTCCCTCGATGTCTCTGTCTTCAAGATGTTCCTTAATATTTCCCTTTTCAATCTAGTTTTTGGTCTTCACCTATCCTCATATCACCTTGTACAGCTCATGCTGCTTCTGTGAATTTTGCTAAGTTAAACCATCATATAAATGTTGTGGTGCTATTTAATACACAATCCACTAGATTAGTCCGAACCAACTTTCCAAGAACACAATGCATTTCAGCCAATTGAAAGTGCTAAATTTCTGTCTGTGAAACAAAGTATCTATGCCAGTACTAAAAATACTTACACTCTTGTACATATTTCATGTCAGAAGGCATGTTAACTGGATAGTTAAATCAATTTCACATCATTAAATATGCTGTTAAACTGTGCTTACGCATTTGTTTTAGCTTTTTCCCAGTTTGTGGTAATTTCATAATAGTAGAAAAGATATACAAGAAGGGAAAACTCAATTTTGGGATCCCTGTATGCATCCCAGATGTACAGACAAATGTAACTGAGTAGCAATAAAATTTGGCTCAAATTTTGTCACATGAATTTACTACACTTGAGTAGAATCTGCTCTTCCCAGAATCGTACAATCCCTATAATGCAGCAGGCCACCATTTGCCCTTTCAAGCCTGCACCCACAACAATCCTACCCAAGCTCTATATCCATGTATTTATGTCGTTAATTGTCCTGACACTAAGGGACAATTTAGCATAGCCAATCTACCTAACCAACACATCTCTCAGATTGTGAAGGGAAACCTGATGGAAACCCATGCAGACACGGAGAGAACATGCAGACACCGCACAGACAGTGACCCAGGGGTGGAATTGAACCTGAGTCTCTGGTGCTATGAGGCAGCCTTACTAACCAATGTGCCACCCTTAAGTCCACTTGTGCCTCTGTGAAACCTAAAATACTTGTCTATTTTGGGTTACAAATGAGTTTGGTTCACTGATTTAATTACCAAATGCTTCCTTAGATTTTAAAGCCTAGTTTATCCCTTCATGTTTTCCATGTTGACGGGTGGATTGTTCATACACAGCAGCTAAGTGATGTTTCGGTTTCTTCACATCCACACTTTTCAGCATCCTCTTCTAATATCTGTTTGCTGGCTTATCGTTCATTTGTATCTAGTTACATCTTCAAAAAGTGGCAAATGTCCCAAGGCACATAAAAGGCAGGCATGAGGTAAAGAAGAGTTGTTTTATAATTTTGCGCCACAAGGGGGAATCGAGGGTTATAAGTGACTCACAGGAAAGTGGAGTTAAATCTACAGTCAGGTCAAAAATGCTTTTTTTTGAATAGCAGCATGCTCAATGGGCTGAATAGCCTATTCCTGCTCCTATTTCGTATGATTGTGTCAAGACCAAGCCATAAATTAAGATTTTACGCAAGACGTCTCAAGTTTTGAAACTTTTTTTTTAACTTAGTTGCTAAAACAATGCGAAGAAGTTTACTCATTAGTCATAAGTAAGGTTTACATTAACACTGCAATGAAGATGCTGCGAAATTCCGTTAGTCGCCTCACTCCGAAGCCTGTTCGGGTGAATGCACCTAACCAGTATGTCTTTCAGACTGTGGGAGGAAACCGGAGCACCCAGAGGGGATCCACACACACATGGGGAGAATGTGCACACTCCATGCAGACAGTGACCCAAGCTGGGAATTGAAGCCGGGTCTCTGGTGCTGTGGGGCAGCAGTGCTAACCACTGTGCCCCCGTACCACCCCTGTACTGCTGAACATAGGGTACAGAAGCAGCAGTTTAGTTCATATGTTTCTACCCATGTGACCAACACACACAGGAACCCTGACTGTCAAGTATAATTAACCAAATTCTGACACAGTTTACAAATATTTATTTTAATATGACTACTATTGTGCTTCAATTGGCTGTGTAAATAGTTAATTGCTTTAGTCTATAAATCTTTACATAATATACATTATTCTGCAAAAAATATAACACTATTCTGCAAGATTCCAGCAATAAACAAATGATTGCAAGCAGAATGTTTATTAGCCGTGACAAGCAAACTTCAAGCATAGTATAAAAAAGGCAGTTTTCAGGTCAGAAATTGTCTGTTTGCAGAGGAGAAGTGTGAGATTGTCAGAAGAAGATAACACTAAAATCTTCAAAACTAAAGCACCCCTCCAAGTTGGCAAGACTTTGTATTCAGTAGCGCACCACAATGTCCAGTTCTCTTAATTAGAAAATGGCAGAGAGCCATGGTTTCTGCTTCTGCAATCACCAAACCAAAATATCATCCTCCATTAATGGACGGAAGGGAAAATATGGACTGGCAAATGAAGAAGCAGAAAACTCAAGCTATAATGCACATCACATGCTGTAGTCACATTAAGATAGCTGCAGAAGAGAGTTTGTGTATTAGAGAAATGGCAACATTTCTCTAAAATTACTTTGAATACAGAGGCATTTCCTTTGTGAACTTTGTTCTAACTCTTGAATTCTCTGCATGTATTTAAGTTAACATGAATAATCACAGAACTGGGGAAAATTTTCCTTGATAATTGTGCCAAGTTTCATTTAAGGTCTGTGCCGTACTTTTGTATCCAAATTGAATATGGTCCTGATTTGACTGCATTAGTCAAGAGACGTTCATTCCATTTGCTTATAGATTATTTATTAATGTCACAAGCAGGCAAACATTTACACTGCAATGACGTTATTGTGAAAATCTCCTGGTTGTCACATTCCAGTGCTTGTTCAGGTACACTGAGGAAGAATTCAGCATGCCCAATGCATCTAACCAGCACGTCTTCGGACTGTTGGAGGAAACCAGAGCACCAGGAGGAAACCCATGCAGGGGAGAACATGCAGACTCCGCACAGACAGTGACCCAAGCCGGGAACTGAACCCAGGTCCCTTGCGCTGTGAGGCAACAGTGCCAATCACTGTACCGCCTTGAAACTGTACTACTTTCAGTCCACCACCTCAGGGTCAAAGGAACAATGTTCAAAACCTTTATACCAGCTACATTCAAAGGGCCTTTACGTGGGTTAAATTGGCATGAATTCCATATCCGTTAACATCCGCTGGAATATTATTCAAGTTAAAATGTAGATAGTAATACAGATCTATTCCTCATACAGATGAGCCAAAGGTCACTGTGCATTATGGCGTTGGTTTACATCCAATTAAGAAAAGCAAAAAATTCTAAAGTCAAAATCATTTAAACATTTTGTTTAACATTCCCAATGTAGAAAGTGCCTTGAACAGATTCTTTCCATCACAAAGATTTCCTGTACTGGCAGTAACCAGCTGGCTAGCTTTTATTTTTCCTTGATAAAAATCAGCAGGTTTTATTTATCCCAAGACTGCTTTCACTGAATAGATTCAATATGCGTGCATGTTTTCCATTATCCAATGCTGCTGTCAATGTTTAGTTACAAATTATGTCATAGGTCTTCATGTGGGTTTTCAATTAAAATAATAAAATCAAGTTATTTTTCCATTGTAATCCAGTTTCTTTTAAAATATCCACTGATTATAAATTTTTAATTTCCAGGATTACCACCGGGTTTTGCAAAACATGTTATATTTTCCGTGGGCCTGACTGAGAAGCCCTTCTCTGCCGATGCTGGTGTTGTAAGGTTCAATAAAATTCTGATCAATGATGGAGGTCACTATGAACCCCGCACAGGTACGATATTGTCAAGTTCGCAGCTGTTTTACTGGCTCCATGCTTCTTAGTCATTTCAAAATGGCACAAACCGCTGTGCTGCTGAAATGAACACAACTTGCCTTTTCTGAAGTTGTGCATGCCACACTGGTAATGTGATGTGCTCCCACGCCTTTATCATTTGCCACTCCTCAATGGGCCTCTAGAAATGGGGACAAGGATAGCACATCCTCTAGTCATCCATTCCTCCATTTGAGTACAGATGGGACTCAAAACTTACTATCTGGAGATAGTAACTTTATTAGTTGCAAGTAGGCTTACATTCACACTGCAATGAAGTTACTGTGAAAATCCCTGCCATTTTTAAACACACTGCTGTTTCTCCCTCAGTCACACCAAACATCATTACTTGCTAATGACTTTTTCCCCCTACTTGCTGCCAGCTGGCAGAGGGAAATGTGACATACTCACTTACTTATTCCAGACAAGCAGATTACAGTTGAACAACACTTTTCATTCTGTTAATCCAACTCCTCTTTAAAGATGTGAAAATTTGCCCTGTCTTGTGAAATATCAGTCCTTAATGTATTAGACTATCGTTGAAAATAGCCCAATGAGATAAAAATCAAGTTCAGCTGCAGATTACGTACCTTGCTGGATAGAGTGGACGTGGAGAAGATGTTTCCATTAGTAGGAGAGACTAAGATGCGAAGACATAAGGAATGACCTGTTAGAACTGAGATGGTGTTCTCAACTGAGATGAGATTTCTTCAGCCAGAGGATGGTGAAGCTGTGGAATTTATTGCCACAGAAGGCTGTGGAGGCCAGGTCACTGGGTGTATTTAAGACAAGATAGATAGGTTCTTGATTGGTAGGGGAATCAAAGGCAATGGGAAAAAGGTGGGAAAATGGGGCTGAGAAACATATCAGCCATGATCAAATGCGGAACAGATTTGATGGGTTGAATGGCCTAATTCTGCTCCTATGTTTTATGATCTTACTATCTTCAGCTCAAAACTGAATATGGATTAAAAGATTTGGTAAGTTTATCCTCTGCACATTTAATACCAATTTGGAATATCGTGATACCTCACTTATTCTGAAGAAAATAATTTGATTCAACTTCCAATCTTGAAGTACGAAAACCATTATTTATATGTGAAAGCACTTTTTAACTTCGTGAAGCAGAAATGATAGCAAGAAAAATAGTTGTTGCTGTGCAAATGGCCAGCTTACATTTGCTTCCTCAGTACAAGGGGTGGAGAGATGCCAGTATCATTCACCAATACCCAACCCTTTGGGAAACTTATGAAAGCCAAAGTTTAAGATTCTTTTGAGGAGTAATTTTGAAACTGCCCATCTGGAAAAAAACAGTAATTTGTGGGTATTCAGTTCTACACAAGTTGTTTTCTTTTGAAATTTATTTTGGCTCCCAGTTATTTCTAAAATCACTGGGGAAGTTCGGTGCAGGTGAGTAATACTGAACTGCTCCAGTCTCTGTGCAGAGGGGAATTTCATTTCATTTCAAGTTATTGCCTCAAGCAGGGGACAGGGAACCATCTGCTATGCATTAACTCTATGAATTTTTACCTCCTCCTTCTGGATGGTCTCCATCTTCAATCTAACAGTTTCAGGTAATTGCAATTCATCATGCTATTTCATTTCTTATTTGCTCAAACAACTTTACATTGATTCCATCCTTTTGCTATTGCTGTGACCAATAACCTTTCCTACGTTACTTCCTTTCCTTCCAAGTCTTTAGTCTTTTCTTAATTGCACTTAGCCAAAATAATACAGTAGAACTTGGTTTGAGTCAATTGCCTCAGAAATGGCTGAGTTGAGAAACATATCATGATTAAATACCTAGTTGGAATTAAGTAGTTAGTATCATGTTTAATGACAAAAAGTTCTTTATCACCCAAACAACTAGAGTTTTCAACTACACATCCAAAGCTCCCATGATTTCTGACAAATGCATTTTTGCAAATGAACATTCTAGAGAATGGCTATTGTGCCATTTTCTGGGTACTAAAATGATCTATTTATTGAAGATTGATCCAGTAATGTCACAAATTTACAATTCTCATCCTTGTGTTCAAATCACTTTATCACCTTATGCCCTCCCATCTCTAATGCAGAGGTCTTTTATGCATCTCAATTTCTCACTATTAATAGCCGTGCCTTCAACAGCCTTGGTCCTAAGTTCCTCCCCCACTAAACTTCTGCATTTTTCTTAACTGTGTTAAGAAGCTCCTTTAAAATATACCTCTTTGAGCAAGCTTTTGGTCACCTGTCCTAATAATTCCTAATGTGGCTAGGTGTCAAATTTTGTTTCAGTCACATGAAACACTTTGGAATATTTTACCACCTTAAAGGCCTTATTGCAAATTTAAGCTGCCCTTACAGCAAATGATGCTCTCAAAGCTTTTTTTTCCACAATTGTGCTCACTAAAGGGTTATAATTTATTTGTTTTACAGGTATATTTACCGTTCCTTACAGCGGACAGTACTTCATTAGTGCTGTGCTAACTCCACAGAGAAATGAGCGCATCGAGGCTGTGCTAACTGTATCCAATGTGAGCGTTGCACAGGTGGACACAGCTGGCTACAGAACTGAACTGTTAGAAATTGCCGTGGATAAAATCGAGAATCATCCAGGAGGTGGCCTTGCTGTGTTCACCCTAATTCTTAGCCTGAAATCTGGCGATGAAGTCAGTGTTGTCGTCATGTCGGGAAAATTAGCTTATGCGGGAACGGAGGAGCTACACTCTACATTCAGTGGTGTTCTGCTGAATGATTCACCAATGCACAGTTGACAAAGCCCAGGTAATTTTGAGAGCAGCTAGAACTGAAGGAAACTGGCCATCATCTGATTAAAAATGCTTCTTGTAAAGCAAACCGTGACCTAACTGGAAATATTCATTTCAAATGTAAACATTTGGCAGGTCAAACCAAAAATGGATCTGTGGTAATCTGGATTTATAAATCACCACTTTAAACAAAAACCCACAAATTCAGTTTGCTGCCTATTCAAGTATGGTTACATCTTCAGAAAGCATTGCCTTTGATATGCGTGTATTAACCCTTTGAGAACAAGAAAAATACTACAATTTTGACAATACCGTTTTTAAAAAATATAGAATACAGATTTAAGTATTCACTGCTTTTGTACCTATAATTCTATTTTGTAACACACATTTTCAGAAACTTCCAATTTTATATAGTTCATGCAAAAATACATTTGTACTTAGGCTTGGTCTCCGTGCTCAAAGGGTTAAAGGGCTAAGGATTTTATGGGATTTTCAAAGAAATGTTGCAGTTAAATGTTCATTTAACCTCAAGAATTCTTTTCCTTAAAACAAGTGCCTCATGAAATAACAAAATGCATCATACTAAATGGCATCAAGTACAACCTGATGGCGTGGCTAGGAGAAAATCTAAATGTTTGAGCTCAAAAATATTTTGCATTAGTTACATGATCTGTATTATACTGGCATCATCATTGCTCACTAGTCTGTTCATCAGGATGCAAGCTACCATTAGCCAGTTAGACATTACATTAGCCAATAAAACCAAAGGTTTTGTTTTATTCATAATAGTAAACATATTGACTCAGGTAGCAGAAAACATCCATGCAGATGCCAGTGTTTTTTTAAATATAAACTTTAAATTAATTTTGTTAATTGACCTTCATCCTAAATACTGGCTAATGTTACAAAATCTGTGCCAACATTTTGTTTACTCATGAAACAATGGATGAAATTGTGTACATTAGTCATTGCATTGTTTCAGCCTAAATATCCAAAGATTCAGATAGTGTATGTAACACAGATAAAAAGCAATTACCTAGGTTCAAGCACTAGTAAATATCAAATTGAGAAACGAGAGAGCAGAAGTGTGCATGCAAGAGTGCGTGCAAATCTGTGGTCGAAGCTTACAAAGTTTCACCTAGTTAATTAAAATGGTCCACTGGTTCAGTTGTCTTTAACAATGGAGTGATATTCAAGGTTTAAACAAGATGAATAGTCTTCACATAAGCTTTTACCAGTTGCCAGTTCCAAGATTTGAACATCATATCCTCCACCAAAAAACACTTATTAAGCTAGTGCTTCAATGGATCTGTAAAGTTCAACCACAGTTCTGTGGCAGAGACTAAAATGAGATCTTGGATGTTGTTTTAAAATGTTAAATGAATGGTTGTAAAAGATCAAGGACTGTTTATGGATGAGTGTATTTAAATGAAATTAGCTGTGTTAAGCAAAAAAAACTTACAAATTTTGAACAGGCAGAAGCACTCTACCAAATTTTTGAACAAGTGACTATATTTTGGGGCAAGTGACACTTGTTCAAGATAAAGCATCAAACTGTCACAACATTTGTAGAAGTTTAAAACATTTTGTCAAGAAAATACTAAAATGAAAAAGTATAATTGTTTAACTTTTTAGTAATAAATGCTAGCATTGCATTGCAATTCAGTCATTTTGTAACTGATATTGAAGAACTGTTCAACATACATATGAACTTGAAGTCCTCTTTATTTTGTATATTAGTGTACATCTTTGAACATATGGAACTAAACTTTTTGAACAAGTAATGGTGCTATTTTCTGTAAATTAAATTCACATTTTCTACTGTTTAATTTAATGTTTGCAATAAACATATCGTTTGAAATTAAACTAATTATTCAAATGGAATCAAATTATTTTAGCATTTGAATTTCCTGCATGCTTGACTGTCCTTGGTAGTTTAGTAAAAATAATTAGTGCAGCATGGAACCCAAAAGGCAAGGAAGGTCACTGTTTCAGGCCCTGCGTTTTCCCTAGGTTATTGCCTACTTTGCTGCCCCAAATTTAGTGAATTTAGAGTTAGATCATTGCCCAATGACAGATGTCTATAAAAAGTGCTCTGCAATTACAGCTGCTTGTCTTTCGTTCTCGTAACTAAAACCAAAGAAGCAGAGTATTTTCATAGGATGGAATATTGTACGATTTTGGCTACATTGCAATGCTCGGCAAAATTAATGTAAAGATTATTATTTGGTACGATCCCTGGAGAAACCAATATTTAAAAAGGAATTTGAACTTCCAGTTAATAGCTGAAAAGCATGACAAGACAGTTTTCACTTTCTAAAACTTTCACTGCAACATATGACTAAAAGCACTATTATTGATAACACCATTTTTTTAAGGTAACATACTATAAATCGCAAAGAAGGATGCTCCTCTTCTGTACTTCATATACATCACACACTCCATAAAATTATTGACCTCCTAGCAATCAATTTATAGTTGCTTCCAGCTGAGAGTTCATGTCTTCCTGTGGCACAGCAGTTAGACTGCTGCCTCAGTGCCAGGGACCTGGGTTCAATTCCTGGCTTGGATCGCTGTCCTGACTGGAGTTTGCACCCTCCCCTGTCTGCAAGTGTTTCCTCCAAATGCTCTGGCTTCTTTCCAAAAACACATGGGTTAAGTTGATTGGCCATGATAAGAGTTGCCCCTTATTGTCAGGAGGATTAGAAGGGTAAATATGTGAGATTGTTGTTTATGCAGACGCAATGAAAGAAATAGCCTTTTTCTGCACTGTAGATTCTATGATTCTGTTTCACCAGGGAGTAAATTCATGTGACCAGCACAGTTGTTTTCAGAATTTTGCAAATCCACCACCCACTCTGTGATTCTTCTTGCCCCTGGGCATGTGTGAGAACATTGACTGAGCAAGGCGCAATCTCCTTGACTAAACCAGGCTTAACAGAAAGAATGCGGGAGTCACATGACCCTTTTCAGTTTAATTTAAATTTAAGTTTTAAGTTTTATTTATTAGTGTCACAAGTAGCCTTACATTAACACTGTAATGAATTTACTGTGAACAGTCCAAAACACAAACTAATGAAGTTTACTTTATTCATTGTATGGGATGAGTACTATTAGCTGGGCCAGCATTTATTGCACATCCCTAACCACCCTCCATGCCAGAGTGCATTTGAAAATCAACTACATTCTGTGGTTTCAGGGTCATATGTAGACCAGACTAGATAAGGACAGAAGATTTCCTTCCCTAAAGGACATTAGTGAACCAGGTGAGTTTTTACAATGGTTTGTTGGTCATCATTAGACTTTGAATTCAATAACAATTTGGAATTAGAAGTTCACCATCTGCTGTAACAGGATTTGAACCCGGATCCTTGGATCTTGTCTTGGATCTCTGGATTACGATTCCAGTGAGAATACAGTGATGTATTCTTAAGAGATGACTCTCGCAGGTACAACCCCTTGTGATTTTGCACTTGGCCAAACAATGCTAATTGAGCAGTTCTCAATTTTACATTGCTGTAATGTAGTTTAGGTGCTGCAGTAACAGAAAACATGCAACACAACTGTAACTACATCAGTGAGTGGTCAAGAATGAAAAACATCATCTAGTTAGAAAAGAAAGGTTTCTTCGAATATGGTGCAGGACAGTTCTGAATCTAACAACGAAAGCAATTCCAACTTCCTGTTCTCAAAGGTGGCAACAAAATATATCCAGCTTCTTGTATTAAAAGATGGCTATCAAATGTACAATCCCATCTGCTGACTAGTGCTGAAAGGTCCACTGTAAAACTGTACATTGTTTCTGCCTAGGGCATTGACGGACATACTCTTGTTTTTCTACTGCATGCTGTGCCAAGACAGTAATCTAGCATTAACATACCTGGCATGCATCCAAACAGAACAGGTTAAGTTCTGGCCTGTTGTATGCATCATCTTGCCAGCAGGTTTCCTTTCCATTAACTTACATCACAGCATAAAAGCACTGAACTGTCAGCCACACAGTTCAAAGATTCAGTTGTTTTACATGCCAGACAGTCCCTGGCTGGTTTCAACTACTCAAAGGAAGCCATCATAGGAAAACAATCAAAGATATGGTTAGAATTATGGCATGGGATGGAATGGCTCTGCAACAGGTCATGACAAACCGACTGTAGTTAAGAACTGTTTCAAATTAAGGAAAGATCTATAAGAAGCTTTTTTTAAAAAAAATCCTGAATTTCCTTTAAAACTCAGTTTAATTGGAGCTTGATGTGGTAATGACTTCGAAGGAAGAGGTTAAGGAATATTTTTAGGACACGATAAACAGTCTTTTGTTCAGAATCTGGCCTGGTTTGTTTCTCAACTGAGCATCCTTAATGTTTTCATTGTGAAAAGTGAAAATGCAACTCCCACTGTAAAATACTCAATGCATAATATTTCGCAAAATAAATTATATTTGCTATATTATTTAACACTTGAACAAGATGCAAATATTTTGACATCTTGCCATAAAAATAACAAGTCATACAACTCTAAGTTCATTTCTTTAATTACTTCATACTTAAGAAATATCCAACAGCAGTACCTGAAACACATTCACTTTAATAATCATATAAATTAAGTAACTTCAATGTAGCAAATCAAATAATATTTAGAAATTCTGCTACTTTTTATACACCATATTATAGGTTGATTATGGAGAGATTTTCTGAATTTGCACTTGGACTTATTTTAACATGCCATAGAACAAATGCCATAGAACAGCAACCTCAATTTGGATCACAAATTTGAGTATTGAGCATGTAAATTACTTACGATTTAAGATTGTGTCTACTTTAACCAACATTTATAACTGCAAAAAAAAACTCCCATAGAACTGATGGTTTAATAAATTATCTTGCATTACTTCAAGAAGCCAAATATTTTCCAGGCCAATTAGGAGAACCATTACTTCTAAGCATTTGCTTTCTATGCTACACTGTGCTTTGACTCTGATCCAGAGCAGGAGTGTTATATCAAGTGAACATCTGCTATGTAATTTGTGCCTTACAAAAAAAAACATTAAAAAATCAGCTCATTTCACACAGACAGTATGTGCAGTATAGTTAAAATAGAAAAAAAAAGCTAAAAGTCATTCTTTGCAAAATCTGAACTTTCACAGAAAGAGCATACATTCCAAATGGTCCATTCTAGTAATGTCCAATCAGTACTTGCTGAGTGGTAATAATATAGCGCCTGCATTTAGCTCAAAATGCAATCCAACATATTTTGACAGAAAAACGTCGGTCTTTCAAACTTATACTGCATAATAATTGTTCCGTATTATGACTGTGGTGCTATAAGATCTTTCTTATTTCCTCATACAGATGTCTCAACATCATGAACCTAGCCCCCACAAGGGACTGGAGAATGTTCTTAATGGCTACAGTATCACCAGCTGCAAACTAAGCCAAAGGATTTGAGCAGCAGAAAGAGGATTTTTTTTTTGATTCACTAAATTCTTCCTTTTGATATGACACTTCATCTCATAGCTCATCCAAGCATTCAATGTAACTGAGGTTAATAAGTTCAAGAATTTAAATTGACAAGGTTTTGTTTGGCAGTTGTGAGCTCATTAGCTTCAATTAGCAGCCTTACACATTTTAGTAGCATTCTTATCAGAAGTGTTTTTGGGCTGGGATCACACTATAATCAAATTTATACAGTACAAATGTACTGTATCCATATACAGTATATGGATCAATATGTTCATTAAACACGTTGATCGAAAATATTACAGCATTCTTATATAAAAAGGTCTTACTCTGCTCATTTATACTCCAAGATCTTATCCCCTGTTAAATTTCACTGTTCCCACACCAGAGTAAAAGTTGTGGCATAAAAACGCACTTGGGTTAAACTTATTATGGAGGTCACTTTCTACTGAAACAACTCCAGATAGGAAAATGCAGTTTTTATAAACAGCAAACTAAGCCAAAAAAATGTTGAATTTAAATCTGCTTTAAATGGTGAATCCCACACAAAAAAAATCAAAATGAACAGAGATCTTTGTTTATGCTGAATTTTCTAAAATTACAATGCACACTGGCAAATGGTCTCAGATCACATGCCCCTCCTCTCCATGCGATTTATGAGAAATATATCAGGACTTTGTTCTATGTGTCACTGTTCTAAAAAGAAATGAAGAAAGTTTTTTTTTTAAAGATGTACTGTATAGTTTAAAATTTCTGACAATTACTCTAAATTCCTTTTTGAGAGGCATACCAAATATTCAGCATACTTGACAAAATAATTTAAAAGGAGAGCAAGGCATTTTTGTTTTGCTTATCACTGCTGTAGATTTGGTTTATTTTCCATTTACTTTCTTCTTTGTCTTGTGCTATACTTCTGCACCATAGAAAAAGCCACAGGTTCTACACTGCACTCTGGCATTATGGTTCATGCACTTACTCTTATTCTGGCCTATGTTGTCACTACATATCTAATGTTTTTGGTATCTGACTGCCTCATTCCAACTTCTCCCCTTCTGTTCATAGCGAGGTCTCTAATCATTTCTACTCAGTCAGCTTGTCCCTCTATTTGATAAGACCTCCAGTTACTCAATCCAGCTTACTCAGTTTTCAGGCTTCTGCTAAGTTCAAACAAAAAAAGATTGAAGTCTCTCTCCAATGTCCAAATGCTTGATTTCTATTTCCATCCATATAAGGCAAACTCCTTTCTGCTACATTTGGGCACAGATTATTTAGATATATATGCATTACAGCAAGTCTCCATTGCACCAGAGTGATGAACTGTAGTGACATAGGGAGCAACAGAGAAGAAGTAACACCTCCGAAACAAGTGTTCTGCATGATAATTGCATCAAATTTCCAGTTTTGATGGGGACCGGAAATCTGTAAGTTGGGAAATAAGAGATTGTCATCTGCATCCTTACAGAAATACAATAAAAGATGAGAATTCTCCCATAGAGTGAAAGTGCTGTGCCATAAGCACAATGGCTTTTCAACGGATTCGTAGTCTGTAGTGTATCTTCAACTGTATCGCAAAGTCTTCAACGTGCAAAGTGCTTTACCCTGTAATCTTAACTTTCCAATTGCAGTTAGATGGGGAAAATAGTAATACAAGACTGATCACAAGTGGAACCTACAGAAACCCCACTTGACTTCACTTGGATTAATACTTACAACTAGTACTTTAACTGTTAAACAGGTTATAGATTCTGCACATCATTGTGATCTATAACTTCTGATTTGAAGTCCAATGTGCTGTGTTAGAACTGAAGACACTGGTATGCTTACATGTTGCTCACATTTTCTAGCAAATGTCTTTTTATTCTTTAGTGATTTTAAGTTCATTGAGCTCATCTGCATCCAGCTGACAAAGCGGTTCCCGCCAAAATGCAAAATGGCTATATTCGGGGTAAAGAAAAGCTGAACTTCTTTCTTGTGCTATTAGAGGAAATACGTGTTCCACTAACTCACCCAACCGTGGATACCTGAGGGGAATAAGGAACATTTTGATAAATGGCTGCAAAACATTATTTCACATTGTACGTTACTGAGGTATAAAACATGTCACAATATCACTTCTGAGACACATCCCATCTAAGCACTAGTAACAAATCAATAGGTTAAATCAATCAATGTCTTCTTGGCATGTCATGTGAACAAGTTAATTTACTTTCCATCACTTCATAGCACTACAATCAAGCAGTGAAACATTGCTTGATTTCACTGCAATGAAATCAAGAGACTTCATTGCAGTCTCTTGACTGCAATGAGACTGTCAAGTCTCATTGACTTGACAGTCTCATTGGTGGGCAAGAGACAGCCCAAAATTAGGAACATACCATTATATTTTTCCTCAATGTTAAAATTACATATTGCTCTGCGGAATTGTCTGACAAGGGCACATTGCAACCTTAAGCTGCTAAACACATCATCCCTAAAGTTAACAGTGCAAAAACGCATGATTGATGTGTCATTTACCATGAATTAGTCGTAGTCTGATTGAGAAACCTGTCAATAAGTCTAGCATGTAAGATATCAGTGGTGAAATTCACGATGTGGCTCATGTACACTTGCTAGAAGCTAATATATTACTATGCAGGGATATATCCTCTGCAGGCATTGCGCTTTATTTGGAATGAACAGAAGCCTGAGGACAGAATTTCTTTAATGTATTCTCCATGGAAACAGTTCAATCAGAGTTGACTTGTCAGCCAATCAACACCCTTTTCGAATGAAGTATAAATTTCTGTGCCCTTTGAAATTTGACATTCTTGCATCTGTCCTGATGATCATAAAATGCCACACTTCGACTGCACGTTCCACCATGGCACAGTAGCACAGTGGTTAGCACTGCTGCCTCACAGCATCAGACATCAGCGTTCAAATTCTGGCTTGGGTCACTTTTTGTGCAGAATTTGCATGTTATCCCTGTGTCTGCATGGGTTTCCTCCCACAGTCTGAAAGACATGCTGGTTAGGTGTAGTGGCCACGCTAAATTCTTCCTCAGTGTAACCGAACAGGCATCAGAGTGTGGCAACTTGAGAATTTTCACAGTAACTTCACTACCATGTTAATGTAAGCCTACTTGTGATACTAATAAATAAACTTTAAACTTTTTTTCAGCAATACTCATTGTCATTACAATGAAAAAGGAAGAAGCCTACAATGTTCAGTAGTCACAGCCAATTCCTTTGCAGCAATGTTTTCTAAATCATTGAAGAATAAATTATTTTGGGGTTCATATATTGTATCACAGTACACCTGCAATTAGAAGACAAAGGGATGATCTAACAAAGTGAAAAGGGGATTCAATAAGACAAGTACACAAAGCATTTCCTTTACTGGTAGAATCCCGAAGAGGACATAATGATAAAATCCAAATTAAACAATTAAGGACTGCATTAAGGAAATACTTCCTCTGCACAAATGGCTATGGAATTCTAGAACTTAGTCTCCAAAAAGGTTACAGCTGGTAGGTTACTTGAAATTTTCAACACTAAGATCAATACACTTTTAATGGATAAAGATATGAATCAAAGGTGGATAAATGAAGCTGAAGTACTGATCAATTATGACGTAACTGAATGGCTGAAGAAAATGTGAGGGCTAGGATCCGAGGGCACAGCCTCAGGGTAAAGGGATGATCCTTTAGAACTGAGATGAAGAGGAATTTCTTCAGCTAAAATGTGATGAATCTAAGGACTTCATTGCCACAAAGACTGAGGAGGCCAGGTCACTGAGTGTATTTAAGACAGAAATAGATAAGTTCTTGATTGGTAAGGGCATCACAGGTTATGGAGAAAAGGGGCAAGAATAGGGTTGAGAAACACACTAGCAATGATTGAATGGCAGAGCAGACTTGATAGGCCAAATGCCTAATTTTGCTCCCATACAATCTGTTCCTATGCTCCTAGTTCAAAATCCTGAAAACAATGCAAAAATTGAAATTTATGAGTTGGGAGAAGGAACAAACCCAAAGAAATGTATTTTGTATCAACAGAGTTCACTGACTCTCAATACTCCTAAACTGTGGCAAAACGAAATAAATTTACAGATGCCCTTTTCTTAAGGATACAAGTGATAAAGCTACTTACGATGATTTGGTGCTTTTGGTTTGTTCCTGGATTAACTCTCCTTTGGGATTCACAATGAAAATTCTGCTTTCTTGGACTTGCACTTGCTTGTATGCATAAGCATCCTGCAAATGAATACCAGCAACAACAAAAAAAATCACCACCAACATTCTAAGAAATTACTTTTAGCTTGTGAATAAAACCCATCAGTCACAAGGAAAAGCTTTCAGAAAGCAACATTTAGATCACACTGGCCAGGCAGGTTAGCAAAAAACAGTGCTGACTTCACTGTTAAAATGTTACAAAACCCAGGCCTCGGACTTGCCTGTTGCATGAAACTTGCTGGCTTCAATTGTGATGGTATATCAACTTTTAGCAAGCACGGTATGAACATTCCACTTCGGAGAAATGGAATAACCAACACTCTCCATTTCCTATGGCTGCAAGCATTTCCCATTAGCTGATCACAAGACACCTACATCCTCTTGAGAAATCCACAGCAAGGATAACGGGCTCAGTAGTTTTATTTTAACTGTGATGAATGATACATGTGTGGAGCAGATGAGCACACAAAATGGCAGAAATGAGATTAAAGTACTATTTAATTGCAAGACTGTTTGTGCTTTCGTCTTACTTTGAAAGATGCTTTACTTACATTAGTCCTGTTTCCAAAAGCAGCATAAAATGGACATCTATGTGGATTAAATAAATTCCGGATATCATTCAAACAATGAATTTTGAACACTTCTGGTTTCTTCTCAATCACTTCCCTGAAAGCAGAAGGAACAAGTTGTTTGGCATTATATTGAACCATATTATACACGAGATGTTCTCTCAATGAACATCTGTAAAACTCAGTGCGCCAATTAACCATTATCCAAGAATACATTCACCAGGAAATATCTCTTTAACGTGCTATAATTGTTAGGGAAACAATAATAGTTTTAAGGGATTTATATTTATATTGGTAAACTTAAGAAACAAGTTTTAGTCTGTTGAATTTAATGTTTCTGAACCTGAAAGAGAATAATCTCTGGTTAGATTTGTGCTGGAGATAGGTGTTTGTAGGTATTGGTATGTGTGGGGTTCTGTTTTAATTCTAACTGTAATTCTATTGAGCTTAGAGGGGGTACAACGTGAAGAATAAATAAAAGCAGCAGTGGTTGCTTAGCAACTGGACTCCCACGTAAGGTAGAAAAGTTTTTAATTTAGTTTTAGCTGAATATATTGCAATTGGAAGCAGGACGCACGGGATTACCATCTCTCAACTCTGCCAGTAAAAAGACGGGACAGGATGAAGCAATAAAGAGATAGATTTCCTAAAAAACTAGTTACTATCCAGGTAACCAGGGAATTGGGACAAAAATGATGTTTCAAGACAGCTGGAATTAAGAGGACAGTGTTGTTCAGAAGAAATCAAGGAAGAGCAAACAAAGTGCTCTAAGACAATTGCAGTAACCAGATTTAGAATGGGAAAGCAGACTTTGAAGGTAAATCAATGCCATTTTAAGAGTGTGTGGGAATCGAAAATTAAAGCAATTGTGAACAGTTTGTACAGCAGTCAAGACAAAGCAAGTCTAGAGAGTGTGACAGAAATCATGACTGAATTTGGTGTTAAAATTGGAATAGAAGCTTTGTTTAAAAGCGTCACATGAAAAACCTGGACAGGATTTCAGGATGCAAATTACTAAGGGAAAGCATTGTTAGGAAAGGAGATTTTAAAGCGTGATCTTTGGGGCGGAGTTCGGAAACTCTCAAGATAATCATCCGGGGAAATTCTGAGGAAAAATCAATGAACACTAACTTCAGCTCACAGTGAAGAATATGCACTTGATCACAGTCATCCTGTGTGCTTAAAAAGCAACTGTGTGTTAATAAGACCATTGTAGTTTAAAATGTAATTCATGTTAATCTTAAAAACTGCACACAATTGTTAAATGAAGAGGGGAGTAAAAGCATTGCATCATAATCCAACCTTTTCATGTTTAAGCATTTTTTTTCTTGTTGTTAAAACTAATTAAGGGTTCCATGACTCTGTTCTGCCATGCTTTATTAAAAAAAGTAAAAATTGAAGTATTTTTAGCCAGGTTTCCATTCTGGGATCTTCCCATCCAGTTCTATCAACTGGGATTGTAGCATAACCAAATGAATAGCTTGTTTTGGGTTGGGATCAGAGGTGAGAAACATCGGGCATCAGAACAGAGGGGATGGGGGCAGAGCTTGGGATTCCAGAGATTGACGATATCAGGATTGGAAGCATCAACGATCAATTGTTGACATGATATGTACTCAATGTTTTTTTGAATATAAGTGATGTCTAGGGTGGATATTCTCTGACACATCTAGTATGCAACTATTTTGTAACGAGGACTTGAAGCAGGCATTATGTGCATTTGCATCTACTTTTTGTTTAGCCTTCCTCAATATAGCAGGCAACATTTCCAATCAGATCTGTGCATGTACTACATGTGCACTATTTTAGGACCATAGGAGACAACACAGCTCCTGAAAACTAAATGGTATGAACTTAATTAACTGTCACTATATACACGAGATGATTTCGGTTATAAAATTTTGAATTTAAGAATTTTGGAAGGTCACTGAAATTACCAGAAGCATAAACAATATATTGTAAAACTATTCACGGGCCAAATTCAAGACTATGCAGATGCTACAAATTCTCTTGTACTTTTTATTTTTTTTTAAACATTTGAAACTAAATTTCTGATAAACATTTGCCTACTTACAAATAAAAGTCACCAACATAATGCAATACCTATTTGAAGATTCCAAGTTATCATTGAAAAACTTGTTAGTCATTGACGCTATTTAATGGTTATGACCCTTAGGAAAACAAAGGAAAATTAGATTTTTCCAGATTGAGTTACTGGGGGTGTTTGCTGAGAATTATGCTGAGATTTTCACTGCTACAAGTGATAGTGAAATTTTCCAAATTTTTCATGAACTCTGCTGTGACATTATAAAAAGGCAGAAGTTGTTATTTAAACTCAGTGATTTTCCTCTTTGGGCAGCATAGTGGTACAGTGGTTAGCACTATTGCCTCACAGCGCCAAGGACCTGGGTTCAATTCCCAGCTTGGATCACTGTCTGTGTGGAATCTGCCTGTGTTTGCATGGATTTCCTCCAGGTGCTCCAGTTTCCTCCCACATTCCAAAAGACATGCTGGTTAGGTGCATTGGCCATGTTAAATTTTCCCTCAGTGTACCTGAACAGGTGCTGGAGTGTGGCGACATGAGGATTTTCATAGTAACTTCATTGCAGTGTTAACGTAAGCCTACTTGTGACAGTAACAAATAAACATTAAAACATATGACTGAATCTTGAAACTTAAGTGATAGTTAAAACACAATTAATTAGATTGGCAGACGTGACTAAATGATAGCAACTTTGTT
Organism: Sphyrna mokarran; assembly: GCA_024679065.1. Taxonomy (NCBI): domain Eukaryota; kingdom Metazoa; phylum Chordata; class Chondrichthyes; order Carcharhiniformes; family Carcharhinidae; genus Sphyrna; species Sphyrna mokarran. Next base: position 56,793,461 of record JAGIQG010000016.1, on the reverse strand, counting down.
ATTGATAAAATACATAAATACTTAAAAAGAGTCATCACCTGTGTAATGCTGAAATCAAACTACTCGGAGCCAGCAGAAGAGGTCCTCTGGGAAGCACGGTGCCTCTGTCATTAACCCAATGTAAGTATCCTCTGGTTATATCTGCCATTCCTATTGCACGGGCAGAGCAGTAAAGAAATTTGTAGCCATTCCTGTATAACAATCCAAATAACATTATTAACAATAATGGCATTCTTCACTTAGACCTTGCATAACTGCAAATCTACAATTTATTTCACTTAGACTAGCGTTCATCTGCGTTTAAGCTGCAGGATATGGACATTTTGGATTCACTGATTTGAATAAAAAATTTGCTTTTAAAAATACATTCCATATTTTTGGCAACAAGCTCTGTCCACAGCACTATCAAACTCAATTAACCCTGCAAAAACAAAAGAAATATTAATAAGGGATAAAATATTTTCTCTGGTAACAAATTGTTGCTACTTAGAAAAAAAAATCACACTATAACTTCTAATAATTCTGTAAAAAATTTAACAAGTGGAATTTGACTAAATAGTTTATGCAAGGGACATCGGTGTAGGCTTGACTGATCTAATGGCCTGTTTCTGTTTTGTATTCAATAATACATATTTCATTCATTTCAATAATAATATACATTAGGTAGACTGAATACTGAGCAGAGTACAATCTTTCCATTTCAGGATGAAAGTCAACTATGCAGGTGCATGAAGTGGTTAAGAAAGAATGCAGTAACTTGCATTCATTTGCTGCAGCATAGAACTCAAGAACAGGGAGGTTATGCTGGAAATGTATAAAACGTTGGTTAGACCACAGCTATAGTATTGTGTGCAGTTCTGGAATCCACGTTACAAGCGGGATGCAATAGCATTAGAAAAGTTTGAGAAGAGATTCATCAGGATGTTGCCTGGACTGGAGAGTTTTAAGGATGAAGAGAGATCTGGACAGAGTGGGGTTGTTTTCCTTGGAGCAGAAGAGACCAAATAGGGACATAATTGAGATGTATTAAATTAGGAGGGTACAGATAGACAGGAAGAACCTTCTCCCTTTAGTGGAAGGATCATTGATAAAGGATAGGTGGTTTAGAGGGTTTAGGAAGAAATACTTTTCCACCTAGAGGGTGTTGGGAGTCTGGAACTCATTACCTGAAATAGTAATGAAAGCAAAGACCCTCATAACAGTTAGGAAGTATTTAGATGTATGCCTTGAAGTCGCAAGTGCACAAGACTATGGGCTAAGTGGTGAGAAATGGGATTAAATTAGTCAGGTGCCTTGTTTTTGGCCAGTGCAGACATGATGAGCCGAAGCTCTTCTTCTGTGCTATAGACCTCTGTGACCTTGAGTTATGGAAGGAAATTCATCTCTTTCTGTTTGCCAGAAGCAAAAGGAACTTGGAAATTTCAACTTATTTGAAACTGGACCAATGCACAATGGAAAACTGAATCAAAATTGAATAGTGGTGGAGATTAGTTGCTTGGAGGTGTTGACTGACCTGAAACTGAATGATGTTAAAATGGCATTAAAATGTGGCTCAGTTCCCAACACTAGCAAACCTCCACAGAGCAGAAATCTTTGTACCAATGTCTATATAACATAGCATGGGATTTAAATGCTTTGACAAACATGCAGCACATGAAAAGATTCCCCCCCTGAATGGGGAGACGGGGATAAAAATAAAGATATTTAGAATTGACAGGCCAAACACAACTTAGCAGTGTTTGGCATTTCAGTGATTTGAGCCTTTATCAGTTCCAGTATCTTTTCAATTTTTCTCCCCAGAACTAATTGCAAAATCACAAGCTGCGAGGTTACAATCTGCAAAAGGTGCAGTCTGATCGGAGACAGGAAATCACTTTATAACTTGCTTGTACCAGGTGTGGTGTGGTGGTAATACTCTCAAAGTCAAAAGTCGTAGGTTCATGTCCCAATCCCAAACCCTAAATGCAAAAATCCAAGTTGATACACTAGTGAAATAGTGCTGTGCTGTCAGAGGTGCTGTCTTTTGACTGAAATATTAAACCAAGGCCCCAGTCTTCTCTCAAGTTGGGTGGAAAAAGACCGACAGCACTAATTCGAAGACAAGCAGAAGATAATCCTGGTTAATATCTATTCCTCAATTGAAATCTAAAAAACAGATGATCTGATCATCAATATTGATCTTGTGACAGCTTACTGTGTGCACTTTGATACCACATTTCTTAGATGATAAGCGTGAGTACACATAAAAATATTTAATTGGCTCTAAAGTGCTTTGGCTTGCCCTGAGGTCATGAAAGGCTCTAAACAAATGCAAATCTTTTTTGCACATCAAATAGCAGAAATTGAATGCACTCTCCAAAAAATTGGGAGCTAAAAATCTCAACAGGCCAAAAATTGAGATGATGCACAACAAGATGTTCCTCTCATGTAAGGACTAGTACAAAAGCACAAATTCAAGTAAGAAAGAGAAAAGTAATTGATAACAGCTTGCCTTTAGTTACAAAGTCGGTTAGAATAATTTTCATAGAGGAATTATAGAATCCTTACATTGTAGAAGGAGGCCATTCAGCCCATCAAGTCTGCACCAATAACAATTCCACCCAGGCCCTAGCCCCGTATCCCCACATATTTACCTTGCTAATCACTCCAATCTATGCATTCCAGGACAGAAAGGGGCAATTTAGCATGGACATGCACCTAACCTGCACATCTTTGGACTGTGGGAGGAAACCAGACTACCCAGAGGAAACCCATGCAGACACAGGAAGAACATGAAAACTCCACACAGTGACCTAAGGTCCCTGGAGTTGTGAGGCAGCAATGCTAACCACTGTGCCACCATGCTGACCAAAAGAATATTCGTAATGATAGTTTCTGTGTTTCTAAAAATTCAGCTTGGTCTTGACATGTGCAGATAGCATGAGAGTCACTCCAAACCCAACCATTGTTCAAGATTAAAGATTTCAAACTAGATGTTATCTATTAAAATTTACATTGTTAAAGTAGGTTAATTTCACATATTGACTGAAATGGCAAATATATTACAAGCACAATAAATTATCAACCAGAACAAAGAAACTTGCTTGATTGGCACCTCATTCACCATCACAAACATCCACTCGCTTTGCCACTGTGCACAGTGGCATCTACAAGATTTACCACAGCAATTCACCAAGGCTCGTTCAACAGCATTCTGTTAGCCCATGACCTCTACCATCTAAAATAGCAAGGACAGTAGGTACATTGGAACACCATCACATGCAAGCATCCCTCAAAGCCGTAGACTATTATGACTGGGAAATACACCACTGTCCCATTAACGTAACTGCATCAAAATCCTGGAATTCCCTCCCTAACGGTTCTGTAAATGTTCCTGTACCTCAAGGCTACAGTGATTTAAAGTGGCAGCACACCACCATCCTCTCAAGGGCAATCAAGGATGAACAACAAATGCTGGCGCTGCCTGTGATTCTCACATCCCATGAGTAAAAAAAAATCGGTTACACAAAGTCAAATTGCAATCTGAACAAAACAGTCTAAATTAAAAGTTTATTTATTAGTCACAAGGTGGCTTACATTAAATAAAAGCAAATTACTGCAGAGGCTGGAATCTGAAACCTAAAGAGAAAAGGCTGGAAAATCTCATCAGGTCTGGCAGCATCTGTAAGGAGAGAAAAGAGCTGACATTTCGAGTCCAGATGATCCTTTGTGGAGCTTTGACAAAAGGTCACCTGGGCTCGAAACGTCAGCTCTTTTCTCTCCTTACAGGTTTTCAGCATTTTCTCTTTAGGCTTACATTAACACTATGATGAAATTATTGGGGGGAAAACACTAAAATAGAAAGCATCTCAAAGATAAATCACGTAAGCACAGTTACCCTGTTAATATGTTTAAAGTGAGCTGCTGAATAATCTGAATCTGTATTTCACAGCTTTCAATGCTATTTTAGCCCAATTACTTAAATCTAATTACTGAAAGATTCATTTTCAAGAGCAAGAAATCAATTCTGAATTAATGGTAACCTCTAGATTGTTACTAACATTGCTTAAAGTCCCTGTTTATGCACTTATAGATTCAAGTTAAATTTTCTACTCATTGATTACAAATCCAGCCTTTCCACTTCACAAGTGAGACATTTTGTTTCAATATTTTTAGACAGGAAATAAACATGACACACGCAGTGGTCAAATTATTGATCAACATTATCAGCTCTAAAAAAATACAGATTCCAAATTTTCTGAATCCTCGTGAACAGAAACTATAAATAAAAAACAAAAGATGTAACTTAACCATTGGAAGTAGTATTGCACACCACCTTGTGGTAGAAGCTGGTAGTAGAATGGCATACCACCTGGTGGTAGAATGAGGAAAAATACACTACAGACAAAATTCCTCTCAATGCTCACTTTGAAACCGTTTGAAAACTCAATTACAATTGGAAGTCACCCTAATTTAGTTCATTCATCGATTAATACGGTCACCATGTCTCCAACTATTCTGAAACACGATTAGTAATTTTTAAATTACGACACCAAAGTCAGAGAAGTTGTAGACAGTGAGGACGAATGTTACAGTTTGCAGAGGGACATAGATAAGCTGCAGAGCTGGGCCGAGAAGTGGCAAATGGAGTTTAATATGGAAAATTTTGTGAGGTGATTCATTTTGGTAAGAGTAACAGGAGTACAGAATATAGGGCTAATGGAAGGACTCTTAGTAATGTCAACGAGCAGAGAGATCTTGGTGTACGTGTGCATAGCTCCTTCAAAATTGGCAGCCAGGTTGATAAGATTGTTAAGGTGATGTACGGTGTGTTAGCTTTTATTGATAGAGCGATTGAATTTCAGAGCCATGAGGTCATGTTGCAACTGTACAAAACTCTGGTACGGCTGCACTTGTTATTGCATACAGTTCTGATCGCTGCATTATAAGAAAGATCTGGAGGCATTGAAAAGGGTGTAGAGGAGGTTTATCAGGATGTTGCCTGGTATGTAGGAAGGTCTTATGAGGAAAGGCTGAAGGACCTGAGGTTATTTTCATTAGACAGAAGAAGGTTAAGAGGCGATCTAATTGAAGCATACAAGATGATCAGAAGATTAGACAGGGTGGACAGTGAGAGCCTTTTTTCTCAGATGGTGATGGCTAACACGAGGAGACATAGTTTTAAATTAAGGGGTGGTAGTTATAGGACGGATGTCAGAGATAGGTTCTTTACTCAGAGGGTAGTAAGGGCGTGGAATGCCCTGCCTGCAGCAGTTGTGGACTTGCCAACTTTAAGGGCGTTCAAATGGTCAGTGGATAGGCAAATGGATAACATTGGAATAGTTTAGGTTAGAGGTCATTAGATTGGTTCCACTGGTTGGCGTAACATTGAGGACGAAGGATCTGTACTGCGCTGTAATGTTCTATGTTCTAAATCTGGGGCAGCATGGTGGTTAGCACAACACCAGCAATTCAGATTTGATTCCCAGCTTGAGTTACTGCCTGCATGGAATTTGCACATTCTCCCCATGTCTGCCTGGGTTTTCTCCGGGAGCTCCAGTTTCCTTCCACAGTCCAAAGATCTGCGGGTTAGGTGGATTGGCCATGCTAAATTGCCCCTTAGTATCAGGGGGACTAGCTAGGATAAATGCATGTGGTAATGGGGATAGGACCTGGCGGTCGATGCAGATCTATTATTCTGATACCAAGGTCTGAGTTTACAACAAATTCGATCCTTGTACAGTGACAAGCTAAATTTGACCCCAATTGTCATGTCATAAATCATAAATTATTATTTTAGGATAAATAACATTTGTACCAATTTACTGGTCCATTTATCACTCTGATGGCAATTTCCAGCAAGTTTTGCCCAGCAGGCTAACCAGCTGCACTGCCTTGCTCAGGTCTCAAGTTAAAATAATAGATAGGGTTCCTACGATGTCAATAGAGTCCAATCTGCACATTCAAACAGTGCCCAACCAGCTTAGGGTGTTCATCCTTGCCACCTGCAATTTAAAATTGCAGATGACCTGATTGGATCAGGAAAGGAGTAGGCAAGTCACCATTCTATTTAAAAAGCCCAAGCCAAGAAACATCAAGAGACCTGGTAAAAAGCTTGAACTAAGCATTTTTAGTAATGATGTAAAGGAGGGGTGTTTAGGAAGGGAATTCCACAGCTTAGGGTTGAGGTAGCTGTAGGAAAAGTCACTTATGGTTTAGTAAAAGGAACTGGGATGTGTAACAGAATAGGAGCAAATATCGCTAGAGTTGTAGGACTGGAGAAGGGTACGGAGATAGAGAAGGGGAAGGCCATGAGGGCATTTGAAAGTAAGGATGAGAATTTTACATGGAGGCATTGCTTAACCATGATCCAATATAGCTAACTGAATACAGAAGTGATAGGTGAGTGCAATCTGATGCAAATTAGAATTGAGGGAGAAGATATTTAACTGAGCTCAAATTCAAAAGGTAGACGATTAGGGATCATTCAAAAGTGCATTGGAATAGTTGAGGTTGGAGGTGATAAAGATAGACACAAGGGTTCCAGCAGCAGATATAATACAGCAGGAATGATGGGCAATGCTGCAGAGATAGAAAGTAGGCAGTCTTGGTGATGAAGTGGATATGTGGTTAAAAGCTCAAAACATGGGCACGATTTTCATTGTGTACTACCCAGTAACACTCATTTGAGCAACAAAGGAGAACCAACAATATCTATGGAGCCATAATTCAGCAAACACTGCTGTTTTTCAAGAAAAAACTAAAGAAGTCAACAAAAAGTGCTGATTTTATAATTTACAGATGGTTAACAGATGTAAATACCTACTGATGTATCTTATGGTAGAGTTTTGCAATACCCTGGTGTGTCCAATCCTTTCCCAGCTGTGGCAAAATATGGCCTAAAGCATCTGATCTGGAAATACACAGAAGAATCACTGGTATTAAACATATACATTCAATATTTTACTGAAACATGGTTCAAGTGCATCTGAGTTTAAAGCACAAGTAGACCAAAGCACAGGTATATAGATCTGGTTGAGGCCAGAGGCAAAATGTTCTCCAAGGTGGTAAAATAGGAATTTATAGTTAATTTGTACACAGGTTAACGAAGTATATGGGAAGAGATTTGCCTCAGGCAGTAGCACAAAACTGATAATACTGAATCAGACCAGTTATACAAACTGATACAGATATTCAGTTCTATTTCAGTCAAGGAAATTAATTATCAAGCACTATATACAACAGGCAACTGATCCAATACACCCATTTTATGACCCTGCCTGACATGAAGTTCTACTTAGAACTTCCATCAGAGGCATCACTCACAGCTGTTATTTAAAGGAAAATTGAGTTTTTTTTTACTGTTACATTAATGAACTAATGATTTACATTGAATCACAGAAGCGTATAGTAAAAGATAGTCACCATTTGAGAAAATGCTGGAAAATCTCAGCAGGTGTGGCAAAGAGAAAAGAGCTGACAATGACCTGCTGTCAAAGCTCAAAGACATAGAAAGTGGGAGATGTTTGTCCTGTAGGGTGAGGGAATGAATGATGAGTCATAGCCAGATAAACAAGGGGAAAGACTGCTAATGGCAGTCTCCAGAGAGAACAGAAGATGTGAACGGCCAAACAGCAGAGAAGCTGAAATCAGAGAGTAAGCTGTGACATGAAGATGTGGCGGGGGGGGAGAGCAGATTTGAGGGGGGTGTGATTGGGTGGAGATGGGATTTTTAAATGGACACAGTTTCAACGAAAATAACTCAGGTTACAGGCAGACTTACTTTGTTATTGTCCCATCAATATCGGATATAATAACTTTATCATCCCAGTTCCAGAGGTAAATGGTACCTTCACATCGACAAGTTCCCTGATACTGAGTTGTCACGCTGAACACTGCATTATTTGGACCTTCCTTTAGATTTAAGCTTTTCTGAAAGTACAGGAAACAAATATACATTAAGAATAATTCAATGCTAAAATTTAACACTTCACTACAAATGAGCATCAACTGCCGGAATTGCTTTGGGCAGGATTTAGCATCAGTAGCAGGCATCTGGAAGCAGCTTAGAATCAGCAGTCTTTTACATTCAATATTAAACTTGAAGCTGGGATTGAAACATTTAAATTCTGCAGTTGGTGTCAGTTCAATGTTAAGGCTTTGGCCTGAGTCAGTAGATTCAGTTCAGATTTAAACTGTGAAGGAACAGTGAATGTCAATCACTTGGTTGACAGCTGCCCACAGAACGTGTGCAGGCTTTCGAATTAAGACTTGTTGACATCCAGTTTCTGGCCCAGGGGGAGGATTCTGTGGTGTCAGTGATTCGGAGAAGCAGCAATGTGTCGTCTGACCAGACTGAAGACTCCTCAGAGACACAGGACTGGATTTTCAATGCAGGGTTTGGAACCCTGCACCCAGCTGAGTTCCAAATCCCAAAATAAGTTATTTTGCTCTGGCCATTGTCAAATAGCCTAATTAGACAAGTGAGAGTTCCAAGTCCAATTAATAGCATTGAGAATGTCCAGGAGCTGCCTGCCTGGTGTTAGTGGCAAGGCAAGCAGCAGCCATGTTGGTTGCCATACCTTTCTTGGCAGAGAGAACAGACAGTTCCCTAGAGCAGCGTCAAAGGCAATGGCAAGGGGGACACACAGGCAGGATTACAGAGCAGGAGATCCAGAAAAGATAAATTATAAACCAATGTGTTGTAAGGGTTTTGGTAGCCAGGCAGTAGTGAACTAATGTGAACCAGAGAGTTCAACTTTGCCGAACTGAGCTTTACAAGTTGCAAAGGAGAATGGACAAATCCCTTCGTGAGCTCCTTAATGTGTTCATGGAACTGTTAATTAGTGGCAACCACATTTCCTGCTCCTCCGCCGCCAGTTGAAAATTGGAATCTGCCCTGGAAGTGTCTGGAATCAGGGACAATGACCCTGATTTCCCACCACCACCCCCACCAACACTTTCAAAATCTGGCCCACAGAATCTAAACTTCGAAGTACAAGCCAAAAATTATAAATTAGATTTAAATCATGTGCACAAAGTGAAATAAATATTGTGAAAGGAGAGATTGAAAAGTATGAGAGAGAGAAAATTTTTTTTTTTAGTCTCCAAATCTATTAGGTTCTGATGAAATAAAAATTCTAAAATTAAACTTTCAGGGTCAAAGACATTATTTGGTAATAATTTGAACTCATCGCTTATATTTAAATACACTGGCCCTAATCTTTTCCAGTATGGTAATTGCACATATAATTGCAAGCACCATGACTTAATGTCCTTACGTTGATTTCAAAGCTGAAGCGATTGGGGAAATATGGTTATTGCACAGAGGAGCAGGATAACTGACTGCAACTCTCAGCACTTAATGGTGCATATGCTTGCTCTTTAATTCATAATAATAGTATGCATTTTTTTGCTTCACCTTTATTCCCAATCTAAATCCAGACATGCAAGTGAAGCCACTTAAAATTCCTTGCTATTATTTGAAGATTTCACCTAGCGTTCTTTCAGCATTTATCCCCTAAACCAACATTGCTGTAAGAGCTTTCTGGTCATTTATCCTACTGTTATATGGGTAACGTTACTGTACACAAACTGGCTGCTGCTTTTCCCCAAATTACAACAGTGATTACATTAGTGACAACTCTTTTTTTGTGAGGCACTTTGGGATGTCTTCAAGTTACGAAACATACAATACAAATGCCAACTCCTTCTTTATCACCCAAACCAATGAACTGTGCAAATAAACGTTCAAGGCCACGGCAAATATGAAATATAAAAACAAATTAATAACTTATTTCACGATTTACATCACAACGTGGTTGAAGCAGGAGTTTAAGAACTATTTGCTTACTAGTTTTTCTGAGGATAGCCTCAGAGATTTTTTGTATGTCGCTGTACTGTTTTGACAAGGGGAATCTCGACATTTAGATCCTGGCTTTGGACGGTCCTTGATGGTGCTGAAGTCATCATCACTAGAAGTTAATTCTTCTTTAGGCCTGTTCCACAGATAGATAATGGGAGTATTAAATTGTAATCAACTAACAACATTGGACATGTTAATGCTGTCAGACATCTGATTAGAATATTCATACTAAAATATAGTTTAGGTTAATATGCACACCACCAACTACAAATTGTGCACTGAAAATAAATATAACTTGTGACTGATCTGTTAACAACTCCATTTACCAGCCTTTGTTCCATATTCTAGAGATCACATCTAACAAAAAAGTTATCAATCCCGATCTTCAAAATTTCAAATGATTCAGCATCTATAGCCTTTTGGGTGGAACATGATCCAGTTTTTACTCCTAAGCTGCCTATGTCTAATTTGAAGATTTAGCCCTCTTGCTTTGGATTCACTAATCAGGAGAACCAGTTCCTCTCCACCCAATCAAATCTTCTTTGCATTTTACCACCTTGATTATTGAAATATCTGAACTCAGAATAAAGCTAGGATTCCACAACTATATTTATAAATTGATCTCTACAGTGAGGTATTAATCTGCAATCCCATTCGCACAACTTATCGTGCGTTCCAATTTAGTGTCATCTACAAACTTAGATATACAACTCCCGATTGCTTCACATAAATCATGAGTAAACATGATGAAAAGCTGAGGGTCCAAAATAGATCCTTGGTGCATTCAGCCATTCTGTAATACAATTAAGATGCACAATCAAAATATGGCTGCAGGTCATTTCCAACATGCCTTGCATTTGCACTTTGAACTGACCGTTCAAAATCACTGGCCCTTAACCTGCCCGGATGAAATTCAGCTGCAGTTTTGAAGAACAATTTACGCACTGCTGTAAATTAGTCTTTTAACTTGTTGGTTTATCTGCACAATAGTCTACAATAAATAGCTCACACTCGAACTCTTCAAAGCATCTCCACCACCTGCAGTACTCGCAACATCATCTGGATATGCGCAGGTGCAACAATACTTAAGAAATTCAAGATCATCATCTGGGACAGACCACCTGCATGATGCACCTGCCAATATCCATATGTCTTCGAGCACAGGCTCATTATGAGTACAATATGTATTGCATACAATTGACTTAACAGTTTAAAACAGCCTTAACTTTTGTTGAGGTTTTAAAAGCAAGTTGATGCTTGAATTTTACCTGCAACTTTCCAGTAAGATAGCTTGTTTAGCTTCACTTCTTTCATTCTGTTCTTCACCTTTTTTGATACTAGATTCTGGCTGAAAAATAAAAACACTGCATCAAAGCCCCGCAGATGCTCAAAACCAAGCTGTGAAATAGCAAAACTACTCAAGGTCATGTCAGCTGAAGTTAAGCCTGTACGTCAAAGGCATTTAAAAAAATCCAACTAAAACATGTATCACCTTTTTATACAAAATATCCCCTTTTGTTCTGCATCTCTTTTCTTATATTATTTAAAATTGTAATGTGGACAGGTGGCACACTGGCACAGTCATTACCATTGCTACCTCACAGTGCAAGGGATCCAGATTCAAATCCTGGCTTGGATCACTGCCTGTGTAGAGCTTACACATTCTCCTGTGTGGGTTTCCTCCCACAGTCCAAAGATATGCGAGTTAGGTTGATTAGCATGCTAAATTGACCTAAGTGATAGGAGGACTAGCAGGGTAAATAAGTGGGGCTACAGGGATAGGGACTTGGTGGGATTGTAGTCAGCGCAGACTCAATGAGCCAAATGGCCTCCTTCTGCACTGCAGTGTTCTATGATTCTAATGATCAGATTCGTTCTCAAATGAACTGAGGATGTGATAGAAACAAATTTCTCTGATTGGGGAATTCCAAGCAAGAGGGCAATCTAGTCTCCATTGGCACTATTAGCTGTCCATAGAAGACATGCTGACTCAGAATCAATATATTATTATGTGACCACAAATAGATTTCCATAGATCACCACCATCTTAATTATATTGCTGTTCTTTCTGTGGTTTGTTCTCACTTTAATAAAGTAAATAACTAGTAAAGCATACCTCTTTTGCTGCAGAGTTCTTTCTACGCCAAGAGAACCACCATCCACCAGTCTTTTTTGGCATCTTTTCCTTTACCAGCTTATCTATAGTAGCCTATAGTGAAGAGGAATAGCAACTTAAGAATCAAATCACAAGAATGTAGTCATTAATCTTCTTAATCAAGTTTCTATATTTCTTCTCACCAAAAACATATTATCCTAATCTTACAATGCATCAACAAGTTGTCATGTCAAGAAGGTACGGGGAAAAAAAATCTTCTCTTCCATATTCTGTTTAAATTCTGTTTCATTTCAAATGGACAATTGCTATGCTGATAACAGTCAGCAGCTGGTCACATGCAGACAGTTTGGAAAGATTCTAAGCCATTCCAATGGACAGAGATTAATCCAACAACCTCCTGTATTTTTTTTATTCAATCATGGGACATGGGCTTCACTGGCTGGCTAGCATTTGCCCATTCCTAGTTGCTCTTGAGAAGGTAGTGGTGAGCTGCCTTCTCGACTCACTGTAGTCCCTGTTCTGTGGGCTGACCCACAATGCTGTTAGGGAGAAAATTCCAGGATTTTGACCTAGCGACTGAGACGGAATGACGATATATTTCAAAGTCAGGATGTGAATAACTTGGAGGGGAATTTGTAGGTGGTGGTGTTCCTAGGTATCTGCTATTCTTGTCCTTTTAGATGGAACCGGTCATGAGTTTGGAAGGTACTGTCTAAGATCTTTGGTGCATTCCTCCAGTACATCTGTATATGGTACACATTGCTGCATCAGTGCTAGAGGGAATGCATATTTGGGGATAGGGTGACAATCAAGCAAGCTGGTTTGTCCCAGATGATGCCAATCTTCTGAATGTTACTGGAGCTGGGTTTGGGAAACACATCACAGCCCAATTCAACAAGGGAAAGGATGCCAAGGGAGGGAAAAAATTAAATTAGAAATCAAAACCATCGCTATCACGAGCAGAGGAAGGAAACACGGGCGGCATGGTGGCACAGTGGTTAGTACTGCTGCCTCAAAGCTCCAAGACTCAGGTTCGATTCCAACTTGAGTCACTGTCTGTGGAATTTACACGTTTTCCTTGTCTCTGTATGGGTTTCCTCTGGTTTCCTCCCACAGTCCAAAGATGTGCAGGTTAGGAGAACAGGCCATGCTAAATTCTCCCTCAGTGTACCCAAGAAGGTGCTGGAATATAGTGATTAGGGGGTTTTCCACAGTAACTTCACTGTAGTATGAATGTAAGCCTACTTGTGACTAATAAATAAACTTTTACTTTAACAGTAAAAGTAATTCAATTCACCTCACCTTGATATACATAACGTTATAATCAGGGTATATTTTAATTTGAAATTATTACTATTTAAGAGCACAACTGTAAACAAGTTCAGGGAAATATTTCAAGAAGAGACAAGAACATTACTTAAAGTATCAGCTAAACTACTGTGACACTTGCATCTGGATGCTACAAAAAGCTCAAAGATTTATAAAATGGCCATCACAATGGCAGCCAGCAGTGCTATTTACCTGGTTAGCAGCTTTGAACATTTGGGGATTAGTCTATACCTGAAAGTGCAACCTGTGCTCACCACAGATGCTGCCTGAGTTCAGCATTTCCAATATTTTCTGTTTTTTCTAAATTTCCATCATCTGCAGTTTCTTTTGTTTAAAAAATTGAGACAAGTTCACTTAAGAGAAGAAAAGCGGCAAAGAAAGCTAGTTCAGGTAATTATGTTGATATTCTGCAGTATGAGTTGCCTCTTTGCTGAAAAATGTTTTAATGAGCTATGTAGAACTGATCATGTTTCACCGCTGATCACAGAGAGGAAGCTAAATCCTAGAATTGATCTCTGAAAATGCTGAATTAGTTGATCTCAGGCAATGTAGCATAACAACTGTTCAAGAATTAAAGGGAGAGTGAAGAAAACATAGATTTTCAGAGGCACCTGATCACTACCTAGTGGCCACTGTTGGCGATGCAGATACCAACTCTGGGTGAGGGAAGAGACAACAGCACATGCCATAATCAAATCACTTATCAATCTTCATTATTTAAACGCTCTGATTAATCAATTCAGAAGGATGTATTCAAGAGCCACTGGCACAGGAAGAACTATCTTTTAATATTGGTTACTGTCTTCAGGAGCAAGAAATAATTTTACTTAGAACATAGAACATTACAGCACAGAACAGGCCCTTCGGCCTTCGATGTTGCGCCGACCAATATAAAAAGCAATGCCCCTCCAAACTAAACCATTCCCTTCTCTTCCATATACTTATCAACTAACCTCTTAAACGCCACCAAACTTGGCGCATCTACAACCGCTGCAGGCAGGGCATTCCACTCCCGAACCACCCTTTGGGTAAAGAACCTGCCTCTGATATCCGTCCTATAACTATCACCCCTTAATTTAAAGCTGTGTCCCCTCGTGCTAGCTTACTTTCCATTTACTTGGGAAGTAAATTCTGAGAAATGATAGCTAATAGGTATAAAATTGACTAAATCGGAAAATACATAAATCGTCTTGCTGAACCAGAACATCTTGCCAACTATATAACACGTACCTTAGGTAAGTTCTTCTGAAAAGCTTGAATGCAGAGTATCATCGGGGCAGCAACTGCCCAGTTGTAATATCTACAACAGAACATATAGAGCTTTTTACACCAGTATAAATAACTCTAACTTAAAATATTAATTTACTGCTCTCACCTCCAATTTGAAATTAATGGCCACTTTTAGCAGGGCAAAAAATGTCATTTATATTCCTTCTGAACAAATTTAGCTTTATTTCCACTTCAATATTAATTTGCAATGTGAAAAGCCTAAAAACATTTTAATTGAAAAAGTCCTATGTAAACTAAGTTCTTCTTTCCTATTCCACAGAGAGGAACATAGGAATCAGGAATAAAATAAGCAATTGAGCATTCTGAACCCACTCACCATTCTACATGATCATGGCTGATCTCTATCTCATCCAAATTCAATTCCCTCCCTTCTCCCCATAGCCCTTTACCCTGCTTTTGATCAAATATTTATCTATCTCTTTCTTGAATCCAATGATTGATTCAGCATCCACTGCATTCCGAGACAGCGAGTTCCATAGGTTTACAACCCTCTGCGAGAAAAAGTTTCTCCTACCTGTCTTGGACCACCCCTCTCTTACTCTACAACTATGAGTTCTTGTCCTAGACTGTTATAGAAAGGGGAAGTTTTAACATTTACATATCAAACGCATTCAGTATTTTATATACATCAAATCTCCCCTCATTCTTCTACACTCTAGTGAGAACAAGCTCAAGCTACTTAACCACTCCTCATATTTAAAACCTGGAATCAATCTAGTGAACCTCTTCTGAACCATCTGCAGTGCCACCACATTCTTCCTCAAAGGTGACCAAAGCTGAACCAAATATTCCAAGTGTGGTTCAGAAATGGCTTATACAACTGGAACAACACTTCTCTACTTACTCTCTAGAATCTTTGCAATAAATGCCAAGGTATCATTTGCCTTCCTTATCATGTCCTGCACCTGCATATCCACCTTCTGAGACTCACGCACAAGGGCACCCAGATCCTCAACACGGATGCCTTTTGAATTTGTTTCCTATTTAAATAATAATTTGCCTTTTTATTTTTTCTGCCAAAGTGGACAACCTTGCATTTATCCATATTAAACTCCTTCTACCAGATTCTGTACCATTCCCGTAGCCTGTCAATATCCATTTGTAAACTTTTTATCCCCTCACCATAGCCTGCTCTCCCATCTATTTTTGTGTTGTCAGCAAATTTCACTATGTTACATTGTTCTTGCTTGCAGATCATTGGTACAGATTATAAATAATTGTGGTCTGAGAACTGAACCCACTAATTACAGATTGTCAACTGAAGGAGGACCCATTTATTCCAACCTTCTGCTTTCTATCAGTCAGCCAATCCTCAATCCAAGCCACTACTTTACCTCCTGGGTCAGTCGTTTGTGCGACACCTTATCAAATGCCTTTTGGATATCCAGATAGACCATATCCACAGAATCCCAGCTATCTACCTTGCTGGTTACATCCTCAAAAAACTCTAGCAGATTCGTCAAACAAGACTTGCCCTTCACAAAATCGTGTTGACATCGGTGAATTTAGTTTTGCTTTTCCAGATGCTCAGTCACCCCCCCCCCCCTTAAGAACTCTCTCCAGCAACTTTTCCACCACAGAAGTCAAGCGGACTGGTCTATCGTTCCTCAAATTTTGCCTCTCTCCTTTCTTGAATAAAGATGTCACATTAGCATGTTTCCAGTCCACTGGTATCTTTTCAGAATCCAGGGACTTTTGGAGCTGGGATTCTATTAGCTGATTCACACACGTGATACAGTTGAGGGGACTTTTTTTAATTACATGAATGACTCTCTCATCAAGACCTGGTATTGACAGCATGTGCTGGCAACGGAAATCGACATATTCCCAACAAGAAACTCAGCCTGCCATTTTGAATGATTTACATTACTAAACAGCAATTTTATGAATTCAAGATTGTTTGTTTGACAATTTTAAAATTAGATGATTAGCATCTCGAGTCTCCTGATTACTGTGCTAGTCTTTAGAATACTATATGTAGCATGACGATGGTTATGGGTTTACTGACTTTTATCCTGTTACCCCAGAATTAGTTCAAAATCCAAGCTTTACAATGAAATAAATAGAGCTGACTCAAATTAAGAATCACAGTAAACAATGAGAGAAACTCAAAATAAGCAGGGAACAAATCAGGATGAATTAAAGAAAATTGAAAACCAAACTTGCGAATAATCAGAATAGCTGTCTCACTACTAAAACAAAATCAGGTAATTACAAGACATCACTTAGCACATGCAAAGTGCGAAGGCAGGTTTGGACGCATCAGCTGACTGATTCATTCTGTAATGCCAGCGTTTTGTTTTCCCCCTTTAGGTTTTCAGTTATTACAGAGATTTTATTTTATTTCATTCATACCCAATCAGGATATACATAATGTGCTTTAAATTTTAAAATTGACATACTATTTAAACCAATTTTCACATTTTATTGAGCACTCAATCATTTTGGGAAAACAAAGTTATGGAGCTAAAATTATGACATATTGTATAATAGTATGTATTGCAGCAGAATTTATGAACTTACTTTTTATTGATTCCAATAACCAAATTTGGATCATCAATAATTCCAGGATTTTCAACCAGGTCCTGGAAGGTGACCATGTGCTGCATAAATTTTCCTGTGGTATAATTAATAAATAACCACTCTGTTAAGAATGACCATCACACTTGCACTGACATCTTCAACTCAACACAAACATCATATTGAATGGTCATTCAGAACTTCAACAGCTCACCAAATGTACAAACACGTAACAAAGTCAATTAATGTTTCTTCAAAGAAAAATATATCATTCTGATTCATTCATTTGGGGATGCTGTTAGTAAAATTATTGCTAGAAAAACAGTCTATTTTCTCATGTTCAAATTTAAATTGTATTTACATGATCCTGGATACTTTGTTAGAACAGATAAAGCTCAAAGTCAGAATGGCATGGGGTTTGGAGGGGAATCTGAAGCAATAGTGTTATCATGTATCTGCTATCTTGCTAGACAACGGAAGTGATTGCTTTAGAAGGTGCTTAAAAAAGGGATTGCTGCACTACATCTGGTGGATGGCATACACTGCTGACACTACTCACCAATGGTGGAAGGAGTGAATATTTAAAACGATTAGGTGGCAGCTGCTTCTTTTTCCTGAAATAGTATCAAACATCTTCAATATCATTGGATCTACACTCCTCCAGGCAAATGGGGAGCTTTCCCTCCGATTCCCACTGATTTCAATTTTACTAGGATTCTTGATACACCCAAGTCAAATGTTCCTTGGGCACCAATGGCAGTCACTCTCACCTCATGTCTTGAATTCAACTCTTTTTTCCATGTTTGGTTCAAGTCTGTAACGAGCTCTAGAATCGACTGGACCTGGCAGAACCAAAGTTCAGCATCCTTGTGCGCGCTATTGCTGTGTAAGTGTGGCTAGATATCACTGCTGATTTCATTACTTTACTGATAATCAAGAGTAGGCTGGCTGCTTTAAGTGGACAGGACATATCTCAGCATCTTTCCAAGTTGCTGGATAGATCCCAGCTTTGTAACTGCATTGGAACAATCTGGCTCAGGGCATGGCTGGTTCTGGAGCAGTGGTCTTCAGTACTCCTGCAAGGGTGCTATCGGGGCCCATAACCTTTGCTGTATTGTGTCTTTAGTTGTTCCTTGATATCTTGAGTGAATTAAAGTGGTTGGAGACTGGCATTTCTGATGTTGTGGAGTTCCCGAGGGAGCCAAAATGGATTATCTACTCAGTATAGTTGCAAATGCTTCAGCTTTGTCTTTTGCATTGATGTGGTGTGCTTCCTCCGTTATTAACAATGGAGATATTTGTGAAGACTACTCTTCCAGTTACTGTAGTTATTTAAGTATTCACCACCGTTCAAGAGTAGGTGTGGCAGGACAGCACAACTTTGATCTAATTTGTTGGCTGTGAGATTGTTCACAGTCTATCACAAGCTGTTTCCGCTCTTTAGCATACTTATTGCTGTGATTGCAGTTTCACGAGCATGGCATCTCATTTTTATGTATGCCTGGGACTGCCTTTGGCATCAGCTCCTGCAATTTTCACTGGACCAAGGTTGATCCTTTGGCTTGCTGGTAATGGCTGAGTAAGTGATTTGCCATGAGATTAAAGGTTGTGGTGCATGTAATTTTGCTGCTGCTAGCTCACAATTCATCATCTTTTGAGTTGCTAGATCTGTACTGAATACAGCCCAATTAGTGCAGTGGTAATGTCACACAAAACTATGGACAATATCCTCAGTGTGAATATGGGATTTCATCTCCAAAGGTCACTCCTACAAAAAGTGTCACGGACAGATGCACCTGCGATAGGTAGACTAGTGAGGAAAAGATCAAGCAGCTTTTTTGCTCATTTCTTCCAGCACCGCCTGTCACAAGCCCAATTTAGTGTTCTTCTGAAACTGGCCAATTCAGACAGCTACCATGCCATTCTTGATGGTGACCACTGAAGTCACCCACCCAGGTTACATTCTGCGCCCTTGCTAATCCCAATGCTTTTTCAAAAATGGAGGACTACTGATTCATCAACTGAGGAAGGGCAGTTGGTGGTGATTAGCAGAAAATTTCATTGTCTACGTTTGACCTGATGCCATGAAACTTTACAGGATCTAGAGTCAACATTGAGGATTCTTAGGGATTATATCACTGCGCTGGTGGGACAAAACATACTCAGGTTTGGTGATGGACCAGACTGGGAATTTGGCTGTAAGTATTATTCGGTGAAAATTACAATGTCAGACCGTCACTTGATTATTTGTGGAACAGTTCCCCCAATTTTGGCTCGAGTCCTCAGGTGATAGTACAGCTGACTTTGCAGGATTGACTGGGCAGGGTGCACTCTGGCCATTTCTGGTGCCTCAATCAATGCCCAGTTTTATCTTTCAACTCTCCGGTAGTGGTTTAACATAACTGAGTGGCTAGTTTGGCCATTTGAGAGGATAGTTAAGAGTAGCCACATTGCTGCAGATCTGAGGTCACATCTAGGCCAGGCTAGCCTGAAGGACATTAGCGATCCATGTGCTTCTTTTTAGGAGAATTAGGTAGTTTGATGGTTACCATTAGTGAAACTGGCTTGTAGTTCAGAATTAAATCCCATGAGGCTGGGGATTGGAAATACTCTGTTGATTGATTAGTTGGGGATTGCAGGGTTCATTCCATGCAGGAAGTTGGAAGTGATTTTATTTCTTCTAACTCTTTCAAACTAACCTTTGATATAAAGCTGACAGAACTATTTGAAGCTAGCAATTTAAATCACTTGTTGGATGGTTCCCAGTGCAACTCAGTTGTCCATGAGAAACTAACACTATTGGATAAGTGCTGTGTCAAGCCTTAGTTGGGAACATTGGACAGGGATTCTCCAGCGTTTCTCTGGGATACTCCAAGTCTGACTCTGGGGACTATGTTATCTAAACGCAGCACAAGGAGATTGTCATCGACTTCAGGAAGGATAGTGGAGAACATGCCCCTGGTTGAAAGTTTCATGTTTTTAAGTATCCAGATTACCAACAATCTGAACTGGCCGCCCCCACCCCCCATGCTGACATTATAATTATGAAAGCCCATCAACACCTCAACTTTCTCAGATAAGAAAGATAAGGAAATTTGGCATGTCAGCTACGACTCCCACCAACTTTTACAGATGTACTATAGAAAGCATTCTTTCTCGTTGTTTCACAACTTGGTATGGCTCCAGCTCTGCCCAAAATAACAAGAAACTACAAAAAGTCGTGAACGTTGCCCAATCCATCATGCAAGCCAGCCTCGCATCCATTAACTCTGTCTACGCTTCCTGCTGCATTGGCAAAGCAGCAAGCATAATTAAGAATAGCACAGACCCCAGACGTTTTCTCTTACACCTTCTTCCATCGGGAAAATGATACAAAAGTCTGAGGTCACGTACCAAGTGACTCAAGAACTACTTCTTCCCTGCTGTCATCAAGCATTTGAATGGACCTACCTCGCATTAAATTGATCTTTCTCTACATCCTAACTGTAACTGTAACTCTACATTCTGTACTCTCTCATTTCCTTCTCTATGAACACTATGTTTTATCTGTACAGCGCGCAAGAAACAATACTTTTCATTGTTTACTAATATGTGATAATAATAAATCAAATCAAACAATGAATATATAAGTACCAAAATGCCGAAGACACAGCATAAACATTCTTAAGAGAAAAAGAGACAAAATAACACTGAGTGATCAATAGCCAGGCATAATTGTTATCTTATCCAGCACAATTCATAATATTAGAATTCTCCAAATGAACAATCTTAAATCTTTGTATTCCAATTCAATTTACCTTGGGAAATCTCATTGTTATCACTGAGACCACCACACAGAGACAGATTTACATCCGGTAGTTCGCTAGCTGAATCAGACAAATATTCCGTGCCGCTATCTGCACCTGCACTTCCTACTGATTGTGGAGATTGCGACTCTGAATGTGTACCAGGATCGTTCAACTGCTTAGAACCTGAATCCTGTTCACTGAAAAGGAAGCAGCAACATTTAGGTCCAGCTGCAGACAAAATAAATAAAACCAGAAAAGTAATTCTGATGAAATGACAAATTGCATTATCAATCAGCAAATTCAATTGTAATATATCACATGATAATACTTGGAACATTACAATTTAATTTTATACATCTTACAACAGTGACATCAACATCATCTAAAAACTAAAGATCAGAGTTATCATGTTATAAATGGAATGCAACACTGCTATGCACTAATCATACATCCTACGATTACCCTTCAAAATAAACCAAAGCAACCAACAGCAGAACGCACCTCAACAACCCGCATCCCAGTTACAGTAGTACCACATTATTTTGTACTGGTTCTTCACCTTTATCAAATTGATACAATCAAGCTCCAAGAAACATAGACAAAGCAGCAGAGGTTCAGAGAGAATCCATAAAACAGCAGGGATTCAGAGAGAGAAAGCCTATAAGGCATTGGGAGTGCAAAGAGAGAGAGAGAACCCATAAAACAACAGGAGTTCAGAGAGGGAGAGACCATAAAGCAGCAAGCGTTTGGAGAGAGAAATTGAGCCTATAAAGCAGTGGAGAGGGAGAATCCATAAAGTAGTGGATTTGAGAGAGAGAGAGAGAGTGTGTGTGTGTGAGCGAGCAAGAGCCCATAAAGCAGTGGAGACAGAACCCAAGAAGTAGAGAATTTGAGAGACAGAGAGAGAGAGGGAGACCATAAAGCAGCAGAGGGAGTGAGCTCAAAGGAGTGGGAGTTCAGAGAGAGAGCCCAAAAGATAGAGGAGTAGGTTCCAGCCACTCGGTCCATTGAATCTGCTCCACTGTTGAATCATGGCTGATAGGTTTCTCAGTCCCAGTCTCCTGCATTTCCCCATAACCCTTGATCCCCTTATCAATGAAGAACCTTTCTATCTATCTTAAATGTACTCAATGACATGGCCACTACAGCCTTCTATGGCAAAGAATTCCACAGATTCACCACCTTTTAACTGAAAAAATTCCTCTTCATCTCAGTTGTAAGTGTTATCTCTTTATCCCTCGGATCCTAGTTTCTCTTACAAATAGAAAGATCTTCCTGATTCCACTCTATCTAGGCCTCTTAGTATTCTACGTGTTTCAGTGGGACCCCCTCCAAACCTCCCCACCCCATATCCTTTTAAACTCCATTAAGTACAGAACCAGAATCCTCAAATGCTCCTCCTAAGTTAAGCTTTTCATTCTCGCAATTGGAGTTACTAACCGAGAATTATGTGAGCAGCACTTCAAAAAGGTGGTCATCTCCATCTTAGTAGTACATAGGCAAATAGGTAATGGGTAGCCACTAGAGTATCTCAGAATATGGCAGTAGCCTTGAGGCTACTGTATTTGCTAACCACTGTTCCATTCTAAATACCAGTTAGTGAAATGTTCCTTGAAGGACTGTAGCAAGAGACAACTATGTGGCACCAAGGGTGGCTCAGCTGCAAAGGAGGAGAGAAGAAAGTGTTATAGTGATAGGATATTCCATAGTTAGGAGAGCAGACAGGCACTTCTGCAGCTGTAGATGTGACTCCAGAATGGTGTGTTTGCTCTGTGGTGCCAGGGTCAAGAATGCCTGCAGGACATTCTTTTGGGGGAAGTAAACAAGAAGTTGTAATTCTCATTGGGACTAATGGCATAGAAAAGGGAAAACAAGACCCTAAGAGCAGATTTAGGGAGTTAGAAAGGGAACTAATAAGCAGGACTTCAAAAGCAGTAATCTCAGCTTCACTTCCAGTGTCCGGTGATAATGAGCATAACAATAGGAACACTGAACAGTTCAACACCTAATTGGAGAAATGGAGAAGAGAGGGATTTACATTTCTAAGACATTGGAGTCAGTTCATAGGATTTTCTTCATAGAATTTAGAATGCAGAAAGTGGCCAATCAGCCTATCGAACCTACACTGACAACAATTCTGTCCAAGTCCTATCCCTGTAAACCCACATATTTACTCTCCTAATCCCCTGACACAGACAATCAACCTAATCTGCACATCAGAGAAAACTGGTGCAGACACAGGGAGAACATGCAAACACCACACAGATAACCAAGGCCAGAATTGAACCCAGTTCCCTGGTGCTGTGAGGCAGCAGAGCTAACAACTGTGCCCACCTGCCCAAAGTCTTGGACAGGTGGGACTTGTACACGAAAGATGGGTTACACCTTGACAAGACTTAACTAACATTCCAAATTCAGGTGGAATTTGGTGAACAGGAATACATAAAAGCAGACATGTGCATACCATATAATTCTGCTATTAAGAAAAATGCTTACCAAGCAATGTTCAAAGCAGCCATGACTGTTACATTTTACATGACTGTTAAAAAGTTTATATATTCTGGTTAAATGGGAAATGTGCAAAACTTATGAACCAAAATGAAGAATCAGGATACTCAAATAGCAAATTACATTACTGATATCATTAATGGCTTTTTTAATGTTCTAATAGTATATCAGATATGAGCATGATAAAATTTATCAGAAAAGCACCATCTTTCATAAGAAAGATAAGGAGCAGGAGAGAAGCTACCTATATGTCAATGTAAAGTGTCCTCAACAGTCACCACACACCCAAATAACATGGCAAATTTCAAAATGGACAAGATTTTTGAGAATCACGAAAACAGAAATGACACGGATGTAGACCTCAGAGTGAGGAAGACATTTCCGACTAGTCTCCATTGAGAGAATGGAGGAAGAAGAAAAAGCTTGCAGCCTTAACAGGGTTTCACTAGAAATGTACTACACCTTACAAAGAAACAACAAAAACCAGCTAAAAATCTTTATATTCTTGTGCTGCTTTTGGCACGTCTCCTACACCTCTCATGGAATAAGACTTCCAAATATACAAGACCCTTAATTGACTTTTGCTGTAACAGTAAGATAACTTTGGTCATCTGCAACTTCCAATTGCAGATTCAATCATTTCTTCCACTTTTTTATTTCACCCTATGCTTAGTTCACAGACACCTTCCTCAATCAATACTGCTTACTCTCTCTTTGTGTGCGTTATTTCGACATTCTCTACATTTGGCTATTAATTATTCAAAACAGAGTATAGGATTCAAGGAAGTCAAAGGGGTGTGGGAGTAGGGAGGAAAGCAGAGTCAAGAACACAATCAAATCTGCCTTGATCTTATTGAATGGCAGAGCAAGCCTGAGGGCCAAATGGCCTATTCCTGCTCCTAATTTAATGTTTGTAAAATACACGTAATGGTCTTAGGAAGTGGCAGTTTAGAAAATCAAGAGGGCATCACCCTTCTGGTCAACTTAATTATCAGGACACTATACATAAAAGGATATGCAGCAGAATGAATTTATCAAAAACACGTTTGATTTTTCAGACCAAAACTTCTGAATCATTTAGTAATACTTCAAATTGTAGAATAACACTTTCCAGTTTCTTCCAGCTATGAGTACGCCCTTCACTTCCACAGTTCCCAAACCTTCAAGGTTTCATTCTTAACAATTTTCAATTTATTTTTGAATCTGTTGCCCTTGACATTTCATTTCCTTTTTAATCTCCTCTCTTTCTTTAACCTGCTCTTTCCTATTTCCTCTTGAGAAACTGAAGAGTGATATTTAGTACAATGTACAGTGGTCTCATAGTTCATTCTATTGTCTGACAATCAGGATAGCCCCAGGTAATCAGGTTACACATTATATCAGTATTATTTGCTTAGTCAACAATGTGAAAGAACTATAAACGAGTAATTTTTATTTCACAAAATTACTTCCTGCCCCTACAATAGAAAACATAAGGAAGCAGAAGAATATTTTCTTCAATATTTTTACATAGAACAGATTTGCTGGTTAGAAATAACAGGCCCAATTCATATACTATTATCAGGCTGCAGAATCCTATCACTAACTTTCTTTTCCTACTGCCAAGACAGTACCTCTTTGGGAAATACAGAGCAGCAATATTAGGATCCAACTTCTGTAGGTCATCCAAATAAATATCACAAGGACCCAGATGTTGGCTCCTCTTAGGTCCACCTATTCCAGAACACAAAACAATGTAATATTAATGTTCATGTATGTTATTGGTATTTACAATTCTTAAAAATATAAACACAAATGATAGGAACAGAAGTATGATTATTGCAATCCATCATAGTATCTGCCATGATTTTGCTTGAAAAAGTTACTTTTGCCATTGAGATAAGGTTTTAATACTGTAATTGTACAATACCCACCAGAAGTTTAAAATATAATGGCGGTCTACTTTACCTGCTTGCGTATACAAATAAACTTTCTAATTTAAATAAATATTAAATGGATGAATAAATCACAAATTCAAAATATTGCTTTGAATATTACCAAAATCCATTTAAAGTCATAAAGAAAAGGATCAAACACAAAGAGCTATATCACTTGAGCATTGTCAATAAATTGTTTTATATTATAGTATTTTTGATTCAAACTAAGAATTCTGACAGTTTGAGTGCAGATTCATTGAACAGCTTCAACATTTTGCTCTCTGTTAGGATTCTGGGAACACCAGACCTCATTACGTAATTTGTTGGTAGTTGACAGGGTCTCAGCTGAAGCCACGTCCCAACTGTCGGCATATAATGCAAGACTCAATCTGTGTCGGTTCCCAGTTTTGAAAAATCAGAGTTACAACTATAGTTATGT
Organism: Sphyrna mokarran; assembly: GCA_024679065.1. Lineage (NCBI taxonomy): Eukaryota > Metazoa > Chordata > Chondrichthyes > Carcharhiniformes > Carcharhinidae > Sphyrna > Sphyrna mokarran. The sequence continues at coordinate 56,767,711 of JAGIQG010000016.1, read as the reverse complement.
AGCTTTCTATCCAATTTTCTTCTTACTGGGACAAAGAAAGTAAGCGGGCTGATACAATCAAAATCTCTGAAAGACATTTTGTAATGATATATCTGAGGGTGGAACAGGTGAGGTAAAAAAAACAGCAGCGAACAGAGTCATCACAATGGCTTAGAGACATACTAGTCAAAGCAATTGTGCAAATGTATCAAAACCTACCCTCAGTTTTGGGTTGCACATTGACAAGATAAATTGAAAGGAATGCACAAGACAGAAAGAGAGGAGGAATATGCCCTGCAAAGGCATATACATAGGTCAACATATTGTAAAAAAAAACAGTTGCCAAACACTGATGCTTCTCTTATTCCTGTATCTCTTATTAAAATGAACTGGGGCATAATGTAATATTATTGCACTGTTTGCTACCAATAATATACTTTTCCCCCACAGCTTCTCATTCTGTATCACAGCAACTTGAAAATCTTTTTGAATATACAATAGGAAGTCCAGTGAGTACAAGCACAAAAATTAAAATGATCGAAGATAATTTGCTTATTTAGCTACAGTGCAGTTTGTTGCAGTCTATTCACTATTTGCATGGCTTATGTTAATATTAATGCTGTGAAGATTGTTAGTCTGAGGGTAAACTATAACGCTGGGTTTTAGAGATTGGCAGAAACCCAATTCAGGAGGTTAGTTATGTTTGTTTAATAGAATCAGAATAGAAATGGAACCATGAAACAGCATGCGGGCTTACCTAGCTAGAGAACTATGTTGTCTATTTGCTTGCAAAAGCATGTGGTCTCACAGAGGTGTTTTGTTTTTGGAGTTAGAACTAAATTCGCTTAAAAGAATTCAGTGAGCACCTAAAGACTACAGAGATCAATGGCACTTAAAGTTCTCTGGTTTCAATTTGTGTGTGTTTGCTGGGAGAGGTGCTGGTTAGTTTGAAGGTCATATGGTTTGCAGATCACAGACAAACCCTGGGAGCCACTGAGTGCAGTTAGAGCTCAAGAGAAATCTTGGGGAGCAGAGAAGGTGACAGGGGTCATTGATTCAGTACTAAAGAGGGTTAGAGACAGCTACTGTTCTATTAGAGATTTCATCACATAGAATCCCTACAGTGCAGGAGGACGCCATTTGGCCCATCACGTCTGCAGTGACCACAATCCTACCAGGACCTATTCCTGTAACTGCACATATTTACCCTGCTAATCCCCTGACACCAGAGTCAATTTAGCACAGCCAATCAATTTAACCCGCACATCTTTGGACTGTGGGAAGAAACCCACACAGACACGGGCAAAATGTGCAAACTCCACACAGGCAATGACTCAAAGCTAGAATTGAACCCAAGTTCCTGACACTGTGAGGCAGCAATGCCAACCACCATGCCAGAAGGGCTTGAGGAAATTCAAAGGCTAAATTCTATTCTCATCCAATGTTCAGGCATTTTACAGCAAGGTCTGCTGGATAGTCGTTAAAAATAGAAATCCTCTTCTAAGCCCAAGGTGAAACACTTCATTTAGTACAGGTCAGAAATTAAATTTGCTTCTTTTGGTCACAGGGTAATCTCAAGAGAAGCTTTTGATCGCTCTCAATATGCAGTCTTACACCATTGTCATTTATGTGTCTCTGCTTTGAATTTTTCCTACTAATGGTGGAACAACTGCAAAGAGCTAATCAGAGATATTTTATAAGAATTAGATCAATCTTCCAATCCAGTTGGTGTCCTTGTTTACTTCAGCAAATGTGGCTGAGTTCTGTGATAAAAATTTTCATGTAATTGGAGAATGTTTCTGAAAAACGAAGCAGCAACTGCATGCTAAGTTAAAAAAAGGGCTCTCCCAGCCCTTCATGCTAACACTGAATAGCAGTTTCCAAGTGCGCAGTGAAACACTTAGCAAACAAAACCTACTCCTTGCACATGCAATGTGTGGGTAACACCACGGGATTAATAATTACCTGTAAATCGCGGTATCAATTAAGGAAGTCACTGAGCATCCTGTCCATGCTCCTTTTTTCTCAAAAAAGGTAGAAGATACCAAGCTGTCACACCACAGTGTATAAGCTAAAACTAACAGATGAATTTACATGTAGAGTAACACAAGCAGTGAGGCATAAGATATAAGAGTACATTACTCAGAATATAGATTCACTGCAAGGATAACTTAAAAGATATTGACACTTTTCAGAAAGTACATCTTGCACCTTGATAATCAACAGGAATTTTAGACAAAAACACAATAATGATATTCCAGCTACAAAAATTACATTTTTCCCACAAGGTCAGATCTCCAGTAAAAATTAAGAATGTGAGAGCCTTTGACGAAGTTCCAAAACTTTTACAACACAATATGACACGATATTCTGCTCAAGAGAAGCAGTTCACATCTCATCCAGGTCTTACATATTGGCCAACCTAAAATCAAAACGCTGAACTCTCACGAAGTTACAGAGTAATGGTCAGGTCAGGGTCTCACCAACAATTGAACTCCAGTTTTCATTTTCAAGCATGCAAGGAAGACAGCTTCCAAAAGGTGGGGCATTTTCTTTTGTTTACCACAAAATCCAAACCCAATTTTCACATTTTTAAACTCTTCCAGGCTCCAGCACTACAATCTTCAAGAATTTTATGTTCCTTTGATTCTGCTTCCTTGAGAATTCTCACTCTTTACCAGTTGCTGTGCCTTCAGCCACACAGACCCTAGTTTCTGGAATCCCTCCCTGAAAACTCTTTGGCTCTTTCTTCACCTTTAAGCCTCCCCTAGCTCTTTAACCAAGCTTTTAGTCAACCTCCCAATATCTACTTCCTTGACTCGCCATCAATTTTTAATACCCCTGTGGGATACTTCTCTACATACAACTCTCTTTAAATGCAAATTGCTGCTATTATAGATGTTGAAAAGTGATGTGCCCATTATAGGTTATTCATGAATTTGCATTACATTTGGCAAAGAAAAATATTTTTTCTTTTAATTTATTGCAGTAGTTTATTACATCGAAACCTAATGTCAATATCAAAACATTAAACGTAAAATAGCTCTCAATATGTTTTCCTGAAAATAAATATGAATTACATTAGTATGCTTTTTGGCATGATTACTGCTTCATGCTAAGTAAAATGTATAATCTGTAGAAAACCATTCATTTCAAGAAAATATACCCATTATTCAAAAATATATATTTGAGTTTACCTTTCTTTTTATCCACTTCTTCTGTCTTTACACTGGTATCCAAGTTTAATGTCTGCTGGGCTAGACTATTGCTGGTTTCTAAAGTGGCTGGGATTTCAGGTTCGGGCTGGGAAGTGGATTCAAGGATTTCAACACCTTGAGTTTCTGATGTTCTCGTTTCTGTACTTTCTGATGGTGACGTTTGTGTTGCAATATTTGATGCTAAACCCTCTGTCATAACTTCTGTGTCCTCCAGTGACCAAGAGGTGGATTTTAGAAAAGCTGGTTCTACTGTGGACATAACAGTCTGTTCCACGGACGTTTCAAGCAATGCAGGACTTCTTTGAGTTCGAGGCTGAGGTTTGAAAACAGTTATAATATTGCTGACCTCAGACGAGTCACAAGCAGTTGCATCTGCTGCACCACTGTCCATAATGACTCTAAAATGTGTATGTTCAGAAGGTGTGATGGTAGCTACTCTTGGTTGCTCAGACTTTTCCATTTTACTGACCTGTAAGATGAAAGCCATTTCTTTAAGTAGTCATGAAACTGTGGCTGGAACATGCTCCATCAGAAAAATGTTGAAATAGAAGTTAACTTTTAATGTAGAAAATAGGAGGAATAGGCCACTTTGCTCTTTGAGCCTGCTCTGCCAATCAATACAATCAAGACTGATCCTCTATCTCAACACCAAATTTCTACTCTCTCCCCAGATCCCCTCAATACTGTTAGAGTCTAGAAACCTACTTATTTCTTTTTTAAATATATCCCGTGACTTGGCCTCCACAGCCTTCTGTGGTAGAGAATTCCAGAGACTCACCACCCTGAGTGAAGGTGTTTCTCTTCTTAGTTCTAAATGGTGTACCTCGTATCCTAAGTCTATGATACCTTGTTCTAGATCAATGCCCACCATCCACCCCAAGCCAATGGAAATAACATCTTTACATCCCATCTGTCCAGCTTTGTCAGAATTTGCTGTTTCAACTAGATTCCCTCTCATTCTTCTAAATTGTGAATACAGGCCCACTCAACCCAATCTCTCATATAACAATCCTGCCATCCCAGGAATTAGTCTGGTGATCCTGCGCTGTATTCCACTATGGCAAGTACATCCTTTCTTAAATAAGGAGATCGAAACTGCAAACACTACTCCAGGTATGGTCTCATCATGGCCCTGTACAGCTTCAGGAAGACATCCTTGCTCCTGTACTCAAATTCTTTTTCAGTGAACGCCAACAACATAACTTGCCTTCCTAACTGTTTGCTGTATCTGCACACTTGTTTTCAGCGACTGGTGTACTAGAACACCCAAGTTCCTTTCAACATCAACATTTCCCAATTTATCACCTTAGTTTTTGTGCCTGAAATAGATAACTTCACATTTATGTAGTGTATTTGCCCACTTACTCAATTTGTCTAAATCATCTTGAAGCCTCTTAACATCCTCTGCACCATTCACTCCAAGTTGTGTGTAATCAGAAAATTTGAAAGGATTATAATTAGTTTCTTCATCCAAATCACTGATGCACACTGTGAATAGCTGAGGACCAAGCTCAACTCTATGGCACCCATTAGTCACTGCCTGCCATTTTGGGAAAAAAAGATATTCCTAGCGTGTTTCCTGTCTGCTAACCAATTCTTAATCCGTGCCATTATATTACTCCCATTCCCACATGCTTTAATTTTGCACACTAGTCTCTATAGTGAGATATTTCAAAAGCTTTCTGGAAATCCAAATGCATCACATCCACTGGTTTACCTTTATCTATTCTACTAGTTACACCCTCAAAAACCTTCATTAGGTTGGTCGAACATGATTTTCCTTTCACGAATCCATATTGATGTTGTCTAATCCTGTTAATATTTTAAGTGTTCTATTACTGCATCCTTATTATAAACTCTAACATTTTCCCTACTTTTGATGTTAAGCTAACATGGTCTGTACTTCCCATTTTCTCTCTCCCTCCTTTTTTTTAAAAAATACCAAGGTTACATTCACCATCCTCCAATCTGCTGGGACTGTCCCAGAATCTACAGAATTTGGAAGATGACAACCAACTTAACCATTATTTCCATGGCCATCTCCTTTGGTATCTCAGATGATGATTGTCAGGCCCCAGCAATTTATAGGTTTTTGTTAGATTAATTTTTCCAGCACTCTTTTTCTCAGTAGAAAAATTTCCTTTGATTCCTCCATCTCATTTGACACTTGATTCCTTGGCATTGCTGGGAAGTTAGTTCTGTCTTCCTCCACGAAGACAGAACCACAACTGTTGTTTAATTGCTCTGCTATTTCCTTGTTCTCTATCATAAAGTCTTCTGTTTCAGGCTGTCATCTGCTTTCACTAATCTTTATAAATTTTAAAAATGTTTCTAAAACAATACAATTGTTAGTATAAATAAAAATATGTATACTTTTCTTAGGCTTCCTTTCTGTTAATAAAATGCTGTAGATGATTGACACCAAAACATTTGTAAATCTAACACTTCTTAAAAAGTGTAACAATTTTATCAAACAGGATTTGAAAATATTTATGTTAACATAATTAGTCAAATGTTGGTACTTTCCCCACAACGCCAAGGACTTGGATTCAATTCCGGCCTTGAGTGGCTGTCGTGTGCAACCTGCACATTCTCCCCATGATTTTCTCCAGATCTCCGGTTTACTCCCACAGTCCAAGGATAAGCAAGTTAGGTGGCTTGGCTATGCTAAATTTCCCCTCAGTGTCCCAAGATGTGTAGGTTAGAGAGATTAGCAGGATAAATACATGGAGTCGTGGAGATAGGGCTTAGGATAGATGCTCTGTCAAAGAGAAGTGCAGATTTGATAGTCCGAATGGTCTCCTTCTACATTGTAGAGATTCTACAATTCTATAATTAGCCAGTTTCTACGATTCTATAATTAGCAATTTAAAAACACTAAAATCGCTGATAAAAATAGACAACAAAAAAGAAAATAGAAGATATTGCTTTGCATTATTCATCAGTTTTCAATCTGCAACATGTTTGTGAGGTTAAGCTTCAAGACATTGCTTTAAAGAGTTCACAAATTGCTGAGAGCAATCACAGAGCAGTTTGAAACTCTGGTAAATTTCAGACTCTAATTTTCCCACTTGGCTTAGTCACACAAGTCTGGAAGCTAAAACATATCTTGCTAAGTGCTAAATACTATACCTGTAAGGCTACATGAAAAAAAATTGAGGGTACAGTATATTGAGAAAAAATAGGTCTGCACATAGCAAGGTTTGGCAGCGAACACTGGCAATGACTGACTATTATTATGCAGCTACAGAAACATTTTACAACTGCGTGAAGTAGCACAGATAGTTGACAATGTTATCAATTGATACCATACCTGTGGAAAACCTCCCCAGGTCCACTGCATCCGAGACTCTGTTCCTATAAAGGATCCTTCATGTGATTTTACAACCAATTCTGAGTCACTTTTTGGTGATGAAAATCTGTCGTAAGAATGGCTAAAACAATAGTTTGTTATGTAAGTTTCATGATATTATAACAATGAAGATAAACTTTAAAAATAAACTTCAGCAACTATACCTTTCAATTGAAGACCATTCACTGTCTGAATATGGATAGATTTTAGGTGAATGGTAGGTGCTTGAATCTTCATTTGGTAACTCAGAAAGATAATTACATATTTCGCTGCTGTAAGAAAAGTTAAAGAATTAGGATTGGTACATTACTTTTTAAACACCATACTTTATTTCTGTTGTGTGAAATAATCTTTACAACGATATAAAATTTGACATTGAATAATGCTATGGACCTTTTAATGACAAAAAGAAAGTTTCCCAACATTCTGGCCAACATTCCCTTCATAGTTAACATTGCCAAAAAAAAATCACTAATTTAGTTTCTATGTGGGCTCTTGAATGCACAAAGATTGCTTTTACCAACATAATCATGGACACTGGATTGCAAAGTACATGTAGGTGGAGTATGGAGACGCAATGAGCACCACATAAATATAATATTTTACTTTTCCCTACTTCATAGTTTTAGAAAAGAAAGTATATTTATTAGATATACTTGAGTATACATTTTATTGTATACTCTGTACATGAACACATTTGTGTTAGTTAATCAGGTAAGATTACAAGCAAAGCACAAAGATATTAAGGCTTTCTCCAGTTTTCCTGAACCCCAACTTTGGTTACAAGTTTAGTATTTCCATGCAGCAATTTCAGGTTCACATGGATGCTAAGCTAGAAATTAAAATTCATTGTCAAACTCATTCCAAAGTGAAGTGGAAATTCCCTTGAAGGAGGAGCCTCACTACTTTTGGTTCAACACTGATATACAGCATTTGCCCAATATGGCATCAAATCTTGATTTGTTGTATGCCCAGGAGGCCAGTTAAATATTTTGTAAGTGTATTTGGCTTAACTGAAATGTTTAGAAAGAAAAGATTCTCCTTCACCACACTCTAAACACTCAGGAGACAGTTGCAAGCACATTACTGTCTTCAGCCTTTCACTGAGCTTCTTCTCTAACAGGATAGTTATAATTCAACCAGGCAGGTGCTAACAATCGCAAAGAGCATTCTGTCTGGCTTGAACCCAAATTTCAGCAATTGGCATAAGAATGCAAATAAAATGCATTAATGGGTATTATATCATTCAAATATTTAGAATATTAAAACACAAAAGCTAATGGCCACAGTAGAATTTGTAAATAAGTTTATGCTAAAGTACTCATGCTCAGAATAATAATTAGCTCTACATACGAAATGATTACAAGTTAACTATTCAATAATGATTCAAGAAATAGACTTCCTTCTCACTGCTTGAACTTGCAAAGCAATTTCTTCTAGAGTGCACAATGTTGCTCTGCACAAAAGCTGAATTGTTCAAAGATTTCGCAGTAGGATTTTGTATCTGTCTACAATATATCTGAACATTTGACAGAAACAAAATGACTGGGTTTGGGGAATAGGGAAAACATCATTTTACACTGATTACAGTTAACTCAGTATTTGGGGATTGCCATTACTAGGAGTGATTTTGCAGGTTGAGACAGAAGTTATGATAAAAGGGGGAAAATGCATAAACTGGGGATGCGCAAGCATGAGAAGGGAGGAAGAAAAATTTTAGTGAACTTTATCATTACTGAAATTAGGTTTGATAAATAATAAATTCTGACATTTTACAACTACCAGCATGTTTATTTAAAACAAAATCTGATTAAATAAATCTAAATCTGGGTCAGAGGTTAAAATTCAGAAAGTCTAAATCAGGAATGCAATTGGCTTGAACCTGCCCACTTCCAGTTTGTGGAAGTTAAATCTAGCGGAAGATGACCAATTTGCTCATGGGAAGCTGTTTGGGTATTCAAATATTATAATGATGCTGCCTGTCTTCATTTTACAATCATTCTATTTTTAAATTTATGTGGTCGGGCTTCCTGGCCCTTAGGAGCTTGACAGGAGGCAAGAAAAGGTTGAACCCATGAAGCTAGAGGCTTTACAACATTGCTTGTGGGCTGGGGAAAGGAGGTGTTTCTCTGTGATCAGGAAACCCATTTTTCTAGCTTTCCCAATCTCCTCTGGGTCAAAAATCAAGAGCCATTTTTCTCGTTATCTATCCACAAATTTAGAACATAGAACATAGAATAATACAACACAAACAGGCCCTTCAGCCCACGAGTTGCGCCGATCACATCTATACCTACCAATCCAAAGACCTATCTATAACCCCCTATCCCATTCGTTTCCATATACTCATCCAGAAGTCTTTTAAAAGACCCCAGCGAGTTTGCCTCAACCACCTCCGACGGCAGCCGATTCCATTCACTCACCATCCTCTGAGTGAAAAACTTACTCCTAACATCCCCTCTGTATTTGCTTCCCTGCACCTTAAATCTGTGTCCTCTCGTAGTGAGAGGTTCTGCAATCACAGGGAGAACATGGAAGGCAAGCCTATGTAAAAATTAAATTTCAAGGCCATATAAGGAAGTTAAAAGAAATAAATGCTAAAAGATTGAGGATGAAAGCAAATTGACAAAATAGGCTGATGAGTGAACGTGCAATAGGAAAATAGAGTGACAGATTTTGTAAGAATGTGAAAAGGGATGGTAACAACGGTGAGATTTTATGGTAATATTTTAAATGGCGTAGAGGATCTTTAGTGTGTATGTAAACCCTAGAGTACCATGAAATAGGAAACAGTGTCACAGGTTTGGCACAGAGATACTAAGAAACAAAATTAAAACTTGTTTTTTCTTCACCTTATATAAGAACTTTAATTAAGGTACAATTGTATTTCAGGCTTTTTTTTGTGATGTAATAAAAGCAATAGGAAAGGTACACTACATATTTGTTAGGATAGAATTAGACATCAAGGTATTAAAAAGTTTGGCTTATTTTACTGCAACTGAGAAACGCCTTAATAGAAGTTTTCAGATTTATAGTGTTCATCAGAAATAGATTGATGAGTGAGACAGTCAGGCACAAAAGAAACATTGCAAATGCAAAAGCATATAAAGGTTAAGAATTAACCTACTTTGCAGCTACACATCGCATCTGTTCCTCTGAATTAATGTCCATGTCAGGTATATCTTGCTCATCTGAAGAGGACTCCTGGTCATCCTTCTTTGAATTCTCTGGTTTCTGTTTCCTTTTTCGACGTCTTTTCTTTTTGGCTGAAGTGTTGTTTACAGTGTTATCAATTTCGGTGCTAGTGAATGGAGTTGGTAAATCCTGATTCTGAATGAATTCAGGACTAGCCAAATCTGGTTCCCTTGTGAAATGAGCTCCTTCAACAGGAATTGGTGATGTTGTTAAGTGAGTGGGGACAACACCCTATGAAAAAGTAAAACGATGAGCAAAACTGATACCTTTATAAGTTTAAACCCCAATTATCATATCATAAATGTTTCCTTCCCATTCATGGAGTTTATAATAGTAATTGAGAAAATAGGACTAAGGATAGATAAACATCCAAGGCTTAATGGTTTTTCAGCCCACGGTATTGCAAGATGATGAAGAAATTGCAGAAATATTAGTCACAAACTTCCAAAGGTTTCATGGTCTGAAAATTCAGCCATTGGATTAGAAAATTTCTAACAGCTTGCCATTTATAAGAGAAATCAAGTTAAACTAAAACCAGAAAACTTTAGAAAAACTCAACAGGTCGAACAGCATCTATGGGGAGATAATCAGAGTTAATATTCTGAACAATTGGACTCAAAATCTCAACAGAAAGTCAAACCTACTGAGTTTTTCCAAGACTTTGTTTTTATTTTGACTACAAAAGGTTCCACACAAAGGATTATGTGCAAGAGAGCACACAGAATTAGAGGTAGACTTTGGGCTTGGTTTGGAATTCCTTTGGGTGGTTAAAAGATATGCTGAGGTTAAAGAATATGTAATTGATGGGCAGAAGACAACAAGTGGCGTTCCCCAGATTTGTTTCCAGTATCCTATCTTCCTAAGGAATATCACAGACTTGGAGGGACTTCAGCGCATTCAACAAAATGAAACCAAGTCACAGAAGCTTCAGTTGTGATGACAAGTTCATAAACTTGGCTGGCGTTCTTAAACATTGAACATTGATTTGATTGGGAGGTTTAAAATGATAGATTTTAATAGGGCAAACTGTAGTTGCTGGCGTTGGACCAGGGTAGACACAGTAAGTAGTCTCACAATACCAGGTTAAAGTCCAAAAGGTTTATTTGGTTGCATGAGCTTTTGGAGCACCACTCTCTATCAAGCACACAGTCACCTGATAATGAAATCTTTCTGTACTTCTACCATCAAGTCATAGGCAGCCATGAACCTGAAGTACTTGTCATTAGATGTCATCTTCTCCAAGAGATTGAAGATGTGATAGGATACATTGGTAATGTTATGCAGAATGTGAAGCCTGACTATGAGCTGCAGACACTCACCTATGGACCTGACGAGTGCTCCAAAAGCTCGTGCTACCAAATAAACCTTTTGGACTTTAACCTGTTGTAAGATTACTTACTGTAATAGGGCAGAAGAAACTATTTCTTCCGTTGGGAGAATCAAAAGTAAAGGGATGTCGTATTATTAAAGTTCAAAAGAGAAATTTTGGAAAATCTCAGCAGGTTGAGATTCATCAATGTATTCTTGAAGATTTTTGTAGGAGTTAGCTCTAACATAATTTGATTTTGAACAACAGATTTTATTTTTCCTGAATTTGGACCAGAAAGATGTAAAACCAACTGTGAATCAAATCAAATAGCATTGTGACAATTGTTGACAAGTCTGTCAATGAGCCTAAATTAATTTGAGGCAGGTTCCTTGTACCAAGGGAAAATTTTCACTACATTCTTTTGTGGTGAACCCATGTTGAGTATATGAAAAGCCAAAGTCCAAACTGCTGCAAAAATCTCGACTCATTTCTAAATCAACAACATACCTCATCTTTCTCAGTTTCTTCCACAAAAAACGCCTCTCCATTGTCTCCAAGTTTCATCTGCAGCTCTACAGGTTCACCATTGATTTCAATGTCCACCTGAAATAAACAAACCCCGTACATTAGTCCGCACTTCAGAGTTTTGCTACTTCAGTCAAAAAGGCAAATCTGCATTTAAAGTCATGTGCTTCAAGATCACACAAGTGCTTTGCTTTTTCAATCCAAACAGTATTTTAAAGTGTCAGGATTCATGAACGTGCATAGAAGATAACCAACAAAAATGAGTTCTGTCAGTACAAGACCATTTTCAATGATTTATGATCTCTCTCATATCCATGAGCGTTACAACAACAAACACCTACAGCCAAAATAAGAGGCATTCCTCAGATTTGCCAGTGCACGTACTACAAATTCTACTAGTTCATACGTCACTGAATCTTATATCTCACAGCAAAATTGCAATCTACTGGATTGGACCAGAATACTGGAAAAGATATTTCCATTTTCCAGAATAGAGCTTGGTAACTCTGTTGTTCTCAAAATGAAAATCGGAAAGCAATTCACAGTGGTGTTCATGTCAATGAATTACTAGGCACCAATACTGAAGCTTGGTTTATGCTAATCGTGGGGTTAAAGTTCACCTGCAATGGAATAATCTCGCAAACATACATCAGTTTCAACGACAAAACTGATTAAATCTTAAATTGTGTTCCTTCATTACCTTGAGGTCCAAATCTTCTATGTTTCCTCTGATCACAAAACAATTATCTATCATCATTAAACACAAATTTGTGACAACATGCTTCACAAAACACCAAATATGCACATAATTTTTTTAATGTGTAAAACAGTAAAAGCTTGAAGAATATTCTGAATATTTGGCCTCACAGCTGTAAACCGGATTCAATCCTCACCAGATGAAACAGCAAAACAGGCCTACTCAAGAAAGATATACAAATAACAGGTCAACTTTGGTGCTGGTTCCTAGCAAATTCAAAGTGCAATCTACCATTCTAGAATGTGCCAGTCCACACAAGTATTTACCCAAAATTATTGTCTTCATTCAAGAACATTTGCATTATTAACATAAAGTGTTTTTAAGATTTGTATTCGTATTTGACCGAAACTAGTGTTGCAAACTGATGATTTTTCTTTCAAAAGTGGAAATGTGAAACTGAAAAAAAATATTTTGGCACATCAAGATCAAGAATTAAACAGGCGGTTCAGATTAGCTCAAAAAATGATGCTGATATGAGAACTTACCACTTTCTCTTTCGATCGCAATACCCCAAGCTTGCCAAAACGGACATGGAAGGGTGAACAATGGTAAGAGCCATCCGGCTGCCTCACTACTATGACATCAATACATCCTGTCAAGGTGGCTGGATTCAGTCCTTTGTACAACTCCTTCACCGTGACAAACACCTGCTCAGCCAACTGTCCAACATAATTCATGGTTTGGGACTGTAATAAAATGAGAAGAAAATTAGGGACAACATAACAGAATTTTCTGAACAATAAGGTCTTTTTAGTTGTCAAATTAAACGGCATCTTAAAAATAGGTCTCAATTCAATAATTTTGAATAACCAGATTATACTCAGAATCTCCTTCTATGATAGTGAACATTAAAATGCCTTTGAATTTTGATAGTATTAAGTATGCTTTATTATTTTCTTTGACCTTTTAACAGATTATCTAGAAACTATTGTCTTAGAGGCCTTAAGGAAGGCAATTTAGCTCTTTTCAGAAACTTATTTTTCATCATCAAGACAGGACTTTTCCTGCCTCCTGCCAATCACTGAAAAATTAATCAAATTTGAAATCATAAACTCTCAAATTCCAGCTCAGGATATCTGCTCTAGCCCATCATGCTTAGTGCCAATAATAATTTTATATAACAGTCTTCAGTTTTAGTCCCATTTCCTTTGTTTTTAAAGTGTTTAATTCTCTCTTATTTACTGCAATTGGTTCTGCTTATAAAGTCACTTGCACTCCAAGTTTTCATAACTCAGCCTGAAAAAAAACTTTCCTTGCTTCAGAGTGGCAGACAATAGGACAGGCTTGAGCCCCAGCCATTCACAAATTTAATACCAGCTATGCTGATGACACAAAACTTGGTAGGAATAGGAGTGGTGAGGGGGATGTTAAGAGATCTCAAGATGATTTAGACAAGTTGAGTCACTGGGCAAATACATGGCAGATGCTGTATAATGTGGATATGTATGATTGCATTTAAATATGAAAAACAGAATGGCAAGTGTTATTTAAATGGTGATGGACTGGAAAATGTTGATATAGAAAGGGACTTGGATGTTCTTGCACACCAGTCAGTGAAAGGGAGCAGTTAAGATGGCAAATGGCACACTGGCCTTCATTGCAAGAGGACTTGAGTGCAAGAGCAAGGATGACTTACTGCATCTGCACAGGACCTTAGTGAGACCATACATGCAGTATTGTACACAGTTTTGATCTTCCTACATAAGGATGGAAATATTTGCCATACAACAACTGCAGCAAAAGTTCACCAGACTGACTCAGAGGATGACAGGATTGTCATATGAAACAACAAATCGACTAAGCCTGGATTCACTGAGGATTAGAAGAATAAAATAGAAGGATTTCAATTCTGATGGCGCAAGACAGATGAGATGCAGAGACGATGCCTGGTAGGTTTGGAGGTCCAGAACAAGAGGACACAGTCTCATGATAAACAGTAGGCCATTTAGGAGTGAGATGAGGAGAAATTTCTTTATTCAAGAGGGCAGTGAACCTGCAAGTTTTACCACAGAATGCTGTAGAGGCCAAGTCATTGAATATATCTGAGGAATTAGATTTCTAGACTCTTGACAGAGTTTGAGCATATGACAATACAGGATCGGCCATGATCATGTTGAATGGTGGAACAGGCTTGAAAGACTACTCCTACTCCTGCTCCTATTTTCTATGTTGCTATTTTTATGCTTTTAGTTCCAATCACAATTTTGTTAGATTTACTAATCAGGAAAATAATCACTGTTTTCTCAAAACTGGAACTTTGAGTAGACAGCCTCTTCAGATGTGCATGAGTAAAGACAGACCCTTTGAACCTTGCATCTTATTAATAACTTCCCATCTTGGTATCATCCTAGGAAAAGATGCACCGCACCACATACTTTCAATAGAAAGGTGTTTAAAACAATATACAGTATTCCAATTAACATCCTATACATCCAAATATTTCCCAGTGTTTCAGAACCCATTGCCTCTTTTTATCTATTATGTACTAAATTCACTATGGAGAAAAGGGGGGGGGCGGGGGTGTGGCACTTCAATGAAAACTCTTAGAAAGGACCTGCAAGAATATTACTCTTGTAGGTGACACCATAACAGGTACGGTCACTGGCAAAGGACAAACTATCGGTATAATCATTGCATGTTTACAGTATATGCACTGTGACCAAAGAGTTTCCAAGTTTGCTCTTAAAAAAACCTCCCTTGTCATTCTTCTTCTCAGTAACTGGAAGTTTCTATCATTCAAAATAAAGCTTTAAACATTTCATGGTTTATATTTTCCACAGTAATATTTTAACATTGATCCATGGATTTTTTTTATAGACACATATATATATTGTTTTCAGTTGAAGACCTCAGCCCTTCCCAAAAACGTAGGCTTAAACTTGATTTCTGTCCAAAGTACTGATTTCATTATTACACCAAACTTGTTTGGCTTGTGCAAGATGTGTTGGCTTGCTGTCCAGTTGGTATAAAAAAATCTAAACCATAAGTGCTGTATTAAGACTATTTGTCATGAGCAAACATCATAAAAGACCATCTAGGACACAAACCTTACCCAATCTGTTAAAGGTAAACTCTCTCATACTGTCCACCAACCCCTAGAAACACAGCTCCTAGTGATGAACAAACAAAGTGGAAAAAACCTGGTCAATTCAGCACAGCGCTCACAAATTCCTCACAGGAGTCTCCAAGCAGGCTCCAGGAGAGTTAAAGATGCCTTTCGTATTTTCCAACTCACAGTTAAGAAAGTTGCTGCCCACATTTTCTTTATAAAATAGAAGATTGTTGCTGAAACTTCAGTATAAATCCAAAATAAGCTCAGCAGACTGTCATCACTATGCCATTCTAACACTTAAGCTTTGTGCCCAATAAAATATTACTTAATTTGCTTTCAAGTTTTCAAATGACTTTGTTATTGTGTGCTATCACAGTTAAGAAAAATTCTGGAGCAATGCAAGTCAGTTACACCCTTTATGCTCTATGATTCATCATTACCTGTAAAACAAGCAGATAACAAAAGCAATTACCCAGTAAAATAAACTGCTAAGCAGCGGATGAAAATCTTTGCCTTAGAAACGAAAACCTAAAGATAGCGCATTGATTAAAAGGGCAAAGCTCAGAAAGCCAAGAGTAACAATGATTCAGGATAAAGTGTAATAAGTAAAAACTGTTTAAGCTTCGCATCTAACCTGTGCAACATTCTAACTAGATGCCACTCCACTGTGGTGACAGAATGAGCTGTATACAAGTTGATATTAAGCCAGGCTTTTCATCAAAAATGATTTTACAAATTTACTGGCAGGCTGAGAGTTTTAGAAGGACTGAAATAACATTTCAGAAATTTGAAACAGTAAATCCTAGGATGGTTGAACATTTGCATCATTGTCAAGGTAATTAAAAAGAGTCAAACTGTCCATAAATCCCCAGCAGAAACAATTATCTTAACAGAGAGTGAAAGGGCAGCACTGTGGCACAATGGTTAGCACTGCTGCCACACAGCACCAAGGACCCAGGTTCAATTCCAGCCTTTAGTGACTGTCTGTACGTTCTCTCCAGATGCTCTGGTTTCCTCCCATAGTCCAAAGATGTGCAGGTTAGATTGATTGACCGTGCTAATTGCCCCTTAGTGTCAGGAGGGCTAGCAAGGTAAATACGTGGAGTTACAGGGATATATAGGGCCTGGGTTTGTTGTCAGTGCAGGTTTGATAGGCCAAATGGCCTCCTTCTGCAATGTAACCATTCTATTCTATGTGAGATCATCTTCTGATCCTCTCTCATGACATCTAAACAATTACCTTGAGGAAGACAAGCTATTGGAGAAAATTACTTGGACAATGGGACTCTGGCTATGACAGAAATTCATCCAGAGAAAATACAATCAAGTCGAAAGGAAGCTCCTAGAATTCACTAGCCATAACTATATTTGGGTAACTGGTCAGTTGATGAGATATCATGGGACAAGCTTCTTTTGTTTTTATGAAATTGTTTTTTCCAATTTCATAAAAACAAAAGAAGCTTGTCCCACAGATCAGAAGAGCCAGAAGGGAGAGACATTCCCTTTCTCTCCAGCCATTTTGCAAACTCAAGCCCTGTCCACTATTTGACTATTTATGCAGGCAGAGATTTTTTTTCAAAATCAAAAACTTCAGCCACTGCTGTATCCAGAAGAAAAAATAGATCATCACTGCCATCTTTAAACTGTCTCAACTCTTAACTCCTGAAATACTACCAAGTCCAGCCTGAGACCACATAAGGCATCAGCCTAAAAATCTTCTATGGGGCTTTAAAAATAACACAATCTATGCTCTCACCTTGCAAATTCCTTGTGTATGTGAACCTCTAAGGGCGTGTGCGCGCAGAAGTTGATGCTTTTTAAAATTATTTTCATCTAGACCAGGTTTACATACTATAAACACTATCCTCTTTTTTAAAAAATGTGTGTATCTCTTACAGTAATAGCATTAAAGTTAAACACCCACAAAATTGACAAACATACTTTTAAAAAACCTGTGGCAGTCAAACAAGGAGTGGGGAAAAGGAAGGAGCCCAAGCCATCCTACCTCACCTCACCTGATTGTAGCAAATTAGAAAAAGACAGAACTCCTGCAGCCTAACCTTCAAAAAACCCATGAGTTCTCTATATTCAAACATTTTCAAATCATTCTAAGCTTGATAGGGAAATATTAGCAAGGGGGGAGATGACAAGATTATACTTGAACAGTAAATTAAGTACGTTGGCGTAGAACTTTCTATAGTGGTGAAAGCTGGAAGATAAACCCAAGAATGAGTCCAATGTGCTATTGACGATTCTATCCAAGCCCTGAAATTCAGAGTTATCCAGTTGGGAAAAGAAATGAAAAGACAAAAGCCCATGGCAGCTAAGAATCACTTTGGACTGATTCCTGGAGAATAAAGTGTCCACCTAAAGGACAGAGAAAAGCACAACCATAACATGGCGTTTTCAGTCAGTTTAAAAGTTAAAAGGGGATTTTTGTGTAGATTAGCACGGCACTTTTCAAAGTGGGAGCTGTGACCCATGGGATGTTTAAAAATGCGTCACTAAAAATGATCCCCAAAGATCACCTGATTTTTTTTTCCCATTTTCTTTCTGGATAAGTTCTTGCTGCAGTGCAGTGCATGACCATGAGGCAAGAATAAGCAGGTCAGTATGCCCTGTATGTGCACTTGGCCCCAAGAATCACGTATGTGATTTGGATCATGAGGGATAACCATTTGACAAAAGTAGGTTGTCGGAAAAAAGTCTGAAAAACACAGGATTAGAGTACAAATTATCTACCAAATAATTAGATAATGTTGCCTTTACTTTGCAAATTACAGTCAAAGGCTTAAAACTTGAACTCTTCCAGTCGGTTATTGGAAATTCAAATATCTTTTTGAAAGTTAGTCTTCACTGGAATTGCAACAGTATTGATTAAGGATGTATCAGCTCTCAATAGAAAGATTATACTAGATAGTTCTAGAATTTAACCCATTTAGCTTGAATTTGGAAAGAAAGGAGCTATTACATTGCTGGGAGTCTTTTAAACTGTAAAAAGTACACAGATGAATAAGCAAATTTTTATGAAATTTCAATGACATGAAACAAAACTCTCAATTTACTCCAATATAAGATGGGGAATATACAGCATTTGAGATATTTCTGATACGTACAGAACGTTTTGAATCAATACATGTACAGTCCAACAAAGAAGTAATGGCAGATCGAGTTCTGGGAAATGAAGTAAAGCTGGTGGAATGTGGTACGGTAGGGTTACGGTGGAAAGCATCTAGTTAATGGTAAACACTACAAAATTCAATACAAATTCAGCTTAGAGTAATTCATAGAGACGGCATTTTGGGAGCAGCTGAGCAAACGCCTCATCTAAGCACCGTGGTCATATCAAAGAACAAAGAACAAAACAGCACGGGAAATAGGCCCTTCGGCCCAACGAGCCCGCACTGCCACCCCGATGTTCCCACCTCTATCCGTGATCCCTGTCTATGTTTATAGATCTATGGATTAAAAACCAAATTTGAGACAATTTAGAGAGATTTTGTTTCGCCAATTAGCCTAAGAGCACATTTTTTGGGATGTGGGAGGAAACCGGAGCACCCGGAGAAAACCCACGCAAGCACGGGGAGAATGCGCAAACTTCCACAGACACAGGCCCAAATCCATGTATCTGCACAGCACAGCGATAGTCACTGAGCTGTTGTGTTGCCCATCAAACGGTCCAGGTCAAGTGCACACTAATGACGTGAAGCACTAGGATACTCTCGAAAAAAATCCAAAGCAGCCCTCTTATGATCCAATACGTGTATGCCCCTTGTTAGACAACAAGGTGGACCACAGCACCTGTAGGATAAAAACAAGTACATCAATATCATCATCTATTTACACACTTCCCAGGAACTCCCAAGGCTCATGATCCCTATTTTAAATCAGTTTTCTATACCCCTCCATTCCCATTCTGTTCATGTGTCCATCTAAGTATTTCTTAAATAACTCCAGAGTGCCTGCGTCCATCACTTTACTTGGCAGCGCATTCCATATCCCCACCACCCTCTGTGTGAAAAAACTCTCTCTAGCATCCAAATTATACCTTACCTCCCTCATCCTAAGCCCGTGACCCCTCGTGCTATTCGAGTCCATCCTAGGGAAAAGCTTAACCTTGTTTACTCTATCTATAACCCTCATAATCTTGTACAGCTCTATTAGATCTCCTCTAAGTCTACTCTTTCTAAGGAAAACAGCCCCAATTTGCCTAACCTCTCTTCGTAACTCAGACCTTCCATACCAGGCAGCATCCTGGTAAACCTCCCCCGCACTCTCTCCAGAATCTCCACGTCCTTCCAGTAGTAAGGCGACCAGAACGGGACGCAGTATTCCAAATGAGGTCTAACCAATGTTTTATACAACTGCAACATTAAAGGCCTGCTCTTGTACTCTATACTCCTTCCTATAAAGGCCAGCATACCGTATGCTTTCTTCGCAACCTTCTCCACCTGCTCTGCCACCTTTAGAGATTTGTGCACGTGCACCCCCAGGTCCCTCTGCTGTGTCCATACTCTTAATAGGTCTACCCTTTATCATATACCTCCCCCCTACATTCTTTCTCCCAAAGTGCATCACCTCACATTTATCAGGATTGAATTCCATCTGCCATCTGTCTGCCCAAGCTACCAGCTTATCTATGTCCTGCTGCATCGCCAGACAATGCTCCTCACTATCCGCAAGCCCAGCCATCTTTGTATCGTCTGCAAACTTACTGATCACTCCACTTACGGTTGCCTCGCTGAGCTGTGGCCAGTTATATGAGCAGATATGTGCCCAAGTGCGAAAATTGAAACTTGGCTGCACTAAATTTAGTTACACGCAAAAATCCGCAATCTTTTATGCCACATTTTTGCCTTGCGCTCTGAATGAACCTCTCAGTGCAAACGTACAGGAAATTCCAAGCCATGGGATCTTAACATAGAAACACAGGAAGCAGAGGCAGAAGTAGGCCATTTGGCCTTTCGAGCTTGCTCTGCCATTCATTTTGTGGAGATGCCAGCGTTGGACTGGGGTAGGCAAAGTTTAAAGTTCAAAGGTTTATTTGGAATCACAAGTTTCGGAGCATTGCTCAGTCATCAGGTGAATGGAGAAATAGGTTTCACAGACATAGAAACATAGAACATTACAGCACAGTACAGGCCCATTGGCCCTCAATGCTCTGCCGAGCTATGTCCAATCCCAAGATCAAGCTATCCCCTCCCTATCATTCTGGAGTGCTCTATGTGCCTATCTAATAACCGCTTGAAAGTACGTAAAGCGTCCAACTCCACTATCACAGCAGACAGTGCATTCCACACCCCTCCTGAGTAAAGAATTTACCTTGGACACCCCTCCTATATCTCCCACCCTTAACCTTATAGTTAAACCTCCTCGTAACAGCTACATTCATCTGAAGAAATAGTCTCTGCACGTCCACTCTATCTATCTCCTCATCATCTTATAAACCTCTATTAAGTTGCCTTTCCAAATATGGTCTCACCAATGTCCAGTATAGTTGTAGCATAAACACATGGCTCTTAAACACTAAATAAACAATAAAGAATAGTGTTAATAAACACTAAATAATCCATCCCCTACAGCCCTCCATATACACAGGATCTGTTCAGATGAGGAGGATCACAACAGACACATACATACATGGCATATATGGACAAAATCACAATCGCAAGATAAGATTTTAATCATGGCTAATCATCAAAATCAGTATCCTCATCCTGCCTTCCCACTATATCCCTTGATCTCTTTAGCTCCAAGAGCTACATCTAAGTTCTTCTTGAAATCGAGTCCCCCAGATTCATTATTTTAATCTAAAACCTATGCAAGATGCCTCTCAAGGACATCTATCTGATCCCACACTCTATTCTACTAGCTAATTCCCATTCGATAGTGAAGAAATAACTAAATTACTGCATTAATGACAAATAATGCATTAGTTTCAAAACAAAGAACAGATCAACAACTCCAGGAAGTCCAAGAACTCCTGGAAGCTCTAACAAGAAACCATCAATTTGAAAGGTTAACTGTTTCTCGCTCTACAGATGCTGCCAGATCTGCTCGATATTTTCAGCCTGTTCTATTTTTATTCCTGGAAGATCGCCTGGTTATCATGCTGCAAATGGATTCAGACTCAAATACTAAGGTTTCAGTATTTTGCATTCCTTTTCATTCAATTTTTAAACAATATATTCCATCGTAGCTTCTTTCTTTCCCTTTATCAAGGTGACCCCAGCATAGAGAAAATGAATTCCACAGGTTGGCATGTGCAACTTGTCACAGAATTCCCTGCTGCTTAATTTGTAAAACAGGTAAAAATGCTTTTACAGGGGCATTGACTTTAGTGGCCATGTGCCTGAATATATTCCCTATGCTTTCAGTCAGATAATTAATTAAATAAAAGAGAATGGGGATTGTATTTTTTTAAAACCACGAAAGGCAAGATGATTAAAATTAAAATCATATTTCAAGTTACTAGGTCAGATTGTCATAATAAAGTTCACTTTCAGGTTGAGAGGAAATTACCATGGAATGTTTGATTGCAGAAGGTTACCTTAGTCAAGGATCTGTGCTCGGTCCTCTCCTTTTTCTCATCTACATGCTGTCCTTTAGCAATAAGGTAACATTAGTTTTCACATGTACGCTGATGAAGCATAATTCTGCGCAACCATCACAACTCTCAACTCCTAAATTATCAGACTGCTTATTTGGTATCCAGAGTTGCAGGAACAGAAATTTCATCCAATTAAGTATTGCTAAGATGTCGGGTGAGATTCTGGATTCTCAATGTTTTTCTTGGTGGGACAGTAAGTAGTCTCACAACACCATGTTAAAGTCAATACGTTGTTGGACTTTAATCTGTGTTGTGAGACTACTAACTTTGCCTACCCAAATCCAACAACGGCAACTCTATATCATTTCTTGGTAGGACATGGCGGGCCGTTCACTGGTGGTGGAAATTCTCAGTGAAGCTACTCCATGCCACAAGAAAACCTGCAGCAGGGGATGCAGCACTCAAATCCAGGAATGGAATTTGAACCCAAGGTTTTCAGACCCAGAGGCAACAGTGGTGACAACTAAGACAATGGCCAACACTAATTATGGCTGTGCTTCAAGCTGCTAAGCTCCAGGATCTTGAATTTCCTCCCCAAACTTCTCCAACTCCTTACATTTAATTAATTCAGCAATGAACTAGGAAAGAATAATTCTTTAGAAATCATCAACCTTGAGCTGTGACATAACGTTACTTTTAACATGCACAGATCAATTATATCTCACCACCACTTTTCTTGACTCCTCCACTATTGTTTATCAGGCTATTTATTTAACACCCAGAGAAATATCATGAATGATGAAGCCATTGATTTTGGCTCTTGCTCTAAATCCATTAACTAGCTTCTTATTCTGCTCCTTTCCCCAGCAAGTCGAAGATTAAATCAGTTTGTTCACAATTTTGGTTTCACATTTGATCCAGAAATGAGCTTCTAATCTCATATTCATGTTGTCACTAAGACAGCCTAATTTAATTTCCTAACATTGTCTGATTTGTCCTGCCTCAGATCATCCGATGTTCAAACTTCATTCACACATTTGTCACCTCCAGACTTAACCTCGAACGCACTTCTGGCTGGTCACCCACTTTCTTCCCTCCTAAACTAAACGTCTATCCCCACGTAGCTTAATGCACAACTTCCATTTCCCCTCTCCCAGTGTGTTTCTGGTCAAGCAATATGTTGTTTTGAAATTGTCATCTTTATTGTTATGGCTTTGCCTCGCCCTATCTCTAATCTGTTCCAGCTCCACAACTCCCCCAGATTTCTGTGCTCTTCTAATTCTGGCCTTTTGTGCACTGCCACTTATAATTGATCCACCATTGGTGGCTGTGCCATCAGCCGCCTTGGGCCCAAGCTCTGGAAAATACGCCCTATACCTCTACTTTGCTTTACTCCTTTAAGGCACTCCGCAAAACATCCTTGACCATGCTTTTGACCATCTGAGTTAATATCTTCTTACGTGATTTGGTGTCAAGCTTTGCTTCATATTGCTTCTGTGAAGCACTTTGGGTCATTTCATTACATTAAAGGCACTATGTAAATGTATATTGTTGTGAAAAGCTTCAAAGTTCCCAAGGTCATTCTGAAGCATATGTGCAAAAAAATTTCAAACAACTATTGGAAGGAAAATTTCACTTCCTTGGCTCTGTGACTTATAGAGCTGCAATTACACATTTAAAAAACATAAATTGCATCACAGCATTTCCAGGAACATACTCAAGCTCCTGATTTTGGTTCTTTGTTTACGTCAAAAGGACCTATATTATTGTGGGAATGTGCACTGTTTACAATTTTAAATTCTCAAAAGTTCACACAAGCTATTGATACAAGTTATTAAAATGGATTTTGAGCTGCAATCCTTTCCTTTCAAATTTCCTGAATATTTAGGTATGGATTTGGAAATGCATCTCATGTAAAAAAAAGTATAAAATATTTGAACATTAGTCACGAAATAATGACAAACACCATCCTCAGTTCATTTCTTAACCTCATGGCAGAAATAGAGGATTATGTTTAGATGATAAATTTGATATTGTTCTGGCCAAAATTAAGAGCTTACTTTGCTCATTTTCACTACACCTCATTATCCTCACATCAGTTTTCTCATGGCTCATCCATACATAGCCAAGTCACTCAGATCAAGATGGCCTAATACCAACAATGACTTGAATGCATGTAGTATATATAATATTTATATATCATCTCTTTACCATAATAAAACATCTCATGGCACTCTCACGTTATAAAGCAAAATTTGACACTAAGCCACATAGGACAGATGGGAAAAATCTAGATCAGAAGAAGGCTTTGAAGGAGCATCAAGTAAAGATAGAGGGATTCAGGGAAGGAATTCCAAAGCTTAGGGCTCTGGCAACTGTGGATATGGCTATCATTGGTGAATCATTTAAAATCATAGATGTTTAAGAGGCCAGAATTAGAGTAGCACGTAAATCTAAAAGGATAGGTGGAGGAGTCTAAAGAGTTGGGAAGGGGCAAGTCCATGAAGGGTTTTGAAAACACAGTTGGAATCAAGCAGATTAGTGCCATCCAGCTGGATGACAGAGGACAGGGTGATCCTAGGCTCAATTCCTATTTTCTCATGCTAGTGGATATTGTGGCAATAGAGACAGACTTGACTCAAGCATCTACATTAAGAAAGGGAAAAACAACAAAAGGCTGGAAAAATTCAGCAAGTCTGGCAGCATCTGGCAGAGAGACAAACAGAATTCATGTTTCACATCTGTATGACTTCTCCCTCCACAGATATTGGGTTTTTCCAGCATTTTCTGTTTTTATTTTAGATTTCCAGAAACTACAGTATTTTGCTTTTGCTTTTTTTTTTATTTCAGGGAATATTTAAGTATCCCCTAACTACTATTTAGTGATTCCTGCTGAAACTATATGTTTACAATCTCTGGACAGGTTTGAATAAACTTGCGATGCTACCCATGGCCTCACTACCTGAGGTGATATAAAAAGAGGAACAGCTGCCACAGAACTGTATTTCATCTAAGAATAGAGAAGGAAAGCAGGGGAAATAAAAGATACCATTCCAGGAAAGTGTTAGATCTTTGACTATGATTTCTGCTTTATTACTATTTTCTCCATGTTTAAAAATATTTTGGTAAGAAGTCTCACAACACCTGGTTAAAGTCCAACAGGTTTATTTGGTAGCACAAGCTACAAGCTTTCAGAGGACTGCCCCTTCATCAGGTGAGTGGGAGTTGTGTTCACAAACAGGGCATATACAGACACAAACTCAATTTACAAGATAATGTTTGGAACACGAGTCTTTACAGATAATCAAGTCTTGAAGGTACAGGCAATGTGAGTGGAGAGACGGTTAAGCACAGGTTAAAGGGATGTGTATTGTCTCCAGCCAGGTCACACTATCTGTAACCCGTACGACTTGCCTGGGCTTGCAAAATCTCAATCACTGTCCTCGCTGGTAAATAAAAGTCAAAGTAAATAAATTCAGTTCCTTGCAAGATATGAAATTTTGACTTACCCAAATGGAATGCGGCAATGGCACAATGTTATTTTTTGTCTCTGAAGAAAACTGATGTTGAGAGAAATGTTTAACAGGATTATCTTCTTCTACAGACATTGCAGTTACTGACACAACTAAAATTCAGCATCTTTTGACACAAGGAAAGTTTACGCTACTTCAAAAACACAGTAAATTCCAGAACAGCTTCCAACTACTAAATCCTATACAGCACAATCCAGCAACTGCACTAGGATTGGATATGCCACACACATTGGCAACTAACTTTCCAAAACTGACAGCACACAGGAACAAAGCACCCAGATTCACACCCACCCAAAGGGACTTCCTTTAAACTACATACATGCAAATCAGGTTTAATGCACACTTTCTCTTTCAAAATGAACAGATTTGCTTAGCATAACATTTCGCAATTATATTGTCCAATTTTCTCACAGATAGACATGGCATAGCAATTAAATCTCAGTACAATATTGCTTTATTATCTAAACGCAGTTAGCAATAGCCACCCATTCCAACATTAACAGTGCACTGTAAAATGACAACAATTAAAATGTGTGATTGGCATCATTCATTTGCAGACCTGTGCAACAGTTCACCAATTGTCCACTCAGAATTTTTCCACTTGTTTCAAATTTAACGTTGAATACAAATGCATTAGTATGCACTTTTCAAACACAGTTGATAATAAAGGCTTCAAAATGGGTTAAGTGACTGCTATACTGTTAGGACATCAGAACTTATTTAGTTACTAACATCATTTATTTGACCTATATGGTTCATACTCAGAATTTTTATAAATATATATTAAATAGCAAACCCCAGTTTCTATCGCTGCAACTTTGCTATTTAAAGATTTTGTAATGGATCAATTGCAGCACAGATCAAGTACTGCTATTTACCATAAAAGCATAAGCAGAAACTGGAATGAATAATAAGCAGGGAACATTATGATGTAAACATAGGAGTATAAGTTTGAATATAAAAGTAGTCAGAGAAAAGGGTAAAGTGTTACAAGTTTTTTTTAGAAAAGATATAGAGGCGATTTGCTCAACCAACTGCACTATATTTTTGGCATGGCAGGCTGGCAGAATTGCATGTCAGCCTTCGCACATGCGTTTCCACCACGCACACATCTCCCAGCACCAGATATCTAGTGCCATATCATTCGTGTTGGAAACTGGCGAGAACACCAGGTAAGTTATTTTAATGTAATTTAAACGTGATTAGCAGGCCCAGGACTGAATTCCCTGGGCTTACTGGCTTCTCCTACTCCGCCAGCAGGGTTCAGACTAACTTGGCACTTTCGGGGAACTAGAGGGAAAACATCGCAGGAGTGAAGAGGCAGCAATCAGGGGCCCCCCAAAGGCTCAGAAGATGGAGGATTGAGCATGGTCACATAGATAGTGCCAGCTTGAGCACCCGTCATTGCCCAAGGGACAAAGTGCCCATGCCCAGGAGGCACATGGCACTGTCAATCTGGAATGGGGCAGTACCAAGGAGGCTAGGCTTATTACAGCAGGGCTTAAAGGTGATTAGTGGGGGTCCTGTTGCCACTCTGCTATTGCAATCGATGGGGGCTGGAGGGAGGCCAGCAATTGGGGTGAGCTGGGGGAGAAACAAGATTAGAGGTTGGGTGGTCCGGGACGGGGACGGCCCACAGATGGATAAGGGGCCATAATTGGGCCACGGAGGGGCAGTACTGTGGGAGCCCTGGGCAATCACACTGACCAGTGATAGGAAGGATGACAGTTCGGGGCCATAAACAGAGGCTCTGAATTGTCAGCCTCCCAAGCGGGAAGACGCCCTGTCACCAAAATGTAATGATAATCATGCTGGTGGCCTCTGCATTGCACAGAGTGTGGGAGATTCCAGTGTGAACTCCAACTAAAAAAAACTACATTATAGAACATAGAACATAACAGCACAGAACAGGCCCTTCGGCCTTCGATGTTGTGCCGACCAATATAAAAAGCAATGCCCCTCCAAACTAAACCATTCCCTTCTCTTCCGTATACTTATCAACTAACCTCTTAAACGCCACCAAACTTGGCGCATCTACAACTGCTGCAGGCAGGGCATTCCACTCCCGAACCACCCTTTGGGTAAAGAACCTACCTCTGATATCCGTCCTATAACTATCACCCCTTAATTTAAAGCTGTGTCCCCTCGTGCTAGCTTTTTCCATCCTAGGAAAAAGGCTATCACTGTCCACCCTATCTAAACCTCTAATCATCTTATATGTTTCGATCAGGTCCCCTCTTAGCCTCCTCCTTTCTAACGAAAACAACCTCAAATCCCTCAGCCTCTCCTCATAAGACCTGCCCTCCATACCAGGCAACATCCTGGTAAACCTCCTCTGTACCCTCTCCAATGCCTCCACATCTTTCTTATAATGTGGGGACCAGAACTGCACACAATACTCCAAGTGCGGCCGCACTAGAGTTTTGTACAGTTGCAACATGACGTTGCGGCTCCGAAATTCAATCCCTCTACCAATAAAAGCCAAGACTCCATATGCCTTCCTAACAACCTTCTCGACCTGACTGCCTACTTTCAGGGATCTATGCACATACAAACCAAGATCCCTTTGTTCATCTAGACTACTAAGAATCCTACCATTTGCCCTATACTCTACACATTTATTATTTCTGCCATAGTGCATTACCTCACACTTTTCCACATTATTTACTCCATTTTTCCCACAAATTTGACAAAATATTTCTGGAAGAATCCCAGCTTTAATTTCTAAATTTTCCTTTTCCGGGTAGGATTTAAAAAATTAGCTGACTTCTGAAGACAATGACTTGCACTGTACCAAATGGAATTAAAGAGAACAGTAGTAATACTGCAGAATTTATTAGTGTCACAAGTAGGTTTACATTAACATCGCGATGAGGTTACTGTGAAAATCCCCTAATTGGCACACTCGAGCACCTGTTTGACTATACCGAGGAAGAATGTGGTATGGCCAATGCATCCAACCAGCATATCTTTCAGCCAGAGAGAAAACCTGAGCATTCAAAGGAAATCCACACACACACACACAGGGAGGACATACAAACTCCACATAGTATGACGTCTCACAACACTCAATTAAAGTTCAACAATTTTATTTGATAGACGAGCTTTCAGAGCACTGCTCCTTCATCAGGTGAGTGACCCCACACCAAAGTGATCCAAGCTGGGATCTGAACCTGAGTCCATAGCACTGTGATGTAGCAGTTCTAACTGCTGTCACCATATAACTGCTTAGAAAGTGAAACCATAAAAATTCCTTACTACCCTCTGTACTAGCATGTGCATGAGCCCAATGAATGCATGCAATGGTGGTTGTAAGTTAAATTCTTTAATTTTTTTAAATTTGGGAACACTTCAATAAACTTTTTTTTGTTTAACTGAAGGAAACCAGCCTAATTCTTTACAAACTGAAAGCATAAATAGTGGGATTCCTGCAGTATTGGCAAAGCATATCCTTTCTCTGAATTCACAACAAAACCCTGTTATAGTCAGACCTGGCGTGGAAGATTGGGGAGGTCATTTTATCCCATCTCACATAGTCATAACAAAAGTTGGGATTAAGGAAAAGGAGAAAATAACAAACAATTAGGGAACAAGTACAGTTCATAGAATGTAGGCATAAAATGATTTTAAAATCAAGTGAGGGGAAAAATAAATTATTTATAGGGCAATGTGCATAGCATCTGAAATAAAACAGGGCATTTGGAAGCAGTAATTTATGGCAAGGATCCAGATGTAGGAAACTATTTCTGTACTGTAGGTTCAATGAATGAATATTCTCAAAATTAGGAACAGGTACTAAAAATTTTCAGAGTTAATTAGGCAACTATTTTTTCAATGCAAACAGCATTTTAAGAATGGATATATCTTAATCTGCATACAAATTGTTATCAAATTTGCCTACGAGTTACAGTACTTCAAAGTATTTTGCCACATCCTAAGACTGTGATCAGCCACCATTTTAATTTAACAAATCCTCTCTTTCTAATGTAGATTTATTTCTTAAATTGTCTTGCCTTTTTTATGTTTGGTTATTTAGCTTTTCTGTTAAAGTAAAAATCATTCCCAAATCCTCTACCCATTTATTTTTTCGATTTTGACTAAGAGTAACTGGTACTGTGGAATAACAAACAAAATGGGCTTTCTTCATTTGACCCTACCTTACAGTCTTATCAATAACAGTCCTGCAGCTCATACAATAAGTCCTAGATTCGGAAGAGCATTTTTTTAATTCATTCATGAGACATAGGGCATTGTTGGTTGACCAGCATTTATTGCCCATCCCTAGCTGCTCGAAAAGATGGTGCTGAGCTGCCTTCTTGAAGCATTGCAGTTCATATGCTGTGGGTTGACCTACAGTGCCATTGGGGAGGGAATTCCAGGATTTTGACTCGAAGGAACAGCGATATATTTCCAAGTCTGGATGGTGAGTGCCTTGGAGGGAACTTGCAGGTGGCGGTGTTCCCATGTATCTGCTGCCCTTGTCCTTCCACATGCAAGTGGTTGCATAGGGTTGTTACTGTGATGGAGGTGGTCATAAAGGTGGGAAGGACAAGAACTGCAATTTGTAAATAAGGGTGAAGATTATGAAATCACTGTTTTGGGGATTGAAGGACCAATGGGATTTAAAGGTGGGAATTTGTGCATAATGCTGCAGGAGGTTGTAAACAATACAGATAAAAAAAACCAAGTCTGGAGATGAGAAAACAAATTAATTTTTATATTTACGCATATGAGAACAAGGTAAAAGATGGGAACAATACAGCAGTAACTGCACTTCAAATGCATTTCTTTTGCTGTAAAATGCTTTGAGAAATCTAGTGGCGATTAAAAGCGCTATGTAAATGATTGCTTTTTTCACAGACAAAAGTAGTTATCAAAGCCCATACATACCATTTACAATACACAAATCTTTCAGATTAAACAACTAAAATTAACATTGATTGTGTTTTGCTCCCATTAGATGGTGCTGTTTTGCCCTAGCAGTTCTGACTGGTTTGACATTGCAAAAACAATTCAAGAACTGAAATACACAGAAATGTGCCAAGTGTAGGGCCACAGGCATCTTTGTGTGCATTTGGGATTATGGCGGTGGTAGGAGGGGAAATCAGAATGCACCAATCACCAACTAATAATGCAGAACTTAAAAGATGCACACTTCCCATTTTGCCAGATAACAAGCTAACCATCCCTATTTTTAAGAATGACATAAATAAATCATACCCATTTGTGACACCATGTTGATTCTTTACAATGTTAATTGATCTTTCTTGCCTCAGGTGCTGTCTGAAGACTTCAGATCGCGGTAAAAAAGACTGAATTTTACAAAATAATATGGCACTGATGCAAAACAAAGGTTTTGCTTCACACTACCACTGTGAAGAACCACAAATAATTGGGTAGCTTTTTCAAAGAACCCGCCGAGATATGAAGAATTGAATGCTTTAAGATCCTAAAGTCCTGTAGTTATAATGGAAATGCAACGTGAATCTGGTATCAGGGCACCAAGTTGCCAGCATTTTCTAATTTTACGTTCTTAACATTTGCAGTTAGCTCTTTTCTTGCATTATTTCAGGGATCCATACTTTTCTTCTTTTTCAAGACAATAATACCTCTTGCAGTAAATTCAGCCAATACTCATCTAAATGCTGTAGAAACTTCTACCAATAAATGATTACTAGTAGCTCATGTTCTCTTGCTTGTCTGCAACAGCCTTGAAAGACTCTGCACTTTGAGGTAAATTCATGGGACAAAAATACATCACGATCTTCTCTTAAGACGTATTGAAACCCTCTTGAAACATTAACATTCTATTGGCTGATTAAAAATCTTTTAGTAAGATTCTATTTAGTCAGCGGCACAACGACACAGTGGTTAGCACTGCTACTTCATGGCACCAGGGACCTGGTTCAATTCCCAGCTTGGGTCACTGTCTGTGTGGAATCTGCATATTCTCCCTGTGTCTACATGTTTCCTCCGGATGCTCCAGTTTCCTCCTATAGTCCAAAAGACACGCTAGTTAGGCGTATTGACCATGCTAAATTATCTTTCAGTGTACCTGAACAGGCACCAAAGTGTGGTGACTTGGGGACTTTCACAGTAATTTCATTGCAGTGTTAACACAAGCCTACTTGGGATTAATAAATAAGCTTTAACTGTCCAAGCTACGTTGATTTCCTTTATTTTTGTGCAGACAATCGTGGCAATTTATTTTGGCAAAAGTATCAATATAATTTATATCATTAATTCATCAACATAATGTTCTATGCCATATCAATTTGATTGAGTATCTTTATCTCTTTTTAACCCTTATACAAAATCTAACGTTAATCTAATGTGACTTTTAAGTCACTCTCATAACATTAAGAGTCAACTGCCAAGGATTTCAAATCTGCAAAAATAGGAAATATGCACCTGCTGAACATAATCCTTTCTCCTGTGAGAAAGCGATGAACAAATGTGCAGCAGCCAAGTGTAACTAAAGTGTGTAAACCACCTGTTTATGAAGGCCCACCACCACTTATGCCTAGACTGGGCAGGGCACTTTTGACACAGGAGCAATTATAACATCAATACAGAGAGAAGAGCAGCATCCACAGAGAAAAGATATTGCCCCAGGGCATCACACTAAAGCGAACAGATGCTGCTGGACCAGGACAGTTGCATGTCCCAGGAAGACCAGTCCAATAGCAGTCAGGAAAACACAGCAAACAGAGCTTTCTCAACACTAGTGTTTTTTTAAATAACCCATTTATTCTCACGTTCCTTCAATATGTGCAGAAAATACACAACAGTGGCTAGCGGCCAAAATAAGTTTCCACATTTCCACGATTCCATGAGAACAGTGCTTTGAGCTGTCTTCATAGAAGTAATTATTTAACAAGCAGTCCAACTTGACCTAAACAAGTCATTCTATATTCTCAGATGAAGAATATGCATTTGGAGGATCAAATTGATTCTCAGATTATTTCTAAAAATGCTTAATGTTGCCTTTGTAAAACAAATGGCATATTCTCATTTATGGGCATACTTTCTTTGCAATTCATTTCGAGAATTATCCAGCTGGTCCCACATTCTCTAGATCAGATGGAGTGGCAGACCTACTGGTGAATCTGTCATGTCTGTCACTGTACCACTTACTTCCTGGGAAATTAGTTTAGGTTGCAGATGGGTGGGAACATAGAACTACAGTCTATCATGTACAAAACAGCAGCTCTGGTGAAACAGCAGGAGTGCTATGCCACAGTATGCTTCTCAAATTTTTATGGGATGATTCACATTAATATCTATTCTATGCCAAATGATTACAGAAAGGTACTTTTTTTTTAGGCAATATGTTAGTTAAATTGCATGTAAAACAGTACAGTTTAAGGCTTTTAAAGTACCCTGCATGAGAGAGTACACCATGTGGCGTTGCAACTGCATTGCATTTCAGAGAAAATATTGTATACAAAATTTAATATATCCTGACAACCTTGTGCAAATTGACATATAAACTTAATATAAGCCCCAGTTTATTATAAGATCTATGCCAGTGCCACCTAACACATGCCAATATAATCTGGCCAAACAGAACTGTACAATCTAGACTTCACTGGTTTCTCTAATTCCGAAAAGAAATCCAAGGCTCTTTCTACATGATATTAGAAGTGAGGGTGGAGCAGGTGGG
This sequence comes from Sphyrna mokarran, assembly GCA_024679065.1. Classification (NCBI taxonomy): domain Eukaryota; kingdom Metazoa; phylum Chordata; class Chondrichthyes; order Carcharhiniformes; family Carcharhinidae; genus Sphyrna; species Sphyrna mokarran. The sequence continues at coordinate 56,734,575 of JAGIQG010000016.1, read as the reverse complement.
GAAAGGTGTTTGGGCAGACGGTTAGTCTTGGATAAAAAGCCGAGAATTGCCACGCTGTGGTACACAGAAGATAACAAAGCACAGCTGAGCTCATTATGACCATCACAATTCTGATGTACATCTAGGTCAGTAACACTCAAGCTTGGGTTCCTCTGACTTGAAGCAGTAAAGACAAAGCATTATGAGAGGAGGTGGTAGATTGTGAGTGATTCATGTGAAGCAATAGGAATTGAAGGTAGACGTAACCAAGTGGTTTATCAGATAGAGGTGGTTTTGTTTCTTCCTAGATAGAAAAATGGTGAGGAAGTAGAATGGGGAGATGTCTCGCAAGGGATCTGGGTTAGTGGTGGGAGATAATCTTGTCATAGAGAGGAAAGATCACAAATAACAATGATGTTAAGATGGGGAAGTGGGTGCTGGCAGAAGATATAAAAGTAGCATTTATACAAAAATGAGATTCAATAATAAAAGGGCAGATTAGGGAAAATGTTAGTGAAATCTGAAATAGATTGCAATCTTAGAGGATAAAAGGAAAAAAAGATGGGCAACTCAGTAGAGAAATCATAAAATGATAAGGATTTTCATTGAAAAGATGAAGAAATAGAGGATAGCAAAGCACATAAAGAGATGCCAAGACATGACCTGGTGAAAGCAGCTATGGTAAAGCAACAAGTAAGACAGGGTTAATTTGCAGAGTGACATATTGTGTTTTCATTAGTACTAGGGTGTCAATTGATTCAACCACAACGAACTCATGAATACAAGAATGCCTATTTACAAGTAAAAATTGTAAAAGGCAATGTGACGAGGTTCAATGATCCTCAGGTATGAAACAGAGTGAACTAAATCATCTCCTTCTTAGGCAGTCAAGGATGACGTGCGTCCACACAAAAAAATGAGTTCTCAGATGACTGAGTCCAATCCCAGATTTACAGTCTGTCACAGATGGTTGGAGTGGGCGGGATGCTCAGGTTGCCACGCACCTCTTTCAATGTCTAAGGGTTTAAGTTAATGCTTTTGTGTAAGGAAGATTAAAATCTATAGTTAGATTCATGCTGGACAAAGGTGTTTGTATGTGTAGGGATTGGTTCAATTCAAACTATGTTTCTGCCGTGCTCAGAGAGGGTTACAGCATGAAGAGTATATAGACATTGGCAAAAGTAGTAATGGTTGCTTAGCAACTGGGGTCTTTTAAGGTAGTGAGACCTTTGAATTTAGTTTTTAACTTAATGTGTTTGCAGTTATAAAGGATACTGTGGCGTGAATACCTCTCAACTCTGCCAGGAAAAGCTGAGCAGAACAAGGGAGCTGTAAAGAGCCAGACTTCCCAAAGAACCAGATCATCAAGCTTGCTCTGCCAATCAATAAAAACACGGCTCATCTGGTTGAGGAGTTAACTCTACTTTTTGGCCTGTCCCCTATAATCTCTAGACTCCCTTGTCAATGAAAAATTTGTCTAACTCAGCCTTGAATACATTCAATGAACCAGCCTCTACTACTCTATAGAAAAGAACTCCAAAAGCTAACAATATTCAGAGAAGAAATTCTGCTTCATCTCAGTCTTAAATTATTTTGATACTGTGACCACTAGATTCTCCCATGAGGGGAAATAAATATCTTATGTGTTTCAATAAAACTATCACTCACTCTTTTAAGTTTCAATGAGTATACACTCAACATTTCCTCATAAGATAACCCCCTACATCCTCGAAATTAACTGATAAACCGTTTCTATACTCCCAATGCAAGTGTGTCCTTCAACCGGAACTGTGTATAGTACTCCACGTGTGGCCTCACCAACCCCCTAACATAGCTGAAAACTCCAATCCTGCAATTCCATTCGTCTTCCTAACCCACTGCATGCTAACATTTTATAATTCATGTGCAAGTATACCCTGCTCCCTCTGTATCATGGCATTCTGCAGTCTCTTTCCATTTAAATAATATGCTGTTTTTCTATTCTTGCTTCTAAAGTGGACAACTTCAATTTTCCCACATTATGCCCCATCTACCAAATTTTTGCCTACTCACTTAGCTAATCCATACCCCTTTGTCAGATTATTTTTATCCTGCTCAACTTGTTTTCCTGTCTTCAAATCATCAATAAATTTGTCTACAATAGATTTGGGGCCAGCAGGTAGGGGGGCGAGATAGAGAGTGGAACAAGTGGTGGAGTGCAGAGCAGTTACAGGGGAGCAAAGGTGAGGAGTGGCTAGCGAAGAGAATTCAGTTCATTTCTCATCTTGCAATACATATTCACTGCAGCTAGATTAATCAACTGACACATCAGTCTTGCAATATTTCTTACGCTCGCAAAAGGCCACCAAAATCGAAACAATTTAATATCCTATGTGGCAAAATAAACAATCTGCACACAGCACCACTCCTATATAGAATCACTAATGTGAAGAAGGCTGTTTGGTACATCAAGCCTTCATCAACAACAATCCCAATCTCATGTATTTACCTTGCGAATTTCCCTGACATTAAACTGCAATTTAGCGTGGCCTATCAACCTAACCCGCACATCTTTGGACTGTGGAAGGAAATCAGAGTACCTGGAGGGAAACCTATCCTTTGATAACATTACTGAGGAGGCCTTGCTGCTATATGACTCCAAAAAGAGCAACACAACTGATGAAATAGTTAAATGCATTAACAACTTTTTAAAAGAACATGAAATTACTCGTGAGATATGCATTGATGAGTGCAGTGATGGTGCCAGGGCAATGATTGGGAAGACAGGTGTTAGCGCAGATCATAGGTGTAGCATCACACTGCACTCACTGTTAACAAGATGTTTATAATTTTAAAAACTCTGCTGAATATAACAGTGCAAACTACCAATTGTACTAAAGCTCAGCCACTAAAATCGAAACAACATCCTATGTGACAAAATGAGCAGTGTACACACAGCACCACTCCTACATAGAATCACTACAGTGCAGAAGGAGGCTATTTGGTCCATCAAGTCTTCATCAACAACAATCCTATAATCTCATGCATTTACCCTGTGAATTCCCCTGACATTAAGTAGCAATTTAGCGTAGCTTATCAACCTAACTTGCACATCTTTGGACTGTGGGAGAAAACAGGAGCACTTGGAGGAAACCCATGCAGGCATGGAGAGAATGTGCAAACTCTACAAGGCAGACAGGCAGAGGGGTGAGACTGACAGTGGAAAGGTTGGTGAAGTGCAGAGCCAATTACAGGGGAGCAAAGGTGAGCGAGCGGCAGAGGGGATCAGCGAGGCAACAAGTGGCTAGCTAGGAGAATTCAGTTCATTTCTCGTCTTGCAATGCATATTCGTTGCAGCTAGAATTCCTGGCACTCTGAGGAAGCAGTGCTAACCACTGTACCGCCCCTACATACAGTGCATGCGAGACTTCTGCGTTTTGTCATTCAGTCTTAGTGTCATGTGTAGATCAGAAATACAGTATCAACTTCCCAAGTTTTTGACAAATGCCTCATGGACTCTAAGACTTACGTATGTTGCAGATATTTTTACAAAGTTAAATGAAGTATCTCTATTGCTACAAGGATATTACTGATTATATAAGGTTTTGTTGTTTTGGAAGTTGTGTTTTTACTTTGTGCTTCGAAAAGAAGAACATCAACCAGCGCTTTCCGACACTGAATGACCATTTTACTGAAGTTAATTCTATCCTCAATGAAAATAATTTCAATAACATTTCACTGCTTAACTGTATCCCTCTTTGTTGGAATACTTCTCTCTGTCAAATGACTATAATATGTGCTTGTGTAATCCATTTGCACCAACAGCCAAACCAGTAGACAATTCAATGAATGGTTATGAAACCCGACTGATATGACTTCTGACTCCATACTAAAACAATGCTTCAACAAATTTCATGATTAGAAAATACCTCTCCAAGTCACACCCTATTTCATCTGTCTTTCATTATCACTAACTTTCCTGGAATTCTGTACCCAAGAGAAGGTCCAACCCAGCGCAACTATGTACAGGCAATAAATACAACAAATTCACCCACAACCTGAACTCAAAAACATTAAACAGAGCCTCAAGTGATCATCAGAAACACATCATGATATCAATGCCCCATAAAAATCACTTTTGCCTTAATAATGTTCATTACATGTGTTCATTACCATTAATGCAGTTATCAGCATCTAGATCACATGTCAGAAACATACTGAAAATATCACATGAACAGCACCAATATCATGATTAAACAGAACTCCTTTCTCACCCTCAACTTCCCAGTCTCCCTTTGCTGCCTTCTCCCATTCCCTATCTTGCTGTTCTCCACCCTCCCCACATTTAGCTTCACAGTCCACCCTTCCTTTCCTTCCCCACAAGTTCCCTTTGCCACTCTCCTTCGCTGTTCCTCAACTAACGACACACTGCATTTCACAATTCTCCCCCACAAGATTGTCCAACCAGCTTCTCCACATTCATTCGCACTCCCCACTTCCTCCTCCCATATTTCTTCTCCCTGTTTCTCCTTCCCTAATTCCGGCCCCTCTATCCTCATTTCTCCTTCCCCTATTTCCCCTTCATCTCTCTCCCCATTGCCCTCTATTCCCCCATTCCCTCCATCTTCCCCACCCTTCTCCTACTCCCTGTCTCCCCCACACCACCACCCTGCCCCCCCCACCATCCCCATCTCACTTCACCCCCATTCTCCGCACTTACCCCAGTCCCCTACACCCCCGCGCTCGCCTCCTCGTCCGCATTCTCCTCCCCCTGTCCCCTACCCCCACAGTCTCTGCCCCTCCCCGACACCCCCTCACACTCTTCCCTGGCCCCCCACGGCTCCCTCCCCCACTGTCCCCCTGCTCCTCCCCCCAACATCCTCTCCCGTCCCTCCCACCCCCTGTCTCCCCTCTCTCCCTATTCCCCCCACACCCTCCCATCTCCCCCACACGCTCCCCCACCACCACACACTCTCCCCCCCAGCCACCCCACACACCCCCTCTCCCCCACCCCAACTTCCCCACACACCCCCAACCCCCTTCTCACCCATCCCCATCCCCTCCCCCAACCCCCCCTCCCCCCAACCCAAACCCCCCCATCCTCCCCCCTACCCCCCCACCCACCTCCCTCCTCCCCTATCCCCCAACTCCAACCACATCCTATCCCCCACCCAACCCCATCCTCCCCTACCCCCAACTTATCCTCCCATCCTCCCCTATCCCCCACCAACCCATCCCCCCTATCAACTTATCCCCATCCTCCCCCCACTATCCCCCAACTCAACCCCATCCTCCCCTCCCCTGAAACCCCCCCCCCTCCACACCCCCATCCTCCCACCCCAACCACCCCTCTCCCACACCCCCTCCCCCCCCAACCCCACCACCCCTCTCCCACCACCCCCTCTCCCCCAACCCACCACCCCTCTCCCACTTCCCCCAACCCCACAACCCCCTCTCTTATCCCCCCTTCCCCCCACTTCCTCCAAACCTCCCTCCCCCACCCCCACATCTCTCACTCCCCCGCCCCACACTCCCACTCCCCCCCGCCCCACACTCCCACTCCCCTGCCCCCCACTCCCCCTACCCCCCACACTCCCACTCCCCTACCCCACTCCCCTCTCCCCTACCCCCACTCCCCTCTCCCCTACCCCCACTCCCCCCCACCTCCGCCAACCCCCCCCCCACACCCCCCCACCCACCTCCCCCCCCTCCCTACCTCCCTCATCCCCCTCCCCATTTCCCCAGCCCTCTCCTTCTTCCCACCTCCCCCAATCCCCTTCACCCCCCCTCCCTCCCCTACTCCCCACCCTCCCTCCCCACTCCCCCTCCCCCACCCTCCCTCCCTCCCCACTCCCCCACCCTCCCTCCCCACTCCCCCCCTCCCCACTCCCCCCCTCCCACCCACCCTCCATCCCCCGTTCCCCCCTCCCCCACCCTCCATCCCCTTCCCCCCTCCCTCCCCCTCGTCTCCACCCCTTCCCACCTCCCCACCCCTTCCCCCCCCTACCCCCTCTTCTCCACCCTCCCCTGACACCCCTTCCCCACCCCCCTTCTCCACCTCCCCCTTACCCCCCTTTTACCCCCCTTCAGCCCCCCTTTCCCAACCCCCCGCCGCCTCCCCCCCAATCCCCTTCCCCAACCCCCTTATCCCCCCCAATCCCCTTCCCCCACCCCACCCCCCCCCTTCCCCCCGCAATCCCCCAACCCCTTCCCACCCCACCTCCCCCCCTTCCCCCCGCCCCCCCCGCCCGTAACCTCCCCCAACGCGCTTCCCCCCACCACCCCCCCCTCCCCCAAATCCCCGCCTCCCCAACCCCTTCCCCCACCTCCCCAACCCCCTTCCCCCCTCCCCCAACCCCCTTCCCCCCACCTCCCCCGCCCCACTCCCCCACTCACCCCCCCCACCTACCCCAACCCCCTCCCCCGCCCCACCTCCCCCCCCACCCCCTTCCCCCCGCTCCACCTCCCCAACACCCCCCCCCACTCCCCCAACCCCCTTCCCCCCGCCCCAACCCCTCCCCCCGCCCCACCTCCCCAACCACCTTCCCCCCCACCCCAACCCCCTTCCCCCCCCGCTCCACCTCCCCAAACCCCCATCCCCCCCGCTCCACCTCCCCCAACCCCCTACCCCCACTCCCCTTCCCCCCACCCCCTCCCCTTCCCCCAACCCCCTTTCCCCCCTTCCCCCACCCCCTTCCCTTCCCCCAACCCCCTTCCCCCCCCACTCCTCTTCCCCCCAACCCCCCCCCCATGCCCCCACTGATCCCCTTCCCTTCCCCCAACCCCGCTTCCCCCATGTCTCCCTCCCCCAACCCCTCCTCCCGTCCCCTTCCCCCAACCCCCTTCCCCCCCTTCTCCCTTCCCCCAAACCCCCTTCCCCCCGCCCCACCTCCCCCAACCCCCTTCCCCCCCACCCCAACCCCCTTCCCCCCCACCCCAACCCCCTTCCCCCCGCTCCACCCTCCCCAAACCCCCATCCCCCCCGCTCCACCTCCCCCAACCCCCTTCCCCCCCGGTCCACCTACCCCAACCCCCCATCCGCCCCACGCCCCCAACGCCCTGCCCCCTCACCCCACCTCCCCCACCCCCTTCCCCCCGCCCCACCTTCCCCCAACCCCCTTCCCCCCCGCCCCACCTCCCCCAACCCCCTTTCCCCCGCTCCCCCCCGCTCCCCCCCGCTCCACCTCCCCCAACCCCCTTCCCTCTCCCCTCCGCTCCACCTGCCCCAACCCCCTTCCGTCCCCCCACGCCACCTCCCACAACCCCGTCCCTCCACGCTCCCCCTCCCCTCCCCCACCCATTTCCCTTCCCCCAACCCCCTTCCCCCCCACTCCCCCTGCCCCCCCGCTCCCCCTCCCCCCCCCACTTCCCCCCCGGTCCCCCCACCCCCCCCCACTTCCCCCCCGATCCCCTCCCCCACCCCTTCCCCCACACTCCCCTCCCCCCCACCCCCTTCCCTTCCCACAACCCCCTTCCCCCCCTGCTCCCCCCCCCTCTCCCCCCCCCCCTGCTCCCCCCCCCCCTGCTCCCCCCCCTCCCCTGATCCCCCCCCCCCCCTGCTCCCCCCCCCCTGCTCCCCTCCCCCCTCCCCCTCCCCCTCAGCCCCCCCTCCCCCTCTCCCCTCCACCCCCCCTCCCCTGCTCCCCTCCCCCCATCCCCCTGCTTCTCCCCTCCCCCCTCCCCCTGCTCCCCTACCCCCCCTCCCCCTGCTCCCCTCCCCCCCCCCTCCCCCTGCTCCTCCCCTCCCCTCCTCCCTCCCCCCCTACCCCCTGCTCCCCTCCCCCCCTCCCCCTGCTCCCCTCCCCCCCTCCCCCTGCTCGCCCTACCCCCACCCCCTTCCCCCCCTGCTCCCCTTCCCCAACCCCCTTCCCCCCCTGCTCCCCTTCCCCCATCCCCCTATCCCCCCCTGCTCCCCTTCCCCCACCCTTCCCCCCTCCCCCTTCCCCCAACCCCCTTTTCCCCCTGCTCCCCTTCCCCCACCCCCTTCCCCCTACCCCCTCCCCCCTCGCCCCTGCTCCCCTCCCCCATCGCCCCCTCCCCCCGCTCCCCTCCCCCTACCCCGCCCCTGCCCCCCCCACTGCTTCCCCCCCCCACCTCCCCTCCCACCCGCCCACCCCCCCGCCCCTCCCAGCTCCCCCCCCCCCCTGCTCCCCTTCCCCCCCTCGCTCCCCCCCCACCCCCCCCCGTCCTCCCCCCACTCCCCTGCCTCCCCCTTCCCCCCTGCTCCCCTTCCCCCCCTGCTCCCCTCCCCCCCCCCTCCCCCCTGCTCCCCTTCCCCCACCCCCTTCCCCCCTCTCCCTCCCCCAACCCCCCCTCCCCTCCACCTCCCCCACCCCCGCTTCCCTTCCTCCCCCACCCTGCCCCTCCTCCCCCAACCCCCTCCCCCCCTGCTCCACCTCCCCTCCCCCTTCCCCCCTGCTCCACCTCCCCCACCCCCTTCCCCCCCTGCTCCACCTCCCCCAATCCCTTCCCCCCCTGCCCCACCTCCCCCGCCCCCCCCCTGCCCCACCTCCCCCATCTCCCCTTCCCCCGCCCCACCTCCCCCACCCCCTTCTCCCCCTTCCCACCTCCCTTCCCCCCTCCCTCTCCCCCCACTCCTCCTCCCCCACCCCCTTCCCCCACTCCTCCCCCCTTCCCCCCCCCACCCTTCCCTTCCCCCACCCCCCCCCCCCCACTCCCCTTCCCCCCCACTCCCCCCCCCCTCCCCTTGCCCCCTGCTCTCCCTCCCCCCACCCACTGCTCCCCCTCTCCCCTTCCCCCCCCCACCCCCTCCCCTCCCCCCCTTCCCCCCTTCCCCCCCGCTCCTCTTCCCCCTCCCCCCTCCCCCCTCTCCCTCCCCCCACCCCCTTCCCCCCCTGCTCCCCTTCCCCCCCCCCTTCCCCCCCTGTTCCCCTTCCCACAATGCCCTTTCCTCGCTGCTCCCCTCCCCCCTGCTCTTCCCCCCGCCCCCCCTTCCCTTCCCCCACCCTCCCCTTCCCCTCGCTCCCCCTTCCCCTAACCTCCCTCCCCCCCGCTCCCTTCCCCCTCCCCCTCCCCCTGCTCCCCTTCCCCCCCCTCCTTCCCCCCCTCCCCTTCCCCCAGCCCCCCTGCCCCACCTCACCCCTGCCCCCTTCCCCCCCTGCTCCCTTCCCCCTCCCCCCACCCCCTTCCCCCCTGCCCCCCCTTCCCCCACCCCCTCCCCCGCTCCCTTCCCTCTGCTCCCTTCCCCCCCGCTCCCCTTCCCCCTCCCCCTTCCCCCTGCTCCCCTTCCCCCCCTGCTCCCCTTCCCCCCCCCCCCTGCTCCCCTCCCCCCTACCCCCTGCCCCCCCTCCCTCCTCCCCCCCGCTCCCCCCCCCCCAACCCCCGTCCCCCCCGCTCCCCTCCCCCCCCCTCCCCCCCCGTCCCCCCCTTCCCCCCTTCCCCCCCGCTCCCCTTCCCCGCAATCCCCTTCCCTCCCCGCTCCAGCTCCCCAACGCCGTTCCCGCCCCGTGCTCCCTTTCACCCCCGTTCTACCTCCCCTACCCCCTTCCCCCCCTCCAACCCCTCCCCCGCCTCCCCAACTGCTCCCTTCCCCCTCCCCTCCCCCCCCGGCTCCTCCCCTTCCCCCACCGATCTTGCTCCCAATCCCCTTCCCCCCCTGCTCCCCTTGCCCCCTACCCCCTTCCCCCCCGCTCTCCCTCCCCCACCCCCTTTCTCCCCCGCTCCACTCTCCCCATCCCTCTCCCCCTCGCTCCACCTCTCCGCCCCTTTCCCCCCCCGCTCCTACCCCCTTCCCCACTGCTTACCCCCCCCTCTGCCTTCCCTCTGCTCCTCCTCCCTCAACTGCTCCCCTCCCCCAACCCTCTTCCCCACCTGCTCCCCTCCCTCTCCCCCGCTCCCCCCTGCCTCTTCTCCACCTTGCTCGACCTCTTCCCCCATCCTCCCCCCCCCTTCCCCGCTTGCTCCACCTCCCCTCCCCGTTCCCCTTCCCTCCACCCACTTGCTCCACCTCCCCCATCCCCCTTCCCCCCCGCTCCCCTCCCCTCCCCCCCTCCCCGACCCCCTTCCCCCACTGCTCCTCCTCCTCCATCCCCCTTCTCCCCCGCTCCCCTCCCCTTCTCCCCCCCCCCCCCGCTCCCCTTCCCCCACCCCTCCCCCCCTGCTCCCCTTCCCCCCTACCCCCTGCTCCCCTCCCCCTTCCCCCTTCCCCTTCCCCCCCCCCTGCTCCCCTTCCCCACCCCCTTCCCCCCGCTCCCCTTCCCCCCTGCTCCCCCCCCTTCCCCTCCTGCTCCCCTTCCCCCTCCCCCTGCCCCCCGCTCCCCTTCCCCACCTCCTTCCCCCCTGCTCCCCCCCCTTCCCCCCCCCCTGCTCCCCTCCCCCTCTCCCCTCCCCCCCTGCTCCCCCACCCCCCCCCCCTTCCCCCCTGCTTCCCTTCCACCACTGCTCCCCTCCCCCCCCCTTCCCCCCCTGCTCCCCTTCCCCACTGCTCCCTCCCCCCTGCTGTCCCCTTCCCCCAACCCCCTTCCCCCACTGCTCCCCTTCCCCAACCCCCTGCCCCCCCTGCTCCCCCTTCCCCACTGCTCCCCTCTCCCCTTCCCCCCCCCCTCCCCCACTGCTCCCCTCCCTACCCTCCACCCCTCCCCTCCCCCTGTCCCCTTCCCCCACTGCTCCCCTCCCCCTCCCCCCTTCCCCCCCTGCTCCACCCTCTCCCCCACTGCTCCCCCCTTCCCCCCCTGCTCCCCCCCCCTCCCCTCCCCCCACCCCCTTCCCCCCCCCCCCTCCCCCTACCCCCTTCCCCCCTGCTCCGCCTCCCCCTACCTTTCCCCCCCCCCCGCTCCGCTCCCCTGCCCCTTCCCCCCTGCTCCGCCTCCCCCTGCCCCCTGCTCCACCTCCCCCCACCCCCTCTGCCCCCCCCCCCTCCCCCCTGCTCCACCTCCCCCTACTCCTTCCCCTACGCTCCACCTCCCCCAACCCCCTTCCCCCCCTGCTCCACCTCCCCCTCTCCCCTTCCCCTGCTCCCCTCCCCCTGCCCCATCCCCATGCTCTTCCTCCACTTCCCCCCTCTCCCCTCGCCACTTACTCCCCTCCCCCTGCTCCCTCCCCCTGCTCCCCTCCCCTGCTCCCTCCCCCTGCTCCCCTCCCCCTGCTCGCCCTCCCCCTGCCCCCTCCCCCTGCTCCCGCTCCCCTGCTCCCCTCCCCACCTGCTCCTCCACCCCTGCTCCCCTCCGCCCTGCTCCCCTCCCACCCCAAGTCTTCCCATAGAACTCTTCTATGTTCTTTCTTTCATTTCCCCATCCCCCCCCAAGTCTCCCCATTTCCCCATCCCGCCCAAGTATCCCCATTTCCCCATCCCCCCCCCCCCAGTCTCCCCATCCCCCCCAGTTCCCCATTTTCCCCCCTTCCTTTCCCCATCCCCCCCCAGTCTCCCCATTTCCCCCATCCCCCCCCCAAAGTCTCCCCATCCCCTCAATTCCCCCCCCCTCCCCTCAATTCCCCCATTCCCCCTGCCCCTCAATTCCCCCATCTCCCCAATCCCACCCATTCCCATTTTTCCATCCCTCCAATTCCATCCGTTTCCCAATCTCCCATTTTCCCATCCCTTCTCCCCATCTCTCCCCCTGTTCCCCCATCTTTGCCATTCCCTCTATTCTCCCATCCCTCCCATTCTCCCTTTTCCCCGTCTCTTTAGTTCATTCCCCATCCCTCCCATTCCCCATCCCCTTAGCTCATTTCCCCCAATTCCCCCCCATTCCCCTCCCCCCAATTCCCTTCCATCCCAATTCCCCTCCCCCCAATTCCCCTCCATTCCCTTCCCCCCAATTCCCTTCCCCCCAATTATATCTTTAAATTAAGGGGTGGTAGTTATAGGACAGATGTTAGAGATGGGCTCTTTACTCAGAGGGTAGTAAGGGCGTGGAATGCCCTGCCTGCAGCAGTTGTGGACTCGCCAAGTTTAAGGGCATTCAAATGGTCAGTCGATAGGCATATGGATAGCATTGGAATAGTTTAGGTAAGAGGACCATAAGATTGGTTCCATTCGTCGGCACAACATCGACAGCCGAAGGACCTGTACCGTGCTGATAATGTTCTAATTCCCCATCCCCCATTCCCCCCCAACCTCCCATTCCTTCCCAACTCCCCCCCAACCTCCCATTCCCGTCCCATTTCCCCCCAACCTCCATTCCCGTCCCATTTCCCCCCAACCTCCCATTCCCCCCAAACCTCCATTCCCCCCAATTCCCCCCCAACCTCCCATTCCCCCCCAATTCCCCCCACCTCCCATTCCCCCCACCTCCCATTCCCCCCCCACCTCCCATTCCCCCCCCACCTCCCATTCCCCCCCACCCACCTCCATTCCCCCCCCAACTCCCATTCCCCCCAACCTCCCATTCCCCCCAACCTCCCATTCCCCCCAACCTCCCATTCCCGTCCCATTTCCCCTCATCCCCCATTCTTTCCTTCACCCATTCCGCCCCCCCTCCCCCTTCTAGCTGGCTCCCATGTTGTATTTACTTTATTGATATTTGTGAGAGGGAAGAACTAGGTACAAAGTTGTTGCAGGAAGCCGCACTCACCGCTCAGCGATCGGACCCTCGGCAAAAGTTCCCTCAGCCGCAACACAAGCGGAGTGAGAGAAGGGTTTTTTTTTTGTTCTCGGGGTGAGTGAGACCGGAGCCTTGGACTCGGGACGAACCGAGACTCCCACACGCTCCGGCGCTGGGAGGAAGGGACTGCGAGCTCAAAACAACCTCCAAAAAGCGACCGGCAGGCACGCTGCGCGCCTGCGTGCACCACCGGCACCCACCCTGCGCGCCTGCGTGCACCACCGGCACCCACCCTGCGCGCCTGCGTGCACCACCGGCACCCACCCTGCGCGCCTGCGTGCACCACCGGCACCCACCCTGCGCGCCTGCGTAGACGCCTGCTTAGTCGTCAGCGTGCATGCGTGCGCGACAGGCTCGCACACCGTGCTCATGCGTCTACGACTGGCTGTCTCTCAATGCGCGTGCGTCAGCGACGGGCTGTCACTCAGTGCGCATGTGTCAGTCGTGCCGACGAGGGCGAGAACGTCATCAGTTCCGTTCAGCGCCACGCCCCTCTGATCTATTAATTCTGCCAAGAGCATCTCCTCAATCCCCAAAGCTGTGCCAGCAAGGGGAAATCAAATAAAGTGTGGCATTCATGTCTCTGACTTTCAACCTATACTAGACACCCCCAAATCGCTTTGCAGCCAATGGAGTACTTTGCAATTATACACTTCAATTATATTGCAAGATAACATCTAATTTGATCTGTTGTCGCATACATTCTGTACTCTTTCCCTCGCCTTTCCTTCTCTATGAACGGTATGCTTTGTATAGTGCTCAAGAAACAATACTTTTCACTGTATCTTAATACATATGACAATAATAAATCAAAATCAATCAAATGTATTGATATACAATGGAAAGTATTGTTTCTTGCACGCTATAAAGACAAAGCATACCTTTCATAGAGTACATGGGGAGAAGGAAAGGAGAGGTTGCAGAATATCGTGTTACAATGATTTGATTTGCTTTATTATTGTCCCATGTATTGGGATATTGGGGTGTTTTCCAGTTAGTGATCATTGACAAGTGGTGTGCCTCAGGGATTAGCATTTAGATCGCATTTAGATTTACATTGATGATTCGGAGTTGGGAACCAAGCGTAATGTGTCAAAATTCGCAGATGACACTAAGATGAGTGGCAGAGTAAAATGTGCAGAGGACACTGAAAGTCTGCAAATCTAAGTGAGTGGGCGAGGGTCTGGCAAATGGAATACAATATTGATAAATGTGAGGTCATCTATTTTGGTAGGAATAACAGCAAAATGGACTACTATTTAAATGGTAAAAAATTTGCAGCATGCTGCTGTTGAGAGAGACATGGGTGGCCTTGTGCATGAATCACAAAATGTTGGTTTGCAGGTGCAACAAGTAATTAAGAAGGCATATGGAATTTTGTCCTTCATTACTAGAGGGATGGAGTTTAAAACAGTGAGATTATGTTGCAGTCGTACAAGGTGCAGGTGAGATCTGTGTACAGTTTTGGTCTCCTTACTTGAGAAAGGATACACTGGCACTGGAGGGGATGCAAAGGAGATTCACTAGTTTGATTCTAGAGTTGAGTGGGTTGGCTTAACAGGAGACACTGAATAGACTGAGTCTATATTCATTGTAATTCAAAAGAATGAACAGAGATCTTATAGAAGCATATAAAGTTATGAAGGGAATAGGTAAGTTAGAAACAGGGAGGTTGTTTCCACTGGCAGGTGAAACTAGATCTAGGACTGTTGAGGAGGAACTTCTTCACACAAAGGGTTGTGAATCTGTGGGATTCCCTGCCCCGTGAAGCAGTTGAGGCTACCTCATTGAATGTTTTTAAGGCAAGGATAGATAAATTTTTGAACAGCAAAGGTGAGCTGGCTGAGTCCTCAAAAATCAGCCATGATCTTATTGAGTAGCAGAGTAGGCTTGAGGGGCCAGATGGCCTACTTCTGCTCCTAGTTCTTATGTTCTTACAATGAAAAGTTTTGTTTCTTATGTGCTACACAAACAAAACATACTGTTCATCAAGTACCTGGGGGAGAAGCAAAATGTAGTGCTATCGTCATAGCTAGGGTGTAAAGAAAGATCAGTTTATGGTATATAGTAGGTCCATTCAAAACTCTGATGGCAGCAGGGAAAAAGCAGTTCTTGAGTTAGTTGGTAGGTGATTTCAGCCTTTTGTATCTTTTCCTCGATAGAAGAAGGTGGAAGAGAGTACGTCCAGGCTGCATAGACCCCTTGGTCAGCTGCTTTTTTGAGGCAGCGGGAAATGTAAACAGAGTCAATGGACAGGAGGCTGGTTTGCATTATGGACTGGGCTGCTTTCACAATCTTTTGTTGTTTCTTGCAGTCTGGATCAGAGGAGGAGCCATACCAAACCACCCTAGTTCCAAATGCTTACTTCACATTAAGTCTTCCACCTCACCATAAACTTTATTTAAACTAATTTAAGTGATTGGCAGCCATCAGGTTGCATTACACCTAAATACTTATCATAATAACATTAATTATATATAGAGAATTATAAGCTCCTGTCTTCTCCCATTCTGCCCGTGAAAGCCCATGCTCAGCCTTCCAATTTGCCAATTATAGAATCCCTACAGTTCAGAAGGGGGCCCAGCCACAATCCCACCCAGGCCCAATTCCCATAATCCCACAAATTTACCCTGCTAATCCCCTGGCAGTAAGGTCAGTTTAGTACCTAACCCACACATCTTTGGACTATGGAAGGAAACTGGAATACCCAGAAGAAACTCATACAGACGCAAGGAAAATGTGCAGACTCAGCACACGTACTGACCCGATGCCAGAATTGAGCCTGCATCCCTAGCGCTGTGAAGCAGCTGTGCTAACCACTGTGCCGCCAATTACTGACCAGATCATACAACCCTCAGAGACTTCGCCCCTTAAAGGAGCCCACTACTACATCCCTCTCCCCCATCAGTCCTTTACTCCAACATGCTACAAAAAGTTAATCTATTTACAAGGTAATTTCAATTTAAAAAATAATCTTAACTAGGTTCATTATAAACTCAGTCTATCAAGGAATTTTGTTAAGTTTTTTAAGTTTATTTCATTAGTGTCACAAGTAGGCTTACATTAACACTGCAATTATTTGAGAGAATCACCACCCACCCCACGAATCTTTGTTTTGTTTAGACTCCAATGAATACACTTGCAAAATAATGAGACATCCAAATAGCATCCCCTCTTAGATAATGTATAAAATTCAAATAGTTTATTTATTAGTGTCACAAGTAGGCTTACATCAATACTGTAATGAAGTTACTGTGAAAATTCCTTAGTCACCACACTCTAGCGCCTGTTCGGGTCCACTGAGAGACAATTTAGCATGGTCAGTGCATCTAACCAGCACGTCTTCTGTATCGCTGGAGGGCTCTGGGATTGACATAGCTCAATAGATTGTGTCTTTACAATTGAGGCTGTGTTGGTTACATTCTCAAAAACTTGCCTTTCTTCTTGCAAAGGTGTATCTGTGCTCATTACTTCTTCAGTTCCCACAGCAACAGTATTTGTATCTTCTTCAGATTGACTCACCTCTTCAGTTACATTACTAAATGCAACATTACTGGCAGGTATAATCGGAGATGACTGCTTCACTGGTTCTCAAAGTGACTCCTGTCTTTTCAAATGATCCATATGCTTTTTATGGATTTTATCCTATACCTCCACCTCAAATGACACCAGATTCTGGAACCCAACCCCGTCCACTTCCAAAGCTTTTGACAAACACAAGATGATCTAATTTGATGCAGCACAATTCCTTTTCTGAACACTTTGCCTTGCCTCTACCCTCCCTGCCAAATTTGGAGACACCAAGTCCAACCTAATTCCTGACCAAAGACCGATCCATCATTAGTTCGGCATGAGTTAATCCAGTGGTCACGTGTGGCATGGTTCGGTAAGTAATGAGGAAAATTGCTAATTTGGTCTGCAGGTTTGCTGGTGGTTGTTTTTTCATGGCTGCCTTGAAGGTCTGTACAACACATTCAGCCAGTCCACTCGAGGAGGAGTGGTAAGGTACTTAATCCCATTTGACAACATGGAGTGCTCATATTCAGCACTGGTAAATGCTGTCCCATTTTCTGAATCTAGTATCTCTCACAAACCATGGAGGATAAAGTAGAGGTGCAGCTTTTTTACTGTAGCACTAGCAGTAGTGTACTTCATCTCATAAACTTCTAACCACTTTGAATGCCCGTTTACTGATAGCAGGCACGTAGTATTCATAAATGGTAGCACAGTGGTTAGAACTGCTGCCTCACAGCTTCAGTAACCCAGGTCCAATTCTGGTCTTAAGTGACCATCTGTGCAAATTTGCAGGTTTTCCTCATGTCTGAGTGGGTTTGCTCTGTATCCTTCCACAATCTAGTTAGGTGGATTGGCTATAGTTGATTGCTGTTTATAGTGTCTAAAGATGTACAGGTTAGGTGGATTAGCCTCAGTAAATGCACAGATGACAGACATATGACAGATGGATGGGCCTGGGTAAGATGTTCTTTCGGAAATTCCGTGCAGACTCAATGAGCCGAATGGCTTCCTTCTGCACTGTAGGGATTCAGTAGTTAATATAGTTGACATGAACTCACAGCCACAGCAAACCCTGGCCATTCCAAAGGGTGCATTCAGGCTGCAATTGATCATTCTTGTTGCAGCTGGCTTTGCTCACACTGTTTAAACATTCCTTTGAAATCTGTATCCATCCCGTATCCATAAGTCAACCTTTTCATTTTTGATATTCCTGGGTGTCTGCTGTGCAATTCATCTAGCAATAGCTTTCTTCCAGATACGGGGACAACCACTCTTGCTCCACAAAGGAGGACTCCATCCTCACAGCTTAATTTATCCTCCCTTGTTTGATAAGACTTCAATTGCTCTCACGTTCCTATTATGAAACCAGCCATGCTGTAGAGTGGCCTTTTCTATGCTTTCTGTAGGTAGAGCAACCTTCAACGTTTTCTTCAGAGTTATCTTTGACTCTGCCAACAGTTTTTTTGTATATCACAGCATTATTCATCCCACACGCTAGACAGTTCTAAGCAAGTCATTCAAGTCAGTCCCAAATTCACAGTGCCTTACCCTGGCCACAAAAGCTGCTATTGCTTCTCCTGTGTCTCTTGCAATTCAATTGAATTTTAGCTTTGCATAATTAGTGAAGACTTTAGATGGTAATGCCTTTTAATAAGATCTACTAACTCTGTGAAAATCTTTGGAGACATCAAACTTCTGATTAAATTATAAGTTCGGGTTCCACGGGGTGTGAGTAGTATCAACCTTCTCCATACTTGTGCACTTTAGCAAAAGAGGACAGATGATTGTCAAGATGCAGTGGTGTTGTGATATCATTGCTGGATTTGTAATCCAGAGATACAGGGTGATGCTCTGGGGACCAGGTTTGAATCCTGCCATGGCAGTTGGTGAAATTTGCTTTCAATAAAAAATGTAGAATTAAAAATCTAATGATGACCATGAAGCCATTGTTGGTTGTCATAAAAACCCATCTGGTTCACTAACAACTTCAAGGGAAGGAAATCTACCTTCCTTACCCCTGGTCTGGCTTACATGTGACTCCAGACTGAGAGCAATATCATAGAAATCCTACCATAGTGAAGGAGGCCATTCAGCCCATCAAGTATGCACCAACAACAATCTCGCCCCAGGTCCTATCCCCATAGCCCCGTATATTTACCTCACTAACCTACACAGCTCAGGACACTAAGTGGCAATTTAACATGGTCAATGCACCTAATGTGGTTGACTTTGAAATGGCCTAGCAAGCCACTCAGTTCAAGGGGCAATTAGGGATGGGCAATAAATGCTGACTCAGCCAATGACAGCCACATATCATGAAATAATTTTTTCAAAGTGCTGATTTTATCTCTTTAATCTTGGAGTGAGTGCTGCACTTAATTGAGACAGTTTGCAAACTCTAGCTGAAACCTTTGTGCTTAATTCAGAATATGAAAAACAACAATATTTGTTTCATCAACCTAATAGAGCTATTCTTGGCATAAAGTTACCGAGCAGCAAGCAAAGTCATTTTAATCATATATTGCAATTACAATCATTCCACATAGCTTGTTAAACCAAACGTGGATCATTTTGAGCAAATATTTTAAAAATGAAGAGAGGTTGGAGTGTAGCAGTATGATAACTGTGCAAAACAGTGTTCATTTGCTAAAATGTCCTTTCAATTACATACTGTACCTGTTCTGCATTATTAAATTTGCAGTTTGTCGAGTTTCACAAAAAATATCGTTGATGAGTTATTCGAAAGCACTTCTGTCAAATACGTATTGAACTGCAGCATGTTACAATGTTTACTGGCTTGTCAAATTGAGGGAGCAAGCTGGCTCAGACTGCATTTGATCGCTTCTGCTGTAATGCTGCCGGAAGGGCGGAAACATTGTTCTCCTTTCGGTTAACTCACAACCAACTAAATTAGTCATCACTGTTAACCTACGGCTGACTGAGAGATCGTGGGCTGTAATAGAAAGATTGAGAGGGGAATTTGGACTGTGCGCTGTTCAGTGGAGGCGAAATTGCAGCCGATTGTTTTTGAGCAAGGCTTGTTGTTTGAACTTCCAGCAGACTGATTGACCCATTCAGTAAGTCGGTAGGAGCTCAATGCTGTGTAATATGTGCTTTACCATTCTGTGTGCGTGCAGATCAGTTTTCAGACTCCATTCGATGGGGGGCGGGGGGGAATTCTGTTTATTTAACAACTTGTGAGCTCTAACCCAATCAGACGACGTTAGTCTGGATTTTGGGACTATCATATTTTAGATGGAACATTCCAGTCTGAATTGCATAAGGTAAACTTGAGAATGAGAGAGGAGCAGGATGATTTTAATACAAAATTGCAAGCTTATTTAGTGAAGGGTAGCTTGAATGTGTAATAAGGATTAGTACTGCTGCCTCAGTGACCCAAACCCAGGTCCCTGGAGCTATGAGGCAAAGGGCACAAATTTAAGGTAGCACAGTGATTAGCACTGTTGCCTCACAGTGCTAGCGACTGATATTCCATTCCCAGCGTGGGTCACTGTCTGCGTGGAATCTGCATGTTCTTCCCGTGTCTGCATGGGTTTCCTCCGGGTGCTCCGGCTTCCTCCTGCAGTCTGAAAGATTAGATGCATTGGCCATGCTAAATTCTCCCTCAGTTTACCCGAACAGGCACTGGAATGTGGCGACTAGGTGATTTTTTTCTGTAATTTCAGTGTGGTGTTAATGTAAGACTACTTGTGACAGTAATAAAACAAACTTTAAACATTTGCTGTCAAGAAAGACTGAATCTTAACACTCTCCTGTCATGTTTTCCAAATATTTCTATTCCTTAAATGGAATTTTCCTACCAATGTCATATGATTTATATACATTTAAATTTAAACCATTCACTTCGCACAGAGGAAGAGAAATTCATATTTCCTTAACTGGTATTTTTAAACCTTTCAGTCCAATGTGAGTTTGAACTTAATATATTATAATTAAAAACTTATCTGTTATCAGCTTTAATATTGTTCTATTAATCCTGCACATAATGTAAGCATAATTTATATTTTAATTTAAATTCTTTCAAATTTGGAAATGAGCAATTGGGAAATTCAGAAATTTTTCATGGCAACATGTTAGTGTGTAGGTATCCTACTAATGTAACATATGATTTGTGAAGGGTAGGTCGTGCCTTACTAACCTTATTGAGTTTTTTGAAAAAGTGACCAAAGAGGTGGATGGGGGTAAGGCAGTTGATGTGGTATATATGGACTTTAGTAAGGCGTTCGATAAGGTGGCCCATGGAAGGCTTCTGCAGAAAATGCAGATGTATGGGATTGAGGGTGATTTAGCTAATTGGATTAGGAATTGGCTAGCAGATAGAAGACAGAGGGTGGTGGTTGATGTAAGTTATTCATCGTGGAGTTCGGTTACAAGTGGTGTACCTCAGGGATCTGTTTTGGGGCCCCTGCTGTTTGTAATTTTTATAAATGATCTGGATGAGGGTATTGAAGGATGGATTAGTAAATTTGCGGATGACACCAAAGTCGGAGGAGTGGTAGATAGTGAAGAGGGGTGTTATAGTTTGCAGAGAGACTTGGACAAGTTGCAGAGCTGGGCCGAGAGGTGGCAAATGGAGTTTAATGTGGAAAAGTGTGAGGTAATGCACTTTGGCAGGAATAATAAATGTGTAGAGTATAGGGCTAATAGTAGGGCTCTTAATAGTGTTGATGAACAGAGGGATCTTGGTGTATGTGTGAATAGATCCCTGAAAGTAGGCAGTCAAGTGGATAAGGTTGTTAAGAAGGCATATGGAGTCTTAGCTTTTATTGGTAGGGGGATTGAATTTAGGAGCCGCAGCATCGTGTTGCAACTGTACAAAACTCTAGTGCTGCCGCACTTGGAGTATTGTGTGCAGTTCTGGTCCCCACATTATAAGAAAGATGTGGAGGCATTGGAGAGGTTACAGAGGAGGTTTACCAGGATGTTGCCAGGTATGGAGGGCAGGTCTTATGAGGAGAGGCTGAGGGATTTGAGGTTGTTTTTGTTAGAAAGAAGGCGGCTAAGAGGAGACCTAATTGAAACATATAAGATGATAAGAGGTTTAGATAGGGTGGACAGTGATAGCCTTTTTCCTAGGATGGAGAAAGCTTTAAATTAAGGGGTGGTTGTTATAGGACGGATATCAGAGGTAGGTTCTTTACCCAAAGGGTGGTTAGGGTATAGAATGCCCTGCCTGCAGCAGTTGTAGATGCGCCAAGTTTGGTGGTGTTTAAGAGGTTAGCAGATAAGTTTATGGACGAAAAGGGAATGGTTTAGTTTGGAGGGTCATTGCTTTTTCCTAATTGGTCGGTGCAACATCGAAGGCCGAAGGGCCTGTTCTGCGCTGTAATGTTCTATGTTCTATGATTTGTATAATCAAAATTGGCATCTGATTGCATACTTCGGATGTACTTAAGATACACAGCCCAGTAATTTGCTATTTGACCCAATTACTCCTTGTTAGCATTTATGTTCTGTTTGAGCCCTCTCCCATCCTTCCTATTTAATTCTATCAGCATAACCTTTTCTTCTCCCTCATATGCCATCTTGTTTCTCCTCATAGAATCCCTACAGTGAAGAAGGAGGCCATTCAGCCAATGGATTCTGCACTGACAACAACCCCACCCAGGCCCTATGCCTGTAACCCCATGTATTTACCCAGTTAGTCCCCCTGACACCAAGGGACAATTTAGCATGGCCAATCAATCAAACCCGCACATCTTTGGAGAATGTGCAAACTCCACACAGGCAGTCACTTAAGGCCGGGACCTTGTGAGGCAATAGTGCCATTATGCTGCCCTAATCTATTAATTTCAATCACCCACTATGGTAGCAAGTTCCACATTCTCACTGTTTTCCTCATAAAGAAGTTTCTTGGTTGATCAAAAAACTGACTACAAAACATTCTCCTCAGCCAAGGAAATCTTTAAAAGTCAAGATTGATACAGCATGTAAATAATCATGATAAATTTTGATTTTAAAAAAAGGAAGTATCCCTGCTGAAAGACCTTATTGATGGCCCTTGCAACCAAAACATATCCTGAGGTGTTAGCACCGGACATAACTTCTCATTCACAATCCAAAGATTAAGA
Organism: Sphyrna mokarran; assembly: GCA_024679065.1. Taxonomy (NCBI): domain Eukaryota; kingdom Metazoa; phylum Chordata; class Chondrichthyes; order Carcharhiniformes; family Carcharhinidae; genus Sphyrna; species Sphyrna mokarran. Next base: position 56,712,446 of record JAGIQG010000016.1, on the reverse strand, counting down.
AATGCAATTTAAGAACTGCCAACATTTTGGTTGCAAAAAGTTTGAATAGCACATGCTCTCTCGGTTGTTTGAATTGGAGATTATTTAATAGATGGTCATCTGTGAACTCATCCGGTTTGAAGGGGAAATGGGAGAGGTGAATTACCAAAATATATTGGTTTCTGTCAGTGAATATAAACAATAAATAGCTTTGAGATATGAGCTGTGATTATTCTGGATGTATAAGATCGAGAGGTCATAGATGTCAATGGTAAATAATTAAACATTTTCCCACTTTCCAGGCCCAATATTACCCATTAAGCCTGGTTAGGTGTAACATGAGTCAGATTGAGCAGTGGTTCCCAACCTGTGGTCCAAGAAAAATATATAATTGCGTATATCTTGTATGTATCATAATCGATGTTACATTACTCCAAAGATATGTGCAGGTTAGGTTGATTGGCCATGCTAAATTGCCCTTTAGTGTGAGGAGGTCTACAGGATAAATACTTTGGGTTAAAGGATAGGACCTAGATAGGATTGTGATCAGTGTAGGCTCACCGGCCTAAAATGGCCTACTTCTACACTGCAGGGATTTTATGATTTGCAATCGAATTGATTGATTAAAATATGTAGGGAGTTAGTGGCGCCTGAGCCAAACAGTAGCATTGTTACACGCATAAAAGCAATGGCTTTGCTAGCAACATCCATTCACTGTAACATCCAGAGGGAGATGTTAGCTGCAAAGAAAATGCTTGCTGATCTCATGACCGTTTTGCAAGAAGTGGGTTAAGCCGTTAATTTTAGCAAGGCCTTTCCACTGAATTTGCGAATATTTCCAGCTCTATATGGTGAGGTGAGCAGTGATCATCATCGACTTTCTGCATATTTCTGCATACCAGAATCCAATGGTTCTCCTGAGGGAACAGTAAGAAGTGTGACAACACCAGGTTGGAAAGGCATTCAAGTGTCTTTTTGAATTTCACGATGAAGTGCTTTTTGTTTACTTAACTCAGTTTGAACTTTCATAACGCTTTTCAGTGGCTTGTCAAATGAGCTTATATGGTAGATATTTTTTATCTCTTACAATCTGAGCCCTTCAGGCAAACTTAGTGTCAGATTTTCATGTGCAGGACAAAATATAAATGATGATCAACAAAATAGAGATGTGGGCCAAATGACTGGAGCAGTCAAATTACGATTCATTTGCCAATCTGTCAGATACGGATCAAATGCAGCTCCCAACTAGTGTGAGCCATGATGTCAGAGAGCACCTACAAAATTTGAAAACAGCATTGGGAGTGTTTTCCTGTTACCAACACAAAGTGCAACAAAGTTCCTTTGCGAGCCTTGCTTCTTCTCAGCTGCTGTCAGACTTTTGAATGGACCTATCTTGCATTAAGTTGATCTTTCTCTACACCCTAGCTATGATTGTACTACTACTTTCTACACTCTCTTGTTTCCTTCTCTATAAACAGTATGTTTTCTCTGTATAATGCGCAAGAAACATTACTTTTCACTGTATGTTAATACATGTGACAATAATAAATCAAACAAAATCAATGATGACATTCCCACATGCCTGACTTCGCGGGAACAAAACAGCTTTCTGGAGTTGTCCTGTGACAACTCATAAAGCAATAAGTCTGACAACACCAGGTTTAAGTTCAACTAATTTATTGGTTGGACTTATACCTGATTTTGTCAGACTTCTTACTGTGTTTACCCCAGTCCAAAGCCAGCATCTCCACATCACAATTCATAGAATCATAGAATCCTACAGTACAGAAGGAGATCATTGAGTCTGCACTGACCACTATCCCATCCAGGCCCTATTCCCATAACCCCATGCATTTACCCTAATACTAAAGGGCAATTTAGCATGGCCAATCCACCTAATCTGCACATCTTTGGAGTGTGGGAGGAAATCGGAGTTCCTAGTGGAAACACATGCAGACACAGGGAGAATGTGCAAACTCCACACAGACAGTGACCCAAAGTGAGAAATTGAACCCTGGTCCCTGGCACTGTGTGGCAGCAGTGCTGACCAGTGTGCCACTGTGCCGCCCATAGCTAGATTTACAGCTTTACAACTGGATTTTTCTCAGACCTACCTGACCGACGATATTTGGCTTAAATTTGCTTCAGAGTATCCAGAACCATCTGACAAAGCAGTAAAGTTTCTGATGCCTTTATGTATCACCTGTCTTTGTGAAGCTGGATTTTCAGGGCTTGTTATATTGAAGACCAAATGTGGGAATAAACTTAACATTGAACTAGATCTCTAATTGGGGCTGTCATCCTTGCAACCTGACCTCCAGCGTTTGACGTTTGCAAAACAACATCAGCCTTCTCCTTAGATAAGCATTGCCTGTTTCCTCATGTAGGTATATAGCAGGTAAATGTGCCGTGACAAGTATGATGTATTTGTGTGTGCATCATGAACTGTTAGAATTGCTGTATTTTTAATAAACCATTGATATATACATTTTAGTCTCATCAGTTGTGGGCAATGTAAAAAAAAAAGTATTAAAATGTTGCGGCCTGCAAAAACGTGATGACAATCTAGTGGTCCGCATAAAGGAAAAAGTCGGGAACCACTGAGGTTGGAATTAACTATTCAACAGAATACTTACTTCCAACCTCGAAGAATCCTGTCAGTTGTATTTCTGACATTAACTCCATGTTAACCCAATACCCAGGTATTGAAATCAAAATATGCTGTCTTTGTTGCTACTTAAATTACCATAGCTCTATCATATAGTATGAACCAGGGAGGGTTCCCTGGTTCATACTATACATCCCTGCCATGTGCACAGTAGACCTGCAAAGTTGACTAATTTCCTTTCGGTCTTTCTTTATTTTAGTTGTGAATTTCCTTGCTAATCAGGAAGTTGATGTGTAGAAAACACGCAGAGCGGGCTGACAAACTAGCAAATGTGATAATTGGAAAATAGATGCATGTAATAGATCAAGGGCAGCTTGAATCAACAACAGGCTTTATTGCCAAATAAAGAATAATATATATACAAGGTCAGATAGAATTACAATGTGACTGCTCTACTTGACTCCCTGGGCTCCAACTGCGAATCCCCCCTCGACTCTGACACGCACCCTCCAACCAATTGGCTCAGCTGTCAGTCGGAATGATTCATAAGATCCTCACCAATAATTTGGCCATCAGAAAATGCCCCCTTCTTAAAGAGCCACATTATTACAGCTACTAAGTGGCAGGTTATTGTGTTTTACTTAGATCCTCACATCATTATAGATAGTTACTGCATCACTCTGAATGTAATGTAACTGCTCCAGAGGTCAGAGGACAGTATACTCATACCCTCCTTATCATCTCATACATAAAGTTATAAAAGCAAATCTCTAAGATAGGGACATGTTCAGCACAATTTTGTGGGCCGAAGGGCCTCTATTGTGCTGTAGTTTTGCTATGTTTCTAATGGATTAGGGTGTTGCAGAGGGAATGGTTCCTTCAGAATGCTGAACCATAGAATCCTTACAGTGCAGAAGGATGCCAGTCGACCCATTGAGTCTGCACCGACTCTCCGAAGAACAACTAGGGCTCTCTCCTCTGTCTTATTCCTGTAACCCTGTGCAATTACTATGGCTAATCCACCTAACTTACACATCTTGGGACACTTAGGGGGGCAATTTAGCAGAGCCAATCCACCTAACCTGCACACATGGGAGAAACTGAAGCACCTGGAGGAAACCTACGTAGACACAGGGAGAATATGCAAACTCCACATCAATAGTTGCCCAATACTGGAACCAGACTTGTCACTGTGGTGCCCTGGTGGGAAAGGAAGAGAGAAAGGAAGGTGTGTTTGATGATGACAAAATTCTGGAAATACTGATCCACTGAATGCCAAGGCTGATGGAGTAGTGGGTGAATCCTGTTATGGATCTGGGAGGGAGGGGAAGAGATAAGAATAGAAATGTGGGACTAGGGATTGAACCAGTTGAGAGCCATGTCAACTATGGTGGAGAGGAATCCTTGGGTGAGGGAAAGGAAGATGCATTGGAATAAGTGGTACATAAAATGGCAACATCAAAACGTAAGTGACTGGAGATGTGACAAGGATGCCAGTATTTATTTCAGGTATCCAGAATCCACACATTAGTTTGCTTTTATAACCATACCATATCCTTTTAAAGCAAATAAGATATGTTGGTATTGTATTAGTCTGTGAAACATAACTGTCTCTGTGGTACATTTTTACGTTACAAGTGCCTCACTGAATAGTTTCAACTATATAAGGCATCTTATCTGTTTGTGTGGATTTCCTTGTGCTAATATGCCAAAATCCATTGTACAACAAGCTATTGGCAGCAATCCAGTCAGCATTTTATTGCCTTGTATGGACAAATGCCTGGAATGGGAGGGGAGGGAACTTAAACAGCTGTCACTAGACATTGGATGGTGTGAACACATGACCTGTACATCAGCTTAGGCAGAGCAAATACTGGCTTGGCTCTGACACTTTATCCTGAAGAAAATTCTGTATTTCTCATCTTTTTTGAATAGAGGTAAGATTTATAAATATATGTACGTATAGAATATATGCATATAGTTGTAAATTATTAGCATATAAAACTTTATTGCCATTGTAGTGAATCAAGAGAATGTTTAACTTTAGGAACTACACTTTTCTTGCGTCAGTTTGCCAAAAATGCAATTTTAGATGAAGCAATACCAAAGTTAACTTAACAGGACAGCTCATAGCCTAAGAAAAGGACATAGCAGCAAGGATACATATAGAGAACTGGATAGAGAAATAAAATGGCAGAAGTAAAATGTTTTTGCTACGCCATCAGATAATTGATTCACAGATTAAAAATGCTTAGAAAACCATTAACTGCTTTTGCCCAAGGTTTAGAACACATGATTGAGAAGTTTGAACATCTTTTACAACCGTTCACCGGTATAAACTGTACATTAATTCATATCAAAGCTATTGATTATTAACATCTCCTTTTCAGTCTGTTGTAATCTATTCATTTTGGAGAAGATTTCCTCCCTTCACATGTTGACTACAAAAGGAAGATTTCTGTTGTAGCAAAATTGTTAACACGTTTCTGACCATGCTAGAAACTATTACTAAAAGACCCTTCCTCCATTGTTGACAAGATGTTTATTAAGTTTTGAAGGCTGCAGGGGTAAAAAAAACTAAAGATTATTAATGGCCTTTGACATGTTATCAACCTCTACTGTTTAAATACTGGAAAACTTTAATGTGTAATCCCATGAGTCTTCTCCATGCAGTCAGTAATCACTACATTCTTCTGGATATATAAAAAAAAATGCACATTTGACAATGATTACAGCAATGTTATCTCAAGGCACTGGTCTGGTAATCAGTTTAAAGCCAGAGACTATTGCTTGCATTCCTGAGCTTCCAAGTAGCATAAAGACTTAATTGCAAAGAATGGCTAGCTTGTTAACTGAACTGTGAACTTGTGGGTAAATATGACCGGGATGGTTTGCAAACTGGATAAACAAGGTTTCAAAGAGCCAAATAAGTCTAAAAACGTTTCTGGATCTGATTTAAAAACATACTAACTTCATTCCTACGTGGTGATCTGAGCAAAGGTTCAGATGTGAATGCTGTCTGCACAAAATGGAGTAGGTGGGATTTGGTTTCAAATGCTTTCGTCAGAATAATAACAACAACAACATACATGATGGACATGATTGTTGCTTCAGAGCAATTACACTTCAATGTTTAATTTAAAAGATTCCACATATAACTGGAAAAATGTCACACCACAGCCTTCCTTCCAAACTCCCATATTTTTCTATGAGGGCAAAATATTGTGGGTGCTGGAAATCTGAAATCCAAACAGAAAATGCTGGTAATACTCAGCAATTTAGGCAGCGTCCATGGAAACAGAAACAGAGTTAACCTTCCAAATTGCTGACCTTTCATCAGAATTCAAATTTTCTTCCCTTTGAAAGCACTCAACAGTGCTAAGCTACAGATTCACGGTTGCCAGCCATCTCAAGTACTTTACCTAAGTGACTATTCCCAATGTGCGAAGCTAATGAGCATCACCAGGTTATCTGACAAACTTAAACCAAAACCAATCCTGCTGGCCATATAAACCGTACAGCACAAGACATTTTGTAGCATTTATTGCTGCCTCACAGCGCCAGGGATCTGGGTTTGATTCCTGGGTTGGGTCACTGTGAGGAGTCTACATGTCCTCCCCATGTCTGTGTGGGTTTCCTCCAGTTGCTCTGATATCCTCCCACAGTATGAAAGATGTGCTGATGCAATTTTTCTACCAGGGATTACCTCAGATTGAGCTTGACAGTCTTTAATTTTAACACTTTATTTGATCCTAATCTGAGGTTCTGATCCTATAATTTCTCCATTTCAAAGGCCAGATTCTCCCAATTCCATAATGTCACCTATATCTGTCTCTGCCTTGAGCCGACTGTTATCCAAATTTTCACATGAGTCTTTGTCATCTGGAGATCTGAAGTTATCGTTTTACCGACCTATTATTCTCCACCATCCCAACTTCTATAAAACTCTCAAACAAGACTGACTCCGACTTGCTTACTACCCCAGTGCTTGTTAATCTACGTTGACTCTTGGTCCATAAGTGCTTCTAATATGTGTTCAGATCATTCAGTTTTCTCCATCCGTATCTCAATAATCTGCTGTGGCATTACAACCTCTGAGAACACTGTTCTTTCAACTCTGTCCCTTATACATTCCCCACTCTTTTGCCCACATTTGGTGGTAGCACAGTGATATTAATGTGAATTATTGTTGTTGCTCATGCATCAATTCAGCTTTCCCAAATTTTGTGGTGACACAAATTGATATCAGTTAAGATATGTAGCTTGTTTTTTTTTTCATTTGAGTAGCAAGAATTTGATGGGATGGCACACAATGCAAGAGAATGTGAAGTTATCCACTTCGGTAGGAAAGAACAGAAATGCAGAGTATTTCATAAGTGGGGAGAGACTGGAAGTGTTGATGAACAAAAATAAACCTACGTGCTTTTGTTCATGAATCGCTGAAAACTTACATGTGGGTGCAGCAAGCAATTAGGCAGGCAAATCATTTGGTAGCATTGATTGCATGAAGAGTTGAGGACAGGAGGAAGGAAGTCTTGCTGTAATTATACAGAGTCTTGATAGACTTTTGAGTGCAGTTTTGGTCTCCTTACTTGAGAAAGGATATATTGGCCATAGGGAGCGCAACAAAGATTAATCATACTAATCCCTGGGTTGGGCAGATTATCTTATGGATTGACATTGAGGAAACTGGGCCTCTGGAGTTTAGAATAATGAGAGATAATCTTGTTAATATGTAAAAAATCTTTACAGGGCTCAGTGGGGTAAATGCAGGAAGGATGTGTCGCCTGTTTGGTGGTCCAGTACTGGGGGACACTGTCTGAGGATAGGTGAATGGCCATTTAGGATCTAGATAAAGAGGAATTTCCTCAGTTGGGAGGTGGTAGATCTTTGGAGTGCTGTACCCAGAAGGAAGTGGGTCATTGAGTATTTTCAAAGCGGGGTCAATCGATTTTTAGGGGAATAGTGCAGGAAGATGTTATTGAGGTAGAAGGTCAGCCATGATTCAGTTAAAATACTGAGCAGGCTTGAGGAGACAAATAGCCTACTCCTGTTCCGATGTTTCTATGTTACATAATCCATAATTATCCACTTGACTCTTGCTATGGTTTAATATTGTAATATGAGGTATGTTAGAACTGGGTCCATTGTTTGCTTCAGGGACAGCACATGCTGGGACCTTTCCAGGAAAGAGTAAATAAACCACTTTCAGCAATACTAATGATAGTTATAATAGTTGTTCACCTATGGTAAGATATAAATATTCTGGTCTTTACAAATGCATGATTTTTATCTTGTTCATTAACTACTCTCAGTCATCTTGACCATACAAGTATGAATGGCCTATAGTGTATGAATGAACTATTTTAATAAACTAGAGTGTTATAAGTCACAAAGAAAAAGATTTCTCATAGCAGCAGAATGTAAAAATGGAGGGTTATTAATTAAATAATTCGCTTTACCCAGAAGGAAACGGGTCATTGTGTATTTTCAAAGCAGGGGTCAATTGATTTTTAGATACCTTCAAGGTATAGGGGAATAGTGCAGGAAGATGTTATTGAGATAGAAGGTCAGCCACGATCCAGTTGGAGTACTTTGTGCAGTTTTGGTCGCCACATTCAAGGAAGAATATATTGGCCTTGGAGGGGGTGCAGAGAAGGTTCACTAGGCTGATACTGGAGATGGGGGTGTTGGATTATGAAGAGAGACTGAATAAGCTAAGTTTGTACTCTTTGGAGTTTAGAAGGCTGAGAGGGGATCTTATAGAGACGTATAAGATAACGAAGAGGATGGATAGGGTAGGGGTTGAAACTCTCTTCCCGCTTAGCAAAGATAGCAGGACTAGAGGGCATAGCCTCAAGATAAGGGGGGGTGCAGTTCAGATGAGAGTTTAGGAGGAAATTTCTTCACGCAAAGCGTGGTGAATCTTTGGAATTCTCTGCCTGATGAAGTGGTGGAGGCTTCCTCACTGAATATGTTCAAGTCAAGAGTGGATAGGTTTTTAATTGACAAGGGAATTAAGGGTTATGGGGAGAAAGCTGGAAAGTAGTACTGAACCACTACAGATCAGCCATGATCTTATTGAATGGCGGGGCAGGCTTGAGAGGTTGGATGGTCTACTTCTGCTCCTATTTCTTATGTTCTTAAGTAATTGCTTTAAGTCAATTCTGCTCCACTTCCAATCATATGGTCAAAACGAAAATATTCCAATGGCGCAATGATGATTGGCAATGAGATATCTGATGTTGACATTGCACTGATATGTTAGCTATATATCCGAACCCAGATTTTTGACTTCGTTGGAATGAAACAGACACTGAAGGCTGGCACAAGATGAATGAATCTTGATTGTTGCCAAGAAATGTTCCTCAGAGGAAAAGATGTTTTTTCAGAAGTTATTGGCATCTACAGAATCATAGAATCCCTACCATGTGTCCAAATAATGATCCAAATGTTCCTTTAAGCACAGGGTTCATAAACAGAAGAACAGAATTGTGATTTCTAGCAGCAGAAGTTTAAATGATTAATGCCTGGTCTCATTGTGGCTCAATGAGTTAGCTACTGAACAGCTCAGCTAGGCAGACCATGGAAGTGTTAAATTAGTTCATCTCAGCCTGGATAACAGGGAAGGTGCTGATATTGAATTCAAGGGGAGGACAAAGTTTCCCATTCCTGAACAATGTCGGTTGGTTGCAGTCCTTTGTAGTTGCTTGCAGTCTTGGGCAAAGTAGGAGCCAAACCAGGCTGTGATACAACCAGAAAGAATGCTTTCTATGATGCATCTGTAAAATTTGGTGAGAGTTATAGCAGACATGCCGAACCACTTTAGCCACCTGAGTAAGTGGAGGCATTGGTGGGCATAAAGGGACCAAGACAGTTTGTTGGTGAACTGAACACTGAGAACTCAGAGCTCTCGACTGCGTCCATGTTTCCTGAAGTCGATGACAACCTCCTTCATTTTACTGACATTGAATTTTATAGTAAAATCTACTTGTTTTGCTGACATTACTGTTTGTGTGGAGTTTTGCACATTTTCCCTGTCTGTATGGATTTTCCTTTGGGTGCTCTGGTTTCCACCCACAGTCCAAAGGTGTGAGGGTTAGGTTGATTGGCCATGCTAAATTGACTCTTAGTGTTAGGGGATTAGCAGGGTAAGTAGGGTTAGCAGGGGTTATGGGAATAGGGTCTGGGTGGGATTGTGGTTGGTATATACTTGATGGGCCAAATGGCATCCTCCTGCACTGTAGGGATTCTATGATTCTAAGTCGGGCAGCATCAATAAAGTATTTTAATATTTCAAGCACAGCTCTTTGCCAAAATTTGTTGTGGGTGGCATGATGACACAATACTTAGCATTGCTGCCTCACAGCTCCAGGGACCTGGATTTGATTCCCGGCTTGGGTCCTGTCTGTGTGAAGTCTGCACATTCTCCCCATGTCTGCATGGGTTTCCTCCTGGTGCTCCAGTTTCCTCCCACATTCCAATGATGTGCAGGTTAGGTGGATTGGCCAGACTAAATTGCCCCTTAGTATCAGGGAGATTAGGAGGAGAAATATGTGGGGTTATTGAGATAGAATATTGAGTGGGACTGTAGTCAGTGCAGAGTTGATGGGCCAAATGGCCTTCTTCGGCACTGTAGATTCTATGATCCTATATGAAGTCTTCTAATAATGACCACCGACAATGGCACCTGGGTATTTATATACAATATTGTGGCACTTTGGTGGATGGATTAAATATAAGGAAATGATTTAGGATAAGAAACTGTATTTTGTTTACCATGAGATGATTTTCTAGTTTTGAAGATTTAAATATATTAGTGGAAGCTAATAATCTAACACAATTATCACAGCTGTTGAGGTTTTTCAGGCAATCAGTAGCGCAACTTAAGAACTATAGTTAGAGAAGCTGTTTTAAGGAATGCTTCTCAACGATTCCTCAAGCAACACTTATCAACAATGTAAGAATGACGTGCAGATTTAACTACATCCGGCCACAGCACCAGTAAAGGTTAGATGCTTAAATAAATCAAGAAACTGAAATTGGCATAGACAGGCGTCACAGTGATTAGCACTGCTGCCTCACAGCACTGGGGATGGGGGTTCAATTCCAGCCTTTTGGGTGACTGTCCATGTGGAGTTTGCACATTCTCCCCATGTCTGTGTGGGGAGATACCAGTTTCCTCCCACACTCCAAAGATGTGTAGGTTAGCTTGATTAACCATGATAAATTGTCCCTTAGTGTCAGGAGTTACAGGGATAGGGCCTGGGTGCCTAGTCTCGATGGGCTAAGTGGTCTCCTTCTGCACTATAGGGATTCTATGATTCTGTAGATGCAAATAACTTCTGAAAAACATTTTTTCCTCTGAGGAACATTTCTTGGAAACAATCAAGATTTGTTTATTCTGTGCCAGCCTTCAGTGTCTGTTTCATTCCAATAAAGTCAAAAATCTGGGTTCTGATACACAGCTAACATATGAGAGCAATGCCACCATCAGACATCTCATTGCCAATCATCATTGTACCACTGGAATATTTTCATTTTGACCATATAATTGGAAGCTGAGCAAAATGGAGATAGAAGTGTCAAAGCATAAAAGCAATAATAAAGTTCACACTTGCAGGATATAAAGAAACTATACGAGAGGAATTTGAGGCTATGGGCGTATGCACGGGCTGGAGAGCCAGTGGTAATCACCCGGCAGCGGCTTCCAAGAGTGTCATCAAGGTTTATTCCCAATTAGACAGCCCCTTGGCTACCACTGGGGTTCCCAGCTCCACAAGGGGAAATTTCCCATTACACTTATTCCAATGTGGGGCATTGTCCCACCTTAGCAATTCTCTGGTGCTGGCAGTGCCACTGGGAGCAGTGGCCACTGCAAGGAAGCCTGTGGTTGAAGATTGCTGTTGGAGATAATTAGAGCCCTCATAATCTCCAGGCAGAAAGACTATCTTCGACTCTTCCTGTTCTGGAATTTATTGTCTTCCTGACTCCTCTCAATTGTGCCTTCACCCTGGGCCTCCCTGTCCCATAATAAGGTCTCCCCACTCCCTCCCAGGGGAACATTAAATTCTGCTCTATTGTTATAAATGAAAGCATATAACCAGCTGATTTTGGTTTGAATATTTCCCATCATTACATGGTATATTGTGACAGACATTGAAATAGATTTGATGGACTAAATGGTCTCCTTCTGTGCTGTAACCATTTGATGATTCTATGAAATATTTGGTGAAAAATGTTCCAATTTGGCTAGAGAATAAGAGATGTAGTTAGTTACTTATTGTATAGAATATTGTGATCACAGCAAACCACAATCGGAAACAGTAGCAAAACGCTGAACATATTATTTTGCTGTAGGATTAATTGCTTGCGGGATTATAGTAATTCCTAAGGAGTTATATCCTGATGATGACTTTGCACAGGAGTGTGCATAAAATAACAAGATTGTGTTTTTCTGAATCAGTTTGCGGTTTGCCAATGAAGGCCTTGCTGCCTTTTTTTTAGATATGGTTTCACCTGCACCAAGTGCTCACTGATAGCTTGCTTGAGTGGTTGTTCTTCACCTGTCAGATCAAACACTGGGAGTTGTCAGGATATCCAACTACAGGGTGCATCACAGTCAGATCTGACGATTTTCCCTGATTTCTACAAAAGTACAATTCTAGCAGTGAATGAATGACTTGGAGCAGAAACTGTGCCCAATTTTGGTTTGATTTATTTTTCCTCCTCCTTAGCCAAGTGATACTGAGACTAATTGAAGCATTCTTCTGCCATCATCATTCAGATCACCTTGCACAATGTAACCAGGCATTAAATATGATTATATCCAAATACTATATCATGTGGTACCCTACCCACCAAACTGTCAGGAGAATGTCAGAGGGAATTTATACTAAATTTAGAAAAAGTATTGGAACATTTAGTAATCACTTCATAGTTTTACCTTTTTTTATTGTAGAAGTTGATATTTGATTTAATTTGGCAAGTGTCATTGTGAGCAAAACATTTGAAATCTGACTTGTCCAGTTTGGGGAATTCAGAATTCGGTTACATTTTGGTTAAATTTTTTTATTTCAGTTTGTAATGGACGCCTTCAATCCCAAACAATGAAGATAAATTGGGTGAACAAGGGTTTCTTTCTTCCTCTTTTTCTTTCTTTATGTCCGTCTTTTTCTTTCTGGCACTGAGATAGCTGATTAATGTTTGATTCTTCATGACAAGAAAGAAGCCACTCTTTCGAAGTCTCTTATAATGGGAGACAGCTGTAGATTGCAGTGAAACTAATGCTGTAATAAATAATCCCGGCAATTTCATTTGAAACAAATTACTGTTAATGAAATGTGCAATTGAGTATGATTAAAAATGGACCTCATACTCAGTCAGGCTCTGGAGCTGTTGCCTCATTTGACATTCACAATGAATGTTCCCCTTTTGCATTTTGAATAGCTTTAAAGTGAGGAGCGGGGGTTATAAATTTCAATTAATAATAAATAGAAATTTAACAGCAGACTTGGGAAACTCCTATAACTGACTGAAATGTACTCAAAGATGTGTTTATCAGTTCTCTGACTGCTTTTGGTCTACAGAGATCAGGGAGTCCCAAGTCCATAGCATACTATTGGGGAGTGACCACAATGCCCAAACTCAGAATGAAGTGGGGGGGCACGGTGGCACAGTGGTTAGCACTGTCTTTTCACTGTGCCAGGGACCTGGATTTGATTCCATGTTTGGGTCACTGTGCAGAGTTTGCACGTTCTTCTCATGTCTGTGGGGGTTTCCTCCAGTGCTCCGATTTCCTCCCACAGTCCGAAAGACATGCTGGTTAGGTGCATTTGCCATGCTACATTTCCCTTCAGTGTTAATGCAGCATTAATAAAACCCTACTGTGATACTAATAAATAGACTTTCAAACACAGGACCAAAGTATCCTATCTTTGGACAGCTCCTACTTGACTGCACTTGTGTAAGAAGGATTAAGCTTATCTGGACTGGCATTTCGACATATAGTTTGCTGACACACGGTCCAGAGGTACAAATCAGGGATAGTAAAGGATAGATGAAGGTTGGACCACATTTCAATACAGTCACCATTTTCAGAAGAAAAGAAAGAGGAACATACAAAGCAACAGAATTATTGCATTTTTCCTCTGGAGAGTTGGGTGAAGAGCATATTTTGCAATAAAATTACAGACCAGCACCAAGTGAAATGGGTTCCCTCCATAACCACTATTAGGAATCAGTTTGAAGAGAGTTTCAAAGCACCAAAGCACTCGTGCGTTGAAGGGCCGGTTGGCGTAATACAGCCCAAATCCTGCTGCTTTCCTGTGCTTTCAAGCAGCATCTAATTAAAAGCAGAGCCAAATTATATGAAGTGTTTGAACTGTTCTATTTCCTGTGGGTTGCTATTTTTTAAAAAAATTATAAAATTTCCTCAGCAGACCAACTCCAGAAGAAAAAACAACTGAACTTTAATAAATGGACATAAATTTTATCAAACTTGACACAATCTTCTTGTTATAGATGTTTTACTTTGCCCTCTTCCAGTTTTCTTATTTTCCCTTCCTCTACTTGTGTTAAACTCCTTCCTAGCATTCAATTCCAGAGTCAGTGGTTACCTTTCAGTGCCTCACCTACAATGTCTTTCATGCATGCATAATGAGGGCATGCGACAGCAGGCTATTTGACAGCAGCAGGGAGTCTTTACATGAAGTCAGACCTGTTCCTGTCCTCACCTGATGCAATACCAGCAGGTAGATATCATCCCTACAACCTAGAAGCACAGGAGAACCTTTGCCTCCCTCAGCCAGGTATCCTTCAGTCAACTGGGCATCTTCTACTGTTCCAGCTGACATCAGCAACTAAGCAGAACCTAGGGATCAAATCTGTAACCCTACCGGGATGTATCACTCACAGGCCTCAGCTCAGGGCAATCCAGGAAGCACAAGTCCGTAACTAAATGTGTCTCTTGTGAATTCGAAGGACCACGGGAAACTGTGTGGAGTTTGCATGTTCTCCCTGTGTCTGCGTAGATTTCCTTGGATGCTCCAGTTTCCTCCCGTAGTCCAAAGATGTGCAGGTTTGGCCATAGTGTCAGGGGCACTAGCTAGGGTACATTATGGAGTTATGGAGATAGGGTTTGGGCGGGATTGTGGTCAGTGCAGAGTCAATGGGCCGAATGGCCTCATTCTACACTGTAGAGATTCTATGAAACTGATTATAGAGGAATAGTGCAGCTGTGGCATGGAATTTCAGGCACTAGGTTATTATAAAACTCTACGAATTCAGGTGATGAAGTAGATAAAGGCAATTGAATAAATTCTAATATCTTCAAATTGTAAAAATGGAGCATGGCTGTTCCAATAATGTAACATTAGTCCTCAGAAGAGGGCGGCACAGAGGTACAATGATTAGCACTGCCACCTCAAGTGCCAAGGACCTGGGTTCAATTCCAGCCTAGGGTAACTGTTTGTATGAATTTTGTATGTTCTCCTTGTGTCTGCATGGGTTTTCTCCGGGTGCTCTAGTTTCCTTCCACAGTCCAAAAATGTGCAGGTTAGGCTGATCGATTAGCCATGCTAAATTGCCCCTTAGTGGTGGATTAGCAAGGTAAATATCTGGGGTCATAGGGATAGGTCTGGGTGGGATTGTTGATGGTGCAGGCTCGATGGGCCAATGGCCTCTTCAAGCACCATAGGGATTCAATAATTCTTAGGGTTGGCTTGTATACATTCATATCGTAATCTGGTTAAACTATGCTAACAAAATGCCAGGAAATAAATTAACCTTTTGACTGGAATCACATATCTGCAGTTCAGTTATGCTGGGACAAAGGTGACAACTAAAATGTATTTTTTTTTTGAGGTACTCTGACTTCAAATATTTTGCCATGTGTTCAGTTTTCCAAAATCAATCGGTGACTGACTTAGCTGCAAAAAGGTTTTTTTTTAAAAAAGGGAGCATTTTCCTTTGCCAGCTCAAGAGCTTAGCAATGAATCTAAAATGAAACCGCTTTCAGCAAAACCTTTAGTTTCTGAGGGAAATCAAAAGCTATTTATGGTATTTTGCAATGTCCTGATTTTAATATGGCAAGTTTCACCTAATCCACGTTGTAGGTTTTGGAGCATTTCCCTAATTAAGAGATTAATCCTAGTAATTACCTCCTGGGAATGGTGCTGAGAAAAATGATATGAGCATGTTTAACTCCTTTTATGGGTTCAGTGACTCAATGGCATTCACAAATCAGCTCTCCTCTATCTGTCGAACAGGCCCAGACTTGCTAAAGCATGAATCAGATGTGTCTTGCAGCCTGTCTGCTAGTTGTGGTGCATTTCTTAAAATAGAGCTTTTAACTTGTGCCCTCTTTCTTTATTTAGGTTACTAAGACATCAACATGTCCAGCAAAAGAGCAAAGGCAAAGACTGCAAAAAAACGCCCTCAGCGTGCAACTTCCAATGTGTTTGCAATGTTTGATCAGTCTCAGATCCAGGAGTTCAAAGAAGCTTTCAACATGATAGACCAAAACCGTGATGGCTTCATTGACAAGGAAGATCTGCACGACATGTTGGCTTCTCTTGGTAACACCATAAAATGTCTACTAAAAATATTCAGAGGAATTATGGCCCACATTTTTATTAGTCAATCTTTACATACAACAACTTTTTTTTTACAAAAAGAACTTTATGTTCTTAAACTCCAAATTATGAGCATAAAATATAACTAGTCATTCAAAATTCTCCTTGCATGTGTTTGTACAACACATCTTATCAAGAACTCAGTTGTATAAAATAGTGAAATTTAAAGGTCAAATATATTTATTCTGGTGTGAATCACAACCACTTCAATGGAGTATAAAATGTACAATTACATGAGACAAATATTTTTTTTGTCAAATGTTAATGTTTATTTTTAAAGATAAAAAGACTGTTTTGCTACATTAAGCTGCATATTTTTCACCAATAATGCTGCAAAGCCTCTTAAGAATGACTCAGTCACTATATAATCAGCTACTCTGTATTGTACAGGACGTTCTGTGAAACCATGTAGGCAGCTCACTTTCAACTTTGAATCCTTGTGAACAGGAAAAAACCCCACAGACGAGTACCTGGAAGGGATGATGAATGAAGCTCCTGGACCCATTAACTTCACCATGTTCCTGACCATGTTTGGTGAGAAACTGAATGGCACGGATCCAGAAGACGTCATTCGAAATGCTTTTGCTTGCTTTGATGAAGAAGGAACAGGTAAACAGCTTTTAATAAGAGGCAGTAATCTCTGGAATCTATCCTAAAAGCACAAAGAGAATGACGCCCAGTGCCGCCAGCAGTTCTGACAGATTTGGATTAGCAAGCATCACAGGGCTGACAGCGGATTGCACACAATTTGATTAATGTTCAGGTTGTATTTTAAGTCCGTTCAGCTGTATAACATTTTACTCGTATTGCATTATGACGTTATAACATTTGCTAGATTGTCTCAAGCTTAGCTGATATGAGAAATTGCTTCGGTTCCACAAAACTGTGATTATCAGAATACAAAGGGAACAGAGAAAATTACAACACAGGAGCAGGCCCATCAGCCCTCCAAGCTTGCACCGACCATGCTGCCTGTCTGAACTGAAAACCCATCTACCCTCTATTCCCATCCTATTTGTCCAGATGCCGCTTAAAAAAAATCATTATCGTATCTGCATGCATTACCTCCCCCTGGCAGTGAGTTCCAGGCACCCATCACCCTCTGTGTTTAAAAAAAAAACTTGCTTTGTATACCTCCTTTAAGCAGTAGATTAGGACTGACTGTTGCTGCATTGAAAGCTGTTGAGTTATTCACCCCAGTTTGAGGATACTCCAAATTAATTGCCTCCCTGAATTCTGCTACATCATGATTCAGCAGTTATGCATGATTACAATGATGACTAAATGCTGGAAAGTTCCCACAAGATGCCCTTGATTTAATTTGCCCAGTGTAGACAAAAAAAGAATGGGAGGTGCAGTTAAAGACTAGAGCATGGGAAAGTGCGTGACTAACGTACCATGCCCACCTTCATTATGGTAGCAGTTATTGGGTATCCTTATGTCTCACAAAAAAAGACAGCACATTTTATTAGCGTATTTAAATTGGGTTGCCACAGTGCATTTGGGAGTCTGATGTAAACTTCATTACTGTCGTGAGTGTTTCTCATGGGTTGGGAAACACAACAATTAAATGAAAGTAAGAGCTGCGTCTACACAAGGTTATTGTATTTTCCAGCACTTCGTGAGGGCCAGGAGCCCCGTTTAATGATATATGGTCGCCCACAACACTGTCAATCTCCTCCCTTCAGTACCTCATTTGCTCCGTACCTAATTGCAAACATTGCCCCATTTTCAATTGCCAGCAACCGTTCCCAAGAGTGAATCCATCCACTGGCCAGGTTGTCAAGTTAGCTGGCTGCCAGGTGAAATGGCAGAAGAAATGAAAATAAAGTTTAATGCTTATTTATTAGTGTCACAAGTAGACTTGCATTAACACTGCAATGAAGTTACTGTGCAAATTGCCAAGTCGCCATACTTCGGTGCCTGTTTGGGTACACTGAGGGAGAATTTAGCGTGGCCAATGAACCTAACTGGCGCGCCTTTCGGATTGTGAGAGGAAACCCACACAGAGACGAGGAGAATGCGCAGACTCCACACAGACAATGACCCAAACCAGGAATCGAACTCTGGTCCCTGCCGCTGTAAGGCAGCAGTGCTAACCCACTGTGTTCAGCAGGACCTTCACTTTTTCATTCTCAGCTTCTAGACAAATACCAGACTCTATGTATTTCCTGTTTGAGATAGAGTCATACACTCTTTACAGATATTTAAAAATAATACCTTACTAGTTAAAAGGTTTGGAAGCTGTGTTTACTGTGGCAATGAATTGGCAATCAAGTAATTGATTTTTAGAGCTGCACATTGGAGACACAGATTGTCTGAAAATCTATTGAATTAAACCTGCGATGTTACCGTAGATTAACTCAATATGGTATCCTTTGTGATTGAGTTACTTATTTAAGCCTCCTGAACTATACTCCTAGATGCACAATTACATGCATTAACTGAATTGTTCAGAAAATGTGGAATTACTAATACTGTTGCTTACCCTACTTCTAACAGAAATGTGTGGCATGGGCTCCCTGGCCTCTAAAGAAAATCACCAAATTTCTATCACTCCTAATCTCTGTTTTTAACCTACCCCAGAATTCATTATCTACTGATATTTTCTTCTGCAGTCTTTTTTTAACTTGGTAGCACACATCATCATTGGAAAGTTTATCCTAATATTTGCATGGGATTCTTCGGAGGGTGTTAACATATTTGGGAATCCTTATCAAAAGTAATTAAAGCTGAATATAACTGCATAAAAAGATGCTATTTTGTGAAGGTGTTGCTATTGTCCAAATCATTTACATTTTAAAATTCTAATGGTTTGGAAATTTTAAATTTAATTGTGGTATATCCCCATTCATCCAATTTTCATTCCTATAGGCCATGTAGATGTTGCTGGCTACACCAGCATTTATTGCCAATCCTTAGTTGTCCTCGAGAAGGTGGTGATGAGTCATCTTCTTGAACCATTGCATTCCATATTAAGTAGGTACACTCACAATGCTGTCAGGAAGGAGAATTCAGAATTTTGACCTAGTGAAAGTGAAGGGACAGCGATGTACTTCTGAATCAGAATGGCTTGAGATAGATGTGCAGGTGATGGTGTTCCTTTGCATGTGCTGCCTTTGACCTTCTAGATTATAGAGGTTATGGGTTTGGAAGGGGCTTTTGAAGGAGTCTTGGTGAGTTGCGGCAATGCATATTGTCGATTGTGCACACGACTACTACTGTGTATCAGTGGTGGAGGGAATGAGTGATGAAAGTAATGGGTAGAGTGCCAATCAAACTCTTGTAGTTACAGTGTTTAAGTGGCTCGTCCAGTTCAGTTATTGATCACCAACCCCCCCAGAAGTTAATAGTGGTGATGTAATGCAATTAAAATTGAGACATGATGGTTAGATTTTTTTTTTGTCGGAGATGGCCATCTCCGACATTTCTATGGCATGAGTGTAACTTGGTACTTGTTGGCCCAAGTCTGGACATCGTCTAGTTCTTGCTAGATTTGGAGATGGATTCCTTCAGTATCCAAGGAGTCACGAATGGTACTCAACATTGTGCAGTCATCAGTGAACATCCCCAGTTCTGACCTTCTGATGGAAGAAAAGTCATTGATGAAGCAGCTGAAGACATTTGAGCAAGGATATTACCCTGAGGAGCTCTTGTGGTGATGTCCTGGGACTGAGATGGCTGATCACCAACAATCACAATCATCTTCCTTTGTGCTGGTTATGACATGGAGTGTTTTCCCTTTGATTCCATTGACTCCAGTTTTGCTTGGGTTCCTTAATGACACACTCAGTCAAATGCTGCCCTTGATAAGAACATAAGAAACAGGAGCAGGAGTAGGCCATCTAGCCCTTCGAGTCTGCCCCACTATTCAATAAGATCATGGCTGATCTGAAGTGAATCAGTTCCACTTTCCTGCTTTCTCCCCATAACCTTTAATTCCTTTTGTCTATCAGAAATCTACTGACCCGTGATTTAAATATATTCAACGAGGTTGCTCCACCACTTCAATGGGCAGAGAATTCCAGAGATTCACCACCCTTTGAGTGAAGAAGTTCCTCCTCAACTCCGTTCTGAACTGCCCTCCCCTTATTTTGAAGCTGTGCCCTCTAGTTCTGCTATCCTTTCTAACGGGAAGAATCTCTCTACCTCTACCCTAACTTGCCCCTTCATTATCTTGTACATCTCTATAAGATCCCCCCTCAGCCTTCTAAACTGTGAGTACAGACCCAGTCTATTCAATCTCTCTTCATAAGCTAACCCCCTTATCTCCGGTATCAGCCTGGTGAATCTTCTCTGCACTCCCTCCCAGGCCAATATATCCTTTCGCAAATATGGAGACCAAAACTTCATACAGTACTCCAGTTGCGGCCTTACCACTGCTCTGTACAGTTGCAGCAAGACTTCCCTGCTTTTATATTCTATCCCCCTCACTATAAAGGCCAACATTCCATTTGCCTTCTTGATCACCTGCAGACTGGGTTTTTGCGATTCGTGCACAAGTACCCCCAGGTCCCTCTGCACTGTAGCATGCTGACAAGAGCTGTCAAGGTTGATGTCAAGGGCTGTCACTCTTGCCTCACCTCTTCAACTGAGCTCTCTTTTCCATGTTTGGACCAAAACTGTAATGAGGTCAAGAGCTGAGTGGCTCTGGTGAAACCCAAACTGAGCATCAATAAGCAGGATATTGCTAAGTAAGTTATGCTTAATTGCACTATGGATGACACTTTCAATAACTTTACTAATGATCAAAAGGAGACAGAATTGACCAAGTTGGACCATCCTGCTTTTTGTGAATAGGACATTCCTGGGAAATTTGCTGGGTAGATGCCAGTATCGTAGCTGTATTGGAATAGCTTTAGTACTATTGCTGGAATGTTGTCAGGGCCCAGAGCCTTCAGTCAGTTCTTAATATCACATGGGGTGAATCGAATTGGCTGAAGACAGGCATCCATGCCGCTGGGGACCTTGATCGAGATAGATTATCCACTTGATGCTTCTGGCTGGAAGTTGTTGCATCTTTGATATTGATGCCCTGGGCTCCCCCCCATTGTTAAGGATGGGGTTATTTGTGGAGCCCCCTCCTCCATTGGTGGTTTAATTGTCCACCAACGTTCATGATTGCATTGGCAGGATTGCAGAATTTTGATCTGCTGATTGTGGGATTGCTTAGTTCTGGCTATCATATGCTGCTTCTGCTCTATTGGTATTCAAGCAGTCACTGCTTCGCCAGCTTGACACTTCATTTTCAGGTATGCCTGGTGCTACTCCTGACATTCCCTCCTGCATGATCCATTGAACTGATGGTAATGGTATAGTGAGGGATATGCTGGGCCATGAGGCTACAGCTAGTGATTGAATTCAGTTCTGCTGCTGCTGATAGCATCTTATGAATGCCCAACTTTGCGTTACTAGATCTATTCAAAATCTATCCCATTTAGCATGGTGGCAGTGCCATGCCACACATGATGGGTATCCTTAATATGAGGTTGGGATTTTACTGCCTTGTTCTGGTGAGACTGGAAATTCCCACCCGATGTCAACAGAGATTTCCATTGTCGGACCCTCACCTGCGCCAATTCCATGTGGGCGAGGTGGTAGAGTTTTGATCTGTGTTCCCACAGGAATTATATGGATGCTCCCACATGATGCGCTATTCAGCCTATAATGAATTTCTACATAAATAGGTTTTGAATAAAAACAGTACAGCCCCTTGTTTTCTGTGCAACTAAATATGCATCACCTAGTTCTGCTGTTGCTTTGTTTTGTCTGTTTCTTCCCACTGAATGTTACCTCATCATTGTACCAACAATCTGTGAATCATAGGAAAAAGTGAAAGGAGTAATGGATTCATGAGCTCAGAACAATGGTCACATCATCAGCCTTGAAAAGAGAGTGGAGTATTAACATAGTCAAGGTGTACAGGCTTCTTGACTGATCAGAGAAGGGAAAATTAATAAAGTTGTTCAACTGAAATGAAAGAAAGAACTTGCATTTATGTGATGGCTATCATCACCTCATAACATCTCAAATCACTCTAAAGCCGAATAAATACTTCTTTGAAGTGTGTTCACTTCTGTAATCCAATTTTTACAGCGCATAACTCGAGAATCTCAAACTGATTGCACTCTCAATGACACCTTCAATAACCTTATGATGATTGAAAGTGCACTGAAGAGGGCGATAATTAGCCAGGTTGGATTTATCCTGCTTTTTGTGGACAGGACATACTTGAGAAACTTCCACATTGTTGGGTTGGGGCGGCATGTGGCACAGTGGTTAGCACTGCTGCCTCACAGCGCCAGGGACTTGTGTTCAATTCCTGATTTCAGTCACTGTCGGTTTGGAGTCTTCATGTTCTCCCTATCTATGTAGGTTTCCCCCGGATGCTCCAGATTCCTCCCACAGCCCAAAAGACTTGCTGGTTAGGTGCATTGGCCGTGCTAAATTGCTCCTTAATGTCCCAGGATGTGTAGGTTAGAGGGATTACTGAGGTAAATATGTGGGAGTAGGGTTAGGGTCCAGTGGGGATTGTGGTTGATGAAGACCGAAAGGCCTCCTTCTGCACTGTAGGGATTCTATGAACTTCATTGCAGTGTTAATGTAAGCTTACTTGTGACAATAATAAATAAATACCAGTACCTCGAATCCAGCTACCTGAAAGCTAGCAATGTCCATTTTTGTAGTGGAGAATGTTATTGTTTGAACCATTGCACACTGCTTTCTGCCTGCTTGATAAATGCTTGCCCCAGTGAATGCCCGCAAAGAAAATAATAAATCAATGAGTAAAGCAATTTGTATAGCCCAGCATTTAGAAATGGTGTATTGGGTCAAGCACCGTGCAGGTTGAGTCCCAATCTGGATACATGCCAGCTTAGATGGAACAACCAGGAATGTATCATTGTTTTTGATTCTCATTGGCAACATGCTTTCAAAATATAAGAAAGCCAGCCACAAACTGCTGATTGAAGGTTACAGGAAAACTGGATATGAACCATGTGAGGGAACCTATTGCATGGTAACAAAATGGATTATTTAAGCAAAATCCAGAAATGTCTAAAATCTGTTTCAGTTCCAAGGGTGCTGGATTTGGGGTATTGTACTTGCGTTGTAAACAAACCAATTTAGACAAAGCAGTATCCAGAATTTTAATTCTCAGGAAAATATATTTGCCCAGATAAATTATTCATTTGATTGCCATCCCAATGATTCAGAGAGATTATGAAATGAACAGCTGAGACACAATCTGAAGTTTGATTTCCACTCTGCTGACTGACCTGATTTCTGCTAGAAAGGCAGTGAGGAAGTACAATTAGCCTGAATTAGGAAAAGGGAGAAATAGTTTGCTCCTGTTCGTATTTGAAGGAATGGCAGCTTGTGGGCTGATGAGAGGAGATAGTGAGAAGCAGATTGGGCCTTCAGCTATCATACCCTTCACATCTGATTAATCTATTGACACTACAAAGAGTCACACAAGAATAGGGTTATCTGAATAAGGTACCTGAAGAATTTTATGGCAGCGAGGAATTTATAAGGAAAGAACTGAAAACAGGAAAATTGGCCATGAGAAGGGAAGGAAATAACTTGTCGCTTGTACACCTGGAGAATTTTGTAGACCTCTCTGTCTCTCCCTCTGTCTAGTTGATTGAGTAAAGCATGTCGAGAATCTAAACCTCTTTAAAATCCACTTGTCCTTGATTGTGTGACCTGAAGATTAACACATGCCTGCATTGCAGTAACCCGTTTGCTGAATTAGGCATGATCTGATGCTACACCACAATACTCGCTGAACTTTGAGATTTTTTAAATTCTTTAATGGGAAGTAGGCATCACTGCCAAGGCTAGGATTTGGTATTCTTCCCTAATTGCCCTTGAATTGAATGGCTTACTAGGCATTTTCATAGATCATAGATTATTTTCAGAGGATAGTTAAGGGTCATAGAATTATTAAATTCCTACAGTGCAGAAGGACGCCATCCGACCCACCAAATCTGCACGAGCTCTCTGATAGAGTATCTTATACAGACCCTCTCCCCTGTTCTATCCCCCTAACCCCACACACTTGTCATCTAACCTACACATCTTGAACTAAGAGGCAATTTACCATGACTAATCCACCTAATCTTTGGACTGTGAGAGGAAACCGGAACACCTGGAGGAAACGCATGCAGACATGGGGAGAATGCACAAACTCCACAGTCAGCCAAGCTTGTAATTGAAGCTGGGTCCCTGGCATTGTGAGGCAACAGTGCTAACTACTGTCCCACTATATCAACCATATTGCTCTGAATTTACAAGTGGGGCCAGACCAGATAAGGACAGCAGATTTCCTTCTATGAAGAGCACCAGTGAACCTGGGTTTTTCTTAATATTGTTAGTTTCTTTGTCACAATTCCTGAGACTAGCTTTTAACTCCTGATTTTGTTCATTAAATTCAAATTCCACCAACTGCCACATGATACCTGGTAGTATTATTATTAAACTATTAATCCAGAAACGCAGCTAATGATCTGGGTTCAAATCCCACCACAGCCAGATGGTGGAATTTGAATTCAATTAAAAAAAACTGGAATGAGAATCTACTGATGACGATGTAACTATTGGCAATTGATGGAAAAATCATCTGATCCATCAAGGTCCTTTAGGACATACGGGAGGACACAGGTTTAAGGTGCTGGGGAGTCGGTACAGAGGAGTTGTCAGGGGTAAGTTTTTCACTGAGGGTGGTAAGTGAATAGAATTGGCTGCCGTTGGTAGTGATGGAGGGGAACTCGTTGGGGTCTTTTAAGAGACTTCTGGATGAGTACATGGGATTTAATGGAATTGAGGGTTATAGATAGGCCTAGTAGATAGGGATATGATCAGTGCAACTTCTGGGCCAAAGGGCCTGTTTGTGCTGTAGTGTTCTATGTTCTAAGTCTACACTATTGAGAGTCATGGAAGAGTGGATAGTCAAAAGCTTTTCCCCAGGGTGAAAGAGTCAATTACTAGGGGGCACAGGTTTAAGGTGCAAGGGACAAAGTTTAAAGGAGATGTACGAGACATTTTTTACTTAGAGGGTGGTGGGTGCCTGGAACTCATTGCTGGGGGAAGTAGCGAAAGCGGATACAATAGTGATTTTTAAGGAGCGTCTTGACAAATACATGTGGGATTTTAGTTAAGTTGGGCAGCATGGTTGGTGCAGACGTGGATGGCCGAAGGGCCTGTTCTTGTGCTGCAATTTTCTTTGTTCTGAGATGCTGGACAGCCAGGGATGCCCAGGTCCCGTGAACGGATTAAAAAATGTCCCAGAGCATTAGGCTTGATCTCTGGATTACTTGGTGACAATACCACTAGACCACCATTCCTCCCCTTCCCATAACCACTACCCCCCCCCCCCAGTACTTTTTCACATGAAACAAGCAAAATTGTTTTCTGTAATTAAGAATACTGTGATGTCCAAAAGTTGAACAAAAAAAATGAAACTGCACTATATAAACAAGTTCAATTTCCTGTAGGCTTCATCCACGAGGACCATCTCCGAGAGCTGCTGACCACTATGGGAGACAGGTTCACAGATGAGGAAGTTGATGAGCTTTTCCGGGAAGCACCGATTGACAAGAAAAGCAACTTCAACTATGTAGAATTCACCCGCATTCTGAAGCATGGTGCCAAGGATAAGGACGATTAAAATGATGTATTGTATCTGCTTCTAATTTCACAACATTTCATTTGCAGCGCACACCATTCGCCACTGACGCGATCCATTTACTCTTAGCAGCAACTTTTGTCTCCCAGATGTTTTGTATGACGTTTTGAGGCTTGTATCACTTTGTATGAATGTTAGAAAATGTGGCCATTCAAATAGGATGAAAACAACCCAAAAAGATGATGAGCATTCCAGTCACTTTTAGATATATATTGCATTGAAATTGATTGCGATGATAATGGACACTCCTGCAAAGGAACAGAGGAAAAAGTGCTAGAAGCAAATCTTTTATAGTGAAAAGCAGGAACAAGAGAATAACTATTGACAACAGGATTTAGTACTTAGGTTTTATATGGACTTTGTACTTTTTCTGAGTATTATGTGACTTAAATAAAGGCCCCAGTACACTTGAGGTGGCTCTGTATTCTGTAATTTCACAATGGGGTGGTCATGAATGGATCCAATTTATTATCATTTTGTTATACCCATAACTAATATTTGCTGGGACCTTGTGTTATTTGGGTCTTCCCACATTCCTTTGAATAGCTGGTCTCAAAAGCAGAAGCAGAATCATTAAAAAACAGACAAGTGTTATGAACAGCAGAGAGACAGGCAAACAGTACATCTTTCTTCTCACCAGCTGTCCGTTAACAGAAGGTACTTTGAATTATCTTTTGAAGTAGGCGTATTGTGTGATCCAATTTACTAGTAACTCACAGCAAACTTGTGTCAGTATTAGCTCAGAAGTTTAGTTTATTAATTCAAAACTCAGCAGGGAGGTATTTGTAACTTCCCATTCTACTACGCATACACACACAACAAAGTAAGGTGGGTGCAGGGGAGGTGCAATAGGGAAAAAAGGTTTCACTATGGATAGTAACAGTACAAAAACTATAAAAATGAAATTATTTCATAAGATTTCCAAAGTCCAAAGGTGTTTCTTTTGTGGCAGAGTTCAGTACCAATGTGCAGCAGATGCTGGGACAGTGAGTAAATTTAAGGAGGAATTAGACCGTTTTTTAATTGGTAATGGGTTGAAGGGTAGTGGAGAGAAGGCAGGAAAATGAGGATGAGGACCACATCAGGCATGATCAAATGGCGGAGCAGTCTCGATGGGCTGATTGGCCTAAATCTGCTCCTATGTTTATGAATCACTAGAGTTTCTGATTGGAGATGACAACACAAAAATCCTTGAAGTGAATAACAACTTTCTATGCATAGACAGTTTAGCAGGCATTGCTCAGAGATGTTTAAATTCAAGCAGGTTTTGTGGAGTTGAGAGATGGTGACTGACTGCTTGCTCAGCCTGGTGGCTAGAATCCTTTCAAGTTGATGTTAAACCTCTATCTATGAGGCCAAAAACATTGGGCAGAATTTTCCTGTCCCACCCATTATTGAAATTGTAACAGGATCATGTAAAGGTGCATTGACCTCGGGAGAGATTTTGCGGCTTTAGGGTGGGCGCGGCCTGAAAATCCCACCATAATGTCAAAATGGAAAGAAGGGCTGGGATTTAGAAGAGGCTTTTCAACTTATTATTTAACTTGTCTTGTGGGGGCTGGAGAAGAGGAGGCCTCTCCAGAGGACTTACAAGGAAACGTTAAATCCCCTATCACAAGCTGCCCCCTCCATCCTGAACACTATATCCTTCCGAAACTCCCTCCATGCAACTTACATGAGGAATGGCGACAGCATCTTCGGTCTGAGCTGGCAGCCTCTTCCCTTTTGCTGTTGGTTGCCCAAGTGAGGTTGAGCAGGTGAGGCCTGTGAGTTAAAAATCACCTGGGCCTTATGCTTTCATGGTGTTTGCCATTTTCCTCGTCCTTCAACAGCAGAATTCCAACCCCAGGTTAAAATCAGGATATTACACTCTCTGTACTGATTATCCTGGTGATAGTTAACAGAATCACATGACACGTGTCATGTGATTCTCGTATTCAAAATGTGACCCTCCCCCATGAAAATGAGAATTTCTGTGCTGAGGTGGAGCTTACAATGTTCAGCCACAGCCACCATTCTCACCATGATGAAGAGGCATGTTGTCATGATTTTTGTTTCATTCATTCATAGGATGCGGGCATTGCTGGCTAGACCAGCATTTATTACCCATCCTGGAGGACAGTTAAGAGTCAACCACATTGCTGTGGGTCTAGAGTCACTTGTAGGCCAGACCAGGTAAAGATGGCAGATTCCCTTTCGTAAGGATGACACAATGGTACAGTGGTTAGTATTGCTGCCTCATAGCTCCAGAAACCTGGATTTGATTCCTAACTTGGATCATTTCCTGGATGGAGTTTTGCATGTTCTCCTCATGTTTGTGTGGGTTTCCTCGCACAGTCCAAAGATGTGCAGGTTAGGTTGATTGGCCGTACTAAATTACCCTTTAGTTTCCTGGGATGCATAGGTTAGAAGAATTAGCAGGGTAAATATGGGGATTGGGCCTAGGTGGGATTGTTATTGGTGCAGACCCGATGTGCCAAATGGCCTCCTTCTATGACTCTATGATGAACATTAATGAACCAGATGGGGCACGTTGATTATGTGGGGGTGACAGCT
Organism: Sphyrna mokarran; assembly: GCA_024679065.1. Taxonomy (NCBI): domain Eukaryota; kingdom Metazoa; phylum Chordata; class Chondrichthyes; order Carcharhiniformes; family Carcharhinidae; genus Sphyrna; species Sphyrna mokarran. The sequence goes on along the minus strand of JAGIQG010000016.1, from coordinate 56,683,981 downwards.
AGAGGACTTTTCTAGTTTTAATTTATTTTAAACAATTTAAAGTGCTGGACCACAAAAATAGGTGTATCATCTATCCTGCCTCTATACTCAGCAGCCTTTAGAATCCTTCTGGGGGAATGGACCTAATTTCCAATGCAGGGATCCCACAGGAACAAAAATCCCAGCACTGTTGGTAGCCATGTTTAAAGGTCGGGTTTGCAGAGCCAGTTGCTTCTTCCCCAATCCCCCTTATACAAATTCAGTGCAAATACAGTGTGCTGTATCTATGCACATTGTGGAAATAATAATGTGCTTATCACGAAGACAATTTAAAAAATGAAATACTGTAGAATATCACCAGGATAATTGGTACAGCAAAGTATAATATCCTGATTTTAGCCTGGGGTTGGAATTGTGCTGTTGAAAGATGAAGAAAATGGCAACACCATGATAGCATAAGGCCCTGATGATTTTTAACTCATAGGCTTCACCTGCTCAACCTCACTTGGGCAACCAAAAAGGGAAGAGGCTGCCAGCTCAGACCAAAGACACTGTTGACGGTACTCACATAAGTTGCGTGGAAGGAGTTTCAGAAGGATATAGAGTTCAGGATGGAGGAAGCAGCCTGTGGTAGGGAGACTTAACGTTTCCTTGTAAGTCCTCTGGAGAGACCTCCTCTTCTCTAGCACCCACAAGACAAGTTAAATAATAAGTCGAAAAGCCTCTTCTAAATCCCAGCCCTTCTTTCCAGAAAATATACAATGGCTTCCTCACTTGTGAGCCTGGTTAAAATGGTACTCGAGTCTTGATGAATGCCATTGCGGATCAATGTGAATACTTAAAGAATGCCCCCTACTGTCCAGTGATGTGCAGCATAGCCAATCCACCTAACTTACACATCGTTAGACACTAGGGGGCAATTTAGCATAGCCAATCCAACTAACCTGCACATCTTTGTACTGGGAGAGGAAACCAGAGCACCCACACACACACACACACGAAGACCCTGGAGAGACTGGGACTTTTTTCCCTGGAATGTAGGAGGCTTAGGGGTGATCTTGTAGAGGGCTATAAAATAATGAGGGGCATAGATAAGGTAGATAGATCATCAACATCTTTTCCCAAAGGTAGAGAAGTTTAAAACTAGAGAGCATAGGTTTAAGGTGAGATGGGAGAGATACAAAAGGGATCAGAGGAGCACTTTCTTCACACAGAAGATGATGTCTGAATGAGCTGCCACAGGTAGTAGTAGAGGTAAGTACAATTTTGTCTTTTAAAAAGCATTTAGACAATTACCTGGTTAAGAGGGATATGGGTCAAATGCGGGCAATTGTGACTAGCTTAATGGTAAAAACTGGACAGCATGGACAAGTTGGGCCAAAGGGCCTGTTTCCTCTGTGACTCTTATGATTCTTAACTCCAATGGTCCCCACAGAAGAGCGAAAATCATAGACTGCATGAAAGGAACAGAATGTTGACAGGTCAGCCTTTCAGCCGATTTTAACTACTTGCCAACCCAGTTTCTGCCAACCTGGAAAGATTAAAATAATTGTAGTCAAGCCAGATTAATGTTGGGTCTTTATTGTACACTGGTATGAACTCCAATTGCAGTTTCATATTCCTGTCCTTATCCACCTATTTCTAAAAGAACAGGCACGCATTTGAGAAAGTTGATTGAAATCAAGATGTGAAGGTACAGTTATGAGGATTAATGTCCTGGGGTAATGTTTAAGGGACTACCTCGGAATTAAATGAAGTACTAAACTGGAGAGATGTGCTGAACCTATAATACTACTGCAAGGTAAGTCAGGCCAGTTATCTTACTGAGAGGTTTTTTAGATTCTTTAATATACCTTTACTGAAAAGGAAATGGACATTTTAAATAATGCACCGGGTGAAACAGTGGATATAAATGCATTAAGGGGAGTTCAAAATGCAGTCGGATATTAAGCTGAGTAAATTGAAATTACAATGCTGGAAGAACAAGTCTAAATAGCCCATCTTATCCTTGACCTGGAGTTCAGCTGATAGCTTTCAGTTTGGCAATGTTACATAAGATAGCCTTTATTCTTTGTTGTAAGCTATATGTGCACATCAATAAACAATGTGTGTCTGTAATAATGAAAAGTTGTTTCATGTTATTTTCGCAGAGAGTTTTTAAGTGTTTTCTGTGCTGCATAGAAAACCCTTGTTCTTGCAATTCTTTGGCTGTTCACCCAAATAGTCAATTGGTTGAAAAAGCTAAAATATCAATCTCTTTAAAAAGCTGCTTTCAAACCAGTGCCATTTTAATCTCAACTTTGATCCTAGGAGCCAACGTCCATCATTAACGATGCTAAATCTGGCTCTGGTATAGCACAGCAGACTCAACGGGGTATAAACGAAACAGGCACTGCCTTCTTTATTTTGGCTATACACAGCTGGCTAAGACACAACAATGAGGATTGGGATGGGTGTGCACCTTTCTGATTGCACACTGCTCACTTTCTATCCTGGGAAAGTTATTTGTAGGCACATGCCTAACCCCCATGGGCAGCATGTACATTAGTGAGTCAGGGTGCAACGCTGATTTGAAGTCATCACTACTATCTTATTCTAACTGTCATAATCTTCCTTGTACAATTGAACTCAGATTCGGGTGGCACGGTGGTTAGCACTGCTACCTCACAGCACCAGAAATCCAGGTACAATCCCAAACTTGGGTCACTGAGCGCATGGAGTTTGCACATTCTCCCCGTATCTGCATGCGTTTCCTCCGGGTGCTCCGGTTTTCTCGCACATTCTAAAAGACATGCTGGTTAGATCCGTTGGCCATGCTAAATTCTGTCTCAATATACCCAAAAAGGTACTGGAATGTAACAAATAAGGGATTTTCAAAGTACCTTCATTGCAGTGTTAATGTAAGGCTACTTGTGACATGAATAAATAAACAAAACTAAAATGTTAAATAGTGTAAACACCACCACGCCAACTGATGCTATTTAATGAGACCATAACATACTTACAAGTTAGTTAATCTATTTCTCTTAACTACTGGTGCAATTGTAAATGTATTTCTAAGAACTAATATTAGTACTTTACATGAAGCAATTGAGTTGGTAAGTACTTTGGGTGTCAGTTAGTATATTGTTCTTCCAAATGGGCGGCACTATGGCACAGTGGTTAGCAGTGCTGCCTCATAGTGCCAGGGACTCGGGTTCAATTCCTGGCTTGCTTCACTGTGTGGAGTCTGCATGTTCTCTCTGTGTCTGCATGAGTTTCTTCCAGATGCTCTGGGGGTTAGGGTTAGGTGGATTGGCCACACTAAGGTAAATGCATGGGATTATGGGGAATGGGGCCTGGGTGAGATTGTGATCGGTGCTGACTCCATGAGGTGACAGACCTCCGTTTGCACTGTAGGTACCTATGATTCTGTGAAACATAGGTGGGCCTCATGGGGATTTTCCTTTGGGGATTGAATGTTACTTGGAAAAAGAAGAAAAGACCACCCATTGCTTCTGAAATGGTGTAGGTCGCTTTTGATGTTTTTTAATTCACTCATGGGAGATGGGTGTTGCTGGCTGACCAACATTTATTGCCCATCCCTACTTGCTCTTGAACTGAGTGGCTTGCTGGGCCATTTCAGAGAGCAAGGTAAGAGTCAACCACATTATCATGGCTTTGGAGTCACATATAGGCCAGACCAAGTAAGGATGGCTGATAAAGAACATTAGTGAACCAGATGGGTGTTTTTGACAATCGTTGATAGTTTCATAGTTGCCAGTAGATTTTTAATACCAGATATTCTTATTCAATTCAAATTCCACCATTTGCCTTGGTGGGATTTGAACCCAAGTCCCCAGCGACTATGCACACATTATCCTGCATGGTATTCATCTAAACTCAGCCATATCCATCAACAGAAAGAGGTTTCATTCCTTCAAAGCAGCTGTCTGTGTTCACACACCATTCTAAAGTGTGTGGCATCGCTAGCTCAGAGCTGGTAGCTACAAGTGTAAGATCGAGTAATGGTGTCTCTTCACCATCGCTGTCTTCTGTGACTGGAGAAGTTCCAATCCTTGAGTATTTGAAATGAAAAAGGGAAGGTTTGGGTTGTGGTGAGGAAAGAGAAGAAAGTACATGCTCACACCATTTGTAGCTTATGATTCAGAAGATAGTGTGGGTTGGGGGAGGGGGAGAAGAGAAGAGGGAAGTGAAGAAGAGGAGGATTAGGTGTGCAGAGTCCAACAACTCAAAATTTGTATAGTACCAGTGATGAAATAAAACACCACAAGGCTCCGCACAGAAATGGTATCAAACAAAACTTGACATCATGTCACAAAATGAGCTGTTAGGGTGAATGGACAAAATGTTGGTCAAGGGGGTGGTTTTTAAGAGAACTCTTAACAGATGTTGAGAGGTGGAGAGAGGAAACTCCAGAGTTTTTAAGGACCACTCGGCTGAAACTATGGCCACCAATATTGGAGCAAATATAACTAATAATGGAATAAATAAAATCAATATTGGAGCAAATAAAATTAATAATGGAGCAAATAAAATCAGGGATAACTAAGGGGCAAGAAATGGGAGAAAGCATAGATCTCAGATGGTTGTAGGGCTGGAAGAGAGTACAGAAATAGTGAGGAGAAGCCAGCGGAAGATTTGCAAACAAGGAAAAGAATTTTAAAATGCGCATTTCTTAACTGGGAGTCCATTTTGATTAACTTAGCACTGGCATGATGAGAGTTAGGACACAGGCAAGCATTTGGGAGGAGTTCAAGATTACAAATGTTCCTAAATTATGCTTCCAGCACTGCATTGGTCATGGCTAGCATGGTCTCCTCCATAGGGTTAAAGCATGCAGGTGCACTTGTCCTCTTGTCTTTTGTTGCTGTCTCTTGTTATACACTACATATTCCAGCAAAAGACAGAGTCAAGTGTGACCGTGAGTAATGTGGCCGTGATGGTTGAATAGTTGCCATGTGAATTATGAATTATGGATATGAGGCCTGCAAATGTGCTAAGTGTATAAGGATGAGGAAAACCATGTGAGTTGAATGGGTGTGTACTGATTGATAGAAATTGTTGATAGGTTGGTGATGAGGGCAAAGTGAATTGATAAGATCAATGGTGCAGTTGGCAGGATATGCCCTTTGAGAATAGCATTCACAGGCCTTAATAACTTGTGTCATATCATTAATGTTTTTCCTGGATGAGATCCATGATCCTGGAGGGTCAGTCCTGGCATTGTTCTCCACAGTTTATTCCTGCTGCCTTCTGAGCAGATGTCTCAAGCCATAGGTGTCATTCGTTCTTCTCTCCGGAGTGTGTATTAGCAAAAAACCTCGGTGCGCTCTCTCTAGCAAATTCAGATTAGACTGAAACATTTCGAGCTCCACTCACTTCCTGACGCCACTTAGAGCAGCTATAATTGGCCTTCACTTTGAGGGACAGACTACCTTTAAATAAATCCCACCAGGAGGAGATAATGGCCGCCCGGTTCAACTGTGCAGCCAATGGAGAGCTCAGTAGCATTGGCCAGACACAGCAATCATGGGAATCCGCAGGCAGTGCGGATCTCAGCTGCTGCTTGCATTGTGTTGAAAGGTTGGAGATTAATTGCAAAAAGCCATTTCCGCACCCGTTTTTGGTTTATTCAATTCAACTTCTATAGGCACAAATTTTTGTTTTGAGGATCTGCAAATCTGCTGTTGAGATGTGCCAGCCAGATGTTGTAAAGTCGAAAATGAGAAAGCTGCCTCACTGCTGCAAGTTTCCTGGAGTCCAAATTAAACAGTCAGTGTACAAAAAGCTTTGGAACAATCACATTTACAGCTCCAGTTCAACATAAGACAGTGATGAGATGAGGGGACCGTTTCCCTCTCCAAGGGTCTTTGGAACTCTTCCTTACAAAGTGGATGCAGAGTCTTTTTTTAAGACAGAGGGAGATAGATCCTTGATAAGCAAGAAGGTGAAAAATTATCAGAAGTAGGCGACAGTTTGGATTTGAGGTTACTATCAGATCAGCCATGATCTTATTGAATGGCAGAATAAGCTCAAGGGCCTATTCCTACGAATTCTTATGTCTGTATAATCCTGAAAGATTAATCAGGTGCTCCTGTCTGACAGTGCAAATATGTTATTCCATTTATCAAATCAGTTATAAGGAGAGGATGGCTAGATTTGATTTTTTTTTCCCTGGAGCGTAGGGGACTTCAGTGTGATCTGATAGAAACCTATAAAATAATGAGAGGCATAGATAGGGTAGATACTTAACATCTTTTCCCAAAGGTAATGGAGTCTAAAACTAAAGGACATAGGTTTAAGTGAGAGGAGAGAGATACAAAGGGATCCAGAGGGCAATTTTTTAAAAAAAGTGAGAGTCTGAAACAAACTGTCAGAGGTAATAGTGGAGGTGGGTACAATTTTGTCTTTTAAAAAGCATTTGGACAGTTACATGGGTAAGATGGGTGTAGAGGGATATGGGCCAAACATGGAGAATTAGGACTAGCTTAGTGGTTAAAAAAAAGTTGGGCCAAAGGGCCAGTTTCAGTGCTGTAAACTCCATGACTCTATGTAAAGGTTCGGTTGTCCACCATTGAGCATCTTTGCTATTTCTGAACTGAAAGAATGTTTTTATTTTCATTGCAGACTGAACTGGAAATCAGCAAATCCCCCCCTGAGTGTACCCATGAAATAGTTTTCCTTTGCCCCTGGTTATTGAGCTGTCAACTCAAGCTGAGTTGAGTGAAAATGGAACTCCCACTGTCACCCTCCGGCACCTTGAAATATGAGCTCTCTGCTCTCCCACTGCTCTGAGAAATCAAAGGTGGTCAATTCTCGAAAATTTCAAAACTAGAAAATACTTGAAACATTCAGCAAGCCAGGCAGCATCTGCACTCCAGGAGGGTTGGCAAGTCTGCCACACATAAATACATGCAAGCACTGGGAGATGAAGGTATGGATTTGAATCCTATTTTCATTCACTATCTCAGTGAAAAATCCCAAAGAAAAGATATGGATATTCAGAGAGAAGAAGAAAGTTCAGCGGTGATTTCCAATTAGTCCCCAAAATTGTAGTACAAGGGTCTGTCGTAGAAAGGGTTAATGTGGGGCGGGGCACAGTAACAGTCACAGTGTGATGTAAAGGACTTGGATGTGTGTAGAAACAAGCATGAAGACATCTCTTAGCTTAGATCTATGATCTCTCAGGGCAGGATTTTCTGGTGACCATAGCTGCTGTGGGATCCTCTGGTTATGTTGATGTGGATGGCATTTTTCATGGCTCACTTTTCTCGCTGCCAGGGAACAGGGGGTAGGAGGGGTCACCTTCAGCAAGACCGGAAGATCTGGCCAGAAGGAAGGGCTGGAAAATATCATCCTGACTGTTAAATTACAGGAGACTCAGAACCTCTTCCCTACCCAACTATACATAACACCTTACAACATGGTGGCACCTCTCAGAACAACCCAGAACCCTTCACAATCTGGAGAAGAAATTTAAAATCTGGAAGACTGATAAAATAGCATTCTGACCAGGTGAAAGGCACCAAAAGTGAAGGCGCAGGAAGAGAGCACCAGAGAAAGGCTCTGGAACAGGACAGAAGCAGAAGACGGAAATAAATCCGCACACTGCAGCAGAGGATTCCAATGAATCTTACGGAAGTCCAGCTCCAAAAGCCAGAGTGGAGGAGCAGAAGACCTCTCAATGTGAGCCAGAATGAGTCTTTAAAAAGTTTTAAGGCCAGCAGCAGTCAGAGTTGCTGTTTTAAAAGCATCGTGAACATCCCCAAGTTCCGAGTCAATTCCTGAATGCATGATGGCCAAACCTGTCCCCTCCCAAAGGAATTTTTTCTGAGTATCAGCACTTTAAACTTCAGCAGAAACTGGGAACTGACAGTTTCAAGACCCAAGAACCTTCAGGTGGTAGAGAAAAACCCTGAACAGTCAACCAGGGAGTCACTACTGAAAATCCAAAACACACAATTCATGGATGCCATTCCTGATGGGTTGCTGGGCAAGAAGCCAGTGAATGGATAAAAGGACTGATTGGAATGACAAAATTAAGACAAGTATTTATCTAAAGGGTGTTTTTAGTGGCACAGTGGGTGGCACTCCTGCCTCTGTGCCAAAAGTCCCAGGTTCAAGTCTCACTCCAGAACTTGCTGGCTGACGAGATTGCAGTCAAATAGATTGATCATTCTTCCCAAATGCCTATGGCAGGCAGTAAGAGCAGTCTTTCCTGGTCAACATATTTAATGTGGAGTGGTGTTCCTCAAACAATAGCCTTTGACTGCAGACTAGTGGCCTGTTCCAGAACAAACAAGCAATGGAAAAAGATTAAAGTACATAATTAGTCTGCCTCACAGACAGTAGGCGTGAGAAGAGAAAAGACAAAAGATGACTTATAGTTGATGCTGTAGCCAAAAGTACAAACAGCAATCATTGCCCCCACTACAACTTAATCTGTTAATAACAGCACCCACTCAGACGCCCCCATCCCCTCTCAATTACTCCCTATTGATTTCTATGCCTACTTATAAAAGCTCACTCTTATCACTCCATGGACACTGCCATTAACTTTACTTCTTATTATCTCCAGGATCACTCACAGTCCTGCCAGGAAATCTACCTTAAAGTTTGAGACACTTCTGGAAAATCAGAAGCGTTGGTAACTCTCAAAATGACAATCTGCTCCCACATGACTGTAAGTTAATAACATACATGAACATTTCTTTTGTCTCTTCCAATAACTCAATTAGGTTACCCATTAAAAGACTACAGCAGGCAGACCACGGTCTATCCTGGCACTAAGTTTGCCTTTTTCAATCAAAACTGCAGTCAAGAGATATTTGTCCCGAGAACTTGAGAACAGAAAATTGTTCAGGGCACCTACACTTGCTACAAGCTAGAAACTTTCCTGGAAGTTTAAATATTGAGGGGGAGGGGGGGACATTATCACCTCTATCTACAATCACTTTCCGCACCCCAACAACTGTCTGATAACATTCATTGATGACTCCCAAATGAATCATAACAGCTTGAAGAGGAGTGTAGAAAAACAGATAAAAATAGCCTCTCTAATACTTTGCCCCAGAAAGTTGTCTATCTCTAAGGTTGGAGAAAGCTGGTGAGGAAGTAAAATGTCTTGTCTTTATCAGCTCCTCCTGTCAAAGTGTCAATCAATCCTGAGGTAGAGTTCTAAGTCTCTATGAACCCTTGCACAGTTGACTATTTTTCATGTGTGAACAAATCGAGTGAAGGGGATAAGTTGGTCTTGGTCAGTCGCATGAAACATACAATAACAAATTGACAGGCTGTTTTACAATGCTTCCCATTTGGAATCATAGAATCCCTAGAGTGCAGAAGGAGGCCACTTGGCCGAATCTGCACCAACTGAGCATTTCACCCAGTCCCACAACCAGCCTATCCTCCCACATATTTAACTCACTAATCCCCCTGACCTACAAATCTTGGGACACTAAGGGGCAACTTAGCATAGCCAAGCCTAATCTGCACATCTTTTGATTGTGGAGGAGATCAGAGCACCTGGACAAAACCCACGTGGGAAGAATGTGCAAACTCCAGAAGACAGTTGCCCAAGGCTGGAATTGAACTCAGCTCGCTGGCATTGTGAGACAGCAGTGTTAACCACTGTGCCATCGTACCTGCCCCCATTTAAGCCGATGACCAAACGGACTGTTGATGCACTTCTGTCCAAAACCAATTTCATCCCCAAGTCTCAAAAAACTAATCAGCTGTGGAGCAGGAGAATACAATGAAACCAGATTCCATCCTCCCCTAATATTCACTCACATACTTTTGAGTAACATGTTATGATCTCAGTAGAGGTTTTTATTATTATTTGTTTAGAAATCCAAAAATCCAAGTATTCACCAAAAGAAATTTAGTATGAAAAAGTATAATTGTATAAATGTTAATAACTACACTCTATCTTGCATTAGTTACATTAAAGATGTTAAAAGTATAATTAACACAGTAACCTATACTTTAAACTGAACTTCCCCAACTCAAATTTCCTACTACACCCATTTGATTAACACCTTCAAAACTCAAGTCAGATACTTTTCGGAAATTGGAAGATTAACCACTTGGTCTAAGTACTGTTTCGCAGATTCGTCTGGGGGGACTGAGTTTTTTTGGCCTCCTGCTTACTTCCAGTAAGATTGTCTCTTGAAATCTCTTATAACTAATCTCCAGCTGTGGACTGAAAGATCATCACTGGTATCTGAAGCATATGATGTGGAGATTCAGACACTGAACTGGCGAAAACAGAGTAAGAAGTCTCACAACACCAAGTTAAAGCCTAACAGGTTTATTTGGTAGCACAAGCCACAAGCTTTCGGAGCGCTGATCCTTCATTTAGATATGTGGGATTTCAATTCACAAACAGGGCATATAAAGACACAAACTTAATTTACAAAATAATGGTTGGAATGTGAGTCACACTATCCGAAGCAAGGGTACATACTATTCATGTCATACTATCTGTAACTCCTACAACTTGACTGGGCTTGCAAAATCTCACTAACTGTCCTGTTGGGAGACAATACAGATCTCTTTAATCTGTGCTTAACCCTCTCTACACTCACATTGTCTGTACTTTTAAGACTTGATTACCTATAAAGATTCGCATTCCAACCATTATTATGGAAATTGAGTTTGTGTCTTTATATGCCCTGTTTGTGAATTGAAATTCCACTCACCTGATGAAGGAGCAGCTCTCTGAAAGTTAGTGGCTTGTGCTACCAAATAAACCTGTTGGACTTTAACCTAGTGTCGTGAGATTTTTTTCTGTCTGAAGCACAGCCAGTTCAGGTCAGTGTTCACCTCGTTTTAATGTCCTTTAAGTCCGGAGTTGGACATTTATGATCTCGCAGTCTCCTCAGCTTGGATGCCCAAGAGGTCCAACTCACTAATAGCATTCTTCAGTTGATCTTCTTGTGTATTCATATAAATTCCAGTGTTTCTTCTGAGCAGCTTTGTAGTGGAATGGGGCACTTCATCGGCTATTTCATGGATATATACGTTGTCTATCTAAAAAGCCTGTAGTGTTAACACGCTTTCATGTTTGAAACCCTTTGAGGCCTGCACTCTATCTCTTAAAACAACCACAAAGAAAACTGGCAACAAGGCGGTCGGACCACACTTGCAGCCACTCCAAAAGAAAAACAAAATGAGCAACAGTCAGTGTTGTAGATACACGACAGAAGAATAAATAATTGAAATAATCACTGTATGAAAACTGGAGGGCTGCCAAACAAAAGTCACAGCCACCCAAGGAACCAAAAAATAATCGAAGGTTGTGGAGAAAACAACTTCAGAAAGAAGTTTGCCATGTGCTCTAGCCAAAAGGACTTGTAATAGTACCGGGGGCACCGGGAGTAGCAAGTACAGACATTCACCATCCTATGTATAAAAAAAACTTGGTTCCAATCCTGGAGTGATAACCACTGTGCCAGTGGCAGTGGCAGTTTTGTCTGGGGAAGTGATGGGAGCAGGAATGATAGCGGCATTTAAGGAGCAAGTAGATGAATACATGAACAGGATGGGAATGGAAGGATACAGATTCTGTAAGTGCATATGGCTTTAATTTAGGCAGTCATCATGATCGGTGCAGCTTTGGAGGGCTGAAGGGCCTGTTTCTGTACTGTACTTTTCTTTGTTCTTTTTTCGTTCACTGTCGCCTCACAGCACCAGGTTCAATTCCCAGCTTGGTTAACTGTCTGTATGGAGTTCTCCCCATGTTTGTGTGGGTTTTCTCTGCGTGGTTCCGTTTCCTCCCGTAGTCTGAGAGACGTGCTGGTTAGGTGCATTGGCCATGCTAAATTGTCCCTCAGTGTACTCGAGCAGGCGCTGGAGTGTGGCTAATCGGGGATTTTCACAGTAACTAAATTGCAGTATTAATGTTAGCTTACTTGGGACCTTAATAAATAAGCTTGAACAACAAATTTAGAGCTCGGGGGTAACGAAAATAGGAATGCTAGAAAATTTGGCAGATGTGACAGCTAGTGTGGAGAGACAACAGAATGAATGTTTTGAGTCTGGCTGACTCTTCGTCAGCACTGAAGACCGCTGAAAGTTTTCTCATCCTATTTCCAGTATCCATCTGGCCATGCCCACCTGGCAGTGCCAACCTGACACACTGGCAGTGTCAATTCGACACTGCCAGTATGCCAAGACAGTGCCAAGGGGATGGGGCTTGAGTGAGGGTCATAATAAATAGGTTGGTCACATGATTAATTACTGAAAGCAAGCTGCTTTTTACAATATATCTTTCACAAACACCCTGCTCTTAAAGGGACCATCACCCTGAAATAAGACAATAGGTGTCTTTTTCCCACAAAGCATATAGGCCATCACAAACAGTATTTGGAAAGTGATCAGGAATAGGAACTTGCTAATTATTTTTCTTCCAATCTGTGGGCAGTACAGTCGCACAGTGGTTCATGGTGCCAGGGACCCAGGTTCGATTCCAGCTCAAGTGACTGTCTGTGTGGAGTTTGCATGTTCTCTCCGTGTCTGCAAGGGTTTCCTCCAGGAGCTCCAGTTTCCTCCCACAGTCCAAAAGATGTGCTGGTTACGTTGACTGCGCATGGTAAATTGCCCTTTAGTTTCAGAGGGATTTGCAGGGCAAATATGAGGAATTACGGGGTTAGGACCTGGATGGGATTGCCGTCAGAGCAGGCTTGATGGGCTAAATGGCCTCCTTCTGCACGGAGGATTTCTATTCTATTCTGAACTAGGGGGAATGAGGGCAATAGCAGTTTCTACCTCAGTAACTCAATGTATAAAACAAACGACTTTTGGACCTGTCCCACTTGTAAACTAAGTGTCATGCTGCATGTACCCACAGAGCAAACCAGCGTTAGTTCTGATGAGACTTCAGGCACCCTAATAGAGTTTGAAATGTGATAAGTGGAAATAGCTGATTTAAAGAATCACTAGTCTTATGAAGTGAAGGAGGTCCAAAAATGTATAATCAGTAGATCAGTGGTTTTATTAAGATGTGACATTCCAATTTGTTGTCACCTGGCATTGAGCATGAGTGTCAATTCGTACAAAGTCTGTTTTGCCACAAGTTTGGAGGTTTTGTATCAATGAGCTCATGTTGATCACAAGATCCATTCCTGATAAATCTTTAACTCATACTTACATTCTGCATTGTCATCTTGGCATTCTGCCAAGGTCACTCTTTCTTTTTCAACGAAGAACATAAAAGTCAACCTGGTCTGTGCTGAGTTAGTTGATCTCAGTCACGAGGATGCTGCACGTGAACTTTGAAATCCTACCCTAGCCCTGCATTAAGAAGGTGGAAGGAGGAAGATGATGACCTAGTGGTATTATCACTAATAATTCAGAAACCCAGCAGAAGTTCTGGAGACCTGGGTTTCACAGCAGATGGTGGAATTTGAACTCAATAAATATATCTGGAAATAAGAATTTACTGATGACAATGAAACCATTGTCAATTGTCAGAAAAAACCATCTGGTTCACTAATGTCCTCTGGGAAAGGAAATTTGCAGTTCTTACCTGGTCTGGCTTACATGTGACTCCAGAGCCACAGTGGTTGACTCTCAATTGCCCTCTGAACAAGGGCAGACAGGGGTGGGCAATAAATGTTGGCCGGCCAGCCGTGCATATGTCCCATTAATTAAAAAGAAAGTGTCCCTTTTCTGATTAATTCCCAACCACTCCTGCTACATGTGGAAATCAGATAACAGCAGATTTGCCTGTGGTATCCAAGAGGTTCAATAGCTGGCAGAACTAACAGGTAAAAGGAATGATCTAGCTGTTTATATTGATAGTACTTCAGGTTAAAGTTGTCCTCTGTTTGACTTTGGTAATAGCAAAAATTCCATATTAGGCTGCTATCAAATATCCAACATGTCTGTTTTCATCAATTTTTACTTGAATAGAACGTCACCGCTACGTGGTGGTTATTTAATCTCCCTCAGCGGATGAATGACACCAGGCAATTTCAGTGTACAGCTCAGCCTGGCCTGAAGATTGCATTTAATGCAGGTCATCCTGATATGATGTGAAGTGACTTCACTGTCAACTGGGACTACACGTTCCCGAACCATCTCTGGTAAGACCAAGTGCTTTATTCAGCCAGTTCCGAACCCAGTGATTTGGTATTCGATTAAATTTGAGAGTGGGGAGAATAATTTGTGATGCTAATCCGACTCCGGAGATTCACTGTGATTGAGCTGTGTCTCCCTTTAGGGCAGATTAACATGAGCGATTCTCTGCCATGATATTCTGAAATAATTTGGTACAGGTTCTGTTTTGGAGTGAAACATATATCGCACAGCTGTGTGAGGCCAGAGTAGGAAGTTGCTGGTCTGGCTGTGGGATGATTGTTATTTTGACAGACACGAGATATATTATAAATCTGGCCCTGACAACGCATTTGTTTTTAATATGCATAGAATCCCTACAGTGCAGAAGGAGGCCATTCAGCCCATCCAGTCTGCACCAACCACAATCCCACCTAGGCCCTCTTACAATAATCTCACACACTTACCCTGCTCATCCCCTAACACATCGTGGCCTAATCCACATATCTTTGTACTGAGGAAACTAAAGCACCTGCAGACATGGGTTAGGTACATTGACCCAAACAGGCACCAAAGTGTGGCAACTAGGGAAATTTCACAATAAATTCATTGCAGTGTTAACGTAAGCCTTATTTGTGACTAATAAATAGACTGTATTTTAAAAAAAGAATATGTAAACTCCACACAGGCAGTGGTGACCTGAGGCCTGAATTGAATGTGTCCCTGGCCATGTGAGGCAGCGTTGCTAACCACGGAGCCACCATGCCACCCCCTGCCCCAATAGGTTCTATCTTTTAAAAAAACTGTAAAACACAAAAGGTTCACCAAGCTTACTATTTTAGTTCATTAGAATTTCAAATGTCCCTCAGAGCCAAGAGGCTAGGGTTAAACACAGTAAACATTTTGTTGTTTCTGCTTCTTGACAAAGAGTGACCTTGAATCCAGGCATTACAACAAAGTCAAAAATGCATTGTCCCTTTATCCTTTGTGTGCTTGCTTCATTCGACAGTGTTTGGCAAACCTTTTTTGATTTACTTATAAATACAAGGTGCAAAAACAGAAACTGCTGAGCTGCATCATCCTGTCACTTGCATATGACACAACCAAGACAACAAAAACAGACAAGTCTTTGGTTCTTGTCCTTGTCTAATCACAAAAGTGTTGATGACAGTGCCCCTTTAAGTGCTAAAGTGTTTTTGTACTTAAAACAGCAGCTCTTATGGATCAGTTTCTGCACAATGATTCCATCATTCTTCTGAAACTGGATCCTGGCAGCTCTCTACTCCCCCACCCCCTCCCTCCCCACCCACCCTTTAACATTTCACACGGGAGATGGTTGTTGTCAGCGCCTTAGGCTCCAGTGCTCATACAGGAGGTTAGACTGCAAAATATGTGACACTGAGCTCCCTGCACTCACTTCATTTCAAGACACAGCCAAAACCTAACGACAGAATCAAAGACCCAAATTTAAATGGATTTATGACACTTCCTGGAATGCAGGCTTGTTTACACAATGGAGTACAACAGACAGAGAAAGATCCACCCACCTGCGTTTGGCTGCACTTCTGTGAAAGTGCCTTAACCCTCGGCGTTCCCTGTTTCAGTTCAGATGAAGTGGCAAAGCTGGCCTTCACTCCTTCAAGGTTGTTTTGCAGTAGAGGGGTGTAGCTGACTGCAGACAGGAAAAATCTGCCTCCACTGATACGCTGCAGAATTTAATCCAAAAACATGCTTCGCTGCAACATTGGTGGCATCTGTTTAACATCCACACTTACAGCAAATGGTTTGAAATTTCATGGAATTATTTGAAGGGCAAGAATGTGGCAGATGACTACAATGGGGGGAAATGCTGACAGGCTGAGAAATATTCATATTCAGCATTTAAAGGGATCTGATGCCCTTATACACCAAGCAGAGAAAGTTCACATACACGTACACCAGATAATTAGGAAAGCAAATGATACATGGTTGGTGCAGGCTTGGAGGGCCGAAGAGCCTGATCCTATACTGTAATTTTCTTTGTTCTTTGTTCTTAGACTTAGACATAGACTTAGAATCCCTACAGTTCAGAAAGAGGCCATTTGGCCCATCGAATATGCACCAACCACAATCCAACCCAGGCCCTATCCCCACATTCCTACACATTACCTCTAACCTATATTTAAGGGAATGGTTAATACAAAGAGATTGAAGCTTAAAATTAAGGAGGGGGGAGTTCCTCCTTCTCTGTGGCATGTTTTCCAGCAGCAGGAGGAGGTGGCAGGATCTTATGGTCCTGCCATGATCAGTGGGGTTTCCTGATGAACACTCCCTCACCACTGGGAAACCCACAGCCAGTGTGTGCCTTTGCCAGAATCATAGATTCCCTACAGTGCAGAAGAAGGCCATTCAGTCCATCACACCAGCACCAATAACAATCCCACACAGGCCCTATCCCCTTAATCCTACATGTTTACCCAGCTAATCCCCCTGACAGTAAGGAGCAATTTAACATGTCCATTTGATCTTACCCACCACACCTTTGCACTGTGGGAGGAAACCAGAGCACTCGGAGGAAACTCACGCAGGCATCGGGAGAATATGAAAACTCCACATAGATAGTGCCCTGAGACCAGAATTGAACACAGTAAGAAGTCACACAATAACAGGTTAAAGTACAACAATTTTATTTGGTAGCATATGCCACTAATTTTTGGAGCGCTGCTCCTTCATCAGGTGATTGGGAGATCTGTTCACAAACAGGGCATATAAAGACACAAACATTGTCTGCATCTTTAAGACTTGATTAGCTGTAAAGATTCGCATTCCAATCATTATTCTGTAAATTGGGTTTGTCTCTTTATATGTCTGTTTGTGAACAGAACTCCTACTCATCTGATGACGGAGAAGCGAATGCTCTGAAAGCTAGTGGGTTTTGCTACCAAATAAACCTGTTGGACTTTAACCTGGTGTTGTGAGACTTCTTACTGTGTTTACCCCAGTCCAACGCCGGCATCTCCACACCAGAATTCAACCCAGGTCCATAGCACTGTGCTACCATGCTGCCCAGAACCGTAAGATCCTGCCGATGTAACCAGGAGCAAGATTTTGGCACAGGTATTGCAAGACATGTCAAAATTTCTTGTCTTGTACTTATCAGGACTCTTTGCAAGAATATCAATATGAGGGAGAAAACAAAATTCTTGCTGCATGAGAAGAGAGTGCTGATTGGTTGCCAAGTCCTTGCAGGCAGAAAGATCACATATGCACGTTGCGCCTGTTTCAGTTATTCGCTGCCTCATTCCTCAGGGCAATTTTTTTCACCAATCAAGATCAAACTGCCTAGTTTAAATTTCAAACAAAGTTGGGCAGTTAACTATGAGTCACCATTAACCGGTGCATCCTCCATGGCACTACTAATTAGAATCCACTTGCCAATCAATCAGCACTTCCTCATCTCATACAGTATAAACTGTTTTATATTGATTTTCTTGCAAAGTGCCCTGATGAGTGTAAGACAAAAAGCTCTTTTTTCAGCAGTAATTAATTCTGCATTTGCTGCAATTTACAGAAGTCACAACTTGGAGTACTATTTACAGTTTTGGTCTCCTTACCAATATACTTGTCTCAGAGGGAATGTAATAAATGTTCACTGGACTGATTCCTAGGATGAAAGGATTATTCTGTGAGGGGCGATTGAGTAAGACTAGGCCTACATTCACCAGAGTTTAGGAGTGTGAAAGATGATGGGCAGGATGGTGGCATGGGATGGCACAGTGGTTAGCACTGCTGCCTCGAAACACCAGGGACTGAGGTTCAATTCTGGTCTTGGGTGATTGTATGGAAATTGCTAACTCTTCCCAGGTCTATGTGTGTTTCCTTTGGGTACTCCAGTTTCCTTCACAAATGTGCAGGTTAGGTTGATTGGCCGTGATAAATTGACCCCAGTGTTGGAGGATTAGCAGTGTAAATATGTAAGGTTACAGAAGTAAGGCCTGGGTGGAATTGTGGTTGGTGCAGAATCAACAGGCCGAATGGCCTCCTTCTGCACTGCAGGAATTATATAATTCTATTCTAATTGAAATGCATAAATTTCTTAAGGGGCTTGACAGAATAGAAAGATGTTTTCCCTGAATGTGGAATTGGAGGTCACAGCCCAGCATTAGGGTCACAGTTTTCAAATTAAAGGTTGGCCAATTAATACTGAAATCCCAGAGAAATTTCTTCACTTGAAGGACCTTTGGAATTTTATACAGTATGAGACATAGATATTCAGTTCTTGAGTCAAAGATCAACAGATTTTTGGACACTAAATAAATCAAGGAATATAAGGATAGTGTGGAAAGGTGTGTAGTGAGATTGAAAGGTTACATAGTCTCAAGGGATCAAAAGGCCTAATCCGGCTCTTATTCTTATATTGTTATGTTCTAAGTATAAGGAGTTTTGGTTTCTCAGCCAACATTCATTCCTGGATCAATGTGACCAAAACAGATTAATTGACCGTCTACTTTGTTGTTCTTAGGATTTTATGGTGTGTAAACAGGTTGCTATGCATGCCCATATCACAATGAGTACATAAAATTCCAAGCCTTCCTTTCTTTTTGTGGGTGGTTTAACAATCCAGCATGAACAGTTAGCCACAGAGATGAAAGTACCGTTGTATCAGCCTGCCATCAGATTAGTGATCTCAGTTCTGTAGGTGCGAGGACCCAAGTCCATGCATGCTTCAAGGGGTCTCCATTTTAGTACCACCTTCCTCGTGCCCCCCCTCTCCCACTCCTTCCCAACCTCCATTACTTTAAAGGAACCCTCTTAAGTCCAAACATGAAGCTCTGAGATTGCTGAGATTGGGGCAGCATGGTGGTACAGAAGTTAGCACTGCTGCCTGACAGTTCCAGGATCCTGGGTTTGATTCTCGCCTTGGGGTCATTGTCTGTGTGGAGTTTGCACGTTTTCCCCGTGTCTGCATGGGTTTCCTCTGGATGCTCTGTCCGAAAGATGTGCTGGTTAGGTGCATTGACCCAAACAGGTGCCAGAATGTGGCAACTAGGGGAATTTCACAGTAACTTCACTGCAATGTTAATGTAAACCTTACATGTGACTAATAAATAAATTTTTTTTTGCTGCTTTCATTTTTACCTTTTGAGGTATTTTGTGTGATATGGCAAAACATATGGGTGGCACAGTGGTTAACACTGCAGCCTCACAGCGCTAGGGATCCCGGGTTCGATTCTGGCCTTGGGTCACTGTCTGTGTGGAGTTTGTGTCTGTGTAGGTTTCCTCCAGGTGGTCCGGTTTCCTCCCACACTCCAAAGGTGCATAGGTTAGGTTGATGGCTGTGCCCCTTAGTACTAGGAAGATTAGGAGGGTAAACATTTAGGGTTACAGGGATAGGGTGAGATTGTTGTTGGTGCAGGACTGATGGGCTGAATGACCTCGTTCTACACTGTAGGGTGTCTGATTCTATGAAATGACAGTGAAGCAGCAGCCCGTTTTAAATCTCTCCTGATTTTTATTTCCATTGATTCAAATGTGTGGAATCAAGAGAGATGGAAAAAGCACTGCCACGTCACTGTCACTGGTTATTACACAGTCACAAATACTGTACCTGTCTCTAGTTGGGGGAATTCTTAATTTGACACACATTGCACGTGAATGAATGTCAGACTAGATTGTAAACAGGACAATAACATATTTGGAGAAAGAGAACATTTAATTAATGTTTAATTTAAAGTAATCTACAAAACACTGTTCACAGCAATACTTCCTTCAGTTTTTTTTGGCAGGCTTGGTAAGTAAAACATTTTTTTCTGGCCATCAATTTTCTCTGCTGAACATTTTGAGGCCTTGTTGGGATACGGGCAAGATATTGCCCTGAGGTATCATGCCTAGGTTGCTCATTGTTGGTCCTGTGTGAACTCAGTCACTGTTGGTGAATGATATGACCATGGGGGCACCACAGTCAAATCTGATCCCCTGTTGACCCCGTCTTTGCATACTTTGAGGATTCTAAGCACTTAAATCCATCTGAACACTGAAGCAAACTGGTTCACCCAGTCGGAGATTGGCCAACACAGTTAAGATTGAGGGTAAGACCTGAGACATTTCTGGTCTGTGTGCTCAAATAGTCATTGGACGATCTTGCTGAACCATCAGTGAGGTTTGAAATGTTTTTTGTAAGACATAATTGCGACACAGTAGCACAGTTATTAGCATTGCTGCCTCACCGCGCCAGGGACCCAGGTTCAGTTCCGGCTTGGAGCGTCTGCGTGGAGTTTGCACTTTCTCCCTGTCTCAGAGTGTGTTTCCCCTAAGTGTTCTGGTTTCCTCCCACAGCCTAAAGATGTGTGGGTTAGGTTGATTAGCTGTGCTAAATTGTGGTGGGGGAGGATTAGCAGGGTAAACGTGTGAAGTTACAGGGATAGAGCCTGAGTGGGATTGTAGCCGGCACAGACTTGATGGGCCAGATGGCCTCCTTCTGTTCTGGAGGGAGGGTCTATGAAGACTGGAGGTAAAACCCCAGGGCATTCCATTAGTGTGCTCAGCTACTGCTTGGGCGATCTTGCTGAGTGAGGTTTGAAATGTTTTTTTTTAAGACATAATTGATGTGTTCGCTTTTAAACCGTGTTTGAGGATTGGTGGCCCCTTCAGTGGAAGTGCTGCCCTTGACAAATGGGTGGGGGGAGGGGCAATTGAAACCAGCCTGTTGTCTTTATAGCAATTTGAAGGAACACAATTAAAACGTGAATAAGGCTGTCTATTTGGCCTCTTCAGTTCACTCAGTCTGAAATCAATCTCCTCTGTCTGAGCTCTGGATTCTTTTGCCTTCCCAGACCTGCATTCCACTGCAATCTGTCTCACTAAGGAACATTTCAATCATACTTTTCTTGAAGGTTCC
Organism: Sphyrna mokarran; assembly: GCA_024679065.1. NCBI lineage: Eukaryota > Metazoa > Chordata > Chondrichthyes > Carcharhiniformes > Carcharhinidae > Sphyrna > Sphyrna mokarran. The sequence goes on along the minus strand of JAGIQG010000016.1, from coordinate 56,663,061 downwards.
ATTTTCATTAGCCGCTGCTGCTATTGATTTTGTATACATTTAACACTATTACCCTATATATAGTCTCCTACCTTGCCTCGCATAGGTCTGTTTCATCATCTGCTACTCCTTATAGCACTGCTGTTCACAGCAGGGATTCACACCATGTTAACAACAATCTGTACATACCCAGAAAATCATCTCGTCACACATAAATGTTTTCCAAGATAAATAGCATTCAGATATTCTGTAATTTTGTCATCCAAAATGGTTCTATGTTTTTATTAAACCAGCAGAGCAAAAGAGTACAATACCGACATGAAAAAATGGCTGGAAATACTCAGCAGGCCAGGCAGCATCTGTGGAGTGTAAAATAGGCAGGATTTTCCAGCTGTACTCACCCCCAAGCCCAGAAAGTCTCACCCGAGGCCGATGGACCTTTGCGCGGTCATGTTCTGCCAGCTACAATTCCCGTGGCAGGTGGGACTGGAAAATTTAATGTTTGCCTTTTGTCAGGAGGTGGGGAAAGTCAGAAATACAATGGTATCAAGCAACTGCAGAGGGAGGAGAAATGTGAGTGAAGGAAGAGAACAAAAAGACAATTGTGTAATTGAGTAGAAGGGGCGAGAGATTAAATGATAGAAGGGACAATGATGCAAGGCAAAAGGAAATGGTAAGAAAGCAAGGATGGAAACAATGGAGGTCCAGATGGGACAGCAGAGATCATTGCAACTGTTGCTGTCCTAAAATAATGGTTCGCAAAGGTTAGATCTGGCAGGTCGTAAGGTATCTAATTGGAAGAAGTGTTGCTCTTTGAGCTTCAAAAAAGCTGCACTGGAACGGTATAAGAGACTGAGATCACAGTAGGAGTGAGAAGAAGAATTAACATGACAAATGTCAGAACCGGAGCCAATCTTTGTACATTTTTCTATTTATTTAGAGTTACATGTCATAAGCAAATAACTTGCAATTTCACAATCAAAGTTTTATCACAGAATCTTAAATTCCTACAGTGCAGAAAGAGGCCGTTTGGCCCATTGATGACTGCACCGCCTCTCCGACAGAGCATCTTATCCTGTCACCTGGAATCAAACTAGGTCCCTGGCCCTCTGAGGCAGAAGTGCTAACAACAGTGCCATCACGTCTGTAGAAAGAGTGCTTGGTGCCCTGGGCCTGGTCGAAGGGGCAGACGAAAAACTCACATTGCATCCCCTATCCCTGTGCAGAAAAGTGTGGCGATTGTCGGTGATGATTTGAAAAGTGGACCAGGGTATTGCAAAGGAGACAATCCCTTCAGAAAGCTGAAATTGAAGGAGGAAGTAAGTGGTGCTTGGTGTTGGCAGCACGCTGGAGACGGAGGAGGATGGAATGTGGGAAGAAAGAAAATCCTATTGTGGTTCTGGGAGAAAGGAAGAGAAAGCAGGAATGCTGGCGATGGAATGGACATGGTCAAGGGCCTGTTGACCACAATGAAGAGGAGCCTTCAGTTGAGAAAAAGAAAGACTATTGGAAACAATAGTAGAACAGATGTGACAGAGGATACAACTGTGTAGTCAAGGCAGGTATGGGAAGCAGTGAACTTATAAAATCATAGAATCCCTGCAGTGTAGAAGAATGCCATTTAGCCCATCCAGTCTACACTGACTTTCTGAGAGAGTACTTTACCCAGGGCCTCTCCCGAACCCTATCCCTTCACATTTGTCAGGGCTAATCCATCTAATCTACTCATTTTGGGACACTTAGGAGTAACTTAGCATGGCCAATCTAACTGACCTGCACATTCTTGAACTATAAGGGGAAACTAGAGCATCCAGAGGAAACCCATGCAGACACAGATAATGTTCAAACTCCACACAGTCACCCAAGGTTGGAACTGAACCCGGGTCCAAGGTTGGAATTGAACCCAGGTCCCTGGCGCAGTGAGGCAACTGTGCTAACTACTGTGCCACTGTGCCGCCATATAGTAGATTTTATTGAATTACAGTGAATAAGGAGCAGATATGTTCCACTTTCGTATATTACTCACAACATTTAATGGCTCTACTTGCTTCACTTTACATAAATGTTAACATTTATGTAAAGCGTGTTGCTAGCACGAGGGGACACAGCTTTAAATTAAGGGGTATGAGATATAGGACGGATATCAGAGGTAGGTTCTTTACTCAAAGAGTGATTAGGGAGTGGAATGCCCTGCCTGCAGCTGTTGTAGATGCGCCAAGTTTGGTGGCGTTTAAGAGGTTAATTGATAAGTATATGGAAGAGAAGGGAATGGTTTAGTTTGGAGGGGCATTGCTTTTTATTTTGGTCGGCACAACATCGAAGGCCGAAGGGCCTGTTCTGTGCTGTATTGTTCTATGTTCTATGTTCTATGCTTGGAACTCACACACATCATCTTAACTTGTACGATATCTTGTGCTGGTTCATTCCCCAACCTTGTGTGTTCCATTGGATCCCCAGTGCAAAAATATTAATCTTTATTTTCAAGTGCACCTGCAGCTTTGCTTCTTATCTTTATCGTTGCAAGGTCCCTCAGGCATGTGTCAAAGTCTGCATCCTCTGCTGTCATTTACTGAGCATTCTTTCCTTTCTCCCTTTTTCTCTCCCTGTAAAGGTCACCCACCCCCCCCCAACCCCCACCACCACCACCACACACACACACACACACACAATTATCCAGTTCTGATACTCTGGGGTTCTCTTCTAAATCTTCCCTTCTGAAAGAATGGCATGGTGACGCAGTGGTTAGCACTACTGCCTCACAGCACCAGGAGTCTGGGTTCAATTCCAGCCTCACGTGACTGTTTGTCTGGAGTTTGCACATTCTCCCCGTATCTGCGTGGGTTTCCTCTCAATGCTTCAATTTCCTCCCACAGTCTAAAGATGTGCAGGTTAGGGTGAGTTGGCCATGCTAAATTCTCTGTCAGTGTATCCAAACAGGCACCAGAATGTGGCAACTAGGAATTTTCACAGGAACTTCATTGCAATGTGAATGTAAGATTACTTGTACACAAATAAATAAATAAATGTGGGGTTATGGGACAAGGGCCTGGTTGAGATTGTCAGTGTAGACTCGATGGAATAGACTATTTCCTTCTGCACTGTGATGATTCTATGATTCCCCACCTTCCTGAAGTCTCCATAGACCTACCACTTTACGAGCCTGAGATTACATACCAACTGGCTCAAGAACAGCTTCTTTTATGCTACTGTCAGACCTTTGAATGGACTTACCTTGCATTAAGTTGATCTTTCTCTACATCCTAGTTATGAATGTAACACTACAGTCTGCACCCTCTCCTTTCCTCCTCTATGAATGGTATGCTTTGTATAGTGCGCAAGAAACAATACTTTTTACTGAATCCCAATACATAGGGCAATAATAAACCAAATCAAATTAAAATTTTAGTGCAACAAAAACAAATAATGCTGGAAAATTTCAGCAGGTCTGACAGCATCTGTGGAGAATGAGTAGAGTTAACGTTTTGAGTCTAGATGACCCTTCGTCAGAGCACCCGACTTTATTAGCCGCTTTCCAAGTCATCCTTACTGCTGCGCTGGTGTGAGCTGGTTGTGAAGTCACTTGGATATTTAGCCATGTGCAAAGTGCTTTAAATCTAAATTGTTAATGGATGGACTTTTCAGAGATTGATGGTTTCAGGCTTCTGTCGCTTTTACACTATAATGCGAGATTATTATGTAGCACTGAAACAAACCTTGTCATCAGAGGTACTTTTCCTTATAATCAGTTTCAGATGCCTCTCAATTGCACGTGAGTTGTGCTAGCTTGGCTTAACTCATTTTTTGTGTTTCTCTGAATTTAGGAAAAAGCATCTGCTTCCTTGTTGTGACTCTACGCAATAAGCTACAAGTTAAAGGGCCCTTGCCACTGGTACCACTAAATTGTTGAGCTGTTTTCTTATTGTTATTTAAATGTACGTTTCAGGAGTGTGGCATCCTGGCCACAGAATGCAATTTAACAACATGAATACCAAAATTAGGCCTCCAGAACCTATTGTGTCAATGGTTCATGTGTGATATTGCAATAACCTTAAATTATCCCACGAATAACCACAGATCTGTAACTACCAGTGTTTAACCAATAGAGTTTGTAACTTTCTTCCCCTGTCCAGACAACCCACTCCTGCACAGTTTAGGGTGGTGCAGTAGTATGATGGTTAGCACTCCTGCTTCATCAGTTCCTGGCTTGGGTCATTGTCTTTGCGGAGTTGTACATTCTCCCCGTGTCTGCCTGGGTTTCTTCTGGGTGCTCCAGTTTCCTTCCACACTCTGAAAGACGTGCTGGTTAGATGCATTGACCTGAAAAGTAACTTCATTGCAGTGTCAATGTAAGCTTTACTTGTGACTAATAAATTAACTTCAGTTCAAATCCTTCACAGCGCAAGCGGATATCACATGGAAATTTTGTGTGTTTGTACTTCTGAAATTCTAATGATATCAGTGATTTTTTTTATCTTCAGGGTGGTTAGGTTTATGGCAAAATGAAGCATTTTTTTTGTCTGGCTGAGATTAACTTTGTTAAATTTGTTACTGTGAATGAAGGGTTAAATACGCTCTGGTTACAGGAATTCTATCCCAGGCCTAACTTGATACAATTGTTTGTAAAATAGGTACAACGAGGTCTAATTTCTACTCTGCTCAATCTAGGTTGCCACATTGCGTTTGATATAAAACCGCACTGCTGAGGTAAAGCATGCCTCATTGTATATATTGCTTTCACCATGTGAAAATGCATTCCCTTAGGGGGCAGATGACTCACTGTAAGCACTGCTCTTGGGTTCAAGCTGATTTCTGTTTTTCTACAGGCAAGCCTTTTTCACAGTGAGCACAGAATCCATAGACTGGAAAATCTTCCACATCTTATTGAACAAGAGTGAACACAATTTCACAGAGCTCAAATCTTTTGCGAAAAGTTACAGGACAATTTATTTCCAGCAGATGAGATATCACATTCTAGAAGAATGGCAAGTGGAATATATCACAACCCCTTTCCTCCATAAATTTTGAGCATTTTTAAGATTGTTATTAGATTGCATTACACCTAAGCTGGCACAATGATTAGCACTGCTGCCTCACAGCACCTGGGACCCGAATTCGATTCCTGGCTTGGATCACTGTCAGTGTGGAGTCTGCATGTTCTGCACATGTCTTTGTGGGTATTCTTCAGATGCTCCGGTTTCCTCCCACAGTCCAAAAGAAGTGCTGGTTCAGTGCACTGGCCATGCTAACTTCTCCCTCAGTGTACCCAAATGGGCACCAGAATGTGGTCACTGGGGGATTTTCACAGTAACCTCATTGCAGTGTTACTGTAGGCCTACTTATGACACTAATAAACAAATTTAAGTGTTCATTTAAAAGAACAAAGAACAAAACAGCACGGGAAACAGGCCCTTCGGCCCAACGAGCCCATGCCGCCACCCCGATGTTCCCACCTCTACCCGTGATCCCTGTCTATGTTTATAGATCTATGGATTAAAAACCAAATTTGAGACAATTTAGGGAGAATTTGTTTTCCCAATTAGCCTAAGAGCACATCTTTGGGATGTGGGAGGAGACCGGAGCATCCAGAGAAAACCCACGCAAGCATGGGGAGAAGTGCACAAACTCCCACAGACACAGGGAAAGGTCTGTGTCTGAATCCAGGTATCTGCACAGCACAGCGATAGTCACTGAGCTGTCGTGTTGCCCATCAAATGGTCCAGGTCAAGCGTACACTAACGACGTGAAGCACTAGGATACTCTCAAAAAAAAATCCAAGAGCAGCCCTCTCACAACCCATCTGCGTGTATGCCCCTTGTTAGACAACAAGGTGGACCAAAGCACCTGTAGGATAAAAACAAGTACATCAATATCATCATCTATTTACACACTTCCCAGGGACTCCCAAGGCTCATGATCCCTATTTTAATTCGTTTTCTATACCCCTCCATTCCCATTCTGTTCATGTGCCCATCTAAGTATTTCTTAAATAACTCCAGAGTGCCTGCCTCCACCACTTTACTTGGCAGGTGCATTCCATACCCCCACCACCCTCTGTGTGAAAAAACTCCCTCAGTATCCAAATTATACCTTACCCCACTCACCCTAAACCTGTGACCTCTCGTGCTATTCGAGTCCATCCTAGGAAAAAGCTTAACCCTGTTTACTCTATCTATATCCCTCATAATCTTGTACACCTCTATTAGATCTCCTCTAAGTCTACGTCTTTCTAAGGAAAACAGTCCCAATTTGCCTAACCCTCTCATAACTCAGACCTTCCATACCAGGCAGCATCCTGGTAAACCTCCTCTGCACTCTCTCCAGAGTCTCCACGTCCTTCTGGTAGTAAGGCGACCAGAACTGGACACAGTATTCCAAATGAGGTCTAACCAACGTTTATTACAACTGCAACATTAAAGGCCAGCTCTTGTACTCTATACCCCTTCCTATAAAGGCTAGCATACCATATGCTTTCTTCACAACCTTCTCCACCTGCTCTGCCATTTTCAGAAACTTGTGCAGCTGCACCCCCAGGTCCCTCTGCATTTCTATACTCTCAATAGGTCTACCCTTTATCATATACCTCCCCCCTACATTCTTTCTCCCAAAATGCATCACCTCTCATTTATCAGGATTGAATTCCATCTGCCATCTATGTCCTGCTGCATCGCCTGACAATGCTCCTCACTATCTGCAAGTCCAGCCATCTTTGTATCGTCTGTAAACTTACTGATCACTCCACTTACTCCCTCTTCCAAGTCATTTATATATATTACAAATAGAAGAGGTCCCAGTACCGAGCCCTGCGGCACACCACTAGTGACCAAACTCCAGCTAGAAAAACACCCTTCCACTATTATTCTCTGTCTCCTATTACTAAGCCAGTTACTTATCCATCTAGTTACCTGTCCTTGTATCCCATGAGCCTTGACCTTCTCAACTAACCTCCCATGAGGGACTTTGTCAAACGCCTTACTGAAATCCATATAGACGACATCAATGGCTCGCCCTTCGTCCACCATTTTCATCATTTGGGGGACAAGTGTGGACAGAACAGGCCCAATGGTCTCCGTCTGCGCCGTAACAATTCTGTGATTCTGAGTCAAGTTAACTCATAGCAGCATGGTGTTGAGTAAAGCAATACCTTTTATCCTCAGTTTAAAGAGGAGAAGGACCAGCCCAAATTCCTTCTCTGCGAGCCCAAGCTTGAAAAATTTACATGTGAATGTCGGATGCAGACTCAACTGTAAAGCACAAAGTCAAAGTGTCTGCAAACAAGCACTGTTGGTTGGCTCGCACACAAAGAATAGCCACTTTGACAGAAGATTATCAAGTCTCAATGAAAGCCATCAAGAGGGAAAGATTTGAGAGGGGGAGGGGTGAAGAGAGACAATTTACATTTGAAACCAAAGCTATTTACTATCAAAGAAATTTTACACCATTTCTATGCTATTAATGGTGTGTGTAACAGTGACCATTTTTACACCAGTGTACACAGTATAATTCATGATGTTTATTCTCCTTTTTGCAGTGATCTGCAGATGAATATACATCCTATAGAGGCGAACTCGCTGGGGTCTTTTAAAAGACTCCTGGATGAGTATATGGGAATGAATGGGATAGGGGGTTATAGATAGGTCTGTAGATTGGTAGATATAGATGTGATCGGCGCAACTCGTGGGCCGAAGGGCCTATTTGTGCTGTAGTGTTCTATGTTCTATGTTCTTCATTAGCTGAGAACTGACCATAGTAGACCTCACTGTCTATAATTGAGCTCAAATAGTTGCCATAGAACTTGTATTTTAGATGAGGGAGAAATCCTGATGCATTTTGCATTTTTATTTGAGATAAATTTATTAGGAGATGTTATTGTCACTGGACTGGCACTCCAGAGACCCAGGGTAATGCTCTGGAACCTTGGTTTAAATTATGCCATCACGTTTGGTGAAATTGAAATCCAACAAAAATCTGGAATTAAAAGTCTGATTGTAATTATAAAATCATGCCCTTTTGTTATAAAAACACATCTGATGGAACACTAATATGGTGGCACAGTGGATAGCACTGCTGCCTCACATCACTAGGGGCTGGGGTTCGATTCCCAGCTTGGGTCGCTATCTGTGTGGAGTCTGCATGGGTTTCCTCTGGGTGCTCCAATTTCCTCCCCCAGTCCAAACGATGTGCTGGTAAGGTGCATTGGCCATGCTAAATTTGCCTTCAGTGTATCTGAGTAGGCGCCAGAGTGTGGCAGCTAGGGGATTTTCACTTAATTGCAGTGTTAATGTAAGCCTACTTGTGATACTAGTAAATAACAATTTTTAAAAAACTTTCGGGAAGGAAATCTGTTGTCCTTTGGATAAAAGCAAATTACTGCAGATGCTGGAATCTAAAACCGAAAGAGAAAATGCTAGAAAATCTCAGAAGTCTGGCAGCATCTGTAAGGAAAGAAAAGAGCTGACCTTTGAAATCCAGATCATTCTTTGTCAATAAAGGGCCATCTGAACTTGAAATGCCAGCTCTTTTTCTCTTTACAGGTGGTGTTTGACCTGCTGAGGATTTCCTGCATTTTCTCTTTTAGAACTGTTGTCCTTACCTGGGCCGGCCTACTTGTGAATCTAGCTCCAAAGCAATGTGGTGATTCTTAGATACAATCTGAACAAGGGCAAAGAGCCATTAGAAATAAATAATAAATACTGGTTTAGCGGCAAAGCCTTCACTCATGAACAAATTTGAAAACAATAATGAAATTAGTTTAATGATCAGTGACCTACCAGTCACCTCAACCTAATCATGGGAAGCCATTTTGCGAAGCTGGGCTTCATTACCATATTGCCACTGATCTGCAAATGCCAAAGGGGCACCAGGCTACAGCTTGTCATCTTGTGCCAGTGCCAACATTTCCTTAAGGAAGCAAATCAGTTGTTGTAGCTGATGTGCCACCTGCAAAAGGGAGCAATGTAAAAAAAACCTATGATGTCCTTGTCTTCTTTCAACAATGCTGCTGGAAAATGCACGTGATTGTGAGACCTCCCCCTTTCTGAACCAAATAACCGCTTAACTCTCATTGTCTAGGCACTCGAATAGAAAGAATGGTTGTTTGGACCAAGGACAGAGGAACTGCCAATATGTAGCCTGAGTCAGCAGCTACTGGAAATCGGGAGAAAACTGGAAATTATTCACTTCATATTTTAAGTTGGTAAAAATGCTGACTGAGATTTTCACATCATGGTAGCAATTAGCACTTCACAACTTCCAAATGTTTCCAAATGTCCAAATGCACGCTTTGCTTAATCATTGATTTAGGACCAGGCAAGTTGTTTTACCGTCAATAATGCAACAGAGCAAAGCAACATACACTCAAACTAGTTTTAATGAAGCACGTGCAATTATTTTCTGCACAACTGAAGTTTATAACCAAGAGGAATGTCACCCGGTTCCCTTTAATAGAATAGAAATATTGGGCCGGATTCTCTGACCTAGCCCACAGCTGGGATTCTCCAGTTCTGTTTCAGTGAAAAGAGATTTGGCTGAGCGCCAAAATCCCAGTTCTCACTGGCAGTGGTGGCAAGGCATGAACGGCTGGAGAATTATGGCCAACATGTTAGAATTTAAAACCCTGGAGAACTATCACCAGCATTAGTTACTTACTTCTTATTATGTTGTGATGAATCACGTATTATTATATTGGTGTATATACAGTAATAAAATGTTTTCTGTAAAGAAGGCACGCAAGTTAATGTTTATTTATTATTCACAAGTAGAACTTACATTAACATTGCAATGAAGTTAATGTGAAACTCCCCTAGTCACCACAATCTAGCTCCTGTTCGGGTCAATGCATCTAACCAGACTGTGGGAGGAAACATGAGCACCTGGAGGAAACCCATGCTGGTATGGGGAGAGTTTGCAAACTTCACACAGACAGTGACCCAAGCCAGGAATTAAACCTGGCACTGTGAGGCAGAGGTGCTAACCACTGCACCACCGATTTGGAATAAAAGGAAAAATGCTGAAAATACACAGATCTTTAATGAGAGAAGGCGGATGAACATTTTGGATGCAAGATGTTTGCTCAGACATAAGGCCAGCAATTTTACCAGCCCATCTGATGCAAATTGCATCAAGAATCTGCCAGCTTCATGGAGGCGTGATGTGTGTGTGTGTGTGTGTGTGTGTGGGGGGGGGGGGGGGGGGGGGGGGGAGAGACATCTTCCTTTCTTCTTTTCCCACAAAGACAGCCCTCTGCTGGCAATGGCTGTCCATGCAGCTGCACTGGATGTTTCACCCTGGAGTCTGTTCGCCTGACCCCAGCACACTTAAAAAAAAATCCTTCCAGCCTTTTGAGGTCTCTTCAAACCTCTCCTTTCCCCACAGCCTCACCAGGGGCCACTTTCCTTAGTGGGGTTGTTGAGGTGCAGAGCTACTAACGCTCTAATTGGCCTGACTTCTTAGAGAGGCAGGTTGACATTCTTGTTCGAAGGACAGTCCCATTCATCTCGTTATTGGTTACTAGTCTTCAAACCTCTTCTATGGTCCCGCCATTCACTTGTGCAGCCTTGGTACCTCGTATTTGTTCCCAGTGATGGGACCCACAGCCTGATGGTAAAATTCCAGCCAAGAATTCTGTTAAGAAGCCAAATTCTCCATCCTTGCCCACAGCTGGGGTTCTCCAGTGCTGCCGCAGTGAATGGGGATTGGGCTGAGTGCCAAACTCTCTGTTCTCACTGGTGGCGGAGCATGAATAATCAAAGAATTCTAGCCAAAGGTTTTGATCTGAAATCTCAATACATTTCCCCATCACAGATATTATCTTTTTTATCCTTATTTCAGGTTTCGAACATTTAATTAACCACACAATTACCTCCGAGTTAGGATATGTATGTCCAGTAGGTGCAGGTGTTCTCTACAAATAGAAAACTTTGAAAGGCACAGTTTCAAAGCAAAGATCCTGATTAGTCAAACACCAGAGATGTTTTGGAATGTAACGAATTCTATCTAAACAATGTCTATTGTGTTTTATGATCTTGACAGAAGATACAGAATTGAAAAGGAAATGGGAAATAAACAATTGATGAGCAACTGTTTAAATGAGAATTGCCAAATGATGCAATTGTATGCAAAAATCAAAGGACAAGATTATATTTTTACAACTCAATAGAAGGCCACTTGAACTGACCTAGTGAAGGCTATTGGATAATTACTCGTGAACTGACTCCTGAAGCTATCACATAAAGTTACGGCGATAAGATCTTAGGTTGATACCAGCTTTTGTCACTTCAGATCTCTTCATTAAGTGAAAAGGCTATGGAAAAGGAAATGAAGGAAGATTTGAAGATAACAGGTTTCTTGTTTCCCCACCTCTCTTGGTTTCTGCTTGTTGAATTGATCCAGAATTATGGCTGAAGCTCAAATCCTAACATATTAAACCTGATTGAATTGTGTTCAGGTAGGGCTGCCTCTAATATTGGTAGAAAAGCTAGTAAAGGTGGGTTGGAAGCAGACTCTTCCATTCTTTTATATAATAATAATAGAAACACAGGAATTAGGAGCAGAAGTTGGCAATTCAGCCCTTCAAGCTTGCTCTGCCATTCAGTCAAATCATGGCTGATATCTTCCTGGTCTCAAATCCACCTTGCTCCCTACCTTCCTATCCCTTTAATCCATTTTAAAAATCAGAAACATATCTATTCCCTTCTTGAAACCATTTAATGATTCAGATTCCCCTGCGCGATGGGGCAGCAAGTTCCACAAATTCACCATCCTCTCTGAGGAGTAATTACCCTTCATCTCAGCATGACACCCAAAGAATCTGGCCTGTGAAATCTACTGGCTGCTTCACAAATAGTTTATTTATTAGTGTCACAAATAGGCTCACGTTGACACCACAATGAAGTTTCTGAGAAAATCTTCTGGTTGCCACACTCCGGTGCCTGTTCAGGTACACTGAGGGAGAATTTAGCACAGGCAATGCACCAAACCAGCACTGTGGGAGGAAACCGGAGCACCCAGAGGGAACCCACCCAGACACAGGGAGGACAGGCAGACCCCGCACAGACAGTGACACCAGCTGCAAATCGAAGCTGGGTCTCTAGGCTGTGAGACAGCAGTGCTAACCATTGTGCCACTGTGCTGCCTCAAAAGGGTCAGTCAGATCATGGAAAAAAATGAAAAATAAATATTTCTGTACTTACATGCATGTCTCCTAAAGTTCAAACCAGCATTGGTAATACAATAAATACGAAATGTTCAAAATACAGAAACAAATGCTGAGATTTTTGATTAACAACCAAAATAGAAAAATGAGATGGTCTCGAGTGATGAATATATCGCGAAAAAAGGTTCCAATCTTGAGCAATTTATGTTGCCATCATTTCTGATGTAGAAAAGGGACAAAAAAATGATGTCAGTGAACAACAGGGGATTAAAACATACTTTGACATAATGCATAAATAATATATTTAATTATCACCAGCTTATGTAAGACTGAAATCTAATTTATTGAAGTACACCATTCCCTGAACATTATCCACGCCCTCAGTGCATTCCAAATATAGGAATTGTAGGTTTTGAGTAACAGGCAGCAAGACGATTTTGCAATTAACCCAATTTGCATAGGCAAATCAGGTCTCATTATCCCACCTCATTAATACATTAGTCTCATGATTACACCCTTCAGGTTCATAAAGGTAAAAATTATGGAGTATGTGTTATTAATGGAGATGTGAAGTCATTTACATTGTCAGTTCTTTCTCCTTGTAACCTCTGCCTCTATTACATGAAATAGGCATAAAATACGCCAGGCATACACTGATCTTGCCATTTTTCTCTTCATATTTTAATAGCTTTTCCTGTAGCTTAAATAGAGAGAATGTAATAGTTAACGTGAACAATTTTGAACGTTGGGACAAGATCCTAAAAATGCATGTTCTACTGTCTAAAAGTTATATATGACATAAAAGATACATACAGTCAACTTAGAAATCTGGGGCACATTTCTGCTCGTGACAAAGATGTACCCTCGAGTCTGGCCTCGTTTCTGGCCTTGGTGTCACTTTTAAATGAGTGATAATAGTGAGGGATAGTGCTTAGCGCTGCTGCTTCATAGCTCCAGAGACCAGGGTTCAATTCCTAACTTGGGTCACAGTCTGTGTGGAGTTTGCACATTCTCCCCATGTCTTGCGTGGGTTTCCTCTGGGTACTCCAGTTTCCTCTCACGTTCTGAAAGATGTGTTGGTTAGGTGCATTGACCCAAACAGGCACCGGATTGTGGCGACTAGGGGAATATCGTCGTTATATCATTTCACCAGATTTTCTATTTCTTTCCTGTACTCTGGCTCATCATTGTTTGAGATCTGATCCACCATGGTAGTGTCATCAGCAAACCTGAAAATGGAGTTGAAGCAGAATTTGGCCGCACAATCATAAATATATTAGAAGTATAGTAAGGGGCTGAGGACACAGCCTTAGGGACATCAGTGTTGAGGATAATCGTGGAGGAGGAGTTGTTGCCTTTCTTTACTGATTGCGGCCTGTGGGTTAGGAAGTCTGGCATCCATTCGCTGGAGCCTTAGGCCATACTGCTTGGAGTTGAGTTTTGTTGGGATAATCCTGTTAAAGGCTGAGCTCTAATCAATAAATAGGAATTCAACACAGGCGTCCTTGTTATCTGGGTATTTAAGGATGGAGTGTAGCGCCAGGGAGATGGTGCCTACTGTGGATCCATTGTGGTGATAGGCAAACTGTAGTGGATCTAGGCATTCTGGAAGACCTGAGTTGATGTGTGCCATGATTAACTTTTGAAGCACTTATAATGATGGAGGTCAGAGCCACCGGTTGATAACCATTAAGCACATTGCCTGGCTTTTCTTTGGTACAGGAATGATAGCCATCTTCATGAAGCAGATAGGGACCTCAGATCGGTGCAAGGAGTGTGTAAAGGTATCTGCAAATATTCTCTCATCCAGCTGGTCTATGTCGGCTTTGAGAGCTCGTGCAGGTATCCCATCTGGGCCAGTCACTTTCCATGAGTTAACTTTCAAGAAAGCCAATCTGACATCTGCAATAGTGACCTTGACATGGCACCTTTAGGTAAAACATCCCAAAATCTTTTGAAGGAGTATAATCAGACAAGGATTTTGAATCAGATTAAATATTTCCTTGCTCAAATAGATAGGTTTTAAGGAGCATGTCCAAGCAGCAGAGAGCTGGAGATGTGTAAGAAGTTTAGGGAGAGAGTTCAGGATCCCAAATGGTTAAAGCCATACTCCCAGGTGTGGGACGAAGGGAGCAAGGTCTGCAACATTGACTTCCAGGGATCATTCACTGTAGTGGCTGGGAAAATCTTGAAAAAACATTATTATGAGACATGCATCAGCTTCTGGATCATTTTAACTTCACCCAATCCCTCTCCCACCCATAGCAAAGCCAGATACATCTCGGCAAAAGCCCCTCCTGAGGCCCAACGTCGCTATAGGGCAAATAATGAAAATTGCATTTGATAATGGATTTGAGTCACTTCCGTATCTCTGTCTTTATATGGACAGAAATAAAGAGATCTACTCATCACATCCAGCAGAAATATAGAGAGTTTTGAAATGGATGAGGACTCAGCAAAGCACATTTCTGTTCTGTTTACCTGCCCACCTATTGTAATTCTGCCAAAATTGCCAGAGATAGGCCGGAATGTCCAGCCTTAAGTCACGGTGACATAATATCAACACAAATGAGGTGCAAGAATCAGCCATTCCTGCCGTGGCCACAGCAATTGTACTTTCCAACACAACAGGGTGGCATGGTGGTACCGTGGTTAGCACTGCTGTCTCACATTGCCAGGGACCTGAGTTTGATTCCTGGCTTGGGTCATTGCACGTTCTTCCTCTGTCTATGTGGATTTCCTCCAGGTTTCCTCCCACAGTCTGAAAGACGTGCTGCTTGGCTGGATTGGTCATGCCAAATTCTCCCTCAGTGTACCTGAGCAGGTGCCAGAGTATGGTGACTACAGGATTTTCACAGTAACTTCATTACTTGTGACAATAATGAGTAAAACTTTAAAAAGTGCTATAGAAGTGGGGATGGATGTTCAACCCGCAAATCACTAAAATTTCAGCTGCACGCCAAGAAGAAGCGGGCGGGGGGGTGGGGGGGCAGTTGTTGTGGTGCACAGGTATGAAGGAACTAAAAGAAAAAGAATATGCAGCACATTGATCATCCTAGGCCGAAGTCACACAACTGTTAGTAGTGTGGAATCTGTGTCAGTGCAGGAGGTCTCGAAGCTCATTTGCTGCAGGACACATGGATTGTATACATTTTTGAAAATACCATACATTTTAGCTAAAAGAACATCAAACAAAAAAATGTTCATTGTTAGGGAGAGGAAAAGGTCACCCATTATTTTATTTTACTTATTAGTAAAATAACATCATGTGATAAAAATACTCCAGCAACATAAACCTAGACATGACTACTGACAATAGAATATATCAAATCCATTAACATGGCGCTAACCCCCTTTATTTTAAATGCTCAATTTTGCAAATATCACGTTGTTAAGCATAACACATTAAATATTCATCAACAAGCCTTTTCTACATTATTGTTTGGAAATATATGATGCATCATGTGAATTTGGCAATCTGGGCAAACATTTTTAAAATGAAGACTTTATTCCTTTCAAATGGACATATTTAATTTGTTTAGTTTTGAATTAGACACATGTCTGATATTTTGTCTGCATAACAAGCCCTCTGCTTCTTCCCACCCCTTCATAAAAAGGCTTTTTCACAATCAATCCAAAATTTGGTTTTTAATCCATAATCCTGATTTATAAACATAGACAGGGATCATGGGTAGAGGTGGGAACATCGGGGTGGTGGCGTGGGCTCATTGGGCCGAAGGACTTGTTTCCCGTGCTGTTTTGTTCTTTGTTCTTTGATGCAAGAGTTGTCAAACACACAATTTAATAATGGTTGTAAATGATTGCTACTGCTGCTGCTGTGATGGGAAGATATGGAAGTTGTGACAACTCTGGAGCCCTGTGTGTGAGACAGAATGAGTGAACGTGCGTATGTGAGAGAGAGAGAGAAACACACAGTGAGTGTGTGTGAGAGATAGACAGAGTAAATGAGTCAGTGTGCATGTAAGAAAGACAGAATGAGTGTGTGTGAGACAGAGTGAATGAGGCTGTGTGTGTGTGAGAGAGAGACAGAGTGAGTGAATGTGTGTGAGATAGGGTGAAGGAGTGTGTGTTTGTGTGAGACAGTGAGAGTGTGTGTGAGACAGAGTTTTAGACTGTGTGTGAGAGAGAGTGTGTGTGAGACAGAGATAAAGTGAGTGAGTAGTGTGTATGAGAGAAACAGAAAGTAAATGAGTGTGTGTCTGAATGTGAGGGAGACAGAATGTGAGCTAGAGTGAATGAGCACATGTGAATGTGAGGGAGACAGAGTGCGTGAGTGAGATAAACAGTGAACAAGTGAGTGTGTGTGTGAGTGAGACAGTGAGTGAGACAGTGAGGCTATGTGCATTTGTGTGTAAGGCAGAATAAGGCTGTGTGTGTATGTGTACAAGGCAGAGTGTGGCTTTATGTATATGTCTGAGACAGAGTGAGGCTGTGTGTGAGTGTGAAAGGACAGAATGATTGTGTTTATGTGAAAGAGAGACAGAACGGATGTGTTTGTGTGAAATAGACTGAGCGTGTGTGAGACAGAGTGAGTGTGTTTGTGTGAGAACGACTGAGAGTGTGTGTGAAGACAGAGTGAATGAGTAAGTGTGTATGAGAGACAGAGTGAATGAGTAAGTGTGTGTCAGTCACATTGCTGCCTGCTTCAGCTCCAGTGCAAGTTGTGATTTCAGCTGACGTCAGTGTCAGGTCGTTTCCGGGGTGAGCTGTCAGGAGTTGTCAGGAGTGGGGGGGGGAGGTGGGAGAAAGTCAGCAGCATTGCAATCAGGATCAGCAGCAGGTAGAGAGAGAGAGAGAGAGAGCTTTGTTTAACTGCGCCACGCTGTCCTCGCAGGAGAGAGACGAGTGGAGCAGCAGCAGCCCTCCACACACGCTCAGACAGACGCAACGTGCTCTCTCCAAAACCCCCTCCTCCCGGACCCTCTCCTCCCCCTTTTACACTTTTTATATGAAGCTACAAAATCCAAACTCCATCGTCCGACGGAAACACTAAAAAGAAAGTGGGAGAGGATGAAAGCTGCAAAGAAAGGTAAGTTTAGGTGTGACCTTGCTGCAGTGTAACTGGCACATTGTCAAAGCACTGGCGTCCTGAACAATAGGGCAGAGCTGGGGATTTGTTGTTAGCTGTTTATTTTTCCCTCTTTTTTTTTTGGTTGCTAGTTGCTTTGGAATTATTTATTGTTTCCCTCTCTCTCTTCCTCCAGCCTGGCTGTGAATCTGGTAGAGAAGCGCTTAAATCTTTGTGTGTGTATGTGATTGGGAAAAGGGAAATGCATGAAGTCCCCATCTGTGTGAATGAGTGAGTGGCCTTGTTATGCGGAATGGTTCTCTCTAGATGTCCCTGGCTTCTCTTTTTTTTTAAAAAAAAGAGGGATAAGAAAGCATGGCATCTTTCTGGAGTCGACGTGTTCAGCTCCTTTTGTTGTGTTTGGAAGCACGCGTCCCCAAATCTCATTTAGTGTGTATTAGAAACAAAACAGTCTGTGTGTGTGTGGAGGGAGAGAGAGAGAGAGAGAGCGGTGGGAGTTAGTTCACTAAAACAGAAACTGGGATTTCTTCACACGAGGTGAAATGGTGAAACTTTTTTTCTTTGTTGTTTTCTTTTGCAGACTTTTCTCCCCCACCCCCAACCAACAAAAAAAAGTTTATTTTAAATTTGGCTAACTTCCTCTTGGGAATGTTGGTCTGACAGATGGAGGGGGGGGGGTTTAGTTTGAGCTGGGAATACCCTTGCAAGTTCCTGTTTCACATCAACAAAAGGAACAGTATTCAGCTACTTGTCAATGGCGGCAAAGTTTGTTCCTAAGTTTTTTTTATTGTCTGTTCTCCCACCACCCACTTAGCTAGATTTGTTTTAAAATCTGTATGTTTTATTGTTGGAAATTAGTTTTGCAGGGATGTTTGCTCCCTTTTAGAGCTAATTGCAGATTCCCCCACCCCCCTCACTCCCACCCCCCTCAGGCAAATAAAGGAGCATGTTTCTAAAGGTTTTTTTTTGAAAGGAGAAACTTGTGGTTCAAGTGAGGGATTTCGTTCCGCTTCCCTCCTTTACTAGCAACTTCTAAACTTGTTTTTCTCCCCCGCTATTTTCTGCTTTAAATTGGGGTTTAGGTTGTGATCTGCTCGAGTGGCTTTTGTGTTGCAGTTTTGTGATGTGTGAGTAATGCCTGGTAACTAACGCTGTTGGCGTTGCTTCCCTCCCTCTCCCTGTGTGTGTGTGTGTTTCTCTCTCTTTCTCTGCAGCCTTCACCAGTAGTCAGAGGAGACCAGGGGACATGGCCATGTCAGACAGCGAGACGGGAGAGGAGGACGGCGGCAGTAGCAGCAGCCTGTCCTCCGACATGGCCCACTCCAAGAAGAGGAAACGACATGTGATCTTTTCCAAAGAGTCGGTGAAAATCCTGCGGGACTGGCTGTACGAGCACCGACTCAATGCTTACCCATCCGAGCAGGAGAAGCTCAGCTTGTCCGGACAGGCGAATCTAACAGTATTGCAGGTAAGGAAAGGGACGTTATTCAATGTGTCCTTGAGGTTGTTGACTTGTTTCAATGTTAATTCATCGCCTTTGCAGCCTGATTGTGTCTGTCTGAATGATTTTGATTTGATTTATTGTTATCACTATACAGTGAAAAGTATTGTTTCTTGCACGTTACAGAAAGTATACAGTTCGTAGAGAAGGAAAAGAGAGGGTGGAGAATTTGGTGTTGGCAGTCTTTGATTTATTGTCACATCTACTGATATAGAGTGGAAAGTATTTTCTTTTGCTATATAGACAAAGCATACCGTTCATAAAGAAAGGAGAGGGTGCAGAATGTAGTGTTGCAGTCTTTGATATGATTTATTATTGTCACATGTATTATACAGTGAAAAGTATTGTTTCTTGAGTGCAAAACAGACAAAGCATACCGTTGGTGGAAGAAGGAGTGCAGAATATAGTGTTACAGTCACAGCTAGGGTTCCAGAGTTTAAGAGTTAGTTTTAAATACATAGAGTGAGAGTGAAAGAATTAGAGAGTAAGCTTGCAAGAAGTCGCCAGCTCTGGGGAGGTCTTGTGTCCAATTTAGGTTTCACTAAATTAGCAGAGCAGTACTAGGAGTTGGATGCTTTGATTTGATTTATTACTGTCACATGTATTGGGATGCAGTGAAAAGTATTGTTCCTTGCAGACAAAGCATACCATACATAATATACATGGGGAGGAGGAAAGGAGAGGGTGCAGAATATAGTGTTACAGTTAGAACTAGGGTGTAGAGAAAGATCAACATAATATAAGGTAGGTCCATTCAAAAGTCTGTCTGGTTCCATTTGAGAATTTCTGACCTTTCCTGTGCCATGGAGGCAAAATCAAGATGAGTGTGACTCTCAGTTTGCTCTTGTGTATCTCACTGGCAGTTAGCTTTAGAGAGGCCTGGAAACAGCATGTCTGTCATGGATGACATGCCACACAGGAGAATCCAATTATGGGGGTGGGTGGAAGATGGGTAGAAGTTTTAAAAAGAATGGAGAGTATTAGAGATTAAAGTGCATTAAGAGCACTGCATGTTAGGATTTGCTGGGGTTGTTTGAAATACATCAGTACCTTAGAGATTTCATTTAAAAAGTTTAGATCCAGGTTTACCTAATTCACATATAGCTCAAGAGAAGTTTAAACCAACAAATGTCAGTGTTATGGTTTTGGAGTTATTTGTCCACAGGGTAAAAAGTGGTTAAAACCGTCCATTTACAATCCAGTCACTCCATGAAATTCAAGCAGGGCAAATAAGAAATTGGAATGCAGATGGCATTAGGTTACTTGGCCTTCAAGAGTCAGACTCTGAGTCTCAAGGGTAACAGTTTGGACACCCCTGCTGTATGACCCTGTGCCCTGAAGGACATGTTGGCTGGGGAAGGGGTTAGTTTAAATATTTCAAACACAGTGCATCATGGAAAAAGCTTGCTTAACCGATGAGGGAAGATTTCTTTAGCCCTTTTATTTTAAATATTTCCCCATAGTTAGCTCTGTTAAGAGGATGAGTTTATTGTGTATTGCTGTCTGTTCTCGCCTTTATTTTGTGCTCATGCATGCAATGAGGGAGAATTTTATTTCTAAAAAAAGACATCTCAACTTAGGGATGTAACCTCATCCTTTGTGCCACCACTGACACATCTTAGATCTTGAGATTCCTCCCCCACTCTCTCTCTCTCTCTTCCTCCTCCTCCTTCCCCCCCCCCCCCAGTTGTAGATCACTTTAAAATCTCCTCTTTGATTCAGGATTTTCTCTCCTTTTAATGACTTCCCCTTTAGCTTGGGGTCCACTTTTCCTTTTATCCCTCTGAAAACTAACTTGGAATATTTTTCTTTTGTTAAAATCATGCTGTAAATGTAGGTGTTTTTTTTGAAGCGGTGGTAGTTTTTAAATATGTTAATGTGGCTTGGGTTGGAGCTCATTCACTTGAGTGTTTTCTAACATGAGTTTCTCTTAAAAAGAGGTATTGTAGTATGGTCCTGGCTTAGTTCCAGCCACAGAGTGTGACTGTGTTGGGGTATTTTGGGGACATACAGCTGATTGTTGAAATTGTTAGCAAAAGTGAAACCAACCAGTTCCTACATGGAACTCTGTCGCATGGCCATAGCTTTTTGTGATTTCTTGCAATCGATCCAAGCCTTTTTTTTTTCTTTCATGTGGTCCTATTAACTTTACAGAAAGCTGTGACTGAGACTTAATGGACATTTTATTACAGAGTAAAGCAGTAAAATAGATCTTTAAACTCGTTTGGAGCATGTTTATAACTATTGGACTAAAAAGCAGGGGATAAAAGCAAGCGGTTCATACCCATGATGTTTCTGACAGTCAGCGTGCAGTGGTCAAAATATCAACTCAGTCGACATACTCATCTTGGTCTGGGACTTTGTTACGAAACCCATTTCCTGTCAGTGTTTGTTGCCTGTGGCCTCATCTGTCTCATAGGAGTTAGGACAAGTAACTCCTTTTGATTTTGTTTGCTGTGAGCTTCGGTTGTCTGGAAAAGTGATTAAGTTTCTAGGTATAAAGTCCCTTCACAAAACAACATTTTTAAATTTGAATATTTGGTCGCCTAAACGTGTCCAGAGTCTGTTTCGCTCATGGAGTTATGAGTTAGTCACCCCTTGATAAGCATTACCAGAATATTTAATTATGTTGATCCAGGGATTGAAGAGTGGACTCACTGTAGCGATTGTCTTTTTTGTACTTTAGTTTGCAGATTAACAGGCATCTTTTGCATGTCCTTTTTTTTAAAAAAAAAGTATGTTCGGTGAAAAGCCACTGCATCTAACTCCTGCAGTATGCCTAGCATGTGCAGATTCCAAGAGCCAGAGTGAATGCAAATCAAGTATTTTTTTCATCCTGTAATCGAAAGCTAACTCCCTGAGTAAATGAGTTGTGAGCAGCAGATGTTTGGGTTAGGGTATCTAGTATTTCCTTGTAATTAATGAAGAACTAAGCCTTCACATTCAGGTTACATTCACCACATGTCCTGGTTACAAAGGGATTCATTTCCACCAAGCCCAACTTTCCACTGGACACATCTCTAAAGTATGTAAACAAAAATGACTGCGCATGTAGTAAATGCCGGCTGGATGTTTGATTTTAAAATAGTAGATTGCTGCCTTTTATTGAGTTGCAAAGCAACAAAACGCTGACCTTTAAACCAGTGGATCAGTTTGCCTTTTAGTGATGATGCCAGTTACACAATTGATGCTGTTGTAAGCGGAGTCGTCCTTGTTAATCTGCCCCAGTATTTTCTGATAGGCTGAGTAAATGACTTCTATGCTCTTAATAGTCTTACTTTGAAATCATGTGTGTGTCTCAAGGCATTGAAGTGAATTATATATTCAAACGTTTATATTTTATCAAAAGATGTGATCTTGGGTCTATTTTGTGCCAGACACGCTTCAGACAAGTGCTTTAAGTATACTGGGACTGGGGGCAGGGGAAAAAGAGAGAAAGAAAAGAAGCAAGTGTGGCAGCCGTTTCTCTGACCTTGATACCCTATCTTTCCTTGACCAGCAGGAGTGGGAATTTACAAGTGGTTGTTAAACAGCAGAAAATTACCCTCAGGATGTATCTCTTCAGACCAGTTCACCCCAAGCAGTATCAGAGCAGTGTCTTAAAATGGACAGGCAAGTTTAAACATGACTGTGTCTTAGCAACTCCACACTTGTATTCCAGACGAACCTTCAGCCATGTCTCAGATCAGCTAGTGTTCTTGTGAAAGGAAGTCATTAAATATTTTGCCTCCATTAACGTCGTAACCATTGTTTAAGTGTAGCACTACTATGTTCCTGCTGGCACCTAATGCAAGTGGTATCAGTCGCACCTCTGAGTCATGGGATGTGGGCGTCACTGGTTGGGCCAGTATTTGCTGCCGTCCCTAACAGCCCTTGAACTAAGTGGCTTGCTAGGCCGTTTCAGAGGACATTTAAGAGAATCGTAGAAACATGGAAAATAGGAGCAAGACTAGGCCGTCCAGCCCTTTTGAGACTAATCCGCCATCCATTTTGATCATGGCTGATCATCAAATTCAGTATCCTGATCCTGTCTTCACTCCACATCCCTTGATTCCTTTAGCCCTCAAGAGCTATATCTAATTTCTACTTTCTGTGGTAGTGAATTCCACAATTCACTACTCTCAGGATAAAGAAATTTCTCCTCACCTCAGTCCTAAAAGATTTACCGTTAGCCTCAAACTAATCCCTGGTTTTCATAAGTTTATGAGTTACCCTCTCACTCTTTTTTAAACTTCAATGAATCTCGTGTAGGCTGACCAGGTGAGTTTAGCCACCAAAAAGGACATTGGTAAATCAGATTTTTTTTTTGATGACAATCAACAATGGTTTCATGATCATCATTTAATATTTTTAATTCCAGATATTGACTGAATACAAATTTCACCATCTGCGCTGGTGGGATTTGAACCTCGTTCCCAGAGCATTACTCATGGTCTCTGGATTACTTGTTCAGTGACAATATCACGACCACCTCCCCAAGCCTGCTCTGAAGACTTCACGTTATCTAGGTTGCTACTTCTGGGCAAAATTGTGGGAATGCTGTACTGTCAGAGGTGGTGTCATTCTGAAAAGATAGTAACAAAAAGTTAGATTTATACAGCACTTTTAGCATAGCGAACAAAGCATCCCACGCATTTTTAGCAGGAACATAAAAGCAGGTAGAGACATGGAGAGGGTAGGGATGGAATTTCTGAGCTTGGGAAAAGGCAGCTGAAGGCATGGCTGTGAAGAGTGGCTAGAGCAGTTAAAGTTGAGAATGGACAAGAGGCCACTTGTAGAGGAGTGCAGAGATTTCTGAAGGCTGTGGGGCTGGAAAAGGTGACTGAAATAGTGGTGAGGTGATGGAGGGACATGGAAAATAAGGATGAGAATTTAAAAATTGAAGTATTGTTGGTCTGGATCAATGTAAATTGGAGAGCACAGAGATGGTGTGGGTTAGGATAGAGGCAACAAGAGTTTGGATCAAGTTTACGGAGAGTAAGAGAAGGTGGAAGGGCTGCCAGCAGAGCATTGAAATAGTCCGAGCTAGAGTTAACTAAGATGTCGATGAGAATTCCAACATCAGTTGAGCTTTGATGGGGAGATTATGTTGCAGAGATCTTGGTGGTGCAATGATTTGTGAGTTGGAGCTCATCTCAAGGCTAATTCAGCACTAAGGTTCTCTTCTGAATGGACTGGTTGGCTGGAATTTTTACCACCCTGCCCACCATAGGAATCGGAGTGGGCAACGGGACAGATAGTTGAAAGGTCCTTTGACCTTGGGTGGAATTTTACAGTTTTGGGAGAAGTGAGGCCATAAAAACCCTGCCTGTTGAGCTTCGAAGCAGTGGCCAGGGAGCGGAATGGAATAGATGCAAAGGGAATTTAGTTAGTGGCACTGACAAACAAAGGTCCCTGTACTTAATTGGAGGAAGTTTCTGCTCCATTAATAATGGATGTCAAGACAATTCGTGTGACAAGTCAGATACAATGAAGCAGTGGTGGTTAGGGAGAGCTCGGTGCCATCCACGTACACGTGAAACCTGATGTTCTGTTGTCACCCGAGCATAGCATGTGGATGGAGAGGGCGGGATGCTAGAGATAACAGTATTGATATTTATCGAGCTTATCTGAATAAATAAGAGTGGAACCAGTCGAAGGCAGGCTCACTCAGCTGCACCGTACAGGGATGGTGTTGCAGCAGGATAGTGTGGTCAGCTGTGACAAACATTGTATACGGGTTGAGAGGCCTGAGGAAGGCTAGTTAATAAAACCAGTAGGATGCCATTTTGTGAAACCGATGCCATGTCTGCCATCTCAGATTGTTGTGAAAGGCCTCCAGGCTTTATTGAAGGGAGTTCTTAGTGTCAAAGACCAATATAAATACCTAAAATTTAAAAAAAAAAATGTGATCTGGTCATTCATTTCATTGCTTTTGTTGGGGAGTTTGCTGTACACGATTTGGCTGATGTGTTTCCTACACTTCAGTACTGACCACACTTCAGTATTCCAGAGGCTATGGGCACTGTATCAATGCAAGACTGTCTTCCAGATTTTCTTGCCAATCACCTTTGTAGCAACAGAATATGTTGTTGGTTTTACAGCCGGCTTAACCCAAAATTTTAAATTGAGCATAAAAATTGACTTTTTTTTTTAAAGAGTGTCAGTTTTAGTTTTCATTTCCCACTGTTCTCAAACATATGCCGTGTTCATTGTTACTATGTTGCTGAGTCATATGGTCTCTTTGTCCCCATAGTCCTAATGATCTATGTGCAACTTTAAATTAGTATTGATTTGCTTTTTTTCCTTATTTATCTGTTCTACAAATGCAAAACATGGAAGTTGCAACAAAGTCACTGCAATGTAGGTTATGGCAGGAAAGAGACAATTTAATGGGGGGGGTTTGGGTAAGCATTTGCACCTCAGACAAGTGCAAATACCTTGTGTTAAGCCTAGCTTCCCAACACTTGGTTTACAATGCCTTTTGTTGGAAAATTTACCATTGGATTCAGGATATAGAACTGACTTTTCAGTTGTGGTTACCTTTCTAAATATCTCCATATGTGATAGTACTACAAAGATTTGCTTCTAAACATCCATGAACCAAAGATCAAAACTTAAATGGCTTAAAAAGAATTTGTCCTTTCCATGGATTTTATGCAAGGACATGGCAATGGTGGCTGTGATCTTGATTTATCTCTGCTCTTCTGAAGCTTACTTTTTTAAAAAAAGAGCGGAGAATTAAATTGAGTATACATGGCTCGCTGTAGCTTATGCATAAACATTTAAAGCCCTTTTATTAGCTCTCACTGATGAGATAGGCACATGAACCAGCAAGGCTTAAGTTCCAGTTTTGCTTGATGTAGAGTCGACACGAATCTCTGCTGGGGTGCAGTGTCACAGAAACTAAGATAGGTCTCAGTAACTCCAAATCTAAGGAGGGATGAGAAAGCTGGGGTTTCCAATACTGATTGTTATCCCAGTGATTACCTCTGGAAAGTGCACATCTGGGGCTGTTGGGTTAAGACAGTGATGCCCTCAGTGGCAATGTACCCCCTCCGTATTCCCATGATTGAGTTTGCATGTCAGTACTATCATCAGGTTACATGCGATGGAAGAATCATTTATTGCCAAAGTGCTGGAGACCTGTAAGCATTGGCACAGAATTGAAAATGATCTTCAACAGATATGGGAAAGAGGAAACTTTCTGATTTACTATTGTCACATGTATTGGGATACAGTGAAAAGCATTGATTTTTGTGCACTGTGCGGGTAAAACATACTGTTCATGGAGCGCATAGGGAAAAGAAAAGGAGAGGGTGCTTAAAAAAACCCATTATTAAAAAGTTCAGAAGAGTTGGAGTTTGATTTTAACAGCGTAGAACGGGGGTAATGAATGGAATTAGAAGGTCTGCTGGAGACCACTTGTAAGAGGTCACCTCATTCTGGCGCCACCTCATTTTATTAAACCATTTTGTGAAAATTTTTTCTTAACTAATGTGCCTCAAGCTAGAGGAGCAGGAATAAGGGACTTGATGCAGATGAACTGTTGATAGTCTCATCTTTTCCTCTCCTCCTATATTGCTAAAACAGCATTAAACATAAAAGGACAGTTGCACCAGTGGGAAGAAGAAACAGCAAATCCTTGGAGCCTCTTTTCAAAGAACCTGGTTATATAAAAAAAGTGTGATTGCAGGATCTCAGCAGGGTGGCTGTTCTGCTGTCCAGATGGGTCTGTTCTTTTGACATATATTGCTGTGTGCGCGCACACACACATACACACACACACTGCAGCCTGCTATGCATCTGTGTCCCTGTGATGGATTACTTCAGACAAAAAGTAGGCTGCAGGGAAGTAGACGTCAGAGGTGAATCCACATCCTGTTTACCCTGCAGTTCCTAAAATCCACTCGCTTCTCAAATCCTGCCCTCGACGAAGTGTCCATTCCTGTTCTGAGTGCATTTAAAATGGCGAATTCAGCCACTACGCCACGCCGCAAAAGGTCAATCGTGTCAGACTTCCACACAATTTCAGTGTCTGAAAGATGTAGCAAAAGTGCACGCAATACTGAAATCTTCTCAAATGCAGCAATTCAGACATAAATTTCTAGAGTTTTATGATGCACTGGGGTGATGTTTAGTTTGGGCTCACCTGAAAATGCTATATGGAAGCTAGCTGCACTCGGGCCTCACTCTGGATTAGGCCGACTCTTTGTCCATTGTTTACGTGGTTAGGAACTAAAGTTGATTCTTATCTGTCAAAGATGGTCTGTTTTCAGCAGGTTAGTTCGTAGTTATTCATAAAGATGGCATCAATTTAAATAGAATGAAAAGGGTCTCTTCTTTAAAAAAAAGGAGGTGGGTTGCAGGAGTTAAAAGATCCTTGCAGCTTAAGGCAGGATAACCTGCAGCACATTCTTTCTAGAATCTACTGATGGCGAATTTTTCTGAGACAGAAATCTGGAGATTTTATTGGACCCTTACAGCAGTTATATGGCCCAAATATTTGTCTCTCAGTGTGACCTTTTAGGGGAGGGGAAGACACACATAACCATTGGATTTTCACACTGGTTGACTTAGTCCTTGTTTCTGTGTACATGCTCGTTAAAAATCAGCTTTCTGGAATGACAGCTCTGTTTCCTTTTGAGTCATCCCTTCTGTCTTTCAGAATTTGAGTGGTCCAGTGGAAGGGTATGAGTAACTGCAGGGGATCCCCACACAAGGGCAACATGACTGCCTTTGTGAACTGTTCCATCCTACGCACTCGGGACAACTTGGACAGCTTAAAATACTGAGTGCTTCCCTATTTGGCCCCTATTGCCCAAGTTTATGTTGCTCCAGACAAATTGGCAGGCTGTTCTACTGTGGGGTGCATCGCCATTGAGTCTTGTCCTGTCACCCGATTAATGATCAGGAAAGGGTGTCCACGGCTTGCTCGTTATTCATTTGAAAATTCTCTGCTTGGGATCACTTCAAACAACATAGAATGTTGAATCATAGAATGGTTCCTTTCTGAATTTTCACATTAAGTTACAACTGTGCATTGCTGCCTCACAGGGCCAGGGACCTGGGCTCAATCCTGTCTGTTTAAAGTTCTCCCTGTGTCTGCGTGGATGTTCTGGTTTCTTCCCACAGTCCATAGGTATGCCGATTAAGTGGACTGGTGATGTAAATTGCCCCTTAGTCTCCCAGGATGTGCAGGTTAGGGGGGAAACCAGAGTGCCAAATGCATGGAGTTAATCGGCACAGGGCCTGGGTGGGATGCTCTTTCAGATCACCAATGCAGACTCGATGGGCTGAATGGCCTCCTGCACTCTAAGCATTTTTTAAAAAACTGCACCTGTATTCCTATAGTTCTTACTCTATTCAGTCGTGTTTTTTCAACCATCTCATTCACTTTTAAAGGATAGAAGCAAAATAATACAGGTGCTGGAAATTAAAATGATTCTAACCAAAGGATCAACATGGAAACAACAAGAATTTGCATTATACTAAGGGCATTATATAAATATAATGTCTCATGAAACTCCATGGGAGAATATTAATACAAAGTATGAAACCAAGTCACTTAAAGAGATATTCCAGAGATCTTCATACAGGCAAGATCTAGTCTCGCTGGACTGAAGGGAGATTTGACCAAGTGCAAATTTTCCATCCATGCTTGCAGCATCAGTGGGGTGTGAATGGGCAATAAGATTGCACCTATTGGGTGAAAGAGAGCGGTTTTAAAAGCCTCCTAAAGGAGGAACAGTGAGATGGTTAGATGTAGGGCAGGGATTCCTTGGGGCTTGTTTCAGCGTTGATCATTTTCACTTCCTTGATAATCATAGTTAACTGCTTTGGGTGAGATTTATTTGCATCGTTTTGTGGTTAATCAGCGACATCTGATAGTTGACACCTACAGTTTAACATTACTTTTGCACTGAGCAAAGTGCCATATCTGTGCCACTGGATTCAACTCTAGCCAGAGATGGAACCAAAATAAACAGCCAGATTCTAGTAGTGATACGATCTGTTTGAAATCTGAAATTTTGACTTTGAGTGGCACAGAGGTTAGCACTGCTGCCTCACCGCGCCAGGTAACCAGGTTTAAGTGGGTGACTGCTTGTGCGAAGCTTGCACATTCCCCGTATCTGCATGGATTTCTTTCGGATGCTCCAGTTTCCTTCCAGAGTCCAGAGATGTGCAGATTAGGTGGACTGGCCATGGTGAACGTGTGGCATTGCAAGTTGGTGGACCTGGGCAAGATGTTCTTTTGGAATGTTGGTGCCAAATGGCTGCCTCCTACATTGCAGGGCATCTGTTGTATAAAAAAAAGATCAATTTTGTAATTTTAGTAAAAGAAAACCTCGATCAAAATGGATTGTGTCCAGTTCTGAGTACCACAGCTGAGGGAGGATCTGAGGCAGCAGGAAGGATAGAGGATAAGTGTGTCAGTACGGTTCCTGTGATGAGAAACATCAGTTATGTGGGTGGATTGGAGACTCCAGGATTATGTATAAACATTCCAAACCCTTTTATTAGCTCTCACTGATGAGGTAGGTACATGAACCAGCAAGGCCTAAATTTCAACCTTTGCTCTATGTAGTGTTGACACCAATCTCTGTTGGGGCACAGTGAGAAGAGAACGTTGGGAGGGGTTGATAGCTGGGCTCAAAATCATGAGGGCTGTGGACAGGATAAATAGAAAGAAACTGTTTTGATGGAGTTTCAAGAACCCAAAAACAAAGTGATTGGCCAAAGAATCAAAGGCTTGAAAGAGTAGCGGAGGGAGATTTAATTAAGAGTGGCACAGTGGCTAGCACCGCTAGTTTGATTCCTGGCTTGGGTCACTCACTGTCTGTGTGGACTCTGCACGTTCTCCTCTTGTCTGCATTGGTTGCTCCGGATTCCTCCCACAGTCCGAAAATGTGCTGGTAAGGTGGACTGGCTGTGTTAAATTCTCCCTCGGTGTACCTGAACAGGCACCGGAGTGTAGCGACCAGGGGATTTTCACAGTAACTTCATTGCAGTGTTAGTGAGAGCCTACTTATGACACTAATAAATGAACTAAATCCTGGCTTACAAAAACAAATTGGATAAACACCTGAGTGGAATCCATTGGCAGGTCTCTGCTGGAAGGACAGGGAATTTGGACTAGCTGGGTTGCTGTTACAGATTTAGATATATTTGATGAGCTGAAAAGTTTGCTTCTGTGCTGTAGCCCATTCTGTAAATGCTGGCAGCATTGGCAAGATGGATAACTGTACAAAAGAAAGCTGTTGACATTTCAGCCCTTTGTCAAAACTAGGACATTTCTGGTGAAAGCCACACTTAAATCATTGAATTATAGAATGACACAGCAGAGAAAAAGGCCACTCAGTCCATTGTATATATAGCAACCCTTTGGTAGAGGTATCCAATTGATTGAATGCTTTTTCCCTATATTTTTTCCCCTTCGAATATATTTCAACATTCATCTTTCCTTTTTTTTTGGAGGTGATGCTTGACTTGCCGAGTCTTTCCAGCATTTTCTGTTTTTGTTTGCAAATATAAAGGCCGCCAGGATCCAGCTGCCAGACTTATGAAACAAAGAAAATGTACACCTGCCTTTCGTTCACCCTCTCACTTAGCACTGTTGGCAGGTTTTACCTTATCACATTTCCTCCCATTGTGAAACCAAAGGGTTGGGCAAGGGGACTCAGTGAGAAAGAATGCATGTATTAATACCTGCCTGTCAGAAAGCAGATGAAACCGCTCCGGTGTGTAGACTAAATTAGAAACAAAACCACTTCCCTGCTCTGGATGTTGCTTAGAAAGTGGATTTTAAAAGAGGGCGGTTGGCCTCATAGGTTAGATGGTAACTCGCCACCTCTGGATTCAAACCCAATGGGTCGAAAGTCTTTTCAGTCTGTCAGTTTACAGAGATCATACGTGAAATTAGTTTTCTTATTGTGTGACCTAAAGTGTGTGGCTTGCAAACTGAACTGTCCCCAGTTTTGTATCTAATAAAAAAAAAATCTGACTCCGACTCAAATTAAGGATATGGGAAAATAGCATATTGATCCTCCCTTCCAATGTCTACTGTTGGCAGTTCAGCCCTAAGCACTGCGCCACCCCCCCCCCCATACCCTTCAAAACCTACCTTTTTGACCAAGGTCAACTCTCTAATATCCCCCTAGTTTGGCTGACTGTGTGCGGTCTTCTGAAGTACAATGAGAAACTTTACTATGTTAAATGAAGCGTTATTGCAGGTTGTTGTCGCTCCAGTAAGGCGAATTCTTGGAAGGAAGAGGTTGCATTTATCCTGCACTTCAAACCTGCTTTGCCTGACCTCGGAGTTCTTGATTCCGTGACCTAAAATGATCAGAATGGCAGTAGCTTGGATATGGTTTTAGGAGATGAAAGCAAAATGCTGCGGATGCTGGAAATCTGAAATAAACCAAAGTGCTGGCAGCATCTGGGAAGAAAGATAGCAGAATTAATGGGTGTGATCTTACCAGCGGTTCGCGCCCCACACCCGCTGCAGTGAAGTTGGGACAATTTGGCAGCCAGCTAAATTTCCATCTGCTTTGGTGGGATGGGAAAATTCCTCTGGAGTGAACAGCTGCAACATTCCATCCAAAACTTGGAGCCAAATACAGGTTCTCAAAAAAGCCATATTTGACTCAAAGCTGTCTTTCTCTCCACAGATGCTGCCAGACTCTCAAAGTATTTCCAGCCCTTTTTGATTTTATTGATGGTGGAAAGAGATGCAGATTTGATGAGTGTCTGAAGCACCTCCCACCCCCTCAACCCTGTAAATTTCCCCAAGGGAGAAAAGTGAAAGCCTAGACCTCTATCTAATTGGTTCCAGAATTTGTTGGAAGGTGTCCGCTTGAATACCAAACGCCTAAAGGGACTCCACTCCAGGGGCGGCACAGTGGTTGGCACTGCTGCCTCACAATGCCAGGGACCTGGTTCGATGCCTGGCTTGGGTCACCGTGTGTGTGTGTGTGAGAGAGAGAGAGTTTGTTCCGGCTTCCTCCCACGCTCCAAAGATGTGCGGGTTAGATTGGCTATGCTAAATTGCCCCTTAGTGTCAGGGGGATTAGCAGGGTAAATATGTGGGATTATGGGAATACAGCCTGGGTGGGATTGTAGTCGATGCAGACTCGATGGGCCGAATGGCCTCCTTCTGCACTGTAAGGATTCTATGATTCTAGGAACCAGAATTTGAAAGTGACTATATCTTCAACTGTAAAATCCCATCCATAAGTTTAGAAGAACACTTGTGGGAGATGGGAGGGGGGGAGTGGGCGAGATGGAGGGAGACTTCAACCAGTCCATTGAAGCCATTTTGTTTTGTTCTCTTTTGTTGATGAATCTGTCCCACGGTTAAAAGGGGCTGTTTCGACAGCAGGAAGTGCTGCTTTCAAAAGGCTCGGCCCAATGAATGCATAGATTTGGTGTTAAATTTCCCTCTTAATTCCAGCGCTGACCGTAATCAATACTGTTAATTGTACCTCATGCTGGTGGACTGGAAAGTGAGAGGAGCCCCCGCAAGCTTGTGGGGAATGAATCAGAGTCAACATTTCAAGCAGCGGACGCTTTGATAGACAGGATTCAAATGTGCGTTACATGCTTAACATTAGATTTTCTTTGCCTGTGTCAAATCGCTTAACGGATGGTGATGGGGGAGAGCTTACTTTCGCTCGTGATTCAGTGGATTTAAGTACTGCTTTGCTCAACACAACGCAATAGTAAATATTCGGTTTTGAGTGCCTGGAGCTGGGGCTTTAACAAGAAAGGAAAGGCTTTTTTCCCTGTGTTAAACCAAAGTAGCGACCAAAGCCTGGATTTCTTCCCCCCCACCACCCCCAACCCTTTTTTCTTTGTAAAGTTTCTGATTGGCAACTGGGGCTCAGCAATCCAGTCTTGGCCAGCAAACACGGATAACTTTGGTTGCTTCGACATTTCCATTTGGATTCCAGGACCTGGTTTCAAATGCCAGATCAGCTCTCTGTAGCCCGGCGGCAGATTGGTTGCCCAGTTTGGATCTGCACGTCTGCCGTGGAAACAGATTTGACAGCATAAACATTGGAAAACTACTCCTGGAATCTTAACTTGAGGGAACAGTCTGAAAACAGCTAAAATGGTGCCCCTGAAGGCAAACAAAACCCCCACTACTCGGTTCCCCCACAACCACTGTTGCTTATCTTTGATGTCTATCCATTCCTTCTAATTGCATGTTTTTTAAAAAAAAAACCCCAAATCCCTCTCTTGATTTCCAAGTTTCGAGCATAAAATCTCATGGTTTTTTATTTTTGGTTTGGCTTCCAAATGTTCAGAAGTTGGGTGCTCGAGGCACATGAGGATCTCTGCAACGCAATGATAAACTCACAAAATGACGAAAGAATGTTCGAGCAAAACAAAAAGGTTATCTTAAAGAAACTGAACGAGGCTGGCCAAAAATAGAACCCAGGAAAAGATTCATTTGCTCGAGTCACTTCAAGATGTTTAAATTCTATGGCACAGCCTTGAGTCTATAATTTGCTGTCTTGGATTGCTTGTATACTTCAGGCATGGTCTTGCATTCAGTTTTCACTCATTCTGCCTGGCCTGTTTGTGCCTTAGATTCCTTACAAATGTCTACTCTAGTCACTGCCACCCTCCCCCCACCACTAACTGAGTACGCTTTGTGCAACACATTTAACTTGCTCAGTGCACATTTGAAGGACCGTAGCAGCAACTCCTTCTGCACTGGTTTCAAGTTACACAACTTGATCAGTGTGTAGTACGCGCCCATGCTGTCATGTGTTCTGGGGCAGGCAAGCTGCTTTCACATCAGTGCTTGTTTACAAAGGCTTTGTCCAGCCGGCTGCGGCAAATGGGACTCGAGCATTCTCGAGTTGCTGTTCTGCTCTTCAGAATTTCTGCCCCCTTTTTTTTTTTAGGGAAAAAAAAATTCCAATCTCGCAACTCCCTTTTGTAAATGGAGCTTCCTAATCTCTTGTGCGATCCCTCGCCCAAACACGCTGATACAGGAGCCCATTCCATCGGCAAATAGAATTGCTAGTGCCGCTTTCCAGATGCAGCAGTTTTGAACCAACTAGACTAGAAGGGCACATGAAGGGAAAAGGAAATTAGGGCTGGCGAAGGATGGCATTGCGTCCGTCACCACAGGCCTCAAAACAGATAGACTTTAAATGTTGGCCTTTTGAACTCGTACCACATAATTAGGAACTCCTTTCGTGACAATTCGTCTTTGGATAAGTTCTGTAATTCAAAGCTGAAGTGAGAGAAGTGAACAACTTCTGTTCCTGCATGAGCAAGACTAGATTAAGGGAGTGAAGGTTTTGAGATGGCTCAACTTGACAAAGAATGTTTAGAAAAAAAAATGCTACGTTAATTCATACGGTGTTAGGTTACAGAAGCTTGTGGGGTTATCAGAGAGTTTCCAACTAGCAGGATTTTACAGCATATAAAAATATCATTTTGAAATGTTCATATTGTTGGTGGAATTCTTTTTCTTGAGTATTAATGTTTTTTTTCCTCTGGAGTGAGAAATTACAAGGTGTTAAATAACTGTGCTTACCCTTGCCTTTAAGGTCTCCAACTGGTTCATCAATGCGAGGAGAAGATTGTTACCAGACATGCTGCGGAAGGATGGCAAAGACCCTCTTAAATTCACCATTTCTCGCAAGAGCAAGTCCTCTGAGTTAAACCCATCTCGAGGTGTAGGTGGACCAAGCCCGTCGGAGAATTCCACTTCAGCTCCAAGCTCCAGTCTTTTGTCTGCATCTGTTCGGCCTTCTGTTATCTGCCACGCAACAGCGTCGGTGGTTAAAGACATGCCTTTACTCTTCTGCCCAGACTCTGGTGACGACAGTAAGAAAACCTCAAAACTGATTGACCAAGAGTTAGTTCGACCCCTGTTTAACACTGACAACCCCACCACTTTGGTGACGTGCACAGATTCAACCAGCCCAAACAACGGGCTGTTCAACACACCACCTCCCACTCCACCAGAGCTCCATCAAGACTTCAGTGGGTTT
This sequence comes from Sphyrna mokarran, assembly GCA_024679065.1. NCBI lineage: Eukaryota > Metazoa > Chordata > Chondrichthyes > Carcharhiniformes > Carcharhinidae > Sphyrna > Sphyrna mokarran. The sequence goes on along the minus strand of JAGIQG010000016.1, from coordinate 56,628,385 downwards.
CAGCTGCTGGTGGATGTTGCACTCCAGCGGGCAGCCGAACTGGAATCTCAGAAACAGAATATCAAGATTTCGTCTTAAAACACAACGCGTCAAGGAATACGATGAATGGGGGTGGAAGTTTAGATATCTGAGAAATCTTGCAGCCGGTTCTAGTCTGTGAATGGGCAGTAGCACGTTACTTAAAATCCGCCTTGGAGAAATGATTTTCAGATTGCATTTCTTCTAGCTGGGGAAATAGTTTGAAAGGTCTGTCCACTTGAACGCGAGGTTAATCTCCCGCGGCTGTCCAGTTGATTGTAGACCCTTGACTTGGAGGGTTGCAATAATTATTTTAAGTAGTATTCTCAGAAGCTCCATTGTAGCTTTGCACTCTGCAAACTGTAGATTCTGGGACTGCAACATAGTAAGCATTATTAGCATTCTGTACTTTTGACTGCAAATATAAGTGAGCTATAATCGTACTTCAAGAAACTGAAGATTACCTAATTCGTTCAGGTTTTATGTTGACTGACCAATGTGTCTTGTTTGAAGATTTGGTCTTATAGTTGTTTTGATTAAGTGACGCTGCTGTCATTGAAACAGATGTATCGAGTACAAAACAAAAGTGCAGTGTCAAGATAACCCAAAGTAGTGTGGATGACCAGAGCAGGAAATTCTCTTGCACATTCTTTAGTCCTCAACATGTGCAAAAGTATCTCAATCATAAGATATTAGGAGAATATTTTTTCATTTGTATATAATGGATCTTTACTACTGAGCTGAAGAATTGTAACTTTAAATTGTGGTTCTGTTAGAGGCAAATTATAAGATAAAAGGTGGAACTTCCTCTAATCACTACTCCAATAGATTGATATAGCAATGTGACATTAGCTCTGAAGTATTCATTTGTAACTTGAGTACAGAACTATTAAAAGGTAAACTAATTTCTCTTTGTTAGTTCTATCTGTGAATGTAGCTATCTGTTTTTTTTAATTTTTTAAAAAAATGTAGTGCATTGTTAAAGGTGATGTGAAACTTCCTTTTTAAACAGTAGTGCTAAGATCATTACCTGATAGGCTGGGATTCACAAGTTTTTTTGGATTCTAAAACTTATTTGGTAGATGACATTCAGGACGGTTACGTAAGTGTAGTGTGTGGGGGGGGAAGGGGGAGGGTGGAGGGTGGGGGGAGAAATAAAGAAAAGTATGGTTTAGCAAATAATGACCTTGAAATAACCAAAATACTGCTTGCTTCCAGTGTGTGGCAGTGGTACAATTTGAGATCGGAACTGAAACCAGCTGTCTTTCAGACATACCATCCCTGCAAACTGCATTTGGCTAATGCACGGATCTGAATTCAGACCATTTACTTTTGTTCTTTGTAGCTGTTTCACACATCAGCCCTTTTATTGTAAATCTTATACATGACCAAACTCTGTACCTGGGGTTCTACAATGGAGTTTAAATAAATGCTACTTGTGTTGGAAGCTTTAAACAATTTGGTTCAGTGTTAATGCAAAAAGGGGCTTTTGCAGATCATGTATATAAGTGAGATAAATGCAAATGTGCCTTATGACGGTGGTTGTTTTTTGTTATTTGAAGGGACCACCCAACTATTCAAGTCTTCAATTTCAATCTGTGCAATATTTAAAGGGAGTTCTTTCAACTCCATTCTTTTGTCTTACAGGAACATTGATCACATCTGTGAATTTTTTTTAATACCACTCTAATAAAATTCTTGACGTTTGATAATTTTGAGTTCTGTAATTATTTTAACACTAAATCTGTAACAGAATATTCAGTTTTTTTTTGATGTATGGTCTAATTTCTTGAACTAATGGCCACACAGATTATGATGGACAGAAGCTCCTGGCATGACTTCATTGTGGTTGAGTCATACAGTTTCCCTCGTATCAACTGATCTGGTAATTTCCCAGTGAGTCACCAGGGCTGAACTGCTCACCTTATGCAGATACTAAAGTGTTTTCATCAGACCTCTTTAGTGAATTGATGCCAGTTTACTAAAATAAAAATTAGATTTGAGCATTTAGCCCTTCTGGTCTGCTGCACCATTCATTTTGATCATGGCTGATTGTATTCAATATCCTGATCCCCCACCTTCCATATCTCTTGATGTCTTTAGCCCCAAGAGCTATATCTAATTTCCTCTTGAAATGTTTTGGCCTCAAGTACTTTCTGTGGTAGTGAATTCCACACATTCACCACACTCTCTCTGGGTGAAGAAATTTCTTCTTACCTTTAGAATGTTCTTTCTGAAGTATCCTGTTCGAATTTAATAAGGTTTTTTTTTTAACGAGACAGCCTTTCACTCTTCTAAACTGCAATGAGTATAATCCTAACCGATTTAAGTCTCTTCTCATATGACAGACTCACCATCCTGGTAAACCTTGACTGCATTCCCTCTAACAAAGACATCCTCCTTCAGATAAAGATACTAAAATGGCACACAATACACAAGGAAGATCTGTAAGGCCTTCTTGGTAGATTGTCTTAATCTGACTGTGTTTTCCTTCAGGTTAGAGTCTACAAGCTGCACGCATTGGGAACCAGCAGCCTCGGTATGAAAGGTGCTTTACTTTGTTGCCTCTGTTTGCAGTCATCACCAGTAATAAAAAATTATTTGCGTCGTACAGCTGAAAATGTTCTGCCCTGGAACAACCCAATTTGAAAGACAAAGGAATGGATTAACTTGATTTACTTCAGCAGTACTATACTATATTTGATAAATTGGCTGCTGATTTCTTGTTTGCTGCGCAGTTTTTATTTTCCATTTACTTGGGCAAAGCTCAGTCTGCAAAAGAATAATCACCCTCTGTTGAACTTCAGTGGAAAGAAGGTTGGGGATGGTGGAAAATTAGCTGCTGATTCACTGCCAGTTTTTTTTGCATTTGCTGGCATAAACCAACTTCACTCCAACATTTGTCATTATACCCCTAATCATTTTCACTTCAAATGGATGTAGTTTGAGAGCTGTACTTTCCAGCTGTACCACATTACTGAAATTCTAGTGACAATGTTGCAGACATAACCCCCCAATTAAGAAAAATACAATAACATTACTGTGAAATTCCCCTAGTCGCCACACTCCAGCCCTGTTTGGGTCAATGCACCTAACCAGCATGTCATTCAGACTGTGGAAGGAAACCGGAGCACCCCAGGGGAAACCCACGCAGACACAGGAAGAATGTGCAGACTTCACACAGTGACGCAAACTGGGAATCAAACCCAGGTCTGTGGTGCTGTGAAATTGCAGTGCTAACCACCGTGTTGCCCCTTACCACTGTGTTCGCACAAGACCTTTTTTAAAAATAAAATGCGTGCAAAGATACTGGACAAAGGAAGTGAGATGCAGTGGTATAATTGAAAATCTTTTAACAGTTTTGGCAGCATTTACTCATATATAGTTCATCTTCAATATTGAACTACAGTATTCATACAGAAATTACACATGGTAACACATTTTGCACATTAAACTTTCCTTGTCAGTAGCTGTCATTTATGAATGATAGGAATGTAGCACAAATAAGATTTGATAAATTAATTTTACACATTTTTTGAAACGATTTTTTTTCATATGAAAGCCGACATCTCCAATAATGTGAACAGGAGTGTAACAAACCTGTATTATTCCCTGTGGATTAATACCTTTCTGTTACTGACTGGAGAAATAAAACAACGCTCACATAAATAAAACTTATTTTAGACCAAAAATTAATGTTGAGATTTGCAATTCAATCATGTGTTATTACAATCCATTTTTAAAAAAAAAGCATTAATACATTTTAAGGAAATGTAAATAATCCAGTCCTTTCGAAGGAGTGGGAAAGAAGGCACGATGGCACAGTGGTTAGCATCGCTGCCTCACAGCGTCAGGGACCCAGGTTCAATTCCTGCACTTGGCTCACTATGGAGTTTGCATTTTTTTTCTCTGTTTGTCTGGGTTTCCTCCCTATGTCTGTGCTCCAGTTTCCTCCCATATTCCAAAGATGTGCAGATTAAGTTGATTGGCTATGCTAAATTGATACTAGATTGGGGGGGGAAATTAGCAGGGTAAATACGTGGGATTATGGGAATAGGGTGGAATTGATATTGGTGCAGGTTGAATGACCTACACTGTGAGGATTCTATGAAAGAAGAGAATCCAAGAGTATTGCTAACTACAAGAGTAAACTGGTCACCAGGCTTTCAATGTAATTTGATTGTTTAAATGTTTTATCAGTGTAACGTCTCTGCAACCTGGCAGCTGAAATATGGTGATGTGGAATCCTGATGCAGCTATCATTTAACCGACATATATGCTCAATGGAGTAATGGACACGCTTTGGTAAGTTCAGGGTCTGCTTACAAATGATGTAATGGCAGCAGTTAGCAGCATTTAAACCATCTGACAGACGTTTATGCTTTAAATCCCACAGCAGGAAGTAATGGCTGAGGCAACAAATTGCTTTTGCAAGTTTTAAAGTCTGCGTGTGTTGAAGGACAAGATTCCCAATGGTCACTCGTTAGTCTGTAAAGATTATTGTTAAAAGAAAGAGTGTTGACTTTTTGCCAAGTCTGAGAACTAATGGATCAGCAATAATTATTTGATGCACATTTTGGCTAATAAAAGTTAGGAGCGGGAGAATTTATAGACTAGATATGTATTCTGTAACAAAGCTCTACCAACAGTGACTGAGTGTGCTGGAGCAGTTATCAATTTTTACAGCAATTGAAAACTTGTGATTGTGGTGCTAATTTTATAATTGCTACGATTTTTATAAGTTATAAAGGTCATTTTAAAATAATAAATAAATTCTCTTTATCTTTCTATTATATGGTTTCTTCCCCCTTTGGTTGCTGCACTGTTTCACAGCAGTTTCTGGGGTGGCTATGGCCTAGTGATACTTGTTACAGAGCATTTTAAGGCAATTAATTCGTTTTAAGAAAAATATAAACAATTCAGTCCTTTTGAAGGCATGGGAGGGAAGACACAGTGGCACAATGATTAGCATTGCTGCCTCAGAGTGCCAAAGAACTGGGTTCAATTCCAGGCTTGGGATGGTAGCTGGCAACTAGACTATTAATCCAGAAACTCAGCTAATGTTAGGGGAACCTGGATTCGAATCCCACCATAGCGGATGGTGGAATTTGAATTCAATAACAAATATCTGGAATTACAAATCTGATGACCATGAAATCATTGTGAATTGTCGGAAAAACCCATCTGGTTCACTAATGCCCTTGAGGGAAGGAAATTTGCCATCCTTACCTGGTATGGCCTATGTGTGATTCCAGAGCCATAGCAATGTGATTGACTCTCAAGTGCCTTCGGGGATGGGCAATTAACACTGGCCAGCCATCGACACCCATATCCCATGAATGGATAAAAAGGTTTGTCATAGTTTTGAGAAAGGCAGTCTGATTTTTAAGTACAGATTTCTAACATGTGGCATGAGAGGTCTGGCTTTGCAATGTTGTTGCCTCCTGCAAGCACATTCTAGGAAGTTCCAGCTTTGTTTCCTGTAACTTTGCATGGTAATTAAATGAACAGCAAATCATAGGGACGGTATATTTGGGAAAGTCAGCCTATAAAAGGTTGGGTCTTGTGAGCTGAGGGCTTCCATCAAAATGTTTTAAAATTGTCAAATTAAGAAACACATGGCATATCATGTACTGATGCCTTGTGTTTACCCAGATGATACGAGTGCAACACTGCACATGCACAACTTGATCCACCATAATGCTTTTCATAGAGTCACTACAATGCAGAAAAGACCATTCAGTCTGTTGAGTCTATACTAACTCTCTGATAGGATTTCTTACCAGGGCCCAATCTCTGCTCTATCCCCTTAACTCCACACATTTCTCATGGCTAAACCATCCAACATACACATCTTGGGACACTAAGGGGCAATTTAATGTGGACAATCCACCTAACCTTCACATCCTTGGACTAGCCAGAGTACCCAGAGGAAACCCCCACAAACACAGTTTTCCTTGCTCCAGCCCATCCTATCACAGATTTTCAACTTAGTGGTCTCACCTCAAAAATGTTTTTAAAAAAATGAAATGTTTTGTTTCATCCCTTAACAGATATTTTCATCTGAACAAATGGGAGGTGATGCATTTTGGAAGATCAAATTTATGTGTGAATTATACTGTAAATGGCAGAACCCTTTGGAATATTAAATGCAGAGGGACCTGAGTGTGCAGATCCACTGTTCCCTAAAAGTGGCAAGCAGGTGGCCAAGGTGATTAAGAAGCATATGGCATCGGCAAGAGCACTGAGTACAAGAGTTGGCAAATCATGTTGCAAGTGTACAAAACCTTGGTTAGGCCGCATTTGGAGTATTCCATACTGTTCTGGTCACCACGCTACCAGAAGGATGTGGAGGCTTTGAAGAGAATGCAAAGAAGGTTCACCAGGATGTTGCCTGTTCTTGAAGGTGTTGACTATGAGGAGAAGCTGAATAAACTAGAATTGTTTTCACTGGAAAGACAGCAGCTGAAAGGAGACCTAATAGAGGTCTACAAATTATGAGAGGAATAGACAGGGTGGATAGTCAGAGGCTTTTTTCTAGGGTGGAAGTGTCAATTACAAGGGGACACACATTCAAGGTGAGAGGGGAGAAAGTTTAAGAGAGATATGCAAGGTAAGTTTTTCATGCAAATAGTGGTGAATGTCTGGAACATGATGTCAGCAGAAATGGTGGAAGCAGGCACATTAGCGAAATTTAAAAGACATCTGGATGGGTATGTGAATAGGGAGGGAATAGATAGATTATAGACTGAGTAAAGGTAGAAGATTTTTTTGTAGTTTAGTTAGGGCATCGTGATCGGCATGGGCTTGGAGGGCTGAAGGGCCTGTTCCTCTCCTGTACTTTGTTTTCTTTGTTCTTTGTCTATGCTGGATTATTTATCATCATCAAGGCACACAGGATTTCAATTCATGACTACGGTTTTGCAAACTAGGAAAAGATACACGCTAAGGACTGGTTCATGTGGCTGGATTGGTTTTTACCATTCCTGTTGGCTAAGAATCCATCCTGCACAACATTCAAAGTGTCCGCAAATGATTAACTGCTCAAGCCCTTCCTTATTGTCATGACCCAGTATGTTATGAGGTTTGTAGTCGATACTTGTAAAATTGGACATACATTGACCTTTAAAGCGGACGCTGTAAATCATGTGAACTTTGGCATTTTGAGTTTCAGTAGGTCTCAAGCAAATACCTAATGAACCAGTGACGTTCACAGGCATTCAGGAAAATCATGCACTTTTGTTTAAGGATGGATTAAACTCACAAAAAGCTTGCTGCTGAATTGTTCCAAAGGTAAGAAAAAGAACACCCCTCATACACAAACGATCCTGTCTGTAACAGGATCATAGAATTCCTACAGTGCATAAGGAAGCCATTTGGTCCATCAGGTCTGCACTGATTTTCCAATTGAACAAAGGGATGGAGCTTCCTTTGCTATACCATGTATGATACAGCAAACAACATAATGGAGTCAGGTTTGTGACAACATGGGACTTAAACTTCTACTCAATTACAGTTTTCCTCTTCTTACCATTTTCCAATAATGGGAAGGACTATTTACCAAAGATAATAATTGAGATGCAATTGAGATGAGAAACAGACGGGTTATTTGTTTATGGCCATTGAGTGCAGAATATCATATAATCATACCCATCAAGTTGTCTTATTTTGGTTTAAAAGGTTACAGGTGTTTAAAGTCTAGCAACAAGAAACAAACACAGCTCAAGGATTATTAAATACAATTTTTTCCCATTCTTTTTGGTTGTAAATGTCATTCTCAATATTTGTCCAATACTGACAGCTCTGCTTAATAAAGCCTAGTTACATTTTAGTATTGGATGCACACTGAAGTCTAATAAAATGTAGTGCTGTACTAAAAAAATTAAATACAACAGCTTGAAGTTTGTACCGGAAGCCATGTTAAGCCACCAGAAAATATAATTGCAATACAGCCAGCAGGATAATAGTATAGAACAGTTGTTGAAAAATTGTCAAACTGATTTTTCACCTCATAAAGAACACTTTTTTTGTGTACAATTTTATCCTAAAGTATTGAAAAGGACTACAATGAATAACACGTCCAATAAAAGATTATATTATGTACCATTAGATTTTGCTGTTAATTCTAGATTTGTACTTCATGAAAGGAAGTTTTAGTTTCAAATATGCTAAACGTATTTACTTAATCATTAGAAGTAATGCACTTGGGAATGAAATGATTTTCTGCTTTAAGCATTTGATGTTAATTATTTTAGATTAATGGGCTAATTTTCCTTCCAGTGCTTTTTTAGTCAAAAGTGCGTACTGAAAAACAAGGCATGACAACCAACTATGATTCTATCAAGCCGTCCCTCCACTGAAACATATTACCTTGTGTCTAATAATAAGTTGTTTTAATATTCCAGGAACATATCCATTGGATTACCTTTATCACCAATTCAAGCCTAAAATCTCCATGCTTGGAAAACCAGTAGCATTTTAGATCCACCTGAATTTAACATCATTTTCATTCTTGCAATTGTCACAGGTTCTGTTTTTCCTTTGTGCCAAATTCTATTATTCCATCGATGGTTCTTAATTGAAAAACAAAATGCAAGGACTTGAAAATTACTTTAATATCTAGAATCACCAATGTAACACCTGTTTCTCTATCTTTTGAATGTGATACAAGAAATTACTTGTTTCTGATGTGCATTCCAATCCTCAGCTACAGCACCAAGTTCTCTCTGTGCAAAGCCTCTCTTTATTCTTCCCATTTTAATATCACCTCTGCTCTTCTCATCATAGAATCATACAGCATTGAAAGAGGCCATTCAGACTATCAAGCAGTGTGGCTCTTTGATGGAATTATTAAATTAGTCCCATTCCCCAGAGCCCTGCAAACTTTTCATATTCAAGTTTTGATCTAATTTCTTTTTGAAACTTACCATTGAATCTGCTTCCACTGGCAAGCAGTGACTTCAGATCACATTTTTGTTAAAAAGATATAAATTTTTCTTGTTGCTTTTGGTTTTTCCTCCGGTCACCTTAAATCTGTATCTTCTGGTGACTGAGCCTTCGACCACTGGGAATAGTTTTTCTCCTTATTGACTCTATCGTACCCTTTGTTTTAAACATCTCCATTCAATCTTCTCTTAATATTCACTACTCTAAGGAGAACAAATCCAACTTCTCCGCCATCTTCCTATGACCAAAGCCTAACATCTTCAGCAATATTCTGGTGACCATTTGCACTAATTCTCAGACTGTGACATCTTTCCCAGAGTGCTGAAAACTGAACATAGTGTTCCAACTGAGCTTAAGCAGTGATTTATAACAGCTTAGCATGACTTGCTAGCTTTTGGAATTTCTGGCAAACTTTATACACTTTTTCAACAGTTTTCTCAACTTGCCACCTTCAAAAATTTGTGTACATTCCCTTTTTAAAACTGCACTATCTAGGTTAAATTGCTTCTCCTCATTCTTCCCATCAAAATCAACCACTTTACACTTCTCTGTCTGACATTTCACCGACCATATGACAAAAGTTCACGAGATGTAGGAGCAGAATTAGACCATTCAGCCCTTGGCGTCCGTTCTGCCATTTGAGCATGGCTGATATGCTCCTCATCCCCATTTTTCTTGCCTTCTCCCCACAACTTGTCAACCCATTACCAATTAAAAATCTGCCTAACGCTGCCTTAAATTTACTCACTATCCCAGCATCCACTGTACTTTGGATGCAAATTCTACAAATTCACAACCCTTTGAAAGAAGTAGTTACTACTCAACTCTGTTTTAAATTTACTACACCCAGTCTTTCCCCTTTTCTTCTAAACTCTAAATGCACCATCATAACTTCTATTCCACTTGTCAGTATTTGGTGTGTTAAATCAATGCTAACTCCTACTCTAATTCACTCTTCTCTTGAATAGCGAAACTATCAACTCCCTAATGACAGTTTGACAATCAGTATACTTTGAAGGTCATTGCCAGCAGATCATTACTTAATGATCTCCTCTTCTATTCTTTTCCCCTTGTGGAGTTTGCACATTCTTCTCGTGTCTGCACGGGTTTCTTCCGGGTGCTCTGGTTTCCCCTCGCTATCCAAAAAAGATGCAGTTTTGGTTGATTGGCCAAGTTAAATTGTCCCTTAGTGTCAGGTAGATTAGCAGAGTAAATATGTGAGTTTTGGGGATAAGGCCTGAGTGCAATTGTTATTTGAAGGTTCAGTGGGCTGAATAGCCTCCTTCTGCCCTGTGTGGATTTGATGATTTGTGATGTTCTATGCCAGTTTAAAGACCAGTTGGACTTTAACCTAGTGTTGTGAGACTTCTTACTGTGTTTACTCCAGTCCAACGTCGGCATCTCCACATCGTGTTCTACACTGCCAGACTTTACTGCTTTGTTTTTTAATTTAAAACCCCCTTTACTTTGCCTCAGCAACGAGCTTTAGTCTGACCAATCAATATCTTGATTTTAGGTTTGGTAATTAGAGCCTTGAGAAGGACAATTTATGTTGTTTCTGCATGCCAAATAGAATCTGAGCTGATACTATCCAAATTAATTTCATATAGGACCCATCCTGCTAAAGAGAGTCACAGCCGATCTTCCCATTAATCTAGGTTAGATTTCAGCATAACATGAGGCGACGGTAGAGTCGATGTATTGACTTTTAGGAAAAAAGTACAGCCTATTTTGCTCTAGTTATATCTATCGTGGCTGTGTACCATTCGCTGCACATACACAGTAATCGACAGAGTAAATCGACAGAGTAAATCCACAGGTACCAGTAAGTGCATTTATTGCAAACACCGTCTCTTTCTCAACGAATCAGTATATTGTCACAAACAACTTGTCCTTTACACAGTCTTTCAGATAATATATAGAATCCCTATAGTGCAGAAGGAAGGCATTCGGCCCATCAAGCCTGTACCAACAACGATCCCACCCAGACCTTATCTCTGTAGGGTCCTATATTGACCCTGCAAATCCCTCTGATGTTAATGGACAATTTATCATGGCCAGTCCACTTACTTTGCACATCAAAGCAAATCAGAGCAACAGGAGGAAACTCACAGACATGGGGAGAACGTGCAGGCTCCAATTGACAGTGACCCAAGCTGGGAATTGAACCCAGATCTCTGGTGCTGTGAGACAGCTGTGCCAACCATTGTGCCACTGTGAAGATTTATACATTATGTTTCTACAGGACAAAGATATGTAGGTTAGATTTACTGGCAATGCTAAATTGATCCTAGTGTCAGGGGATTTGCAGGGTAAATGAAGGTTATGGGAATGGGGTCTGGGTAAGATTGTGGTTGATACAGATTTGATGGATCAAATGGCCTCCTGTACTGTAGGGATTCTGTGACATTGAATTTTAAGGGTCCCAGTTACAAGCTAACTGGGTGATAAAATTTTACAGCGGATCAACCTTCTGAGCATTTTCATATACTGTACATCCATATTATAGAATTCCTACAGTGCAAAAGGAAGCCATTCGGCCCATTGCGTCTGCACCAACTTTCTGACCGATCATCCCACCCAGCCCTTGTCACCGTAGTTCCACACATTTGGCCAGATAATCCTGCTAACCTGCACAACCTTGATATATTAAGGGGCAATTCAGCATGGCCGACCACCAAACCTACACATCGTGGGCATGTGGGATGGAGCCAGTCACAAAGGAAACCTACACAAATATGCAAATTTCATACAAACAATCAACCAGAAACCAGAATTGAACCTGGGCATTAATCTGTTTGTTTAACACTTCACTTTGAGAACCCAACGTTAGAAAAAAATGCTGCTTTTGAAATGACAATAAACCTGAACTGGCAGAATATCTTTTGCTGATTTTTGAAGTCTCTTATTGAAATGGCACAATTGGAAAAATATAATGGGGGGGAATCCAGCTCTAAAAAATTGTGTCGAATTTGTGTTAAAAAAAAAACCCGGAGTAAATCCCACTGGGTTGTCAGCAGAAGTTTCAAAATTGAATCGCTGAAATTCAGGGGACGGGGGGGGGGGGGGGTGGTGAGACTGGAGCGGTGGTAACATAGTGCTGAGTGGACAACTACATGTGCGCTGATTGTCAGTGCCGAGATGACACATGCATCATAGCCCTCACGCTACTGACCTCCCAATAGCTGGCTGACCCCCCCCCCCCTCCCTTTCTCAGAATTCCAATTGCCAGCAGGTTGACTTCCCACCCCACTGGACAGCCCTGCTCACGGATCTCCCTCCCTCTGTCACTGATGCCAATAGAGTGGCAGCGGGAACCCTCACTGATTGCCTCCGAAGCCCTGCCGCCACAGCACTGAGTGATGCCAGCTGGGCAGTTGCCAAGGTACCCCTGGATATTGGCACTTTGCCATTTTGGGCAGTGCCAAGGAATACATGCTGGTACTAAGGTGGCAACGCTCAGGGGTACCCCCCCCCCACGTGCCCAACCCTCTGGCGGCCCTCAGTTGCCCCATCTTCACTCCAGCAGGATCGGGCCATCAGCTCCTCACAGAAAAGCTATGCTAAACCCTGCTGGAGTGAAATATTCCACACGAGAGCAGCTAGCAGGCCCAGAGAGCCCCATACCTGTTAATGATGTTAAAATTGTACTCAAAATGATATTGAAATAAATTATGCATCTCCATGCCAATTTCCAGCACAGAGCTGACAGCATCAGCAATCCATCTGCACAGCTGTAGCAGAGGCAGTAAGAATCTGGCCACACCAATTTGATATCCAACCGCTTTATTTGATAGGAAATCAGCGAGCTTTCGACTTTTCGTCTTCGTCAGGCAAATGCAGTGTTCTAGTCTGCAATAGCACGTATATCAGCACAGACAGTCACAGATTGCTAACTAGAATACGAATCCTTACACCTAACCTGCTATTCAAGTGTTAAAGTGGCTAACAATGTGAGTGAAGCATGGGTTAGAGAGATGTGTATTTTTTCCAGACAGCACAGTAAGTGAGATTTTTTTTTTGCTAACCCAGGCAAGTCATGGGGGTTACAGATAGTGTGACATGAAGCCAAGATCCCTGTTTAGCCAAGTTCCGCACACGAGGACGGTCTTAACAGGGATCTTGGCTTCATGGCACACTATCTGTAACCCCCCCCCCCCCCCCCATGATGCCTGGGTTAGCAAAAAAAAAACCTCACTTACTGTGCTGTCTGGAGAAAATACACATCTCTCTATCCAATGCTTCACTCACATGGTTAGCCACTTTAACACTTGAATAGCAGGTTAGGTGTAAGGATTTGCATTCTAATCAGCAATCTGTGACTGTGCTGATATGTGTGCTATTGCAGACTAGAACACTGCATTTGCCTGAAGACGACAAAAAGTCGAAAGCTCGCAGATTTACGATCAAATAAATCGGTGGGATTTAAAATTGGTGTTGCCAGATTCTTACTGAGTTTACTCCAGTCCAACGCCAGCATCTCTACATCATGACAGATGTGCAGAGGCCATGGCAGCCTACAAAACAGCCTCCGCTAGATTCTCCCGATCTAGGACACCAGGCTAGGAGAATCACCCCCCCCTAGTTTCAGCTTATATATATGTACAATGAAATAGTTTATTAAGTCATTTTTCCACATCAAGTCCCCACTCTAAACGTCCAAATTTTTACTTTAGGACTAAACATATGCTTTTTATATTTATTGATGTTGCACCCTGAATTGACCAGTCGTTCTTTAAACCATGCCTTTTTCACTAATCCTGTAGCAATTAAGGGGCAAAGCAGGCCTAACAAATTTAGAGCTCCAGAGATTAAGATAAAGGAGAAAATGTTTGTGACAGAAGTCACGTGACGATGCAATGGAGAACCAGGCCGAATATAGCAGGATAAGAGGGAAGTGAAAAAGCAAGTTTCTGCTTTTACGTTTGTTTATTAGTGTCACAAAGGCTTACATTAACGCTACAATCAAGTTAGTGTGAAAATACCCTAGTCGCCAAGCTCCAGCGGGTACATTGAGAGAATTCAGCATGGCCAAGGCACGTAACTAACATCTTTCATACTGTAGGAGGAAACCGGAGCACCAGGAAAAAGCACACACAGACCTCAGGTGCGTTTTTAGTTTCGGGATGAGCGTGGTTGTAAAAATCCCACCCACTGGACCGAATAATCTCATTTTGTGATGCAACAATTCTGCGATAATGTATTTCTTTAGAAAATGCAACTGCCTGGGTTCAAAACAAAAATACAGCTCAGATTCAAGATTCTAAGTTGAGACACAACTTTTCTGCAATTAGAAACACTGACAATCAAGTACAAATACCAATCAGAAGCCTTCGAACATAAATTTATAACAGCGTCCCATCTCTTTAATTTCACCTGGAGTTGAGGACGAGTGTATCACTGATTGATCTACTGTTTGGAGGCATTTATATATCGGGGCTCTGCTTCTGCTCCAGGAATTGAGTGCTACGCTGCCAACACTGATGAAAGGCCAGCCACTGAACTGCAGACGGTGCTGTGCACAAACTCTTAAAGCAAGAAAGCACAGGCTGCAAAGTCTTGTTCCTTACCTGGCACGAACTGTTACTGAAGCTTTCCACTTCTGGAATAAATAAACTGCGATGAACATTTATTTATTAATGACGTATTACCCTTATTGTTAGATGTAAGGCCTGAATGTGGACTCAAACACCTCGAAATGAACAGCGAATGATATCTAGTACAGTATTAGCAATTTTAAGTTCCCGCAGTCAGTCAATAGTCCAATCAAATTTTGTAGCATCCACAAACCCGCCCCCCGCCCAATTTTGTTTAAAAATTGTCCATTGTACAGTAAACATTTGCTTTACTTAGGGAATGGGGTGGAGAGATGAACAAAACGGAACCACTCCTCAAAAATATACAAATCGAATTGTAATGAACAACTTTGTTATTCAATGCTTTCTGTAGTTACAGATAGTTCTTTTCTAAATCGCAAAAACAAAAGGTACATATTCAGGAACGCAAGCGTTTGTGTATAAAACTGCAGCAAGGGGTAAATTTCTGACTGTGCCCTTCCAAAGATTACTCAATTCAGGATTGTTCTCGAACTTCCCAGCATTGAAATTTAATCACCAGGACACTATCGCGAGCGGCGTGGGAGAGGTAGCAAGATCGCGTTTTTTGTTAAAAAAATCCCTGATTTGAAGATTTATGGAAAAGTCTGTTTGGTAGTCAAGAATCATCCACCTGAATCATAATTATCCATCTGAATCATTTTACTTTTCAATTGATTAAAGGGCCTTCACCAAAGGCGAAGGAGAAGATCATACAACACATCAACGACAAAACAGAATTCTGCAAAGAAGCGAGGTTTGTACATTGGAGGCGGGGTGGGGGGCGGTGATAGTTTAGAGGTGTTATTTTAAACTGTAATTGTTGAGAAAACCAACGGTAGATGAGCAATGGGTCAAAAAAAAAAACCTCATTCCAGACAAACTACAGACAAGCTTTGGATAATTTATAGCAGGGAGCATAGAGAATAGCAATGCAGCTGTGAGGACCCTGGAAATTAAGGCATGAATAAAGGGTTCAATAACTGACAGGGGGACAAACACAATTTTGGAGGAAAAGAGAAACAAAGTTATAAGTTCATCTCGGGTTGAATGGTACTGGTGGCAAAGGTCAAGTTAGCAGTAGAGATCAAAGTTGATGGTTTCAGTTATCATTATGCTTTAGTCCAAATGTTAGGCACCAGTAGTATGCATGCAGAATCTTTGAAACAAATGATAGCACACGAGCATAGTTGCTAACAGAAGCGATATGACTGACTTATAGGAGACAGTTAGAAGTGATACAAAAGATAGCTTTAACCTATGTTAACAGAAAAATGGAGATCAAGTTCAGAAATAGACAACAGACAAGAGGAATAGACAAAATTAGGGTAAACTAAGTAGATTATGTGAAGAGAGATGATACACAAATTTATTTCTGTTCATGAGCAATGCCACAGAAGAACAAATAATTTTTATAAAAAAGGTTTCCAGTAGTATTTCATGTATTGTGGGTACAGAATATAAAACTTTACCCAAATTATGGTAATCAAATCGTAATTATTTGATTAAAATAAAAAAAATTAGTTAAATTAGTGTACAACTAATTAGAAATAGATTGAACATTTTGAATGGCAATCATGGTATCTCTTATTAAATTGTTATGCACATTGCTGAGAAACTGCAGCGTTATACAAGAGTTCACAACTCTATTAATATAGTAATGTTTACCACATTTATATCACTCAAATACTTATTAATTGTCATTGTTAAAATGGATTCAATCTTATCCAATGTGATTACTTGCAGAGATTGCTAGTTAAGGAGGGGGAGGGGAAATCACTTAAAATTTATAATTTGTTGCACTGGAGTGAATTTAATGACATCCACTCCCTAATTTATGAAGGGGATGTCAATTTTTCAGCAATGAGTAAATGCCAACACTGAACTAATCAGTGAAAGTTTTTATTTAATGTACACACTAACCATTAGATGTCTCATTGAAAAATCCAGGTACACCATGACTTTCTAACCCCAGGAATTTATACAAGAGCAGCAGCAGTTTTAACAAATCCTAATCAAGGTGCATCAGTTCTGACACTCACTATATTTCCCACCTAGGGAGATAAATTCATACATTGTTCAGATCTGACCGATTACTTCTCATCGAACTGTACTGAGCAGTAGATTCTGCATGCATTACAGATAATTAATTCACGTCTAATTGGCCACAAACAGAAACTCAGCAAAGCAGAAATTTGTAAGATTAACTGTTGAAGAATAAACTGTTACATGGCAACTAACCTCCTGGTAACAGATCATTAATGTAACAAAATAAAAATTCAGCATTTACTAAAATCAGATTTCCATGGACCATATGTTTTATAGAAATTTTACCATGATACAGAAATTTTGCTTTTCAGCTGTTGATAAAAAAAATCAAAATTATACTTTTCTCTGGGAATGCCTACATGATGCTCTTACAGGTTGAAGTATATAAATTTAAGTAATGTGATATTCAGTATTGAAACATTAAAGTGTGTTGCAGATTCTGGTCCTCTGGCATCTACACAGCATTTATCAGCAATATTATTTACAAACACTTTCATAAAAACATATTTAGAGCAATTCATCGGTTAGCCCTTATGCTTGTGAAAAATCCTTACTGTGCATTTTGTTAAAAATGTACAGCAGAACACTTCAAAAAGAGTTGTGAACTGCCTAGTTTGACAATGCTGACTTAATTGTGTCACAATGATGTTAGCAATGATTGTCGTTTTAAAGTAAAGTGCTTATGCTGAACGTACAGTGGTTAATTTCAGATTTCAGTAACTAACACAAAGACTGAGATAACTTGGAAGCATTTTTTGCTTGCATTGAATCTAAACATTGAAAAATAGGAAGCAAATCAGGATAGTGTCCAGACTTTGACAACAGCTGTTGTTCATATTTTGTCTGAGTATTTGATTGGAGGCATCTTTGTGGCCTAAACTTATTTAATAGGATTGCGTGTGTCAAATAACTTATTACTTTAAAAATATCAATTATAGGGATCGCTGGCATCATAGGCAAGTGATGGCAAATTGAAGTGCAGTTTATTACCTTTACTTTTTTTTGCAGATCCACTAAAACTGTGATACTTAAGAGGCAACTATAAAAACTTTGCAAACCTTTTGTGCTCAAGTTCAGGTGTATTGGTGCTGAGAAGTGAAAGACTTCCAAATTTTGTAATTCAATTGCAGCATCAGGCAATTCCAGATCAAAGAGATAGTGTTGTTCCTTTTACTTGGTCCTAATAGTATGCAAAAACCCAAACCTTCAACTCTTTCAATATGCAATCTTCTTTCCTTAGTATTTCCTGGTGGCTAGCAGTAAGAAACAAAAGATTATATATAAATTTCACAGAATTTCCTTGTCAATCATCATCATCTTGATAGTTTAAATTTAAGATGAATTTTCATAAAACCAGCCAACCATTTCTCTAATAACCCTCATTTGGTTACACAGACTAGACTTTCATCTCATTATTCTTGATAGAAAAATAATAAGGTAGAAGGAAATGTCTCAACCAACATTATCCAATATCCACAATCTCATTTGCCAAAGCCTTTACGAAAAGTTCATATAGTTTTTAGTTGTTTAAGTTGTGTAATTTACAATCATTGTGCATCATAAGTAAAAGATCACAATGTTTGAGTATCACACATTTCAATTAAATACAATTAGAGCAGACCAACAAAAATCTTGACAGTATAGTTAAGTAGATTAGGAATGAATTAGATTTAATCATTTTCATTTACAGCCGTGTATTGTGTAACGTGAAGCATCTTGGTAACAGTAAAATGCTGTTCTAAAATGATTAAGAGTTGCTCCTTTGGTATTCTTCAATTCCAGAAAAATGCCAGCTGTTTAGTTCCTTCTGCACTATTACAGGTTCATATAAGTTGGGTAATATAAGGGCTTGAAAATTAAAAGAGCAGAGATGAGGAATGTTATTGAGAATTGATGCAACAGTTGTCTTGAGGTTTGAGACATCTGAGTCAGTCAGAGCTAGATACAGCACTCTGGGGATTTCTTTAATAGATAGAAAATTATAGTGAAAATTGTGTAAAACTATGATATTCTATGGATGTATATTTTATCTGAAAGTACCATCACTCTTATAAAAGAAAGACCATCACAATGAAACTCAAGCTAGAAGGCAACTTTGCCTTCAGACATATCTTTATGGAAAATA
The DNA here is from genome assembly GCA_024679065.1 of Sphyrna mokarran. Classification (NCBI taxonomy): domain Eukaryota; kingdom Metazoa; phylum Chordata; class Chondrichthyes; order Carcharhiniformes; family Carcharhinidae; genus Sphyrna; species Sphyrna mokarran. The sequence goes on along the minus strand of JAGIQG010000016.1, from coordinate 56,609,653 downwards.
TTGTTTTTTAAAAAACAGTCCACCAATGATAGTTCAGTGATGAGTAACAAATCTCATCCATCTCGAGTAAAACGTGATCTTCTCCTAATGCATTTAAACTTGGGCACAAGTGCAGATAATCAATTCCTCAGATGGAAAAAAGCATGAGTAATCATTTAAAGCAACAAATACAGATTTACCATAGTTGCATCATAACCAAACATGGTTTTAAATAGTGAATCTGAAATTAAAATCATTTGCTTGTGGGTTTAATGTTTAAGTAATGGCATCTTGAATGTTCAAAAAGTAATCATTTCTTCTATTAAAAGCCATTGAAAGAAACAGAATGAGATCATGGTTGACAAACATTTGGCAATCTTCTAAACACGACACTGTGCAACACGGAGATGAAATAATGGCAACTACTACACAATAGAAAGTATATTTGGACAAAAGCTATTAGGTAGTGCTTCTTTCACATTTTATGAAGTTCACCAACTTTTTTTGAACAGGACACTTGCACCTAACAGAATTCTTAAGTCAATCAAAACACTTAATGGGTCTCTCCATAATTTATCTTCATTTGAATGCTTAAAATCTTAACTAGTTATCTACATATAAACAACCACTTTAAGCTACTACTAGATTCAGGAAGTAACCATAAATGAGACAAATACTTCAAAATTTTGGCTGCAAAATCCCAGAACACATTTTAAAAGGTTATTACCAGATCGGTGTGGATAAAACCCTTTTTGTTTCATGTGCTTCTTTCATTAAAATGATTTATGGTTCCGAACAATTTCTTTTGTCACTTCTGTACATTTTGAAAAAATGTGAGAACATTGAAATGCTCTATTGCTTTGCTCTACTGAATGGTAGAGGGGTTTTACATTTTACAGCAGCACTCCAGATTTACAGAGCCAATGGAAGCATATTCTGAAAAGCTATCATTTCTGCAGATGAACTATTTGAACACATTCCGTAGACCAAAAGTAGCGACAGCCCAATAAAATTGAGCTCTGGTTTGTTATTCAAAGAAACTTCATCTTCCTTCAAATTTTCAACAGTTAAATTAATGAAGAATTGTTGATGTACTTTTTCAAGTCCTTTTTCTGTATACACTAGAGAAAACACCATTTGCTATTGAGGCGTGAATGATACACAAAGCAATCTGTTTACTGTACAGAAAACTGACTGTGATGGATAAGACATAGCCATGCAAATGATAGAGAAGCATGGCAACCAATATATGCACTGATGAGATCAGATTTAACATTTAGAAAGAAAGGATTTTTTTAATAGTCTGCTGTTGAATAGCAATGCCATATATACTAATAAACATTGCATTGTATTGTATTACTTGATGCTAAACGTTGCTTGTAGAATAGCACAGACCGCTGAAGTTTTAAAGTTAGCCCAAAATGTGTACAAAAGATCTACTCCCATTCACAGTCGGGTCTGCGCTTCAGGAACATATATCTCAATACTATCTGCACTCTCTGTTGCAGAGTTCTGTCGTACAGATGCAGCCCGCTTAGCTGCCATCAATCGCTTGCGAGCTTCCTGGCGTTGCTTGTCTGCTGAATCGGTTAACTTCTCACGATTTAAAGGAGTCTTAGCCTTTGCTGGTTTCTTTGGCACAGGAGGAGGCAGCTTTTTCTCTTCCTTGGTTTTGGGAGGAGGGGGGAGAAAATACAAATAATAAATGCTATTATCCAAACCTAGCTCAGTTTGCTGTAATAGTCACATACCAAAAAATATTTAACAGGACTTTTGTATCATTTTTCTCAACTCTATTAGACTCAGCTAGTATCAGAAGCAAATAAATCAGCAGCAATTTTGCAACATAAAAGATTCAGTGCAAGGAAAACTAAAACAGCAAGTCCAACCAAAATGGTTTCAAATGGACTTTACATTGTAGACTCCCCGCATCCTCACTCTTTCTCAAGTATAGATGACAGCACTGCCAATTCCAGAGGAAAAAGGCATAAAGTGAACAGTGCCATCAGCAGCTAAGACTAGATCGTGAAACCCACTTTGCCACTACTCAGATTCTCCAGCAAAACTGAAGATATCCAAAGGAATGACATTTCATAATTGGCACAAAAAAATGTCATAATTTATGAATAAAACTTTTAACACTGTCACAAAATTGTTCCAGCTTTGCATGAATGGTCAATTAACGGATGTCAGGACAAATCCAGTGTTAGGCCCTGACCTGAGTGCAGTAAGATACTTTTTCCTCTAGGTGTCTCACTCCATTTTGTTCTGAAGCTATGGTACAGAATGAGGTTTCTGGCAGCTGGGATACAATGAGGTTGAATGCTATGGAGATGGAAATGGGCAGAGTTACTGAATCAGGTTGGAAACTAATCTTGGAATAAGTATGGTAAGAAAGTTGCACACTTAGGCCCGAATTTCCATCCAGGTTAGGAGCAAGTTAGCAGGACAATATTCAGGATGAATCCTGGATCCACAAACCAAACTTAAGGAAAATTCTGGTAGTTTGGGAAGTGTGTGCGTTTATGAAATTGAAGGCATGCCCATTGTGTCAGGAAAGAGGAAGAGTGTTCGGGCCAACATTTGGACTGTTAGTGTGGAGGCAGGCTGGGCAAAAACACACTTCAGTGTATTAGCATTGTAAAAACAATTTAGATTTTCTTATACCAATATTTCTTATACAAATGTTATTGTGCACACAACATTTATTCAATCCCTCCTCACAAAAAAATCTGACTGAAGGAAACTGCAGTTCAACAAATCTGCTGCTCCCCCTTTGGGAATGGTGGAAGTTAGGTTTGAGGGTAGGACTACTAAATTCAGACCGCTGGAGTCACTTTCAAAAGGTCCAGAAAGCCTCATCTGCGCGTAAATTCTGACCTTAATCTTAGTCTGTTGCCAGAGAGAGATGGAATTGGTAGCTAGGCAACAGACTTTGGAACAGGCATTGAAAACAATGGCTTCAGTCTTTGCAATATTTAACTAGAGGGAATTTATGCTCTTCCAGTACTGGATATAACTAATGCTCATGCTTCGAGGTATTTCAAGTTTGAGTATTGCAATAAAACAGCAAATGCTGGAAAAATTCCCAGTTGATGCTTTGATTGGCCTAAAATATTACCTTTTTCACAGATACTGCATTTCCCGTTTTGAATGTATTGTCTTTCAAAGGAATGTAAAACTTGTGTAAAAATCAGGAGGATGGGATTGATTGTGACAATTTGATTAGCTATATTGCCAAAAATAATTATTCAGTGGATATTTTAACATGTCTCTGGAAACCAGATTCATCCTATTTGCACAAAAGTAGGAAAGGTTAAAAATGCAAAAAGGGAAACTAAATGGAGAGATTTAAAAACACTAGATAGAAACTATTTTGCCAGCACATAAGTATGCAGCCAGTGGCTATTTAAGGAAAGAAAGCCTTGCATTTCAAACGCACTTTTCACAATCTCAGAACATCTCAAGTGCTTTGCTGTAGTCACTGTTGTAATGCAAGAAATGAGAATTAATTTACACATCATCCTTCTGCAAACATGATAATGACCAGATATTTTGTTAGTGATGTTGATCGAAGGATAAATATTAACCAGGACACAAGGGATAACTATCCAACTCTTCTTTAAAATGATGATTGGTTACTTAGGCCTGAATCTAGTAATGAAAAGAACATGGCTCTTTTTAATTATTAGTTAACAAGCCAATCATTTATATTCACTGAACATAATCTCAATGCAATCTAAAATAAGAATTGTGATTTGACAGTATGGTTTCCACAAATCAACAGTCAAATGCTTATCGGTACCATATGAAAGTTCCATCTTTTCATGATTTGTAATGGGATAGTGACAACACCAAAAATGTGCATTTAGTGTAAATTAAGCCAATTAAGATAAACCACAAATTTCAGGAAACACTCACCCACGCTGAAATTAGAGGAACATATAAATCAAGCTAAACTATTATGTTTTCATTTGCAGTTCTTTACATCCATTAAAACACACATTATAAAACTGTTTATTTATACCTTGCCATACAGTATTTCTTCACACAAGTATTCCAACAGTCTTCCATTAGTTGTCATTCACCAAATTAACAAGAACGTACCTTCTTTTCCTGTATTTCAACTAGTTGCCAATCATTTGTTTTAAGATGATAAAGTTCATCAAACTTTAAGCTAATGTCTTCGATGGAAAGTTGCAGCATATCCCAAAAACCAGCCAAATCCTGTGCAGTCGGTCGTGGGTTTGCATTTTGGTTCTACAAAAGCACAAACAACAGTCAAAATTATGAAGTGAGTGGTTGCTCATCTCCCCCTTTTGACTAATTTCATTCTTCCTTCCCTGACTAATGCTGCAGTGTTATGAGTTTTTCCAAATCTTGACCCAATGGGCTATGTCACATGCCTTAGTGAGGGTATAAGAGAGAATTTGAGTGGTTTTGCATTTGAGTCAGATCTGTTCTCAGCATATATACACACTTGTGGTTCAGCAGCAGAGGAGACTACAGCATTAAAGTGAAGTCAAAGCTGATTTTCCCCTCAATAGCCAGTCATTATGGTTGCAAATTTAGAACCATTAAGAATGGAGAGGGGTTGGGAGAAATTTCTTTGCAGTGGTTTGTCAGAGCATAGCATGTTTTGTTACAAGATGTGGTTGATTCAGCAACCATTGCATTTTTAATCTTAATATGAGGTTGGCTATAGCAATCTTACTATTTCCATGGATCAAGAAAGTCAGGAATCAATCAGGGAATCTGACATCATCTCCCTAACTCAGGGCCAGGTCAGTTACTGAATTTGTCTACTGAGCACTGATGCAATGGTATCTGAAGGTTTTATCCACTCTGCATATTAATTCAGTACGAAACCTCTCAGAATAACATTTCTCTCTTTAAATTAAGCGATCTTCGACTCATCATGGACAACATTATCATCAAAAACAAAATTTGTCCAAACGTAGCAATCCTCCACAGAATTGGCATCCAGTTTTTGAACTAAAATTACTATAGTTTCAATGTGTAATACACCACATCAATAGAATATACTTTACAGTTAGCAATAACCTAGTAGATGTTAGAAACATGAAACAACGAGAAATCAATGCATCTAAAGATCTATCTTAATTCATTCTCAAAATGCCACAAGCAACCCCAAATAGGACTATTCTAGAACACAAGATCTCTAGCCACAGGAAGCTCCGTTTGATTGAAATATCAAGTAGAATGTCCTGTAGGGGATCATTAATATGCTTGGAATTCAGTAACAGAAAGGCTATTACTATAGAAAAGATATTGCACAGAGGAAATAAAGGCGCAAAGATGCAGAGAGATCATTCACTATAGCAATGTGAAGTATAATTCCACAGTCTCAGTACTCCTTTTGCTCAGGAAATCTGTCCATTGGTTGCAAGTGTTTTTGAATTGGGAATAATAAGCCTGTCTCAATATCAGAGTATGCCATAGAATTGTGGAAAAGTGCACCATAGGCAGCCATTCAGCCCACTCTTCATTACCATTACTTTATAGTTCTTGCACCTCAGTAATTTCTTTACAAATTTGTTCTCTACCTCCTATGGTAGCCTATAAAATATACCAAGTAGTGAAGTAACTCCTTTATTGTTTCTTAACACCAACTAAATGAATTCTTTCAGGCACTTGTTCAACTTACTAAGTGTTAAATTTCATGATGTATTTATGCCAAACAGGAAAAAGTGATCGATTCTAGAACAGCTCTTCATGCCAGAACAAACAGGCAGTGGTCAGAAGAATTAGAATCATCACCCCAACTATTTTCTGTACCTGTAACTTTATATTAATTACAGGCTCAATGTTTCCATTGACAGATTCAGATTCAACGTTGAGATGGCCCACTTTCTAATCAAGGTCTATGGGAGGCAATGGCAGCATTAAATTAGTCACTCATTGCGTATCTGCCCAAACTATTCCCTACAGCTTTCTAGTTAGCAGCAGGAATTTGGATTTATAAAAACTGCAGGTGTAGATCTGGATTGGAACCTGCAATGTAAGCATTTCCAATGGGATTTCCAATGTTAAAATTCAATACTTGAAGCTGCACACGTTGCCAAGAATACCACAAGTGCCATTACAATGAGAATTCCACTGTAAAATTCCAACATAGCTCTGTAGCACAAAGGAAAACAGAATATGCCAGTAACAATTCAACACAGTTCCCAATCAATGGTGGGGTCATGTTCTGAATTAGATTTTTGGATCCAGTGCATTAAGGCTTTGTGCAGGGAGTTTGAGTCAAAATACTTATTTACTGAGTTTTATCAAAAAGTATTTTTAAACTAAATTCAATTTGTCACATTGGAAGCTGAGAATCTCATTTTCTGAACATTTCCAGATATGTCTTCATTTACTAAACTGGCAGAAACATGCTTACAAAAGGGGCCAGTTGATAAATGATAGGATTAGTTATAAAAACTTGCAATTAAGGACATTACAGGCCTATAAATAGGTAACAAACTATATACAATTAGTTTGAGAGAAGCCAACTCATTTGTTTGAATGCATACTGATGGCAACTAATATTGATACTATTACTGTAAGCACACATCCTGGAAATGCTCTCCCTTGTGCTCTGCACAAACAGCCTTTCAATCAAACTTACCTCCAAACACACCAAGGCAGTGCATTCCAGATCCAAAACACTTGTGTGAAAAGGCTTTCCCACCATGTCATCATTTTTTTTTTTGCCAGTTACCTTAAATTTGTCTCCCCTGGTCTTCAATTCTTCCACCAGTTGGAACATGTTTTCCATTTGCATTCTGCCCAGACTCATGATTATGATTCTTTCAAATCCCTTTTCAACTTTTTCTTCTCCGTAGAGAATAGTCCAAACTTCTCCAATCTCTGGAACCATTTTTTTGTGAATCTTTCTTGAACCTTCACTAATGCATTCATATCCTTTCTGAAGTGTGACATCCAGAACTATATACAATCCCCCCCAGTTGAGGTTGAACCAGTGTTTTATACAGGTTTCACAAAATTTCCATGTTTTTGTACTCTATGTTCCTATTGAAGCTCAGGATACATGCACTTACTTTGCAGCAAGTTTCACTGAATGACAAGTTACTGAGAGAATTTTACTCCTTTCCTTGACGTAATGAGGCAGAAATTCTCTTCCCTCCCCAACCCTCGGCTGAGGTTAGTTCATACAATAAGGGAACAAAGATTTTTTTGCTTGTGTCATGATGAGGAATGTGGAGTTAACCTGAGACAATGCAAAAACCTATAAAGAACAATCCTAAATTATTTAAGTTTGGCATTATTGCTTCTGCACTCTGAGTTAGGCATTGCAGACAACAAGTCATTCTGTATTCTAACCTACTGCTTAAAATGCATGCTAATAAATCACTATTAACTTGTTTCTGACAAGCAAGATGTATATACCAGATTCTGTTCGCAGAGACCATGGAACTGCTGTAATTTCTGAGACATCAAAAGCTGTGCACTTCCTACTGCACTCCGGATTTTTCCTAGGACTAAAGAAAAAACAAATGAACATTTCCCATCGAAAGGATCTATTATATTTTGAACCATACTGAAATAATTTTATCCTGGACAATAAATAAAGAATAAAATGAAAAATCTGAAAGATCAGGCATGAAAATAATGGGCAAGTTAAAAGGAATTAAAATTATTTCCTTGAGTTACATAGCTGTAGCAAAATGTAACTCCCTCACTTGAAGTTTTCTACTTTTTCCCTTCAACATCTGAAGACGAGTCAGCGAATTCTGCTGTTCTACCTACCTTCCATTCTACATAGCTTCCTGTTATGTTCTTTTCAAATGTACATTAAAATACTAAACATCTTCCTGCCACTTCCTGCAATGTGTTAGAGGATGAGAACAGCTATGGAGTAGTTCGAGAAATACTCTTCATTCCTTCAGCCCTATGCTTAGACCTGAAGACATCACCTACTCAAGGATAGTTGGGGTGACAATGATCCAGGTTCCTTCTAGAGAAAGTGAACACAGTTGTAAGTAATCTGAACCTGAGTGCTTAGTAGTATAGTGTAATAGTGGTGAAAAACAAACAGCAAATAAATCAACAAACAGTACTGGTACCAAACTAAGACAATCTGTAAATTATTTTCTTGCCACTTGTGCAGTTAAAAAAAATCAAATATGCAAATTTTTAAAAATAGTCTAAATTAAGAACAGTAGTATCAGCTATGAAGAATGTCCAAGTTTTAGCAGTGAAGATAGAATCTAGCATGCAGTTGCCTCAGTATACTTATTTGATCTCTTTCAAATCCAAATTCTGGCTGTGGGCAGTAGGATTCCGGAATGAAGAACCAGAAACGTACAGTGCAGGTACATATGTTAGTAATTTTGATCTTTACTGTGGGAACCACCATACGTTTGCACTGACAGTAACAAGGTAAATAATTGCTTTATTGAAATGATATGTAATAATGTTAATATATAATCTTAAATGTGAACTAGGAAGAATAACTTCCATATTTTTGTTATGCCAGACTAATACAATTGAATATTGTATTACTGCATTTGAAAGAAACATTTAATAGAAAGAAAATTCCAATAATAAAAGTTGCTTGTAACAATTTTATACCTGCAGAAAAATACAGCAATGCTACATTGAAAATTTTCAGACAGACTTGTTATTTCTGCAACCAGTGTTAGGCAATCTGATGAAAAGACCAAAAGGAGTTTTACAGTTTCACACAGTGAGATGTGTGAAATCATAGAACTCCTACCAAAAGGGGTCAAACAGATGTTCCAATTGTTGCTATTTTCACCAATGTTCCAATTAGTGCTATATTAATGCCATTTACTCATAGCATTAGATTAGAAAACCAATTAATTCACAAAAATATGTCCAAGATCCAGGATGACAACAAACTCTGGAACGCCCTTTCACTGTGGGTACACCTACAGCAAAATGGGCTGCATAAGTTCAAGAAGGCAACTCATCACCACCTTCTCAAGGACAATGTAACTGGGGACTCATCTATATTAACGGCAATACGTTACTCTCAACTGTTCTGTTCAAGTTTTTTATGACACAAAACTAGGTGGAAATGTAAGCTTAAGAAAAACACAAAGAAGCTGCAAAGAGATATAAACAGAGTTTATAGCCTATCCTTTCACTCAGGGTTGAGGCCATAGTACTTCTGGTGGCCAAGTTGTGTTTAATTCAGTACAGATTAAACCTCAGATGTCCTTCATCTGCATCATGTAGCTATGTACTGCCAAGAGTGCGATACAACTTTTTGCTTATTGGGAATATCACAAACTCGATGCCCAATAGTGACATTTCTTTAGGAGCAAAAGTGGAAAGCTAGGATTATTGATCAGCACTGGAATTCTGGTTTATGTTTCTCTTTTGCTCAGTGTTGAAGCCAGTTACAGTACTTCTTTCAGTGGTTAAACTAATCAACTCAGCAATATCAAACCTCACACTTCCTTCATCACATAGCTATGTACTGTGCTGGAATGGGTTGGAAAAGCATCAGGAAAATCACTTAAATTCTGATTACTCGGAGCCACAACGTCATGTTGCAACTGTACAAAACTCTAGTGCGGCCGCACTTGGAGTATTGTGTGCAGTTCTGGTCCCCACATTATAAGAAAGATGTGGAGGCATTGGAGAGGGTACAGAGGAGGTTTACCCGGATGTTGCCTGGTATGGAGGGCAGGTCTTATGAGGAGAGGCTGAGGGATTTGAGGTTGTTTTCGTTAGAAAGGAAGCGGCTAAGAGGAGACCTTATCGAAACATATAAGATGATTAGAGGTTTAGATAGGTGGACAGTGATAGCCTTTTTCCTAGGATGGAGAAAGCTAGCACGAGGGGACACAGCTTTAAATTAAGGGGTGATAGTTATAGGACGGATATCAGAGTCAGGTTCTTTACCCAAAGGGTGGTTCGGGAGTGGAATGCCCTGCCTGCAGCAGTTGTAGATGCGCCAAGTTTGGTGGCGTTTTAAGAGGTTAGTTGATAAGTATATGGAAGAGAAGGGAATGGTTTAGTTTGGAGGGGCATTGCTTTTTATATTGGTCGGCGCAACATCGAAGGCCGAAGGGCCTGTTCTGTGCTGTAATGTTCTATGTTCTACTCGAAGCATACCACTAAAAACTCAGCACATCTTTATTCCCATTCAAGATATCAAATCTGGTGCATTATAATATTTCCTTACTTCACGTTCAGTTCCATCATGAAATATAACTGGACATGGTAAAATTGCTTGAAGGGAAGGGTTACCAATTTAACGGAGTGATCAAAATTCAATGCAGGACATGCCTTAGCCTTCCTGAATCTCATGTTCCAACCCTAGAACCCCAAGATACAGCATTGCTGGTAGTTTAAAAATAATGGAAGCATTTTGGTCTCATGCACTCAAGAATAAGGATCTTAATTTTGATTGTGAAATATGGCAAATGACATCTTTTTAATGATGTTGTGTTCTTTTAACAATAGCTTGGGGTTTGAAACTGCATCCACTCACTGATATCCAGAATCATTTCAACACCAGCTCTTATCTTGCTGGTAATTAATATTTTGCTATTTAAATATATTCAGTTAAATATTAGAATTCAACTTCAAAGACAACTTTAAAAAATTTGGGCTGTAAAATGGAGTTATGTCAAGACTATATAACCATTTTTATTTAATTTAGTAAATTCTAATAATATTAATACTTGGAAGCCGAGTATCATTTTCTTGTCAATGTACCTTCTTCAGAAAGGTTATTTTCTTTGGTTTCTTTCTCCATTTGATGACACCATCCTTCCATTCTTTCTTTCTCTGCTTGCAACAGTTTCAAGAACCAGTAACCATCCCGACGACATGAAGTAGCATGCACTGGTTCAACAGGAAGATTGTTAGCAGATTCTAACCATGGCTCTGGTGGCGGTAAAGAGGATGGATCAAGGGCTGGATCTAAGTTATCACCATAAGCAAAAGCTTTATTTTTTGTCTGCGAGCTTTTTGTATGTTGCCGTACTGCAGGTTCAGGGTTTGAGGTGTTGTGATGTTGAGTTGAATCCGAAAGCTGATTGCTTTTGTCCTGGAATCCAGCAGTAGAATTGCTACATTCTTGTGTATCAGAGTCAGTTTCCTGTTTTGACGTCATGCTGCTGGAGCGGCTTAGGCTGTTTTAAATACCAAGACAATGTTTAGAATTAATTTGGTCCTCCTTTTAAGTGAATCGACTGCTAAATACAATGCAAGCTGATCTCAAGCAAATGCGTCAAAGTATATAACATCCGTGAAATACTATTCCACAAAAATATAAAGCAATTACTTTATCATTGCAGTAGAAATTATGCACAGATCTTAACTGACTACAGACCAAAAATTAACATTTTTTTCTTTAAAATGCAAATAACATTCCTTGAAACATTGAAAAATACAACCTTGCTAGTTTCCCTCATTTAGAAAAAAATTCAACTTTCACATCAAACAGGTTGTTGCCATGTTTACACTATATCCTGAGTAGATCAGTAATCTGCTCTCGCAGCACTGTCATTTGATCAGGTAACCTTCCATTTTATTTCAGTGGACCCATTTTGAACTGCAGACTTACTCATTTGAGCAAAAGAGAAAGCACGTATACAGGTTAAAATACAAAACAAAAATATCAATCCAAAATATTCCTTGATGGAAAAATTGAAATTGGCAATGGTTCTCATTTGAGTGAAGGCAGCATGTACAGTCCCAAGCTGTCAGGACAGGGCAAAGGCTTCATAAAAGTTGGTAGATTCAGTAACCTATGCAACATGCAGTATGGTGGCAAGTATTAGCGCTGCAGCCTCACACATGGGTCACTGCTTTGTGGAGTTTACACATTCTCCCCACGTCTATGTGGTTTCCTCCCACTGTCCAAAGACGTGCAGGTTAGCTGAATGGCCACGCTAAATTGCCATTTAGTGTCTGGGATTAGCAGTGAATACATGGGGTTACAGGGAAAGGGCTGGATGGGATTGTTGTCAGTGCAGCATCAGTGGGCCAAACGACCTCTTGCACTGTAGGGATTCTATGCACCTTCAAGAGGAATTCTCTATTTTGAGATGATACCGTGGCTTTAAGAATTGTATGTATAATCTTGTTTCTTGTAAGAGGTATATTTAAAATTCAGTGTTTTACAGAGTGACAATTTATCTGGGCAACAGGCATTTCAAATCTTGAGAATGCAGGATAATGACTGTTTAGACAAATACACTGTTTGCTAAAATCAAAGTTAATGCATTTATGTTTAGTTAGACTTCCCTTGGGTTTCAGAGTAAGGTTTTGATTAGGTTGATTATGGGCCAGAGTCATGTATCAATAGGCACAGTTAAGCTTGCAGTAGACGCTTTCTCTCTCTCAGATTGAAAAAAATCTGACTGATAACAAGTAGAAACACATAAGCCTGAGGGTTTGATAACTGAATTTAAAGAGGAGTTGAAGTCTGTAAAAAGAACATTGCTTGAATTGGAACTCGGGGATAGACCAGCAGTTAAAAACTGCATCTCATCATGTTTAAGTATTGTTCGATTGATAAATGTTAAGCTAATTAATTTGCTATAGTTAAAGTGTATTGTTAAATAATTTGTTTCAGTAAAAGCTTCCCATCTGGAGTGAAACATCTTATGGTAATGCCAAAAATAACAAATAATTAGGATTGAATCTAACCTCAATGTGCCCTGGGGTTTCTGATCCATATTCTAACAGTATGTTGCCCCCCAAAAGTGGCCACTGCACTAAATTTCCATTGTTGGATTTACTTGGTCAGACTAACATATGCACTTAGTTCTTGTTTGGCAGTGGACTTATCTGAGCTTTTATTAACACAATAATTCTCTCTACACATTAACAAAATATACTTGAGAAAAACTATAAATTACATCTTTTATCCACACACCTCTCCAACTTGAGATGATATCCTATTTTTATATAAAAGATAAATATTCTATGATTCCATTAAAGGTGACATCCAAACTGTAGTGCCTCATCAAAACAGTCAGATCACCTTGTGTTAGTATTCGTTAGCAGGCAAAAGATAGGTTTATTATGAGTACACTCAATATCAAGACATGCGTATTTTCAACAAGATATACCAAATTGAAATCAATGATAGCTTTGATTGATATTATTGTCAGGTTGTTTGACATAAATTGCAGGAGTTATCTATTACCCCAACGAAGGCAAGATATCTCAGAATAGAAGTAACTGAAATTTAGACCTGAGTTACTGATTATGGTGACTGTTGCTAATTGATGTTGCTTGGAATTATGGTATACAATCAGAAGTTTTCAGTTAACAGTTTAAAAAACATAATGGAATTCACTGGCAATTTAAAATAGTCCTCCTTTTGATTGTTTATTAACTCTTCAGATTTTTATCTTTACATGTTTTATTTTTGCTTGCGCTGAAAGCTGGCTGAAGCCAAAAGGGGAGAAGTGTTCAAATAATCATATACAACTTTCAGGGTTTGTCTATTGCCTCAGGATCTTACCTTTCTTTCAAGACATGGAACAATTTCAGCGACTCACTGCCTACAGACCAACAACACTAATCAACCTTTTGAAAACATCTAGGTACTACTTATGGAATAAGGTAGTGAATGAATATTTGCTATGTCTGTTTGCGATCCATCCTAATATAACTCATGTTACAATGAAAATCCCTAAAGATTCACCTGGCATCCGAGATTTAGCCAGCCTACTTACAACTTGATGTGAGCATACTATATTTGGGTCATCATTAAAATTGTCATTTCCATCTTTGCAACATCCCTGACTTTGCTTCAGCTGAGGCAGTGTTGAAACCTTTGTGTCTTTGTTACCTATAGACACCAGTATTCGAGTGCACGCCTGGTCACTCCATTCTACCCTCAATTTTGCTTAAAACCTCTGTTGCCCATCTCAACTTGCCGCAAGACCAATCCCCTTTCATCTGTGCTTACTACACATTGACTTCTAAATCAAGATGCTGCTCGATCAAACATTCTCACCTTTGTTTTCAAATCCCTCCAAGGCCTCTCCATAAACTCAAGCTTCACAACCCAACAAGTTATCCATGTTCCTCTAAATCTGGCCTGTTGTTCATTCCCAGTTTTCATCACTTCACTATTGGTGGCTGTGCTTTGTTCCTGGGGTTCAAATATCCACCCTACAACTTTCCACTTTGCCTTTCCTCTAATACACTCCTTAAATTTTACTTCTTTGACCAAAGTTTTGGCTGTCTACAGTGTCATATTTTGGTTATAATGCTTGAAGATTTTTGAGACCTTGCTGCATAAATAAAGTTAATGCTTACTAAGAGTTTAGAAAAACAAACTTGTTTAAAAGAGGCAAACATTGAATATTTCCAGTTAGAGTATGTATCAGAGAAAGTTAATCAGCAAATGGAGTGGGGCATGCAGAAATGAAGTTTTAAAAAACAGATTAAATCTATTCATTTGGCTAAATTAATTGCACTCACTGCCACTCGTCTTCCACTTGTATTCCAATAGACTGGAATTTGTTGATAAGTTGAGAATCTTGTTCCTTAGTTACGTTTTGGGAACAGTCAACCTAAAAAGAAAGATCTCTACAAGTCAATGATAATATTTGGCAGTTGTCTATTCCATTTTTTCTTGCAATTCTATTCAAAATATTAAAACAATTTAACATGGCTCTCAATGAATTACACCAAAATTAGTCTTATAAATCTGCTAAGTCTTTTATTAGGAATTGAATACAATAGTCCTCTTAGGTACAGTGCTAAACTAGTATAGCCACCTCTATACAATTACAATACTGGTCAGTACTGAACTAACTGGCAAGGAATGTTTCTTAATTTCCAGCACAAATTAATGCACTAACAGTTGAGAAGGTTAGATTTATTTTGCTTTATATATGTTTGTTTGAACTTCACAGAAAAACGTACTGCTCTAACTTTTGGTGGGATCACCTGTTAGAATGGCAGGTTTAAAAGCTTTTAAAAAATGCAGTTATCAACAGCACACAATGCTGACTAACGAATATGACAGAATGAGTGAAAGAACACCAACTTAATATGATTGCACACAAAAGAAAACACGCCCAATCTTGCTTACTGGAGGCATAGAATTGTAAAGTTAAAGAGTAGGGGGAAATATTTGGACTGTCACAGGGGGACATGGAATTATTGAGGAAAAAGTTGAAGGACTTCTTCTAGGATGTTCAGGACAATTGCTACTGACTGAGGTTTTTTGAGCTACATAAAATATTAGGGCGACGAGGATGAAGGAAAATGATTTAGGACAACACAGACTACTCTGTCTCTGAAGATGAAAGCTGTCAAGCAACGGCCCACCCATATTTCCTACTGTTAATGCATTATTTTGAACATAAAGGAACAATACAAGAGAAAACAATAATACTAAAAATAGTAAGATTTTAGAAATCCTCTAATTTTGAAGTACAACAAAAAAGGTCATTTTAAGAGTAGCTACAAAACAGCATATATAAAACAAACTGATTACAAGCTTAAGGAATTATGAAATTACAAAGAACAAAATAGCATGGGAAACAGGCCCTTCGGACCAACGAGCCTGCGCCGCCACCCCGACGTTCCCACCTCTACCCATGATCCCTATGTTTATATATCTATGGATTAAAAGTCAAATTTGAGACAATTTAGGGAGAATTTATTTTGCCAATTAGCCTAACAGCACATTTTTGGATGTGGGAGGAAACCAGAGCACCCAGAGAAAACCCATGCAAGCACAGGGAGAATGCGCGCAAACTCCCACAGACACAGGCCCAAATCCATGTATCCGCACAGCACCGCGATAGTCACTGAGCTGTCGTATTGCCTAAATGGTCCAGATCAAGCGTACACTAACGACGTGAAGCACTAGAATACTCTCAAAAAATCCAAGAGCAGCCCTCTCATGACCCATCATGTGTATGCCCCTTGTTAGGCAACAAAGCGGACCAAAGCACCTGTAGGATGTCATCGTCTATTTACACACTTCCCAGGGACTCCCAAGACTCACGATCCCTATTTTAAATCAGTTTTCTATATCCCTCCATTCCCATTCTGTTCACATGTCCATCTAAGTATCTCTTAAATAACTCCAGAGTGCCTGCCTCCACCACTTTACTTGGCAGCGCGTTCCATACCCCCACCACCCTCAGAGAAAAAACTCCCTCTAGCATCCAAGTTATACCTTACCCTCCTCACCCTAAGCCCATGATCCCTCGTGCTATTTGAGTCCATCCTAGGAAAAAGCTTAATCCTGTTTACTCTATCTATACCCCTCAATCTTGTACACCTCTATTAAATCTCCTCCAAGTCTACGTCTTTCTAAGGAAAACAGCTCCAATTTGCCTAACCTCTCCTCGTAACTCAGACCTTCCATACCAGGCAGCATCCTGGTAAACCTCCTCTGCACTCTCTCGAAGTCTCCACGTCCTTCTGGTAGTAAGGCAACCAGAACTGGATGCAGTACTCCAAATGAGGTCTAATTAACGTTTTAAACAACTGCAACATTAAAGGCCAGCTCTTGTACTCTATACTCCTTCCTATAAAGGCTAGCATACCATATGCTTTCTTCACAACCTTCTCCACTTGCTCTGCCACCTTCAGAGACTTGTGCACTTGCACCCCCAGGTCCCTCTGCGTTTCTATACTCTTAATAGGTCTACCCTTTATCATATACCTCCCCCCTACATTTTTTCTCCTGAAATGCATCACCTCACATTTATCAGGATTGAATTCCATCTGCCATCCATCTGCCCAAGCTACCAGCCTATGTCCTGCTGCATCGCCTGACAATGCTCCTCACTATCTGCAAGTCCAGCCATCTTTGTATCATCTGCAAACTTGATCACTCCACTTACTCCCTCTTCCAAGTCATTTATATATATTACAAATAGAAGCGGCACACCACTAGTGACCGGCCTCCAGCTAGAAAAACACCCTTCCACTATTACTCTGTCTCCTATTACCAAGCCAGTTACTAATATATCTAGCTACCTGTCCTTGTATCCCATTAGCCTTGACCTTTTCAACTAACCTCCCATGAGGGACTTTGTCAAACGCCTTACTAAAATCCATATAGACATCAACGGCTCGCCCTTCGTCCACCGTTTTCGTCACCTCCTCAAAAAATTCTACCAGATTTGTAAGGCATGACCTCCCCTTAACAAAGCCATGCTGCATATCCCTAATCAGATGGCAATGCTTTAAGTGCCTATACATCCTAAGAGTCCCCTCCAACAGCTTCCCTACCCCTGACGTCAAACTCACCGGCCTATAATTTCCACGGTTATCCCTACTACCCTTTATAAGTAACGGTACAACATTAGCTATTCTCCAGTCCTCTGGGACCTCACCTGTGTCCAAAGAGACAAAGATTTGCGTCCGAGGCCCAGCAATTTCACCTCACACCTCCCTAAGCAGCCTAGGATAAATGCCATCAGGCCCAGATTTATCAGTTTTAATGTGACCTAGAAACTGTAACACTTCCTTCCTCAGTATGGACATTTCCCTCAACTGGTCCACAGCTGGAGCAGTCAACAAGTCCCTCTCCTTTGTGAATACCGACGCAAAGTATTCATTCAGGATCTCCGCCATTCCCTTGGGCTCTAAGCACAGTTCCCCTCCTCTGTTCCTAAGAGGTCCAATTTTTCCTCTAACACCCTTTTATTCCCAACATAGGAGTAAAAAGCCTTTGGATTTTCCTTAATCCTATCCACCAAAATCATTTCATGCCCCCTTTTTGCCCTTCTAACTCCCCGTTTGAGCTCCCTCCTACTCTCTCTGTATTCCTCCAACGCTGTCTCCGTTCCCAGCTGCTTCGACCTATCATTCGTCTCTCTTTTCTTCCTAAGTCCTCAATATCCCTAGTAATCCACGGCTCTCTAATCCTACCTTTCCCATCTTTCCCCTTAGCCAGCGCATATCTTGCATGCAACATTTTCAGTATTCCCTTGAAAGACTCCCACATGCTTAGCGTGGACTTATCCTCAAACAACCGTTCCCAGTTTCCATAAGTTCCTGCCTAATCCTACTGTAGTTAGCCTTCCCCCAATTCAGCACCCTGCCTCTAGGGCAACAAGCATCCTTTTCCATCTGTATCCTAAAGTAGACAGAATTGTGGTCACTGTTAGCCATACATTCCCCTACTACAACATCAACCACCTGCCTTGGATCATTACCCCCAGAACTAAATCCAATATAGCCCCCTCTCTCGTTGGGCTAGCCACATACTGCTCCAACGATCCTTCCAGTACACATTACAAATTCCTCCCCATCCAAACCCCCAGCTCTAGGTACCTTCCAATCCACCCTAGGGAGATTAAAATCTCACTATAACAACTCTGTTCTTTCTGCACCTATCCAAAATGTCTTTACATATGCCTTCTTCAACTACCCGCAGGCTGTTGGGTGGCCTATAATACACCCCTAGCATAGTAATCACTCCCTTTCTATTCCTCAACTCCACCCATAGCAACTCCACTTCTAACTCCTCTGTATTGTCCTCCCTCTGCACCACTGTGATGCTCTCCCTAACTAAAATGCTGCTCCTCCACCTTTCTGGACCCTCCTCTGTCACGCCTGAAACACTTATACCCAGGAATATTCAGCTGCCACTATTGCCCCTTCCTTTAACCACGGCTCCATCACTGCAACCACGTCCAAGTTCCTCGCAAACATTAAGGCCCTAAGTTCATCAGCTTTTCCTGTTACGCTCCTTGCATTGAAGCAGACACTCCAGACCTTTAGCCCACTCGGAACCTCCTTCTCCTCAGTGTATTTCTTCTCATCCAAGCTTACTCTATCTCGCTCTCTACCGAGAGATCGGTCTCAGCCCCTTCTCCCCTCCATATTAGTTTAAATCCTGCCGAAACACTCCCAGCTAAGATATTCACGCCCTTCCTATTTAAGTGTTCCCTGTCCCTTCTGTACAGGTGCCCTTCTTTCACAAATACTTCCCAGTTATCCACAAATATGAAACCCTCTGCCCTACACCAGTCCTTCAGCCACGCATTCAGCTGTAGGATCTCATTTCTCCTGGCCCCGCTATTATCTGGCCCTGGCAGCAGCCCTGAGATCATCACCCTGGAAGCCCTGCTCTTCAGCCTACCCCGCAACTCCCTTTGTTTATCCTCCCTGCTCTTCCTTCCTACATCCTTCTCTCCTACGTGAATAATCACGTCCACCTGGGTCCCCCTCACCTTTCAAAATGCCTTTGACCCTGTCAGAGGCATTTTGCACCCCTGCTCCAGGGAAGCAAACTACCATCCTGGAGTCCCACCTTGGACCACAGAAGCACCTATCTATTCTTTAACCTTCCCATCCCCACCACCATCTCCCTTCTAGCCCCCTTCCTCCCCTTTGAGGCACTCTGGTCCTTACCTTTTTTATCCCTCCGCCCTCGATATTTTGGGGGATTGCCACTGGGGAAGTCTTTGGATTTTCTCCCCTTCCTTACAGTAATCCACCTCTAAGTGTCAGGTTCCCCATCCTTAGGCTCTGGGTCCATCACCTTACTCTGCCTCCCTTCCATTATTGCCTCGTTCTCCCTGACTAAAAATGCAGCTTCCAATCGCTGCTCTAGTTGCTTGACCCGAGCCCTCAGATGTTGCAGCTCTAAACACCTGACGCGTGGACTTTCGGGAGACGTCTTGCCTCCAGGAACTCCCATATATGACACCGTACGCAGGCAAGGCGTCTTCCTTGCTGTTGTCCTGAACACCTTTGGAGGTGTGAATGCAACTGGAAAGTCAGTAGCACCCTGATCTCACCTAAGCCTGCTCTCACCTAAGCCCAGCAAGCCAAAGCCCTTATATCTCTCACTCTGCTTCCCTACTCACTCCACTGCCCACTCCCAACGCTGCCTGTTGTCTACTGCCACTTTCTTTTTATACCCCCCTGTTCCCTTCCCAGCTATCCCCACGTCTAATTACGGCAGCAAAAAACAAAAACTGAGGAAAAAAAAAGCAAATTGAAAAATTCACACTCAGCCACCAGCACTTCCAAACACACTGTCCCAGAGAACAATGAGATTACCTAACGTATCCAGGAAAATCTGCAAATATGATTACACTGTCAAAGCATACTAATTTGTGAAAGGCAGTATCAGCTAAACAAATGAAAGTAATCATGTATTTTCAAAAAGTATTATTAAAATGAGAAATAATTTGCTAATAAGCCATTAAGTTACAGAAACTAAAAATATGATCCTATCACAGAATACAGTGTGTTCTTGGAATAAGTTTGGGACACAACACTCAATTTCTGAGAACTGGCAAAAGTTGAAGTGGTAATTGGAGCACAGTTCAAGATAAGCCAGGAATGCAATTTGATGTTGAGGCAAGATGGGATTATAATGCCCTTAGATAAATTCAAGCTTATGAGGAGACAGCTTTGTCTCCCCAAATTGGAGTTGAATGTTCTTGCTAAGTCCACTGAATGGAACTGCCATTTTTATATTGAAAAAAATTTAAAAGCATTTGTACTGTTGGCATCGCTGCATTCTTATAAAAACAGTTATAAAAGCATTTTTATAAAAACAAAAACATTGTTAACTAAATCCAAACTTATGCAACATGCTGAAAAAATAGTTCTTGATCAACAAAATGCGTGGCAATACCGTCTTCACCCTATGACTGAAAACACTATTTGTCCTTGTATTTGATTCTCATCATCGACAATTAGAATCCGAACTTGAGTGTAACCGGTTTTTCCGCACAATTAAAAGTTTTAATATCTCAATTAAATCTTCCGACTGGCATCATGAC
The DNA here is from genome assembly GCA_024679065.1 of Sphyrna mokarran. Classification (NCBI taxonomy): domain Eukaryota; kingdom Metazoa; phylum Chordata; class Chondrichthyes; order Carcharhiniformes; family Carcharhinidae; genus Sphyrna; species Sphyrna mokarran. The sequence continues at coordinate 56,588,927 of JAGIQG010000016.1, read as the reverse complement.
ACCCCCAAGACAGTAGATTGCTGGAAAACTGTGCAAATCTGAATTGACTGAATATCCTGTAACACATTTTTAAATCTGCAAAATCTCTGATGGAAATTACCTGTATGCCTATGGAAGAGAGCTTCCTTTTTGGAGGAGGTTCCACCTTTGAGTCCTCAGTACTTAGTGGTCCTTTCTCAGTTGTCACTGTAGCATTTCGGTGTTGGTTTTGGTTGTCTAACTGTTCACGAACTGGAGCACTGACGCTTCCTGTTTTAGTAGTATTCAAAGCCCTGGCACTATCCAAACTATCTGAAGAATTGCTGAGACCAGACTGACTGTTTAGATCACTCTTGTGGTCCTGATTGTCGAGGTATGTGTCTTGTGCCGATTCTGTGCTGCTCTGGACTGTAACTGAAATAAATGGTTTAGATGTGGTTCGCGGTGGAACTGGTGGAGGGGTCTTCTTATAAGTGGTTATACACGATGACACTAGAGGGTGGAAAAGAGGGAAAAATAAAGAAAATTTAACATAAAATTTTATAATTTTGTAATTAAATTTTCTAATTTGTTAAGTAATTTTTTCTTTTGGGGAATGCCATATTTTCATATTTCATTTCTATACTTTGACAGAACAGCATATTTTGAATTATACTGGAACAAACTGGACAGAATTAGAAGTAACTGTAGCAGGTGGATTGGTGATTGGTTAAGAGCAAGAGACAAATGGAACATTATTTTACTAGCAGAATGTGAAAAGTGGTGTTCCCTACATAACAATACTGGAGACTCAGTTTTTCACAATATACTAACTTGAATGAGAATTGTATATCCAAGATTGCAGATGGCACTATATCAGGAGGTACTAAGCTGTGTAGATGGCGAAATGATATGTTAGGAGGTACACTAAGTTGAGTAGATGGGAAGCTATAAAAGGACAAATTAAAATAAGCAAAAAGGAGTGGCAGATGGAATTCAATGAGGTTACACAATTTGGATAGAAAAAGATAAGTATTCTTTCACTGTGGAGAGATTAAAATTTGTGAAAGAGCAAATGGATTTGGGGCATCAATGTGCATTGAGGAACAGATAGTAGATAGTACAAAAACAAACTAATGCCTTTTGTGCAAGGAAAAGGAGTGGGAGTGGAACTCTAAAATGAGCATATGAAACATAGAAAATAGAAATAGGCCATTCAGCCCTTCGAGCCTGCTTTGCAATTCAATAAGATCATAGCAGATCTGATTGTAACCTCAATTCCACATTCCCGTCTATCCTTCAGAAACTTTCATTCCCTTGCTTGTCAAGAATGTACCTCTCCCTTAAACACATTCAAGGATTCAGCTTCCATTACCCTTTGATGAAGAGTTCCTAAGATCGATTCCAATATTAGCCTGGTAAATCTGAACTGCTTCCAATACATTAAAGAAACAAATACCTTGCACAGTACTCCAAATGTGGTCTCATCAATGCCCTGTATAACTGAAGAATAACTTCCATACTTCTGCATTCAATCCCCCTTGCAATAAACAATTGAATGCTGTTCACTTTAATTACTTTCTGTACCTGCATACTAACCCTTTGTGATTCATGCACTGGGGCATCTATATCTCAAGAACGCTGGAATCTCTGTTTAGAAATTTTTTTTATTTTCCCTGCCAAAATGCACAATTTCACATTTTCCCACATCATAATCCATTTGCCTGATCCTTGCCCATGTATAATGCTTTGTAGTCTCCTAATGCCTGCTTTTAGCAAGTGTTACTCAATTTTCAGAGATTTGGTCAGAAGTGTTCAATTTTGGACTGAACCTCAGAAAATTACATTGACCTTAGAGGGTGTATAGTGCAGATTCACAAGAATAAGACCAGGCCTAAAAGAACTTAAAATTGTGATGAAAGGAATACATCATGAATTTGGCTAGTATCCCCACAAGTTTATATGGATTAGGGATGATTTAAAATAATCAAAGACCTTGATAAGAATGGGTACAGAAACTATTTCCACTGGTAGAAAATACAGAACGGGATGAACAATCTTAAAATTAGAGCTAGTCAATTAAGTGTGAATCAAGGATTTCCTTTCTATAGGAAGAGTGGTGGAATTCTGGAAATCTTACTAGCAGGCTGTGAGTTCTAAGTCAACCTAAATTTTAAGGCCAAAATCAATAGTTTTTTTAGGCATAAGAAAATGCAAATAAATGGAATTGAAATATAGGTCTGCCAGTCAGCTAGATTAAGTGGTTAAATTGCCTCCTCCTGTTCCTACAATCTCCGTTAAAACTTGAGCTTCCAGGATAAACAGGTTGTTGTGGATGTTTGAAAAAATCTTGACTAGCAGCTTTCACGGACATTACAACTTGCATGAAGCATCAGTCACTTTGGCATGAAGAACACGAGTTATATAAGTGAGCAAGAATGAAACTGACAACAGCAGAAATCACTTAATACATCTGGCAGCTATTATACTTAAGATTGATCATACTTTCATTAATAAATACATTTACTGTATTAACTCACATACAGGTCTTTGTTTACTAGACTAGATCAATGCTATGGGTATGACCTTGATGCAAATTCATTAATATCAGCTGCACCCCTCAGGGTGAAGGAGCGCTCTCTTTGTATACAGATGGTCTGTATGTAAATCAACAGATGAGAAAATAATCCTGTTGAAAGTGTCAGATGAGAAATTTCAAATATTGTAAACCAAAGCACAGGCAGCAAAACTGTAGCTGCAAATCACCACAAAATCAATGTCAATTAAATTTAAATTACCAATAAAATCTTGTTACTAAAATAAGGTCACCACCAAATTTAAGGTACATTATAGTTAGTGAACTTGTTTTGCTTCAGTCTGGCTGATCTAGCTCAAAGAGCACAATTACTTACTTGGATAATACCTGCATACCAATATAATAAAACTACTGTATCAATAAAAGGGGCTGATCAGAATTAAGTAGACAGCCACTTCATCAAGGATCTTAGCAAAGTAAACTTATGGTGTATTTACATGCATAGCCAGAAATGTACCCAAGTTTAAATAAAAAGCTACAATTGCAAGTGATTCTTTAAGTGCTGTATTCACATTTTCAATTCCACTGTAGTTTATAATTTACATGAATATATGGAGCACCTGACTGCAGCTTTTAGGGATTCTTGGCAAGATACCGCCTCATTTCCTTATTGCACAGCTCCTCAAACAAAGACTTCACAAAAATAATGGGCATAAAACTGGTTGTCTTCTCAGCTCACAATAAAAGCTAATTCCACAACACAGCTAAGACCTGGGGAATAAACGGTCTGACCAACTGTCTTAAACCCATCAGGAAACCTCAATTCCATTGGATGTCATTTTTTAATCTTTGATCATGGGATGTGGGTGTCACTGGAAAGGCCAGCACTTACTGTCCATTCCTAACTGACCATGAGAAAGTGGTGTGGTCTCTTCTTGAAGCACTGCAGCCCATTTGTTGTAGGAACATCAGTGCTCTTAGGAAGGGAACTCCTGGATTTTGAACCAGTGATAATGAAGGAATGGTAATTCAGCTCCAAGTCAGGAGCTGCCTTTGAGGAGGACTTGTAGGTGATGTTCTCATGCATCTGCTGTCCTTGCACTTCCAGGTGGTAGAGGTCACAGGTTTGGAAGGTGGTGTTGAAGGAACTTTGGTGAGTAACTGCAGCACACACTGTTGCAACTATGCAATGATGGAGTGTTGTTTATTGTGGTGGATGGGTGTCAATCAAGCAGGCTTACTCTGGATGGTATCAAATTTTGAATGCTCATTGAGCTGCACTCATCTAGGCAAGTGGAAAATATTCCAATAGTTTTGATTTATACCTTGTAAATGGTGGACAGAATTTCAGGAGTCAGAAGGCAAGTTACTTACTGCAGAATTCCCAGCCTCTGACACGTTCTTGTAGGCAGTGTATTTATTAGCTGCTTTCTAGTCAATGGGAACCTTCTAGGATGTTGATACTGTGGGGATTCAGCAATGCTAGTACCACTGAATATCACTGGAGATTATTAGATTTTGCCTTATTGCAGATAGTCAATGCCTGGGTGTTACTTACTACTTGTTATCCCAAGCCCCAACATTATCCAGGTCTTGCTGCATATGGACATGGACTGCTTTGGTATCTGAGGAATTGAGAATGGTGAACACTGTACGTCCTCCAAGAGAATTCCCACTTTCACCATTACAATGGAGGGAGTCAGTGATGGGACAATTGACGGTTGGGCCTATGTCACTACCCTCAACAACTCCTGCCGCCATGTCCTGGAACTGAGGACTCCCAGGGGAACTCTCCTCCAACTGTGCACCAGTGTGCCACCACCTCTGGTGGGTCTGACCTGTTGGTGAACAGTGAAATCCATGGCATTAAGACATGATGCCATGTATGTATACATGAGGCTGTTGCTTGACTAGTCTCTGATACAGCTCTCAATTTTGGCACAAGCTTCCAGATGTTGGTAAGGAGAACTTTGCAGGATCTGGGGGGCAGGGGCGTTATTGTCACTTCTGATGAATGTGTTGATGCTGGGTGGTTTATCCTATTCATTCTTTTTAAACTTTGTGTCAGTTTGACACGACTGAGCAGCCTGCCACATTGCTGTCAATCTGGAAACACATGTAGGTCAGACCAGGCTAGGATGGCAGATTTACTTCCTGAAAGGTCATTAGTGAATCAGATGAGTGTTATTGACAATCAAAAATGGTCTTATGGTCACATGAGATTAGCTTTTAACTCCATTTATTAATTGAATCTAATTTTTCACTAGCTGCCATGGTGGGATTTGAACCAATATCCCCAGAGCATTAGTCTGGATTATTCCTCCAGTAACATCACCTTACTTTACCACCTCCCATACATAATGCATTTAAACAAAAGTTGGAATTCTAGACTGAAATGAATAGACTTGCCTGATCTGGAGCTGGCTCAATTGTATTCATATGATTAAATGATGATACAGTAGATACAGATATGCTGTTTTCCAAAGGGGAAATCCAGAACATAGGAAATATCTTAAAATTGGAGCTAGACCACTGAATAGTGTAAACAGGAGGAACTTTTTGAAATGAAGTGTAGACAAAATACATAATTCTCTGCCATCAAAAAGCTGTATATGCTATAGGTCAATTGAAATAGGTTCTTAAAATTAAGAGGCATGCTCCTGTACCTAATTCAATGGCTGCAATCCAGAATGGCTCAACTAACAGCATTCAATACAAAGATAAATACATTACACAAGGTAATTCCCATTTAATTCTATTAACTGTTGGCTGGGTCTAAGATAAATGGCCAAGATATGCAAGTATACGTATACATTTAGATTGTGATGGTAAATACTTACAGATTATGTATCAACAATTCTTGAGGCTTCTGCACAATTTTAGAAATAACAGCAAGTTTGTGACCTTCCAAGCATGAATTTCTTTAGACTTAAATTGGATGGTGACAGGAATAGCAAAAATAATTTCATTTGAATTTCTGACAATACAACCAGTTACACTGAGAACAGTATCAATTTGAAAACAAAATAGATGTTGAACAAACATTTTTTTGGAAAAACACAAAGCAAGCTACTGGACTAAGATTTAATGATGAAACTAAAAATGCAACTATACCATAAAATTCAATTAGTCTTAAAGTAAAAATTCAAGATGTTTTACAGTGCATGTGCAACACTGAATTGCATTTACTAAACATATAACAATTATCCCAACAAGAAAACAAGCGGTTTTGGAAAATATTTAGCAGATTTCAATATCAGTTATTGCAGATACAGGAAGTACACACAATAGGATGTTTTCTACTGCCATTAAAACACTTAGTGAAACTGGAATCAAATTATACATATGGATAACAGTTATGTAAACGTACAGTTCATAAACAAAGTGAACTAGCGCACTTGAACATAGATGAGGCAGACAGACTAGTTTTAACGCTTCCTCCAACCAAACACTTCAGAAAAATATTTCTTCTCCCAATGCAAATGCCACCTTTTTGGACATTTTGGGTAGGAAATGTTAAAGCATGGATAACCTTTATGTTTCTGTTTCAACTGCAGTTAACTGTGCTCAGCTTCCTGAGCAGGTAGACAGTAGGCTGAAACTAGTGAGTGTAAATGACTCTATACATGAAACAGTGTCCAAAAGTACACCAAATGAAATGCCATAAACACATTTAGGATTGACTTGCTGCAAAACACTTTACTGCTGAAGCTGCATTAAATTGTATCAATTTTCTCCAGGCAAAAAAGCAGAACTATTTCCTTATCGCATCATAGCAGCACAATACAATACAGGGTGCATGCACAAGCAGAGTAGCCCAGGAAACAAAATTTGCATTATGTGCCTGCATCATGATGCAAATGCAAGTTTCTAAGACACATAATGGGCCAATTGGATCGTATTCCATTACTGCAGTGAGAGAACTTCAACACTGCCAACATTCTAGTTGAAAATTATGTGCTACACCACAGCTGTGCTGCTACGGCCATTTCACACTGGAAACATTTTTGGCACAATCTGCACTGGAATAAAGCCTCCAGTGTAAACAGGGCATCAATGAAGAAAATACAAAGTCAGCAAGGACAGTCAATGAAATAAAGACAACACAGATAGCAGAAATTGGAAGAAATCAAAGAAACAGTTACGACGGAAAAGAGTGTTCGATACAAAAAAGGACAAGGAAACTTGATTTTTTAAAATTTACAAAGCAACATATTTTTCACATTCAAAAGCCCAATCATCAGATGATGCACCTGCTGCATTCTTGCAGCCAAGAATAAGTTGGTTCTGAAGCTCTCGTACGTATTACATCGTACATCACAAACACAGTATATCTTACCAGTAGACTCAGAATAGTTCCTCTTCAGCACAAAGTTTGTGGCCGGGTTTTTATCTGTGTGCAAAACGAAAATTTTTTAGGCAGCTGTTTCCAGGCGTGGAATATTTTGGAAATGTGCACCAATATCCCTTGGCCTGGTACGAGAAATCATCACGTTTTCAAGTTTTCTGCAGCAAATTATGGAGTCAACCTCACAGGCATATGGATATCCCTTCACATCCGACTTGATCGCAGCACTCTTGGTTTTTGTGGCATACAGATTCCAAACACTAAAGGTCTGGGCTTAACACAACGAAGAGATAGACAGGAACAATCTAACCTCTTCTAATTTGAATTCACTTTTTTCTGAAGTATATTTTCACTTTTCTCTGTAGAAATTCAACTCCATAGCATACAACACATTTGATCAAAACAAGAACTTTACAATGGATCGAAGGCCTTTGCAAATGTTTTGTGGAAGGCAAACTTAAATGGTAGCTTGTTATAAAATTCTTATTTCTGTAAGAACATGCTATATTCTGCAACATTCAATACATACTTAAGGCTGAAGTGTGAAAAGCTCATTCTGAGGGTGCACCTCACTATTCAATTCATCCCTTAGGTACCAGTGCCACTATCCCAAATTACTTCTAACCTAAATCTGCATTTAAATTACAAAGCAGCATCCATTCAAACGTGGAACAGAAGAGGAAGAAACAGCAACTGGAATCCACTCAACTCATTTCACTAATTGTCAGGATTGTAAAACCTAAATTTACCCATCCTTGTCTTCTAACTTCCACTTCTGTGCATCTGTCCCTTGTATTTGTGCATTGATGGGAAAAGTGTCTCCAAAAAACAGAATACCACTCACCAAAGGCACTGGATGAAAACAAAAAAATGCATGCAAAATGATATACGTGACTACTATCTAAGGAACGTAATCAATGGTTTAGCAAGTAGCTCTCGTAACTGTTGCAATTCCCAGTTGATGATCCATTTGTTGATCACAAGTGGGTATGACAAGAGTGCTATCAATTGGTCTTCGCTCTCTAGTGCCAAGGAAGGGAAACAAAATCACTTTTCCTGAGAGCTATTCAGCAACTCCTGGTGAAAGAAATACATGTGCAACATGGACAGCAATACACTCAATTGTGCAATTACTAAATCCTGTTATCTCACCACCCCAAACAAATAAATAGCACTGAAACCATCAACTAGGCTCACAGAAGGATGATAGCGAATTCACTGAACAGGACCAAGGCTCTCAGAACCAAATGCCAGCAAGGAGTCAATACCTGCAGCTTAGACGAGGGGAGAAATCAGGACAAAATAAGGTGATGAATTAAGTAATCCTTCAGTACATCAATTCTTACTGTGAATTTTAAAATGCAATGAATGGGCAGCAATCCAGTTTACCAATGTTAAAACTGATTTCAATTTAAAAAAATTGACCCTCACAATATTCCAGGTACATTTTTAAATTTATTGCGCACATTTTGCAATAGCAGTGATGACTAGAAGTATTCACTACTATTAAGGAACACTGAAAATACTTACAATTGAATGGATACCCCCCAAACTTCTTTGGTGTGTCAGGTATAAAGTATTGGAAATTGCATTCTTCAACATATGTGAATGCCACATCTCTCGTTAAGATGGTGTTGGAAGAAAGCTTCTGGAGCATCCAAACAACTTTCACACCAGTTTCCTGATATCCACTTTGCATAATGCATGTGCGAGCTCCAGACATTAATGTTCAACTTGCTCCTCACTAGGGATGAACACTTCTAGCCTTCACTGTTATTTCTAGTGAAAAAATATAGCCCGTGTTCATAATTTATACTGCATTGGCAGTATTTAAAATTAGTTTGAAAATGACATTCCCATTTATAGGTATAGCTGAAGGGTAATCACTTGTGATTTAGAAAGCAAGTAGTCCTGACAGCAATATTCCAAAAACAGCAATTAAAGACCAGACTTTGTTCAGGACATTGGAAAGATTACTCTGTTCTGAGTAGTGCCAATAGGATCCTTTGGAACCATGTCAGAAATAAGCTGATGCTTTATTTTAATTTTCTTTGAAAAGAAGGCATCTCAATCAATGCGAATGCTCTCAGTAATGAACTGAAATGTCAGGTTGAACTATATATAGACTCAAATCCCTTCTGATTCAGAAGGGAGAGTGCTACCACAAAGCTAACACCAGATGATATTCCATCACTTTCATATCTAAAAAATGGTGCATCACATTAAACTTTAACAGAAGCTTATTATTCTGCAGGGTATATTTTATAAACAAAGCAATAGCTAGTGACTCCACCCAAATTTTCAAATAATTTGGTGCAGCAGTAAACACCAACTTTCACATCATAAACTTTTACATCTTATTCAAAAGTAAATTAGGATTTTAATTGATTTGAAAATATTTGTTTTTGTAAGCTTCTGAACTTAGTTATTGATTCATTTTAGAAAGAAGAAATGCACAAAATTCCATAGCCTTCATGTGTGTATGCAACAACTTGCGTTTATAAGCTTATTTAACATAGCATGATAAAGCTAGGCTTTACATCAAAAATAAACTAATTGGGCTGAAATCATTGGTTGAAGATTGCATTTCAGTTTCTCCAATGGCTGAATATTTGCATCCGGGCTTTACAAAATCCAAAGCCATTAAACTGGAGTCAGGCTGCCTAAAAAAAGCCAAAGACAATTAACTTAAAAAACCATGGATGATCCCATCTCAATCATTTGCAAAATATCCAATCAACAGTGTATTCAACTGGGTGTGAACCAGACAATAAACAATAACTTTGGACAATGGACCCTGGCTGATTATGGCATTTAGCAATAAACTAATCATGTCTTAGTCATAGTTCTAGAACCAACTTAAAATAATATTTGGGTATTTGGTCAATTGATGAGAATGTATGTAATGAGCCAAGTCTTTGTGTTTAAGAAACTGCTTTTCCCTAGGCTAGAGACCAGAACACTGCATTTGCCTGACGAAGGCTATAAAGTCAAAAGCTCGCGAATTTACTATCAAGTAAACTGGTTGGATTTAAAATTGGTGTTGTAAAACTTTTACTGAGTTTACCCCAGTCCAACGCTGGCATCTCTACATCAGAACAGAAAAAAAGCAGAGAAAAAAGCAGAATACCAAGTGGGTACTCTTTCTCTCCATCCAGCCTGCAAACTGAAGCCCCGATTGTCATTTGACCATCCACACATCGCAGTGTTTTAAGAATCAATCCAGCAGTGGCTGAGGAGACCAAATAGAAATTGCCCATCAATATCTTTAAATTATTCAGCCAGAGAATTTAGAAAGGCCCCTGGGCCCAATCTAAAATGATCCAAGGTATCAATTTGCCAAATCTGTGTAGAAGCTACTTTTGAGTTCTAAAAATTGCTTAATCTAACCTCTGACTTTGTGACTCACATGTGCATTCATAAGTATGACAGCGTTGCAGAACTTTACAATTTTTAGACACTATTCTGAAAACCTGTCTGTGCCTTTTACAATCAACATTTAAACAATTAAACATTCATTGAATTGACAAGCAGACTCTTCAAAGAAAACCCATTACAGTCAAATTAAATGCAAGAAAATAGGGGAGTAAATCTACCTTTTCTCATCTGATCATGAGCAGGATCTGGTTGGTTTGGGTCATGCTGAGAGTGCAGACCGTGCCAAACATCTTGGGGCTAGAGTTGATGGGAGTCCAAACAAGGTGTAAAAGACCAGCTTAAAGAAGGTCTTTCAGGTTAGTTTTATTGACAGTAGCTGTGAATAGGGATTGCTGCTGCTTCCAGCATTTGGGCAGCTTTGTGGTTGGATGTTTTCAATAAGCCTGTCAGAAAATTACAAAGCTACTCAAAAAGTCAATGGCAGATATACGATTGGCAAATTCCAGGGATGTAATTTATTTAGAAGTAGCAGATGCAATTTATGATGTATTGTTAATTGGCACCAGAGATGTCAGAATTGTAAGATTGTATGAGCAAAGGAGTTGGATTGCTTTGTAAATGCAGTATGATTTCTTTGTAACTACTTTCCTAAAATCAGTTACTTTTTTGTAAGAAATAAACTGGATCAGCATTGGACCTGGAATTTTACCACTGTTATGGTCATTTTGTTTATTTCACGTAGCTATAACAAAAGACAAAACCTGCATTTAAACAGCACCTTCCATGTCAAATTACTTTTACAGCCAATGGAATACCTCTGCGTTGTATCAATGTATAATAATTGGTAAAACATAGGCAATGCTATCAAAGGGCTCCAGTTGCTGACTGGCTTATTCTTACTCCTAACACCCATGTTAATATGTAATTTGAATGAGACTTGCGTTCAGAGGTTGGATTTTTTTTGAAAATGGAAGTTTACTATGAGCAGGCTTTGTGCGATGAGATTACCAGGACAGAAGTGCATTAATAGGCTCACAGCGAATCACTTAACCTAGTTTACAATACGCAGAATTCTCAGAGTCTTTTCATCAACTTCAATCTTGTCCTTTTATCTTGTTAACCATTATTGTACTCTTGCTTTTTTAAAAAGATATTGTAATAGTGATAAAGTTATAGTGCATTATAGATATTGAAAATATGTTGTAGCGAGAAGCAGCAGATGTCTTCAGACTTGCTGATTAAGGAAATACATGATAACGGTGAACCAGTTTTTATCCTCTGGCCTCTTAAAGGTTATGTCGCCTTGAGACACCCAAGATCACTATAGTTCAATCATTCCACTTGTTGCTCAGGAATCATTTGATCTTTCTATCCTATAAGATTAAGTGATAAAATAGAATCCAGTTTGTATGAAATTATATTCAATATCATATGTCCTGGCAGGACAAAGGAAGTCTTCACTTCCAGAGTCTGGTAAAGGTCTTGCACAATTGATCTGGATTACAAGTGTGAATCTTTCCCCTAAACATGAATTTACTATCTCTGTCATCTTGGTGCAATGTGCAGAACATGTTAATGAGGGCTAAGGCAATCTCCAAAATCAGCATAATCATCTGTGCAGTGTTAGATATAGTTAATGGGATATTTCTGTCAAATTAATATTGCTGTTAAAGTAAAATTTGTACTCATTTATTTAACAGTTGCAATGGGATCTTAAGGGTACATACAAACGAACAGTGCATTACATTGTTGATTTTCTTAATATTAATTGCCCATGTTGCATATATAATCAGATATGTTAATAGATGCTAACATTTTACTGGGACATGATTGTTGGGTGAACTATTGGTGCATCTTAAAAAGTAGAAATATGATGAGAGGCAGGCATGGGGAGTACTGCCCACTCAGCACCAGAGACTTGGGTTTGATTCCAACCTTGGATGACTGTATGGAGGTTGCATGTTCTCGCCATGTCTGCACAGGTTTCTTCTGGGTACTTCAGTTCCCTCCCAAGTCCAAAGATGAGCAGTTAAGGTGGATTGGCGATGCTAAATCGCTCTTTAGTGTCCAAAAATGAGTAGGTTAGATGGATTAACCATGGTAAATATATGTGATTATGGAATACAGCAGGGGCAGACCTGGGTAAGATACCCTGTTGGAAAGTCAATGCAGACTCGATGGGCCAAATGCCTCTTCTGCACTGTAGATATTTTATGATTTTATAAGTTCACGATTCCCAAACCTGCTCTGACTACATAATTGCACTGCAGAGATTTATAATGGGCCAGAAAACAGGAGAAAGACCACAGTCAATTATTTGACTCTGACTATAACATTGTTATTATTTTAGAAATACAACCAATACATCAAACAGTTTTTGATCTGTAAACCATAAATGCGACTAAACTTCTATGCACAATGAAAAGATTCCACCTGCCTAACTAAATGCAGCAATTTTGGATAATCATACAGTGAGTAGGTGCAAATTTTATTCTAATACATCTTCCAAAAAATGAACTTCATTTTTATGTCAAAATCAAACGTACACAAAGATGCACATTTTCTATATATTTTTATTTTTGGATTTTTTTTTAAAGAAACACATCACACTCGATCACCAACCATTAAGAGAAGAAACCCTGGTCAAAATTTAACGTCACACCAATATTGTTTATCATTTGTTTAAGTTTTAAAATTAAACTAGATAACAGACACACCAAACTTTGGATAGTTTGTAATTAAATACATTTACTGAGGCCACAAATTAACATCTGTGGAAGCATAAATGCATAGTACAAAGCAAGTGTGTATAATAAGAATATTCCTTACAGAGCTTATTGTTAAAAACACAAGCTGTCCAGTTTCCCTGACATGACGATTTCTAGTCAGTTTCCAAAAACTGTACGTTTAAAGGAGAACAGAGGATAGAAGGTGGCGTATTAACTTCTAAAGTGAAATTGACTCCCTCTAAAGAATGATTAAATGATACTGCAGTAGATGCCATTTACGAACGCTGCTTCTTAGACTACAGAACTAACAGCACGATTGCTCCAAATATCCTTTGGAGTCTCAAATTCTAGGTGCAATGTTTACCATTTTAATACAATAAAATGCTTGCTACCAATGGATGAGGTTTGAGAGGCAGTAGAAGGAACATTTCACACTTGGTGGTGATCCAGCCTTTAGATTCTAAACTGATGAGGTGGATTGCACCCATCAAGTCAGTCTATCTCCTCTATTCTTCTACTAACCAGCTGTAACCTGTCCATTTTGCCAGCTTCTTGTGCTTCTCGTTATCTGCCACATCCTTCAGCTATTTACACATTTGTCTTAGATTCTCATACCTCCCATTTTTACTTCTGCCATTTAACCGTTTCCTGTTTTCCACAAAAGCCTTTTTTTGAAAAATCTATCTTTTTTGTGCATGTGTTGCCTCTTTCCTTTAACTCTGCTTTGCTTTAGATGCTCAGGAAACAAAATACTGGAAAGTATCAGAAAGCAATGGAAACATTCAATGGATCAGGCAGAATTTCTGGGATGAACGGGTATTTTGGATACAAATTCTTCAGACAATTTTAGCAAGTTTGCACGCCCACATGTTTCCAGCCTTCTGTGATTTTAGATTTCTAGTTTCTTGTTTTACTAAACGTACACAGTGCTCAGTTTGCATTTGCAGAGGAGAGGATAAGAGAAGAGAATCTGGGATTCCTGCTCTCACTGTGTAGAAATAGTTGAGTGTAGATAATAAAGGAGGTCAAGTTGTGATACCATCCAGTCTGCATTAAACCCAAAGAAGAATAATGCACAAGAAAAATGAAAATTTTTAGGTTGCCATATGCATGCTTTTGCACCAAATGTACATTACCATTTTTGTATAAAGTGAATATATAGTCAAGTAGAATGAATCAAGTACATACTGTACAAACCACCAGCTGACGTGCTAATGCATGGTAACCAATAAAACAAATGATTGAAAGTTCTATGATGTTCAGGTTCCTTGCAAAAGACAGTGTCTCTTCTGCAACATCAAGGTCGCATAAATCTCAATGACTAATCACACAGCAACTTTATTAATTTAAATGATGTTAAGAGAAAAAGGAATTGGATTAGAGCTCAATAAATGTACAAGACATCATAAAAGTGTAAAGCACAGAAGACATATAAGTCACGGATGGACTTGTGATGCTCTTGTATGTTCCGAATTTCTACCATACTTACATTAAAAGCATTGCTTGACTAATGTTTTGAATAAGTTTGGTGTCTGAACAGGAATGCTGGCAGTGACCAATAAAAATGGAATTTACTTGCATTCAGTTTTGCATACAAGTCATCACACAGCCAGGAAGTGAGTTATTCAGCTCAAGTAAGGAGGGGCATTATATCACAATAATTAAAAAAAAAATCAATCCAGCAGCATAAACAAAAAGATTGAAATCTTGTGCTGAAACAGCAATGTTATAACAGATTTGAGAGATACAAATCCTTGTCGTCTAAGCAAATGCAATCATCTGAACTCTTAATCAAATTTTACAGAATGGAGGCAATACAAATAGTGAAATGCACAGCTTTGAGGAACTGAAACATATTGATGAACATTTTAAATGGGAGAGTTCGGGAACAGGAAACCAAAATAGCTAAGCGAGGCGGAAGGTGAGCAGTAGTACAAGGAGTTTGTATGAGGGGAAAAGCAACCTAGGCATGTACTGGAATACTAATGAGAAAGTTTTGGCTTACAAGAATTTGCCCTTTTGAATGTTTAACTGGAAGAAAAAAGTTAAAGCTGGAGAATGGACTAACAGTCTGACAGCAGTGAAGATGTTGTAAAGGTGTTGGAGAAGTAGAGCTGCATGTCTAGAATATAATGATATTACTAGGGTAGCATGCAAATAGGGATTAACCTGCCAAAGTTAGATCCTTGGGGGCTCCAGGGTAATCGTACAAGAATAAAAGAAAGGAAAGCCTTAACAGCAGCTAGTCTTGCTACAATTGACTACTTGAGTGAATCCAAGCAAGGGCTTGCCCAGAACTGGACAATCAAGCAGTACATAGAGTATAGAGGTTTGTAGCATGGAAACAAGCCCTTCGGCCCAATTTGTCCAAATGCCCACACGTGGCCCATATACCCATCTTACCCATGTAACTGTCTAAATGCTTTTTAAAATACAAAATTGTACCTGCCTCATCATCTATGGCAGCTTGTTCCAGATAACACCCTGGGAGAGAAAAAGTTGCCCCTCTGGACACTTGTTTATCTCTCCCCCCTCATCTTAATTCTATGCCCTCTATTTTTAGATTCCCCGACCTTTGGGGAATGATATTGACTATCTAGCTGATCTATGCCTCTCATTTTAAAGACCTCTTTAAGATCACCCCTCAGTCTTCTACGCTCCAGAGAAAAAATTCCCAGTCTATCAAGCCTCTCCTTATAACTCAAAGGATCAAGTCCCAGTAACATCCTAATAAATCTCTTTTGCATTCTTTCGAGTTTAATAATATCCTTTTTATAATATGACCATAACTGCACACAATATTTCAAGTGTGGCTGTACCAATGTCTTGTATAACTTCAACAAGACGTCCCAATTCCTGTATTCAACGTTCTGACCAATGAAACCAAGCATGCTGAATGCCTTTTTCACCACTGTCCACCTGAGACTCCACTTTCAAGAAGCTATGAACCTATACCCCTGGATCTTTGTTCTATAATTATCCCCAACGCCCTACCAATAACTGAGTAAGTCCTGCCCTGATTTAATTTACCAAAATGCATCACGTCACATTTATCTAAATTAAAGAAAAATTTGAACCAGTATTTTGGATTTTAAAATGTTTTTAAAATGATCTGTACACTAGCCAAAGGCAGGCTTCTAGATCATGATGAGAAGATGACAGCATGACAAACACATTCTTTGGAACAAATGAAACTACAGAATGTGTATATTCTTATCAGCATAATTTATGGATTGTTTAGATTCCCAAAGCCATTGTATGATAGAACCAGCTCAATTTGTACTGATAAGACAACGCTTCTCAGACATGAGAAAATCAACTGCTGACTCTACCGTTGATGAGGACAGTACTTTTGAATTCTACAGCCAAGTGTTACAGGTTTCACAACAACAGGGGGAAGTAGCAGCATCCAGATTCTACAGACTAATGAAATCCTACGATGTCAGAGGGTAAATGTAATGGGCTAAAGTATATGACAACTGTTAATGATTGATTTGTACTATTGATGACTGGTTCGAAATAACAGGAAAAGGAACTTGAAAATGTATAATTGTCCTATGTATTGTAACTTCAGAGTGGTATTGGAATGCTCAAAGCCTTCTCTTCAGAGGGATGACAAACTGCTCAATGCTATCTATCCCAGTGATCACTGGTCAAATAAGTATCTTTAATCATCTAAAACGAGTCTTGGTTTTAGCTAAAGTTTTGGCAATACCTAGTCTCTGAAAAACTCCTCAATAGGCATGATTGCTTAATCAAAGGGGCAGGGGGGAGTTAATCAAATAAGATATCATATGCAACTTTCATTCAGGCATTGAAATTGAGCTGAGGCAGGGCAAAAAGCAGATTGGAGACATAAATAGGGATTTGCAGGAAGAATGGGCTCAGAGTTTGGACGTAGCAGCATGTTTAATGACCTTGGTGAGGGAGAGATGTTTCTGGTGGAACAGTAGTTTGCAAGGACTGAGTGGTTACATCACAGTTGAAATTCTTCTGGTGGTGGTGATGGGGTTCAGTGAGCAGGGTGGAGGCAGCAGGGGGTGGGGGGGGGGGGGGAGGAGGAGAGAGACAGAGAGGAGAGAGATAAAATGATGGCTGTGTTTAAAGGGAAATGGGATAGAAAGCAAGGAGAGGAAAATATTTAAAATGTCATCTAGAGCCAGGGAAGAAAGTTGGGTGGGAGTACAATCAAGTGAACAGGAATTGAATCTTGTGAACAAGATGAACTTCCAAGCAGGAAGCATGAGAAATACAGAAAGACAGAGGATTAGGTTGAAGGTAGATGGGAGCCTACAGATTTTCAGCTTGCTGGCAAAGGGTAAGAGTTGGCAGAGAGAAAGTAGCTGTGACTGCTGAATGTCACTAAATTTAGGACAATCAAAGTCAATAAACTTCTCAAAGTGAAAAAAAAAGGAAAATAGAATAAACTAGCCAGACTGCAAGCGCTTTTACAAGGAAAAAGTAGTGAGTAGCTGAATAAATATTGGCCCCTTAGAAACAGAAAAGAAATATTTTTGTAGATAATAAGAAAGTAGCTAAGATTTTTTTTTAAGAGCAACACAGCACGGGAAACAGGCCCTTCAGCCCAACGAGCCCGCGCCGCCTTCATAACTATATAGTAGCAATTCCATTATCCTATTATAGATTTAGGTTATTCCTAATATGGAAGACTCTCACTATAGGGACAATTTGTTTCCCAATCAGCCTAAGAGCGAATTTTTGGGTTGTGGGAGGAAACCGGAGCGCCCGGAGAAAACCCACGCAACCACGGGGAGAACGCGCAAACTCCCGCAGACACTGGCCCAATTCCAAGTGTCTGCACAGCCACATCGATAGTCTCTGAGCTGTCATGGTGCCCTTCAGATGGTCCACATAAAGCACTCATTTACGACATGAGGTACCAGGCAACCCATGAATCAACATCCAAGAGCTGTACTCGCACCACCTGCCAAATGCATGCTCAATGTTGGTCAAGTATGGACCGAATTACCTGTGGAAAAAAAGCCGTAGTTAAACAGTCCTACTGTACCCCTCTATCTGCATACCGCTTATGTGGCTGTCCAAGAGACCCTTAAACAGCCCCAGCGTGCCTGCTCCCACCACCTTACTCGGCAGTGCATTCTACACCCCCACTACCCTTTGTGTGAAAAACTGCCCTAATATTCGTCTTATACATAGCCCCCCTCACCCTATGGCCATGACCCCTCGTCCTATCCATTTCTGAAGGTGGAAAAAGTTTACCTCCATTTACTCTATCTATACCCCTTATAATCTTATACACCTCTATGAGATCCCCTCTAAGCCGACATATAGGACAAATATTTTGTTTGTCATCAGAATAGAAGATACAAACAAATTATCAGGTAATCTGGGGTCTAACGTGAATAAGGGAACTAGAAAAAGAGTACTGCCAAAATTTATTTCTGAAATCTAACAAATCCCCAGGATCTGACAGCCTATATTCTTGGGCTCTAAAGGAGATATTTGCAGCGATAATGGATGAACTGGCTAGCATTTTCCAAAACAAGATTCTGGAACAGTTTCTGCAGATTGGGACAAGGGAATCGAGATGAGGTGACTGGAAGCGAGGAGGTTAGTTCACAAATAGAGAAGGATTGTGGACAGTGGAAGAGCAAGGATAGATGGGTGATGGACAACGGGAGCGCTCAGGCCCAAAGGTTTGAGATGTGTCTATTTTAACGCCAACAGAGTAGTGGATAAAGTGATTGAGCTTAGAACGTGGATCTCTGCTTGGAATTGAGAATGTGGCCGCCATTATAGAGACTTGGATATCTCAGGGACAGGACTGGATACTTCAGGTGCCAGGTTTCAGATGTTTCAGAAGGGACAGGGAGGGAGACAATAGAAGTGGGGGAGCAGTACTGTTGATCAGGGGTTAGTGTCTCGGCTGTACAGAAGGTGGATGCTGTGGAGGGATTGTCTACAGGGTCTCTGTGGGTGGAACTTCAGATCAGGAAGGGGTCGATAACTTTACGGGGTATTTTCTATCGGCTGCCCAATAGTAACAAGGATGTTTAGGAGCAGATAAGGAAACAGATCCTGGAGATGTTGTAATAACAGAGTTGGCGTGATGGGAGACTTTAATTTCCCAAACATCGATTGGAATAAATCTAAGGTAAGGGATTGGATGGGGAGGAGTTTGTTAGGTGTGGTCAGGAGGGTTTCCTGACAGTATGAGGATAAGCCTACAAGAGGGGCTGTACTCGATCTGGTATTGGCTAACGAACCTAGACAGGTGTTGGATCTCTCAGTGGAAGAGCATTTTGGAGATAGTGATCATAACTCTATCTCCTTTACTTTGCATTGGAAAGAGATGGGATCAGGCAAGCTAGGAAAGTGTTCATCTGGAGTAAAGAGAAATATGAAGCCATCAGGCAGGAAATTAGACAAGTAAATTGGAAGTAAGTATTATCGGAGAAAAGTCCCAAAGTAAGGTGGCAGATTTTCAAGGAATGTTAGTCTGGAGTTCTGCTTGACAACATTCCGATGAGACAGGGAGGTTACGGGAATTGTGATGCACGAAAGTTGTAATGAACCTACTCAAAAAAATGTGTACAATAGGTTCAGAAACCTAGGTGATGTTAGGGATCCAGAGGAGTATACAGCTTGTAGGAAGGAACTTAAGGAAATTAGGAGAGCCAGAAGGAGACATGAGAAGGTCTTAGCAGGTAAGATTAAGGAGAACCCTAAGGTGTTCTAAAAATGTGTGAAGAGTAAAAGGATGAGATGTGAAGGAATGGGACCAATAAAATGTGAAGGTGGGAAAGTTTATACAGAACAAGTAGAAATAGCAGAGATGCTTAATGAATACCTCGGTATTCATGGTGGAAAAAGTTCTGGGTGGTTGTACTGCAGGCTTGCGACAGACTGAAAAGACTGAGTGGACATTAAGAAAGAGGATGTGTTGGAACTTTTGAATAGCATCAAGTTAGTCCCAGGTTACTGCGGGAGGTAAGGGAAGAGATTATCTGGCGATAATCTTTGCATCATCGATAGAGACGGGAGAGGTTGCAGAGGATTGTTGGTGTGGCTCCTATATTCAAGAAGGGGAATAGGTATAGCCTAGGAATTACTGACTGGTGAGTCTAACCTCAGTGGTTGGTAAGTTGATGGAGAAGATCCTGAGGGACAGTATTTATGAACATTTAGAAGTTTAGTATGCTCAAAAGTAGCACGGCTTTTGTCGTGTGTTACAAGCCTGATTGAGTTCTTTGAAAATGTGACTAAACATATTGACGAAGGAAGAGCGGTAGATGTGGTTTATATGGAGTTCAGCAAGGTGTTCGATAAGATCCCCTATGGAAGGCTTCTTGAGAAAGAGAGAGAGAGCATGGGATCCAAGGGGCTGTTGCCTTGTGGATCCAGAACTGGCTTGCCCGCAGAATGATGTAGAGATGCCAGCGTTGGACTGGGGTAAACTCAGTAAAGTTTGACAACACCAATTTTAAATCCAACCAATTTATTTGATAGTAAATCCACGAGCTTTCAGCCTTTGTGGCCTTCGTCAGGCGAATGAGGTGTTCTGGAGACCAGATTGGTTGGTGAGTTTGCTGATGACACAAAGGTTGGTGATGTTGTGGATAGTTTTGAGGGAAGTGAGAAGGCGCAGCATGACATAGATAGGATGCAACATTGGGCGGCGAAGTGGCAGATGGACTTAAACCAGGATAAACGCGTAGTGGTCTATACTGGCAGGGCAAGTGGGATGAGGGAATATAATAATTTGGGTAGGACTCAAATGTTTTAAGAAAAACTGGAAGCATAGATTGGCAACCTAGAGCACAAATAGGGTGCTGACATTTATGAACCATTCACTAAAGCTTCCAATAATAAATGCACACAAGAGGGGCAAAAAATTTAAATTCTGAATTTTCACTGGACTTTTAAGCAGAACATAGCTAGAAATGTTACTTTCACTATAGACTGGAATAAGGTATCCATTATGAAAAAGGTTAGTTCTATTATGTTTCATCACAAAAACTGATAGGAAAGAGGACTTAGACTTCCAATACTATTATGTTCTAATTACAGTAAAGCTGCCATAAGGATCTGCTCAAGTCACTTCCCTGCTGTGATAGTTTTTATATTCAGTACAGTTCATTAACATCTCCAGTAAGATGTTCATAAAAAGCTAATCACTTTAACAAAGAACAATGATCTCCCACAAATAGCTTTTTCTTCCACGTACAAATGATTAAAAAGCCTTAACCATCACTGAGGATTTATAGGAAAGAAACAAGGCTTAAAACTCA
Organism: Sphyrna mokarran; assembly: GCA_024679065.1. NCBI lineage: Eukaryota > Metazoa > Chordata > Chondrichthyes > Carcharhiniformes > Carcharhinidae > Sphyrna > Sphyrna mokarran. Next base: position 56,567,705 of record JAGIQG010000016.1, on the reverse strand, counting down.
AATATATTTTGGCTTGAACTTGTATTGATCAGTTAAAAATACCATATTTACAAACACAATAGATCTATAACTTCAAGCACTTCTCTAGGATTAAATCTAATTTTAGACATATGTATTGAGAATTGAAAAGAACACACAATAAGCAATATAAAGTACTGTAATTTAGAATTAAGAGAACTTATTGCCATTGTCTTTATCAAGATAGTCACTTTTAAATATGAAATACTAACCTAAGATGGATTAATAAACATCCCACAACATACGAGAAGCAAATCACATCTGACAATCTCAAGTTTACCAAAAAAGTGAAAATGTTCTGATAGAAGAAATACTGCATGTTTGCTTTGATAATTTTGAAAGAATTTAATGAAATATGGCCAAGGAGACCCACTTAAAATATTAGGGTACGTGAGATAAAGGAAATGCAACAGTATGTTGCTAGAGGACAGAATGGATATAGCAGCGGTTAAAAGACTTTACAGATTAGAGGAACGTAATTAGTGGTGTTGCCCAGAGTTAGTATCAGGGACCACTCTCTCACATACATTAGCCTGAAATTCAGCATAATGATGCACAATAGGGATTACAGATCATTGAAAAGAACTGAAAGCAATGTCTTGCATAAAGTAACAAGTTCAATTCTTACCATAAGTATATTGTCTAAAAAAAGGGAGAAAAATTAAAATAGGACTCCAAGACAAATAGTTAACACAATAAATGATCTTAACAACATCCCGGCTGTTGTCCTCTGCTCAGGAACTAGTTGTGCCCTAATTAAACTATTCCAGTACAGCTACATCTATTAACATAATGTAAAAAATTGCCCAACTATGTCTGATGCAGAGAAAAACAGGATAAACCCAATACAGGTTGCCATATAGAAAAGAGAAATCTGGCCATTTATGTTGTTTGGACAATTAGCCATAACAAAGCTTCACTTTTCCTGCAATCCATTATCCAACCCTATATATGCTCTCATGCAAATAACAAAGTAGAAACTATGAGTCAAAAACACAGCTGATTTTTACATGCCCCAACCACTGAGACCAATTACAGCAGACCCCTTCATTTGCTTACTACACCAGTCTATGCTAAATTTTTGCAAAGGACAAACATGTTAAACTCAATACCATATCAAGCAATTAACTAACACCACAAGCAATGAGAATAGCTAAAAGCTCAGAACTTCTTAAATATCATTTGCCACTTCAAGAAGTGCTGCTGCTTTTTGTTTAAGCTTTTAAAGGACGTGAGATAGTGGCCAGTGAGGCACAGGGCCAGAAATCATTCATGCCATTCTGATGTCATCGTGAACCAAAGCCCAAACCATTTATAAATGCAGAATTACAGATTTCAAACAAGCAGCTGATGGATAACATGATTAAGATTGCATTTAAAATACACTGAGTATAAGCTTTTAGCGAGCAGCCAAATGTTGGCTTTTCAAACCTGCTGTTAAACAGCCTGTTATCAAGAAGCTTTTTAAAAATTGATTGGACAACTGGTGTGTGATGCAGAGTGACACCAACAGCCTGGGTTCAATTCACATGCCAGCTGAGGCTATTCATGAAGGCCCTGCTTCTCAACTTTGTTCCTCACTTGAAGTATACAGATCCTCAAGTTGAATCACTACCAGTCAGCTCTCCCCCTCCAAGAGAGCTTATGGCCATTGGGACGATGGTGACTTTACCTTTCTAAAAATGTATCCATTCATGGAACATAGGTACCAGTGGCTATATCAGCATTTATTGCCTATCCCTAATTGCCCTGGAACAGATGCTGACCTCCTTGAATTGCTACAGTTCTTGGAGGGTATGTATACTGAGTGTTGTGAAGGAGGAAGTTCCAATATTTTGGCCCAATGACAGTGAAGAAATGATGCAGTTACAAGTCAGGATGGTGTGTGGCTAGAAAGGGAACTTGCAGGTCGTGATGCTCCCATACGTCCTTTTAGGTAGCAAGAGACTGTTTGGAAAATGCTACGGAAGGAGGTTTGAGGAGTTGTTGAAATGTATTTCATGTATAACACTGCAGCCACTGTACATCAGTGGTGGAGGGAATGAACCTTCCAGGTGACCGACTGGAAGTCAATAAAACAGGCTGCTTTGTCCCAGATTGTTCAAGCTTTTTCTTGGCTGTGGGTGAAAATGTACTCATGCAGGTAAATGGAAAGTATTCCACCACATTTCCTACTTGTGCCTTGTAGATCAATTATCTAGGTCTCAGGTCATCACTACAGTAGTTCCTCAGGGTCACGTTCTCAGCCCAGTCATCCACAGCTGCTTCATTAATGACCTTACTACTATAAGATCAAAAGTGGGATATTCACTGATGATTGCAACGTTCAGCATCATTCACAACTTCTCAGATACTGAAGCAATACACGTCCATATTCAGGTTTGGACTGATAAATAGCAAATAACAAGTGGGCGGCATAGTGGTTAACACTGCTGACTCCTAGCACCAGAGACCAAATTCAATTCCAGCCTCAAATGACTGTGTGGAATTTGTACAATTTCCAAGGATTTCCTCTGGATGTTCCAGTTTCCTCCCACAGGTTAGGTGGCTTTGACAAAGGGTCACCTGAACTCAATGTCAGCTCTTTTCTCTCCTTACAGATGCTGCCAGACTGCTGAGATTTTTTAGCACTCTCTCTTTTGGTTTCAGATTCCAGCATTTACACCAATTTGCTTCTATTACAAGTTAGATTGGCCAGGCTAAATTGCCCTATAGTTTCCAACGATGTATAGGTTAAGTGGATTAGCCACGGTAAGTGCATAGGATTGTGGATAAGGCTGTGTAAGGTGCCACATAATGACCGGTTCCAATAATAGAAATTCCAACCACTGCCCCATGGCATTAACATTGCTGGATCCCCCATACACAATATCCTGCGTTGGCCTACCACTGACTAGAAACTAAACCAGGCCAGTCATATAATAAATATCACAGCAAGAGTTGGGTCAGAAGCTGGGAATTTTACAGAGAGCAACTTGCCCCCTGACTCCTCAAAGCACATCCACTATCTACATTATGGAATACTCTCCACTTGCCTGGATGAGTGCAGCTCCAACAACAGTCAAGAAGTTCAACGTCTTCCAGGACACTTGATTGGCACCCCATCCACCGGAATAAACAGTCACTCCCTCCACCATCGACAGACACCATCCACTAAAATTAGTGTTACATGTTCAAATTGTGATAGATGGATTAACAGTGGTTAGTAACAGCCTTAATTAAAAAGCAGCAATAAGTAATTGGAACTTTTAAAAACATACAAAAATTGGACCATGATTTTATACCATTGTGAATTCATATCCAATTGGTACAACTTATGTGACAACAGCTTGAATAAAAAATAAACAGACTGGAATTTGATATTCAGATATGAAATAACTGATGTAACTCAGCATGTCACTGGGGGTTACAAAATAAGTCTCAACATTGTAAGTGATATTTTACAAGTGTTCAATATTCTCTGAGGAACAGTATTTGTGATAGGCCAGAGTGGAGAATAGACATCGCTATGTACCGGTTGGGCTAAATGGCTGAATTCTGCAGTACATTCCATATAGTTTCTAGTTCTCTTTAATCTGAAGATATTTAATAAATACTGTGAAGCTAAAACAGCAAATGCTGGAAAACACAAGAGGATTGACCAACATCTGCAGAAACTGGTGATTCAGAGGTCACTTGGACGGACATATGCAGACTATTCAAAGGTTTCGACAAAGTTGTCAACTAATCTTTAGTTTCCCTAAATGCAGAGATGACTGCGTCACAAACAGCAAGTACTACTTGCTATTTTAATATAGAAATTGTCTTACACAAGAATATTTGGTTCTCTGAACTATAATACAGGAAGAGAAAAATGGGAGGATATTAGCAGAAAATGCTCAGGAAATCTGGCAACCAGTGTGGAGAGAGCACAAAGTTAACAACGTAGGTTGATTATTGTTCATAACTGGGAAAGGTTAGATATGTAATCTCTAAGTAAAAATGAGTGGGAGTAGGCTACGAAAAGGAGGGATAGTCTGCCATAAGGTGGAAGGCAGGAGATATTCAATGACAAGAGTTATTGTGACAAAGCCAAAGAGCGACAATGGGTTGAGGGCAGCACAGTGGTTACCATTTGTTCATTGCTACCTCACAACGCAGGGACCCGGATTCGATTCCAGCCTTGAGCAACTGCGTGAAGTTTGCACGTTGGCAGGTCCGTGAGTTTTCTTCGGCTCTGTTCCACAGTCCAAAGATGTGCAGATTAAGTGGATTGGCCATGCTAAATTGCCCCTAAATGGTCCAAGATGTGTAGATTAGATGAATTAGCTGTGGTAAATACAAGAGGTTGAGATGGTGGTGGAGGGGAAATGGGTGGTGGTAAGCTCGTGTAAGACATTCTTGCAGAGAGCCAGTGCTGTCTTGATGGACTGATTGGCTTCCTCCTGCATATTACAAGGGTCCTATGGTAAGTCTGCCCAGAAGAGAGTGGAATAAAATCCTTAAGCAGTACATGTAGCTGAATGTTAACTTTCTCCATAAATGTTATTATGCCTATTGAGCATTTTGTTTTTATTTTACATTTCCAGCATCCATAGTTTTTTTTTCACTTGTGTGTAGGAAGATGCTGCCTGATTAGCACTTGTGGCTTTCCTCCGGTTTCCTCCCACAGTCTAAAAGATGGGCAAGTTAAACGTACTGGCCATGCTAAATTCTTCCTCAGTGTACCTGAACAGACGTTGGACCATGGCAACTAGGGGATTTTCATAGTAACTCCATTGCAGTGTTAATGTAAGCCTACTTATGATTAATAAATAAGCTTTAAATCTTATACATCAATCAGGTCCTCCCTCACTTCCTCTGAAGAGAACAATCCAAGCCTATCCAGCCTCTCTTTACGGCTCAAATGCTCCATCCCATGCAATATCTTGGTGTATCACCTCTGCACCTCCTCGAGTGTCATCAATTCCTTCCTATAGTGAGGCAATCAGAACAAAACCTCCCTGCTCTTATAATCTATGCCACGATTGATATAAACAGGTATCCTGTATGCCTTAACTACTCTTATCTGTCCTGCCAACTTCACATCTGTCATCCTTACATAATCTGGTCTACATGCGACTCCAGACCCATACCGACGTGGTTGACTCAACTGTCCTCTGCAATGGTCTTGCAAATCACTTAGTTCAAGAATAATTAGGGATTGGTAACAATGATGTTGCCAGCAACACTGATATCCCATGAAAGAATGAACAAAAGAAACTCAAGGTTCCAAATGGTCAGTTTCAGCCTCAGTTACTATGGAGATGGATGAGGGAACCCATTGTGGCAGCAGGCTTTGCTTATCTTTCCTGATATTTTGCTCATTGAGTATCACTAGCAATGGGACAAATCAGAGAAGGATCAAGAGGTAATGCAAATTTGAATTGGGTGTTGACAGTGTACATGTGGACTTGATGTGTTTTCATGTAATGTCACTGAGGACAGCATATAGGTGATAAACAGGAGTCAGCCAAGAATAGATCTTGAGGGTCTAGAGAAGCAACAACGCAGGAACAGGAATAGGAATAGAAGGCATCACACATTATTCTTTGACTACAGCTGGATAGATGAGAAAGGGAGATGGGTTGGATGGGAAACTAAAGTGTAAAACTTAAGGTTAGAGGGGGGAAGAAACAGCAGAGTCAAAATAGCAAGGCTCTTAAAGACTGGAACATAATATGGGGTTTTCCAGCTTAGCTGGAAACATGCGGGGTCCCAAAGAAATAGCTTTAATCTGGAGGAAGAGTTATTCATAACACTTACCATAATGTTCACAAAGTGGCCCAAGACAGCCTTGCATTCATACCAAATGTCTCATCACCACTGCTCAGACAGCATACATTCAGCAAATGATTCAGAAAATTTATCATATTTAAACAAAAGAGTACTCAACCATAGGTACCATGATTGCATTCTTTGTCACAGTTCACTCTTGTAGAATTAACTTTTATTGGTTCAACTTTGTCAAAGCTATGATAGATATATGCTGACCTGGCCAGGTTTTTAACAATTTGTTGAGTGTCACAATGTTATCTGTACATTTGGCTGTCTTGTTAAAATATCACAATCAAAACCTATTGTTTCAGCAAGTATAAGAATTTCACTCCTAATTTACATAATCAGCTTTGCACAAACTGTAGGATTCACCCCCACATTGAAACAGATTACATTAATCTGTGTTTACTACTTGCCAAACAACTCAAATCAGCCTTGCCACATCCACCCTTGAGCTCTGATACTCTCCTCCTTCCTGCCACTATTACCACAGGAAGTTCTTTAAAAGATGCGCTGCTGACTGATGAAAAAGAAAAAAGGCTCTTGAAAATACAACAATCAAGTTGGGGAACACATTGTAATGCATCAGTTATGAAACATTTGTGCATAATCAGAGGGATTTCAATGGAATAATACGCAAAGATCTGAGGTGAATATGTTCCTCTGCATCCCAAATGCTAACTGAAACCAATGTATTACAAAAACATGCAAGCACAAACAGTTCCAGAAACTCCTACTGCTACATTATAATTTCAGCAAAAATGTTTGGATCGTGACTTCAGGCTGCTGCACACACTGTACTTCATTGTTCACAGGGAAGTACAACAAATGCTGAAGGACTTTGCTACAGTCCTGAAGTACCACCCTTCCACAGTCACCACCCTACATTACAATCAAGAGGTGGAAAACCATGAGAATTAAAAAAACGTTGGCAATGGATTCAGTTACGTGTTCAACTGGCTGCCTACGATAAGTGCTTCATGCATACAGCAAATTCATCAAAAAAAAATCTCCCATGTTGTCAGAATTACATGGGAATAAAACCCATGTAAACAGTTGGGCAGAAACAAAACTTTGAGTGACGGGGAGAAGGGGGAAAGAGAGAGAAAGAATCTGAAAAATTAACACAAACCTTGTGGGTGTTCTTGCAATCACTGACAACTTCACCAGAGGGGAAAAAAGAATGATCAAGGAGGAGATGGGGGAAAAGAGAAAGGATTCTGGCCACGTAAAAGTGGGTCAGGAAAACAACAGACAACTACAAAGAAAAAGAGGGACAGAGAGAAAAGGAGGAGGACAGAGAGAAAAAAAAGGAGGGACAGACAGAGAGAGAAAAAGGAGTGACAGACGAAAAGAGGGGGACAGACAACAGATAAAAAAGGAGGGACAGACAGACACAAAGACAGACAAAGAGAAAGAGACAAAAAAACAGAAAGAAAGCGAGACAAGAGAGATGCAGACAAGGCAAGTGGGAGCTGACAACACTAGTTTCAAGTCTCTCTCCACCGCCGCCTGTGTGAAGTTGGCCCGATTTAAAGAGGGGAGGAGAGACTGAACTCCAGACAAACAGCCGACAGCCAGGGACAGTCAGCGGGATAATTGCCGGGGGGCGGGGAGAGCCGGTTTTCCCCGGTTACCTTAGAGGGAGGGTCACGAGCAGTACACCGGCGGGTGGCGGCCGATGCCGTTAAACCGCGGGAGGGGAGGCCGCCCATCACTAACATGTCAAAAGTTGTATCTAAAAAAAAAATGGCATCGGGTTTTTTCCCCCCCGAAATAAAACACAAAAGGAAAGGTACAAAGAGAGGCAGCCGCCGGGGAGTAGAGAGCGGCCGGAACGGCCCATTCACTGCCTCACATACGGTGCGGAGACAGGCTGGTGGGGAGGGGAGGGGGGCCAATGCTCTCACCTGCCGGCGCTGTCCGTCTCCCAGGGGGGGCTCCGCGGTCTCGAGCGCGTCCGTTACACTCAAAATTCCGCCCCGCCGCGAGCCCGCCATGGCGCCCGCGCCTGCTCACTCACTCACCCACACGGGCAGGAAGTGACGCGCAGGGTGGGGGGGAGCCACGGCCCCTCCTCCTAGCCAGGGCGGGGCCCGGGCGGCGGCACGAGCCAGTCTGGCAACTCCACGGGTGAATGCGAAGCGGGCGTTGTTGGTGCACTGTGCCCGGGATGGCTGCTAAGGCAACCTGCGGTATCGCCTCCGTCCTAGCAAACTGCACCTCTTTCACCCATCTCCATCCCAGCAAACTTTCATCTCACTCCCACCCGTCCGAGCAAACTTGCACCTCACACGCTCCCCTCAATCCAACCCATCAAAGTTGCACCTCACACAATCCCTCAATCCAACCCATCAGATTTACATCTCACTCAGCCCGCTCCATCCATCCCAGCAAACTTACATCTCACACACTCTCCTCAATCCAACCCATCAAATTTGTACTCACTGATCTCACTCCCCTCAATCCCAGCAAAGTTGTACCTCACTCCCCTCAATCCCTGCAAACATGCACCTCACTCCCACCCATCCCAGCAAACTTGCACCTCACTCCCACCCATCCGAGCAAACTTGCACCTCACTCCCACCCATCCGAGCAAACTTGCACCTGACACACTACCCTCAATCCAACCCATCAAATTTGCACCTCACTTACCCCCTCCCATTCATCCCAGCAAACTTGGACCTCACTCCCTTCAATCCGAGCAAATTTGCATCTCCCACACCCTCATCCATCCATTCCAGCAAATTTGCACCTCACTCCCCTCAATCCAACCCATCGAATTTGCATCTCACTCCCGTCCCCTCCATCTCAGCAAATTGCACCTCACTGACCCCCCCCCCACCATCCCAGCAAACTGCACCTCACTCACCCCCCCATTCCCATCTATCCCAGCAATCTGCACCTCGCACATACACCCCCCTCCATCCAGCAATCACAGAATTCCTACAGTGCAGAAAGAGTCAAATTGGTCCCATCAAGACTGCATCAACAATAATCCCACCCAGGCCCTATCCCCGTAACCCACATATTTACCCTCCCTCATCTTCCTGCTGCTAAGGGGCAATTTAGCATAGCCAATCAACCTAACCCGCACATCTTTGTACTATGGGAGGAAAATGCAGTATCCAGAGAAAAGCCACACAGGACGGGGATTACTAAAAGCTATAAGTGAATTTGGGTCCCTGGCACTGTGAGACAGCAGGGCTAATCACTGTGCCAACATGCCACCCTCCAACAATCGCAGCAAACTTGCACCTCATCCATCCCCCTTGACCAAGCACCCACCTCCTCCATCCAAGCAAACTTACACTTCATCAAACCCTTGATACAAGCCAACTTGCAAAAGCAGCCAGCATAATCAAGGACCCCAACACCCTGGACATATTTTCTTCTATCTTCTCCCATAGTGAAAACGATACAAAAGTTTGAGGTCACATACCAGTTGACTCAAGAACGACTTCTTTCTGCTGCCTCAGACTTTTGCATGGACCTACCTCATATTAAATTGGTCTTGCTCTACATCCTAACTCTGACTGTAAAACTACATTCTGCATCCTCTCCTCTGTGTACACTATGAATGGTATGTTTTGACTATATATCGCAGAAAAATACATGTGACAATAAAAAATCAAAAGGAAACTTTCAGTATTGTGACCTGTTGAGTCCTGACCAAAGTTCACTGGCCTGAAGCTTAAGGGTCACTTGTTTCCCTCCACAGATCCTGTCTGACAGAACTGCTGGATTTTTCCAGTCTCCCAACTCATTGTTTTAGATTTCAACACCTATAGTCATTTGCTCTTATCCAACCCATTTATTATTCATTGCTGTGCCAATTATTGGACTTTTCTCCAAAGCTATGCTCCGTGTATTTGTGATTGCAGAGCTTGTAAGCCAGGGAAATAACCACAAGCGTAGCACTTGTACACGGGATCTCAGTTACTACAAAGCACAGTCAGCATGTAGGAGACATTGCACCTGTGTGTGGAGCCCCAGGCACTATGATTTCAAGCACAGAGACATCACTACCATGACTGTAGCATATGTATGCACAGACTCTGATATCTGAGTTTAAAAGGTATAACAAAGGCAAGCATTATAATAGAAGTAGCACATATGTGTGGAGCCTCAAACATCAATGTTCAAAATACGGGTTGCACAGATAACAACAACGTGATTTGAAGAGCTCCTTCAACAGGCTGAAAGGTTGCAAGGCCTCTTACAGTCATAGTGATAGAATCATGCTACAACTCTCTGAGACCCTTTTAGACTAGAAGCTGATATGGACAAGTGAGAGCAAGAGTGGGTAGGAATTGATGTCAGTTAGGATAAGGCAGCAGAGGTTTGGATGAGCTCAAGTCATGGATTTAGAATGTGTGCTCACAGCTCCAGTTTAGAGTTTGCACAGCTCCAGAGATTACTAATTGCGATGCCAACACAGCTGACCGAAGAGGTAAAGAAAGCGGTGAAATAGGATATTGCACAGAAACAGCATGCATGTGACAGAACTGAGGTACTCTAAATAACACAGATAATACAATAAGGTGGCATGTAGTTAGCACTGCTGCTTCACTGCTCAGGGACCCAGGTTCAATCCCCAACTTGTGTCACTGTCGTGAGGAGTTCTCCCTGTGTCTGCGTGGGTTTTCTCCAGGTGCTCCAGTTTCCTACCACAGTCTCAAAAGATGTGCTGGTTAGGTGCATTGGCCATGCTAAATTCTCCCTCAGTGTACCCCAACAGGTGCCGGAGTGTGGCGACTAGGGGATTTTCACAGTAACTTCATTCCAATGTTAAGATAAGTATACTTGTGATACTAATAAATAAACTTTAAAAACAAAACTTAGAGAGAATCCTACGAGGCCGGCTGATCTTTGCACCTGAGAGATGATACATGTATGTGACATTTCACACTGAGAATGGAATATTGTAAAATCTAATCTGTCCTACTCTTCACAACCACACACCATGTTCTATTCATGTACAGACTATATATTAAAAATTAGTTTTAATAATTAGATGCAAAGTTGCAGATCTCATTTTCTGGCATGGTTTAGTTGATATTGTCAATATGGAGCTGAGCCAAGCATCTTTTGATTTACAGTGAATTGGTTGGTGCAGCTGGGGTGGTGAATGGTGCTTTGCTTATTAGCTTCCACAGCATTCAACCTGGAAAGAAGACTTCAAGCTCCTTACAATTGTGTCAACTCAATGAAAAAGTAAGACCGCCAGGCAAGAACAGTTTGGGCCTCAGCTGCAATCCCCTGATGGTTGGGTCATCTGCCAGAATTCAGTGTCTCGGCTCACGGAAGCAGAATGGCAGATTGCAGAGATACTGGGCAATGATCAGCATCAGTGGAACTCATACACCAGAAGAGGCTAAACCCTTTGGAGTTGCGCTCAAAAGAAATTTGCCAGAAATGCCTGTGCGACATCTCACTGTGGGATGTTACTCCCAAGAACCGAACAAATCTGGGACTGTTTTGTTTATTGCTCTAATGATTGTTGGCATGTCAGAATCCTGTTGGATGACAATGCTTGTGAGATCTTAGGTAATGGAGTTCCTAAAAGGACAGTGTCTGCATTTTTCCCGAACCCAACTGTGAATCCCACTGACCTCCAATGATTTTACAGTAGATAGAAGTGAAGCTGGGGTGAGGGAAAGAAGGAAGCTGAAGACAGCGGAGTGAAAGCTAGAAGATAGATGGGTTGAATTTGTGCAATTAAGCAGGTAACAATGATTTCTTTGGAAAACTGAACTCATAAAAGAGACTGTAAAAAGTGCCACATTCTTGAAAAGAGTCAGGATAGCTGGTAGCTAACCATATGCTACACTTTCTTCGTATGAGGTGTTTCCTGTATTCAAACATAACAATGATTGTGCATCCCTAATTTAAATTTTTTTCCATATGCACTACCACTTTGCCTGACAATCGAATTCTTAATCTAACCTCTATAACTAGGCAAATAAAAATTTGTGTTCTGTCCCACATACAAAGTGTATCAGTGCAACAGGTAAAAATATCCTGATACCTTGCAAACAATATTTTAGTTTGGAACCTTTTCCAAACAAAGCCTGAGGAACTTTGGCAAAGCACACCCAGAGTTAGCCACAGATTATTTACTACATATATTTCCTACTTCCTGCAGGTAAACAGCTAGACATATCATACAAATTAGACTATTGTTTCCTTTATTCCGAGTAGCTGTATAAAATAATAACGTACTTTCATGGAACAATATCAGACCAGATGGTTTATCCAAGGAAAATAATATATGATTATGTGCAGACTATTGAACAAATCTGTTTTTTGATTTATACAATCCCCAGTCCAAGTAAACAAATTGTGATTTCACAGGTTAATATTATAGTACATCCTGAGTAATATTTAGCAAACTAATGTCGCCAGATAATATGATGGTATTTGATATAGAAAAGTTGGGGAGGCAATGGTCTAGTGGTATTATTGCTAGACTATTAATCCAGAAACTCAGCTAGTGATCTGGGGACCTGAGTTTGAATCCCACTGTGGTAGATGGTGGAATTTGAATTCAAGTTAAAAAAAATCTGGAATTAACTATTTACTGATGACCACGAAGCCATTGTCGGAAAAGCCCATTTGGTTCACTAATACCTTTTAGGGAAGGAAGTCTTTACCTGGTCTGGCCTGCATGTGACTCCAGAGTCACAGCAATGTGTTGATTCTCTGAACAAAGGCAATTGCTGATGGGCAATGCTGGCCATGATGTAGAGATGCCAGCGTTGGACTGGGGTAAACTCAGTAAAGTTTCACAACACCAATTTTAAATCCAATGCTGGCCAGCCAGCCATGCCTATATCCCACGAATGATAAAAGAATTATCAATAGCAACTACATAATAACAGCTCTGATTCATGATTTACAAATTAAACTGTAGTGGAGGGATGGGGGAGGGAATCACAATTTATAGAGGTTACAGGTTTAATTGGAAATCTTTGGACTTTGTCACCTTCAGTCAAAACTGGGAACTTTCAGGATCTGAAGCATTAAATCTAGTCTGCAAAGAATTTTCGGAAATTCAGTAACAATGTACAACTGTCCCTCTCTTAACTGATTCACCTCCCTACCCGTGCCGTGTGCCTGCCAAAACTCCTGTCAATTTTAGTCCCTCAATCGCTAGGCTCACCTTTATGATTTATTAGCCATCTGAACTTTTGAAATTTCAAACATTTCCAAACCTTGCAAAGCAGGCAGATTCAATGTGATAGTGAGGGTAAATTTTGTTTCTAATGCAATTTTAAACGTTGTCATTAACGGTTGGTATGCCTTCAGCAAAGGTTCATGTTGTGATAATGCAGGAACCTGAGGAGAAATGTATTGCATCACCCCGTCTCCCTGTGTGCAGTTGCCCAGCTGGCGCATAGCCCAACTTGTGCCATAATACAACACACAAATAGACAAAAACACTGTGGGGCATCTGATAATTGGAGTGGGCATCATAACGGCTGCACCTGGAGTGGAAAATTACCAAACTGTGTGCGCCTCTGCTTCTTGACTCAATTAACTTCACCCTCCACATATAACATCAGCAAAATTCAACTTGAAGAGAATCAAATCACAAGAAAAGTAGTCAACAACTTTGCATTTCCCTCCACTATATTCATAAATACCATAAGCTCTTCCCAGCCAGTAAACAACAAGCTCAGCCTCCCATGATGGTATAGTGGCATAGAGGCACCACAGTGGTTAGCACTGCTGCCTCACACACCAGGGATCTGGGTTCAATTCCCCACTTTGGGTGACTGTTGTTTGCAAGTTCTTCCTGTGTCTGTGTGGGTTCCCCCCGGGTGTTCTGGTTTCCTCCCACAGTCCAAAGATGTGTGATTAGGTGGATTAGCCATGCTAAATTGCCCCTTGGTGTCCCAGAATGTGTTGGTTAGGGGGATTAGCTGAGTAAATACATGGGTTTATGGGATACAGCTTGGGTAAGAATAGAGAGATCTGTCAGTCATCTCTCCTGCTTGGATATCGCCCGCCTGTCTGTCCACGCCTCCTCTCCTTCCCCACCCAACCATTGCTGGCCCCTTTGGCTGACTGCTGCCCTATCCTCCCCTCATGTCCCCTTCCTCCCAGGTATCGGTCCCCCTACCCCTCAATACCCCCCACCCCATTTGATTGCACCTGCCTCACCTCCTCAGCTCAGGCGATCGTATTACCCACCCCCGCCTCAGTTCAGCTGGTCACATCCCTCGGCCCAGTTGATCACGGACCTGGATTGCATAGTTTCCCTCCCCAACATAGCCAATCGCTGATTGCAGAGCGTGCAGCTCCCCGTTCCTGACCCTGCCTCCCCATAGGCCCGGCCTTCTTGGTACTACCTGGTGCCTAGTGGGAGGCACCAGGGTGCCAGGCTGGTACTGCGTAAGGGGCACTGTCCCCCATACCCGATCACTTGGAGGGACTTAAATGGCCCCCGGTCCTATCAGCGAGGCCATCCAAGTCTCCATTGATGGGGACCGTACATGATCCTTGCACATGAGGACTTTCACCAGCATTGCAACTAAGGCAAGTAGACTATAGCGTCCCGGGCTCACCCATAATAATTAAATCAGCATTAATGTTGATTTAAATATTGAGATCAGCCTCGCCAGAAATCCGGGCTTGGTAAGATCGCGAGAGATGAGAAACTGGGTGCAAACCCAATTTTTCACTTCACATCTTATCAGGTCATCCCACCTATTGACTGGCAAGACAAGAAGGTAAGATCACCCTCTTAGATTTTCACGACAGGTCATTGCTGATATTTGTAGCCTCCTGGAACAAGACCTTCCTGGTGTCCAATAAGGTGCCTGTCACTGGAAGGATACCTAACTAACCAATTTAGTTAGAAATCTTTCCTTTCACAGATCGCGTATGTTTGGTCACTGCCAAATCTTTCACATGGAACAGTGTTGACAGCAGAACTAATCTCGCAGTGTAAAAGTTCCATTATACATAAATTAATGTTATTTGTGACAGGAACTAGAAGGTATCATTATTGGTGGAACAATATCTCAATTTGATTCACTATCTTTATGTGAGAAGGAATAAGAAAATTAAATGAAATGAAAAATGAATAGGGAAACAATATAGAATGTAGAACCCTTTTGTTTCTAAGTTAAATCTACCGCATATTTTGTCAAAATTCTTTATTTACAAGTATCTGAGATTTACCTGTAGTGAATGCTTTTGAGAGAACATTTTTAAGAGTGCATTACAACATTAGGAGCCAAATACACGTTGAGGATAGGGAATTGGTCTTTCAAAATCCACTAACAATCACCTGAAATATCTCACCAAGAACAAAAATACAGACATAGCAAATAAAAGTCTTATCCTTATCCTTTGACTATATTCAGTTAATATGAAATTCTTACATATCTAAAGCAACCAGCAAAGAATCTGCAAGTTAATAGCAGATATGAAGGATATCTGAGATGTAAACTTGTTTATTGTATCTCTTGACAGATGTTGACTGCACTGCTGTTTATTTCTATCATCCTCCCTTACTTCAGATTTCTAACATTTTAAGGGTTTTGTTTTTGTTTCATTTACAGATTTTAGCTGGGTACTTTTTGCCCAGTCAAAACAAAAATCATATGGTCCTCAGAGGGGAAAAGTGCAGACTTTTAACAAAATCAATTTCTCACCTACTTTTGGCAGGTGTGGGTGTCAGGTGGTAAGCTAGTAGGCCCAGGTTACATATTTCTCTGTCTTCCCCAGTGTATTTATCGTCAATATTATCTGCTCCATTTCCTTTGTCACGACACAAGAAATAAAGCAAGTGACACTGACAATAAATTGCCTCTCAATGTAAGCAATAGATATAAACAGAGGTTTTCCCATTTTTCGGCATTTAAGCAATAAAAATCATTTATTTATTAGTCACATTAACACTGCAACGAAGTTCCTGTGAAATTCTATTAGTTGCCACACTCCGGCACCTGTTCAAATCAATGCACCTAACTAACATATCTTTCAGATTTTGGGAGGAAACCGGAGCACCCAGAGGAAATACACACAGACACAGGGAGAACGTGCAAACTCCACACTGACAGTGACTTGGGAATCGAACCTGGGTCCCTGGTGCTGTGAGGCAGCAGTGCTAACCACTATGTCACCACATTGTTGGTCAGCTCCTGATCAAAAAGTATCAATTAGGGCCTATTGTTCCAGATTTTTCTCTGCCTGTGCCCTCTTGGTCCCATACATTCTCCAATCTTAGCCTTCCTCTTCTCAGTCAATAAATAATAGCAGGGACTGTACACAGATGTTCCTTTCATCCCTCACCCAAATAACTATCATTTACTGTTTCCTGTTCTAATATACATCATATTTATTTGCACTGAAAGCTATTGGCCATTCCCAGGCCAAGTGACTTAATTATTTCTGATCTTTGTGATTGCTGTTCATCTTGCATTGATTTTTAGCTGCAAATTCATGTGTAAACTTGGACAGTGATTTACAGTAGGCTGTTTAGCAGAGTTTCAGAGCCTGGTCACATCCTCATTTAACATTCACACACACACGCACACACATATTTCTGAAAAAAGCTCATTAGATAGAAGTAGAAAGATTAACTAGTATTTCTCAGTTGCTTATGCTTGGTAAAATGAAACAAAATGCCCTATTGCAACAGTAGCTAAGATCGAAGAACCCAGCATATGGTATGGATTTGGGAAGAGCTTTGCAAAATTCAGTACACAGTAGACTTGGCTTCCACACAATTCTTTGCCAATCCACTAACCCCATCCAAAACCTCAGGGTCAACAACATTTTACTATCTGGTGTACAGGTCTGTCAACATTCTGAGAAGCACATATACCATTTCGTCATTAATGAGGAGAGTCAAAGGCCATTATTGGTCTAAGGTTAAATTGGGTCAAATTCTTAACTATTCTTAGAAAAACTAGGAATTGTGAAGATAAGTGGCTTCTCCTTACTGTCTTGGACCTTCAGAAGTTTAAGAAGAGGAACCATGGGGGGAGCTTGCAGACTTAATCCCTGGTCAGACAAGTGTAAATAAAGAGTGTGTGCCAGGCACCTGAATGATAGAGGAAGGGCTTTTTCCGTGGCTCTATAACTGATTTATGGCATTATCAACCTGTCTCTGTGTTCCCCATGCAATTAGGCAGGGTGGGCAGGATGATGTGTGTCTATTCTGTAAAAGAAAGTGACACCAGCGTGAGTTACAGTGGCTGACAAGTATTTGGATTTTTGTGGCTACAGTAATTATGGGGATGGGAAGGAGACCTGGAAGGCTGTTCTTTCACTTTTAATTGCAGGTCCTGTTGAGGTTTCTGAGGGGCTACAGTGAGGTGAGCTCTCTCAATGATGAGAGAAAGAGGACAGTCTCTCCAATCAAGTAAAACATGTGAGGAAATCAACAGTAGGGAAGTCACAATAAGTGCTTACTGATAGTGTTCTAAGCATTTAGAACAGCAGTCTTTCATCTGACCATGATTATAGCTTTTCATAAGTTTAAGTTTGATTGTTAGTGTCACAAGTAGGCTTACATTAATACTGCAATAATGTTAATGTGAAAATCCCCTGTGTCTGCCGTACTCTAGCACTTGTTCAGGTACACTGAGGGAGAATTTAGCATGGCTAATGCACCTAAAGAGCACATCTTTTGGACTGTGGGAGGGAGCACCCGGAGGAAACTCATGCAGACACAGGGACAGCGTGCAGACTCCACACAGACAGCGATCCAAGCTGGGAATCGAACCCAAATCCCTCATGCTGTGATGTAGCAGTGCTAATGCTCCCCAATATTCACATTCACTGAATCGGACCCAAAGTTGCTTTTAAAGGATTTAACTCCCTGAAATCACCAACCCCACTTGCACTTCTCCAAAACCCTCCCACATCTGCATTTAGTGGTCATGAGTTTCACTCGATATAATAGGAGCAAACAGGGATATATAATGGCAGAAGAATTGGAACACCTTTCATCAAGCTCTGAAAATCAATGAAGGACGGAAAGGCAGCGAGTTTAGGAAGGCAATTGCTGTGCAATTCCCAGCGACAGATGCATGGAACGGAAACCTGGCAGGTCTGTGTTCCGCCTCCAATTGCAACTCCTTGCCAGGAAATACGGCACCTTCTCATTCTACCAAGTTTCCAGAATTTCTGATCCAATCCATCGAATAATTGCAAAAGCTTACCCACATCCACATTCCCTGCACACTTATCTGGTCCATTTAGCATATCTGACTGAAAAGACATAATAATTTTCCACACCAATCATTCAGTAAATTTAGCTACAATTCTTTTGCACGCAAGAACTGTAGGAAGCATTAAACAGCACGACACTGGTGTGATGTGTGCCAGCTGTTCCTCCACACTAGGGAGATCTTTTAAAAAAAATTGCAACCTTGAATAGATAGGAAACAAGATTCTTAAAATGTGCATTCTTTTCTCTCCAAAATTACACAAATTCACACAATTACTGAGAAGCTTTGTGTAAATTAATCATCTACAGATATTTTGTCACAATGGCCTCTTACGTTATAGAGTCTACACTACAAAAGCAATGCTGCACACTCCAGTATTTAAATATTCAACTAAGACTAATAACAAGACTAATACTCCTTAAGATTTAAACACTTGAATTTCGTGATCATTATTCAGAATTAAGAGCAAATAGATGCAAACCATTTTCCACATACCTCTGTTCCTATTTTGAGTTGTAGGAAATCAATATATAAATAAAATACATCACCAAATAAATATCTCTGTTTATTCTGTTGTTCAGTTGTCTGGTCTGTCACTTGACTGATACCAGGTTACCCCCACTGCTTTCCCAGAATCCAGTGTTAATCACTGCCAATTTTGTGCTATTAGAACCCGGGATCTGGCAACAACCCCAATCTCCTTATTCTGCTCTATGGAACACATTATCTGGCAGCAATCCCAATTTGCACAAATATAGAGTAATGTAGATCATGCAGGAACTCAGGGACAAAGAACAGATCAAAGATAAATACAACTTCCTCTTGTAACTATTAAATATGTATATATGTTGCCTGATAATTGCTTTTGTTTTCTTGTCCTGTTCGTCCTCTCACAGAGAGGAAATTCTGCTTTGTCGAAGGCTTATTAATTTTGTGCCAGTGTTCAAATGCACATAATTTGAGATGAGAAGGAAGAAATGTGTGCAAAGATAATTTATAAATCCACCTATTGGGGTGAATTAGGTCAGCCTTTGCACCTGAAGTTTTCTTTTAAATTTTAAAATTGGTTTTGATTGCATCATTTTATGAATTTAATTGGCTGCAACCATCACAGATCAAGTTCCTGATTCTCATTTGCGTCTCCCCTCAAGTGACTGAAAACATGCAAAATCTGATTGCAGGCAATGCTGTTTCCATAGCACCGAGATTATGCATATGGTCTATTCCAGTCAAACCCTGTGGCATGTTGATTCCTGGGGAGAAGCATCACTGGTGGAATAAATTACATATGTACACAAAGAAAGAACCAAACAAGTACAGTCAATAGCTAAAAAAAGAGACAAGAATTGTACAGCCTGGAAGCTAAAAAAAGAAAATAGCATGAGAACGTTGGAAAAAGGAAAGATGTGCCATCTGTCCTTAAATCTTTCTTTGTTCCCACATTTTATGCTTTGAAATACTTTATATGGTTGAGGTACCTTGCATTCCAGTCACATTATGAATGAAGAACGGTGGCTGTGAGCAAGAATTTTGTTGGCTCTGGATGTTTCTGGTACTTTTTTTATTCATTAGTGTCACAAGTAGGCTTACAGTAACACTGCAATGTAATAATCACTGTGCAACTCCCTAGTCGCCACACTCCAACCCCTGTTCAGGTACATGATGTGGAGTTGCTGGTGTTGGACAGTGGTAGGCATAATAAGTAGTCTCACAACACTAGGTTAAAGTCCAACAGGTTTATTTGGTAGCAAATAAACTCATTGGACTTTAATCTGGTATTGTGAGGTTACTTACTGTTCAGGTACATTGAGGGAGGATTTAATATGCTCAGTGCATCTTCCAGACTGTGGCAGGAAACCGGAGCATCCGGAAGAAACTTATTCCACCACAGGGAGAAGGTGCAGACTCTGCACAGACAGTGACCACAACCAGCAATCAAACCTGGGCCCCTGGCACTGTGAGATAGCACTGCCAACCATTGTGCTATCTGATAGGAGATGGTAGTGACTTCTTCAGCATTTTAGTGTTGTTACAGCTGTTTATTCAGCGTCCTTTGCTGGTAAGCCAGATGATAATCTTTTTTTATTGTTTTGTAATATTTATCATTTAAACTAATCTTACACCTTTTTTTTGTTTTTAACTGTCATTTATTTATTATGTTCCTTGGATCATTGATTGAATTTTATTTTCACTATAAAAGCCAAACAGTTTTCTTGTAAGAAAGAAATAACTTGGAGTCATCTAGAACTTTGTATGTCCATAGGACAATTATTTTACAGTCCTCAAGGTACTTTTTAAGCCTTGTCTAGGCAAATGTAGCAGCCAATTTGCTTTGGAAAATGTGTGAGATGACCAATTAAGCTCTTTACTACAACTGGTAGAGTGATGAATATTGGTCAGGACAGTAGGATAACTTCCTGCTTCATTTATATTGTGCCATGGCTCATTTACATTGGCTGTGAAGTAAATTTGATGCCTCATTCAAAAGATTACACTTCCAACACAATGGCAATCCTCAACACCTCACTGATGCGTTCAGGCTAAACTGTGCTCTCCCATAACATTCTCAGGGTTGCCGAACTGAGACATTTAGTGACATGTTCAGTGCTTCAAATGTTTCTCAATCTTCACCACCTTCTTTTACAATTTTTTTCCCTGAAGAGGTTAATGTTGAGCCAAAAACAAGGCCTTCACTCGAAATTAAATAGCACCAACTTGCTCGCAGTGGTGCTAATTACATCGGGAGAATTTGCACTAATATTCATGGAGCGAAGGCAATCTGTTTTAGAGTGAGAGTGAATGAGCAAATGTGGGGGTATTCTGGTGAAAGGGTGAAAACAGATGTTTGATGGTAACTGTGCTAATAAGGTAAGTCTGTTTGAAAGTTTGACTTTAGCATGCAATGTTGGTCCCAGATGCAGATTACCATAATTTGAATTTACCTCACAGTGCTAAAACAGAGACTCCTACAGTCTTAGCATGCAAGTGTTGATTAGAAAAAGTATTCTCAAGGCAGTACATGTGGGTTCCACACATTCACTCTCATTGAAGGTGTGCAGTGGTCTGGTTGACACAGTTCAAGGGCTGAATTTTACATAGAGAGATATTCCTTGCCCTCACTGTCCCCTCGGCTGCTGCTTCGCCAAATTTAAATCCATCTGCCGCAGTGATAATATGACTGTGGTGGCTTTAATTACTTGAGAGTGGGGCTTCCAACCTTCAGGGACAACAATCCTGCCCTGGACAGCTGATTAGCCAGTAGCTCTGAAGTTCCAGCAGTGCAGGAAGACATTAATGGCCACTGATGGGACTACCATCAGTACCCTGGCAGGAAGAACAGATACTCAATTTTAAGTTGAGTGCAGGTGGTATAGTGGTTAGCATTGCTACCTCACAGTGCCAGGTTTGATTTCTGGCTTGGGTCACTGTCTGTGTAGAGTCTACACGTTCTCCCCGTGTCAGTGTGAGTTTCTGAAAGATTTGATGGTTAGATGTGTAGGCCATGACAAATTCTCCCTCAGTATAGCCAAACAGATGCCAGAGTGCAACGACGAGGGGACTTTCACAGTAATTTCACTGCAATATTAGTGTAAGCCTACTTGTGACTAATGAATAAATAAAATAAATCTGAGCATTCTGGTTGGGCGGATCAGAGAAATCCCAGCAAAGGCGAAGGCAGTTGGGCTCATGTTTTAGAGACCTGGGTGGAGGCACAAAGGGGTGTCTCCAAGGCAATCATGAGAGGTTCCTTACTCATCCCACCCTCTTCTCCAAAGCCACCTCTGTTGCAAATATTGGGCAGGATTTTCCAGCTATTCCCACTGGTGGGGGTGATTTATGCTAAACCCCCATGGCAGGTGACGGAGGGTGTGAACAGCAGGAAAATCCTGTTGACAGCAGTGGGATTCAAAGATCCAATGGCGGGTGGTCTCCACAAAACGGTCATGGGGTGAATAGAAAATCCCTCCTGTTACAGCGGCAGAGACAGGATGAGATGCTGAGTGACTGCTAATTGGCCCCTTAAGGACCTCAATAGACCTCAGGATGGGCATGCTCCCATACCTGACCACTATAAAGTGGGAGATAGCTCTGGGGTGAGCAGGAAGGTGGTGAATTGGCTACCTGTCTTATTTTATGTACCCACAGATGGCTGCAAATTTTACCTCAAAATTTCCGGATGGCTTATGGACTGATTGAAAGGGTACACAGTTTCTTGGATAATACAATGGAGGTCTTGATTGTGGAGGTTGTAAAGTGGACTCTGATTCGTAGAAACATTGCCATGGAGATTGCACCAGTTTATAGTGGCAGACAGTTAGCTGCCAAGCATTGTTGAAAATTTAAACCAGGCAACTTGACTCTGATTAGTCAAGGCAGTCCCATGAGGAATGAACCAGTGAATGGTTATTGCTTACTTTGTTTTGCTGGAACAGGTACAATGTGTGTACCTGTTATTTCTGTCTGCGAAGAACAGAACCCAGTGTTCTGTGAGCTGAACTGACGTTCAAAATTGTCAGTGTAACTTGTAGCACACTGAGGATTATTTAGCAAATGCTGACCGCTTGCAGAATCACATCTAATGTTGGGCATAGTGGGCAGATTTTGAGCCCACTCTCTCTGTGTGCTGAATTGGCAACAGGAACTCAAGATATGGTGAAACCCGGAAATCATGAATCTTGCCGGCGAGATCACACCATGCCAACCTGGCAGTGCCAACCTGTGCCTGGGGGCAGTGCCAGGGCAGACCCTAATGGGAACCTCATGTAGGAGGGATTTCATTTATTTGTGTAGGTGTGGGTGGGAGTGCAGGGTCGGGTTGGGGGGGGGAACAGTGGGAGTGAGCAAGGGAGCTGGGGATGCCGGCAATGGATGTGTGGGAATGGCGTTAGGGGATGGGATCCTATTCTGGCAATGTTTGGGGGTGGGCTACCAGCATTGAATATTCATGGCGGGCTGTTTGACAGGGATGGAATGCCAGCTCTAATCATGAGGGGTGGGGCTGCAGGGAATGCCAATTCTAAGAGACTAAGGTAGAAGAGAATGAACAATGGGTTGCAACAGCATTTTACAAGTTGGGTTTTAAATCAATACAAGCCCATTAACACCTTTTAGAAAAGTAATCAATTGTATGCTTCTTCTGTAATGGAGGGAAATGTTCTGTACCTACACTGATTATTGTTTTGGGGTATTACCTAGGAGGCTTCTATCGAAAGTTATTTCATTTGATTTTTCTGCATCACAGCAGTGACAGATACATTATATTACAATTAGATTATGGTCATAATGTGCTCTAATATACAGTTTAATTTATTTCAAAATACAAATAAAGTCAACCTGGTCCCAGATGACCCTTTGAGGTCACTGGTGATGCTTTAACCTGAGGAGCGCCACACCTCAGTCGAGGGGTAAGGTTCAGAAGGCCGGCTTTCACGAATAATCTCATCTGGTATAGAAATTGAACCGGTGTTGTTAGCATTGCTCTATGTAACAAACCAGCCCTCCAGCCAACTGAGCTAATCAACGCCTCCCTCTCCCTGCCATCCTGTATTTCAAAATATGTCTGATTTTAAGTAATATGCAATAAGTAAATCAGCGTACAGAAATATAAATAGCTTTGTTCTAGGTTTTCAGTGACAATTCTTTTGAATTTAATTTTCGATAAGTGAAATGAGCTCTAGATAGGAGCTGTGATGTTTGTTGCGGGTTGCTAATATTTCCCAATCTTGTAGTTTCTCTGGTAATCAATTTTTACAGGGAAAAATCTCTCTAAATTCTCCTGCCCTTCTACCATAGTTACAACGAAAAACATTGTAATCCCAGGAAAACAGCATAAACAAGCTATAAGCTGGATAAAGTGTGCAGGACGACTTTCATGCAAATCTATCTCCTTCCCAATCAAAAAAGTTGTGGCAGGTGACAACTAAGAACAGGTAATTTACTTTCTGAAATCCTTGTAAATCATCGCTAGATGCTTAACCCAAATCAATCAATTCACAACATTATTGTGATTACTCCTGAATTGTGCATTAGCACAGACTAAATCTGAAAACAGCTCTCAGTGCATTAATCAGGCACACAGATGGCCTGGCTTTATAAGATGATTAACAATAATCACTGCAATATTGAAGGAACCAATCCTTTGTTGTTTTCTACCTTCATTCATGGAAGCACCCTCTTCACTTCCCGACAAAAGCAGTTGACTGGCAGCCCCATTGCCTTTATTTATTGCTTTTGCTTTTAGTTTCTACTGTGGCTGTCGATGTAAGCTAAATTTTCAGATGAATCAAAGATGACAGTCATATTACTCATCTCCCTTAAGCATTAGGCTAGTTCCAATCATTTTACTCGACTTGGTTTTGCTGAATCTGGCATTAAGGTGCCAAAACAAGTCATTGGTTAGCATATTGATAAAATCTATGATTGACCTAACATTTGTAGGGCGTCTTGTCGGGGCAGCATGGTGGCACAGTGGTTGGCACTGTTGCCTCACAGCGCTGGGTTCAATTCTTGGGTGACTGTGTAGAGTTTGCATGCTCTCCCTGTGTCTGTGAGGGGGGAGGGGGTGGTGGTGGTGGGGGGGGGGGCAGTGAACATAGAACATAAAACATAGAACACTACAGCATAAACAGGCCCTTCGGCCCACAAGTTGTGCCGAACACATCAAAAACCTACCCAGCCATAGACCTATCTATAACCCCCAATCCCATTGGATCCCATATACTCATCCAGAAGTCTTTTAAAAGACCCCAGCGAGTTCGCCTCGACCACCACCGACGGCAGCCGATTCCATTCACTCACCACCCTCTGAGTGAAAAACTTTCCCCTAGCATCCCCTCTGTACTTGCTTCCCTGCACCTTAAATCTGTGCCCTCTCGTCGCGACCATTTCAGCCCTGGGAAATAGTCTCTGAGAGTCCACCCTATCTATTCCTCTCAACATCTTGTAAACCTCTATCAGGTCGCCTCTCAACCTTCGTCTCTCCAGGTAGAACAGTCCCAGCTCCCTCAACCTGTCTTCATAAGGCATGCCTCCCAATCCAGGCAACATCCTTGTAAATCTCCTCTGCACCCTTTCAATCGCTTCCATGTCCTTCCTATAGTGAGGCGACCAGAACTGCGCACAGTACTCCAAGTGTGGTCTGACAAGGGTCCTATAAAGCTGCAGCATTACTTCCTGACTCCTGAACTCAATCCCTCGATGAATGAAGGCCAGTACACCGTAAGCTTTCTTAACCACATCCTCCACCTGGGAGGCCGATTTGAGAGTCTTATGGACCCGGACCCCAAGATCCCTCTGCTCTTCCACACAGCTAAGACTCCTACCTTTGATAGTGTACTCATTCATCCCATTGGATCTGCCAAAATGGACCACAACACATTTATCCGCGTTGAAGTCCATCTGCCACTTCTCCGCCCAGTCTTGCATCCTGTCGATGTCATGCTGCAACTTCTGACATCCCTCCAGACCATCCACAACACCACCGACCTTCGTGTCATCGGCGAACTTACTCACCCATCCCTCCACTTCCTCATCCAGGTCATTTATGAAAATAAATGACCAGTGAGAGAGGGATGGTTGATAGTTTCCTCCAGATGCTGTGGTTTCCTCCCACACTCCAAAGGTGTGCAGTTAGGTTGATTGGCTATGCTAACGTGGCCCTCTTAGTATCAGGGGAATTAGCAGAGTAAATACATGGAGTTACAGTAAACGGGCTTGTGTAGGATTGTTGTCGGTGCAGGCTTGATGCACTGTAGGGATTCTATAATGACAAATTGTCAGTGTCTGTCATCAAGCTCCCCCCTCAGAATCTAACCACAACTTCAGCACGAGTACAGATTTATGCATTGTTGTCTATCATTCAATGCTTTGCCACACTCCCTGAGCCAGTAATCAGTGAAATTAATTGACCATTAACCCCATAAAAAATTAAGCATTGTTCACTGAGGTGTAATGGTATTTTTAACAGTGACTGGAGTAATAACTACTGTTAAAAATCAATCTGGCCCTGAAAAGTAATGTTGCATTTATGAACATTGTTAAAAATCCACATTGTGATTAATTACAGATGTTTGAAACGATTAATTTTGTTTCCTATTTGGTTATGATATTAACCCCATACAAACGTTCCAATCTCTACTTCATTCACTATAATTTTTTTAAAAAAGTGATTTGATTATTGTAATGACTTCAATCAGACCATCAAGGTTGGCCCATTGGATTTGAACTCCCTGATTAAGGGTCAGCCTTCTGTGTCCACTGGGCACCGCAGAGACCAGGGTGCATTATTGATCCTTTTAATCACATTTTAATTTGATGTTTTAAATTTCCTTTCCGTTTTGTTTTTTGTTTTGGATGGTTTCCCCACATTTTAGGGAGCTGCTGCCCCTTTTGAGTTATCCTTAAGTCAGTTTGATTTTGCTTATCTGGTTTAACAGGCAAAGAGTTTCCTGATTAAGGATCCAATTGATGAGCTAATCAGGGAATCTTTGCTTTGTACTTAATTGGGAGTGTCAGTTCCTCTAACACTCCCGAAGGTAGACTTGCTGACTGATTGCACTCTGTGTACTGCTGTTAGAATTGTAAATAAAGGGATTTTGGTGAAGAGACTTCTGCCTCCACAGATTTATTACAACAATTAGTGCTTTACATTTCCTGGTTGGCTGCCTGTGACAATTCTTTAATGTGATTGGCTGCTTGAAAAACATCACTGCAATTCCACACAGGGAATCCACAATAAACTACATTACAAGCAGTTGTAGATTGAAAGTCTCACCACAAAGCTCATTTCATCTTTCATTGGGGCTCCTTTTGAGGTCAGCAGTGAATACTTCTGTTTCGCTGATGACCACAAAGTCTGGGGCCTTTGTTTCAGTCAGGTGCCCTCAGAAATCTGTAGTTGCCAGCTGCCAATTTGATATTCCTGGGGAGCAATACACCTGGAGATTAATCATCTTCAATGCGAATGCTACACTCAAAAATACATACAAATACAAATTCGTTCTCAATTCATTTGCAGATGACCTGAGTGCCAGGCCACTTGATGCCAACAAGACATTATTAATAGTTCATAATTTACAATGAACAATTAAGCATTGTTCACTGAGGTATAACTGGATTTTTAACAGCGGCTGGAATAATAACTATGGTTAAAAATCGATCTGGCCCTGAAAAATAATTTTGTATTTATGGAGTATGGATAATATTGGAACAGTTTAGATAAGAGGGTCATTAGGTTGGTTCCACTGGCCGGCACAACATTGAGGGCCAAAGGGCCTATACTACACTGTAATGTTCTATGATATTGTTAAATATCTGCATTATGATTAATTCCAGATGTTTTAAACAATTAATTAGGATGCAGAGTACTGTACAGACTATGATGACTGGTTTATTGTGATAAAGGCTGGGATTGGAATTTTGTGAAACACCTCCCCATTACTCATCACCCGATGAGAAATTTACATGCACACTTTGACGACCTTAGAGAAATGGATAGTGGAGACACCAGAGCAGGGAACTCCCCAAGAAAACCTGCAAATAGAATAAATTTAATAAAATCAAACTGGAACAGTTCAATAAAAATTGTGTGTGTGCTAAAAAGCTGCAACATACTGGAAAGGTTGAAACGACATTTTTAAATTGATGAAGCTTCCCACTGCCAGCCATATGTTATTCTTGCTATAATCGTTTACCTAAAGGTCATCTGAATGACTAAATAATTATCATACCTGATTTTTTTCTAGTTATATGTTCTTAAAATATTAACTGCAAGGAATGAATGTGGGCCGCATTTTAATTTAAATCGAATGATATAATCTGTACACATAGTCAGGGCTAATTTGGCAGCTTTTACTACTGTTCCGAAATCTGAAGAGTAAAATATTATTCTAATTCACAGTTCTCTTTAATTAATTGATTTATTTATGTTCGTGTTTACGAATACTAATAATAGAAAAAAAAATCTAGGCTTTGAAGAGCATCCTGTGATGGAAAAATCTGCTTTCCTCTGTTCTGGAAGTATCTGTTCACAAGTTCTTCTGATCGTTGTATCATCAGAAGGGACTATGGGGATAGCGAACATGGGCGTGGGAACAGGAGAACTCACTTTGATCCTTCATGGGCCAAATGACTTCATCTTATCTATGCCTTATCTCCTTGGATTCCTCTTTCAACACTCTAAGAACTGTGGATCTTTTCTTTTGCATACTGTTCCAAAATCACAGAATGTGGAATTACAAAGTCACAATGGGGTTCTTTATAAGATGTAGTCAAGCAGAGAACATTTCGTCCTCTCCGAAGATCATTGAATTAGATTAGGAAGTTGCACAAAACAGCTTTTGACAATTCTCTGTATGGTGAATATATCTGCGGAGCAAATTACATCCTCATGGCCCATGTTTATAACATTTCTGAAATGGGAAACAAAGTAATCTTCCTGTCCTGATAGTAGTGCACAAATGTAACAACACTATGAATGCTAGATGTTAAGGTTTAGAAATAGAACATTACAGCGCAGTACAGGCCCTTCGGCCCTTGATGTTGCGCCGACCAATCTAATGACCCTCTAACCTAAATTATTCCAAAATTAGCCATATGCCTATCCAATTATCATTTGAATGCCCTTAAAGTTGGTGAGTCCACAACTGCTGCAGGCTAGGCATTCCATGCCCTTACTATCCTCTGAGTAAAGAACCTATCTCAGACATCTATTTATCATCCCTCAATTTAAAGCTATGTCCCCTCATGTTAGCCATCACCATTCAAGGAAAAAGGCTCTCACTCTCCACCCTATCTAATCCTCTGATCATCTTGTATGCCTCAATTAGGTAACCTCTTAACCTTTTCCTCTCTAATGAAAACGACCTCAAGTCCCTCAGCCTTTCCTTGTAAGACCTTCCCACCATAAAATATAGAACATAGAACATAGAACACTACACTACAAACAGGCCCTTTGGCCCACAAGTTGTGCTGATCATATCCATACCTACCAGGCCTATCTATAACCCTCAATCCCATTAAATCCCTTGTACTCATCCAGAAGTCTCTTAAAAGACCTCAGCGAGTTCGCTTCTACCACCAGTAAGGACATAGAATGCCCTGCCTGCAGCAGTTATGGACTCGCTAACTTTAAGGGCGTTCAAATGGTCAGTGGATAGGCATATGGATAACATTGGAATAGTTTAGGTTAGAGGGTCATTAGATTCGTTCCACTGGTTGGTGCAACATCGAGGATTTAAGGGCCTGTACTGCACTGTAATGTTCTATGTTCTACCATCGATAACAGCCGATTCAACTCACTCACCACCCTCTGAGTGAAAAACCTACCCCTGCCATCTCCTCTGTACCTGCTCCCCAGCACCTTAAACCTGTGTTCTCTCATAGTGACCATTTCAGCCCTCCGAGAATTCACCCTATCCATACTTCTCAACATTTTATAAACCTCTATCAGATCACCTCTCAATCTTCGTCTCTACAGAGAGAAGAGACCTAGCTCCCTCAACCTATCTTCGTAAGACATGCCTCCCAATCCAGGCAACATCCTTGTAAATCTCCTCTGCACCCTCTCAATAGCTTCCACATCCTTCTCGTAGTGAGGCGACCAAAACTGCGCACAGTACTCCAAGTGGGGTCTGACAAGAGCCTTATAAAGTTGCAGCATTATCTCCTGACTCTTAAACTCAATCCCTTGATTAATGAAGGCTAGCATACCATATGCCTTCTTAACCACATCCTCCACCTGCGAGGCCGATTTAAGAGTCCTATGGACCCCGGACTCCAAGGTTCCAAGGTCCTTCTGCTCCTCAACACTGCTAAGAGTACCATACCAGGCAATGTCCTGGTAAACCTCCTCTGCACCCTTTCCAGTACTTCCACATCTTTCTTATAACGCGGCAATCAGAAGTGTACACAACACTCCAAGCGTGGCCGCACCACAGTTTTGTACAGCTGCAACATGTTGATGGACCAAATTTTCTCAGGCCTTTGGAGACAAATGTGGAGGTGGAACAAGTTCCGACAAAGAGTCATCCAGACTCAATTAACTCTGTTCTCTCTCCACAGGTACTGTCAGACTTTCTGAGATTTTAGACCATAAGACCACACAAAATAAGAGCAGAATTAGGCAATTTGGCCCACTGAGTCAGCTCCGCCATTCAATCATGGCTGATATGATTCTCATCCCCATTCTTCTGGTTTCTCCCATAAACCTTGATCCCCTTATTAAGCAAGAACCTATCTAACTCTGTCTTAAACACACTCAATGACCTGGCCTCCACAGCTCTCTGTGGGAGTGAGTTCCACAGATTTATCATCCTCTGATTGAAAAAGTCCTCCTCTGCTCAATTTGAAAGGTACATCTCTTCACTCTGACGTTGTGCCCTCAGGTTCTAGTCTCTCCCACTAATGGAAACATCCTCTCCAAGTCCACTCTATCTAAGCCTCTCAGTGTTCTGTAACTTTTCCAGTATTTTCTCTATTTGTTATCTGGAAAATAGGTGTTGGGTCAGCTTGCCAATGAGTTCAGACCCCCAGCAGGCTGCATCTTTTGGTGGGAAGTGTACGTCATTGGCAAGGCAGTATTTGTTGCCTATACCTAATGGCCCTTGAACTATATGACTTGCTAGGCATTTTAGAGGACAGTTAAGAGTTAACCACATTACTATGAACGTGGAATCACATGTAGAACAGACAAGGTAGGGCAGCAGATTTCCTTTCCAAAAGTGTACCAGATGGGTTTTTACAACAATCAATGATAGTTATCCTGGTCAGTGAGATTCACTTTAATTGAATTTAAGCTCTATTAGCTGCCATGGTAAGATTAGAACCCATATATTCAGAACATTAGCCAGGGCCTCTGGGTTACTAAGCCAATGACATTACCACTATCCCTGTTAGGATGATGGCAGGAATCAGCCTTCCTGTGATGGGATGCAGATTAAGGTTGCTGAATAATTAATCATCATCAACTCTCACACCACACTCCAAATTTACCAGCATCATGTGGGTCTTCTTCTATGTCAGCACCATGGCAACAAAGAGGAAGTAACTTCTCAGTGGGAGGATCAAGGATGTATAAGAACAGTGAGGCACGGTTTCACAGTGGTTAGCGCTACTGTCTCACAGTGCCAGAGACCTGGATTCAATTCCGGCCTGAGGTGACTGACTGTGTGAAGTCTGCATGTTCTCCCCGTGTCTGCAGGGGTTTCCTCTGGGTGCTCCAGTTTCCTCCCACAGTCCAAACGGTATGTGGGTTAAGTTGATTTGTCATAAATTGCCCCTTATTGTCAGGGAGATTTGTATAGTAAATACTTGGCATTCCGGGATAGGGCCTGGGTGGGATTATTGTCAGTGCAGACTGATAGGCTGAATGGCCTCATTCTGCACAATATGGATTCTATAATTCTATGAAGTAGTTTTAATAGTTACTGGCAGAAAATGGCAAGGCTGCTGTCTATCTGTGTCATAGCCTTGCCATTGACTGAGGATATCCCTAATCCCTATGGACCTAGTGAGATTTTACTCATTCCCTGTTACTAATGGTGCTCACAGTGCTTCCCACCACTCCCTCTGTTTGGCCCTTAGCAGTGCTCCCAACGATCGTGGAGTGAAGATTCAAACCTCCTTTGCTCCAGTCTCCAAAACCCCTAACTGGCTGCCTCCCATAAAATTCAGCGGGAATGTCTCCGCTCAAATGGGTTCATGACCCAGAAATGACTCCTGATGTCAGGTCTCTGATGCCCAGGGCAAAGTTCAGTCCAACAATGAAGATCATGTGACTTCCAATCTTTGATGACTTGCAATGAATGTGAATTGAAAATGTAACTTCACTCTCATATTTACAAATGGGAACATTTTCCATTATCATCCCTGAAATTAATCAATCATGTAGCTTTGTGCGAAGATGCTAAAGTTTAAAATGTAATCAAAAAAGTTACATGATCATTTTATTTCCTTTCTACAGCATGTGGAAAAATAAATAATACAACATGATTTGATTTGTGGCACTTAACACTGCTTTCCCTACCCAGTCACTCTAAGGTTGTAACATCCCATCACTTGCATTCCCATGGCTGCAATAGTGAATCATAGGTCCAAATTCTGAAAGTTGCCTGGAGTACTATTTCTCTTCTCGTGCCTGCCAGACCTCATTGTAGAAACTACCTGGGCTGTCACTCCTTTCCCTCAGGCCAACATAAGATATCCTTTATCTGTCATCCACCTACTTCAATTACAAAAGGGGAAATGCACACCAATAATAACAGGGAGGAGGAATTGTTATTTTGAAACACTTAAACAAAGCGCCTCCTTTATAGCTCAGTGAGTAAATTGTATAGTATGGTGTGGCATTTAGCCAAATAGTCCAAGAAAGCACTTAGTCAAATAGACCAGGTTTAATGCTTGATCTGTATTGATTACAAATATTCACACATGCACACTTCCCAGCAGGTCACCACTAGATCACATCGGATGGCAGGAACTCTGGCTGAGTTTTTCGTTTTGTCAATCTGAGATCACTGACAGTTTAATGCTCAAAACTAATGACTCTTCAGCGTGGGTGACCAATCGTTCCGGGGAAGTTGTGAGAGTCTGTTGTCAGGGATTTTGTAACTGGGCATTTGAAAGGCAGTGGTATAATCAGACAAAATCAGCATAGATTTACAAAAGGGAAATCACGCTTGACAAAACTTTTGGAATTTTTCAAGCGTGTAACTAGTAGATTAACCAAGGAGAGCCAGTGGGATGTGGTTTACTTAACTTTCAGAAGGCTTTCAACAAGGTCTCACACAACAGACTATTGTGTAAAGTTAAAGCACATGGAATTGCAGGTAATGTCTTGAGATGGATAAAAAGCTGGTTAGCAGGTTGGTATAAATGATTCTTTTTCTGATTGGCAGTTAGTGACTTGTGGGGTTCCGCAGGGGTCTGTGCTAGGACCCCAACTGTTCACATTATATATTAATGATTTAGAAGAGGGAACTGAATGTATTATCTCCAAATTTGCAGATGATACAAAGTTGGGTGGAAGGGTGAGCTGTAAGGAGGATACAGAGATGCTTCAGCATGATTTGGATAAGTTGGGTTTGTGGCAGATGCGATATAATGTGAATAAATGTGGGATTATCTGCTTTGGTAGTAATAATAGGAAGACAGTTTAAATTGACAGAGGTGGATATTCAATGAAACCTTGGATTCCTTGTGCATCAGTTGCTGAAAGCGCACAGGTACAGCAAGCAGTAAAGAAGGAAAATGATATGTTGGCCTTCATAGCAAGAGGATTTGAGTATAAAAACGACGATACGTTGCTGCAATTGTATAGTGCATTGGTGAAGCCACATCTGGAGTATCATATGCAGTTTTGGCTTCTTATCTGAGGAAGGATGTCCTTGCTATTGAGGGAGTAGAGCAAAGGCTTATCAGACTGATTCCTGGAATGGCAAGTCTGCCATATGAGAAAAGGCTAAGTTGATTAGGATTATATTCACTGGTGTTTAAAACAGATCTCACAGAAACTTATAAAATTCTATCATGATGAGACAGAGTAGATTCAAATAGAATGTTACTAACCAAAATCCAGAATTAGGGGTCAGAGTTTGAGGATAAGAAGTAAACTTTTTAGAACTGAGGAGAAATTTCTTCACCAAGAGGGTGGCGAATGTACCACAGAATGTAGCTGAGACCAAAAAGGTTGTTTGATTTCAAGAAGAAATTAGATATAGCTCTTGGGGCTAAAGGGATCAAGGGATATGGAGAGAAGGGGGATCGGGATATTGAATTCAATGAACAGCCATGATAAAAATGAATGGCAGAGCAGGCTCAAAGGGCCAAATGGCCTACTCCTGCTTCTAGTTTCCATGTATTGTATTTTGCACAATTGTCTTAAAGTTTCACCTTTTGTGCCACATCGTTCTGTTTAATTGTTTCAAAGCAGCGATTCCTCCTCCCTTTGTCTCTCCAGGGCACCATTTGTCTTGTATTTTACGGGTAGTAACTGGGAGATTGCTGGGGAGCCGCCTCTTTGCCGCTACTCTTGTATGCTTGGTTTTGTGTACATACTGCCACCAGCCCTCTTGGCGTGGAGTGAAAATAGGAGGAGAGATTGAGTTGGTGGCAGAGAGCTGCCTGAGAGAGGACCAGAGCAACAAGCACAGGTGAGAGAGGCACACAGTGAGAATATTACAGCAATAGATAAGAGCAGACAGGACAGGGGACAGCAGCTTCAGCTCCTTTGCCAACGCAATGGAAAAGTGACTCAGTGATGGTATATTTTGGGTGATGACATGTCATTAATCAGTTTGACTCATCTGTCAATTTTTATTTCCCCTGCTATAACATTGTGACATTGCAATATTGAATGGGAAATGTTTACACAGAACTTTAAATACCAAAAGTTGATAGCTAAGCTTATCAAAAACACATACATGAAGATTTGTGTCCATGATCCAGTTGTGTCCATGATCCAACCAGAAGCTTGCTGTTAGCCACTGGCAGGGTCTTTTGGTCCCAATAATGTGAATGGTATTTTGTGTGGCTCACCAGTCCTGCCGCTGTGGTATCCGCCACGCAGGGGCATCACCTTTAGCGTGATTGGAAGATCCTGCTGGCAGAAAGGGCTGGAAAATCCCCATTTTTCAAATTTGTGCAATTTAGATCTTTAGCAAAAGCAAAATGCCTAGCAAATTTTATCCCAGAAGTTCTTAAATTATTTTCTCTCAATATATCAGCATCACTGTCAGAATTCAGAAGAATTTTCTAACCATGATCAAGAGGAGGGTGTTTTTTGATTCCTTAAAAAAGGACTGTGACTGTTTACTTCTGATGTAGAGATGCTGGCGTTGGACTGGGGTAAACTCAGCAAAATTTGAAACAAATACTTCTATCTTTTTGTTGCTATAATTCAATATTTGTTTATTCAAAATATAATGAATTCAATTGGAAATGGTTTTGGCAGAACAAATAAGAAGGAACTGTTTATAGTTGTAGAGGGATTGATGACAAGGGGTCACAGATTTAAGGTGATTGGTAAAAGAACTGTAGAATCATAAAATGGTTACGGCACAGATGGAAGCCATTCAACTCATTGAATCCATGCTGGCTATCTGCAAAGGCTGCTCAGCTAATCCACTATTCCATCCTTTCCCCACAATCTAGAATTTATATTTTCATTCAGATGCTCAACCAATTCCCTTTTGAATGCTCCAGTTGGATCTGCCTTCACTGGCCTCTCAGGCAACGTATTCCAGATCCTAAGCACTCATGGTGTAAAAAAGATATTCCTCATGTCACCTTTGATTCTTTTGCCAATCGCTTTAAATCTCTGGCTTCCAACTCAAGACTCTTCCCCCAATGGGCACAGTTTCTATCTATCTCTCCAGACTCCCTTGGTTTTGAAATCTATGAAATCTCTCACTTTCTTTCCTATAACAAGAACCCCACTTTCTCCAATCTATCCACCAAACTGGGTCCTTCATCCTTGGGACTATTCTTGTAAATCTATCCTGCACCCTCGCTAAAACCTACACAACCTTCTAATAGTGCAGTTTCCAGAATTAGACACAATGGCAGAACTTTATCAGCATGCCCGCCCGAGGCTCATAAGATTGCATCCGAGGCTAACAAAGAATGCTCTTCTGTGAGCCTCACCATTCTCTGATTTTGGGGTGGGTGTGCCACTAAAATCAGGGCCAATGGACAGTACCTAGAGTGTGAGAGGTGTCACTGTCAGGCTTGCACACCACTAGGAGCAGTGTTCATTGGCAGTATAACATTCAGGTCTGCAGAATGGATTGGCCAATTCACCCCAGAAAGAGATGAGCCTGGGCAGGATTGGGGTCATTGGCAGGGTGGGCAGAGATGGTGGGGATGAAGGTAGTTTGCAAAAGGGTGGATCTCAGCAGGTCCATTCCTCTCTGATGCTGGGTCCCTTGAATATGCACAGAGTGCCTCTGAGTGAGGTAATCCACATCCCACCACCATCAATCCCAACAGGGGTTTCTTCATGGTTGAAGAGCCCATGCCTCCGATTGGTTGAATACCAGCAATGGCAAGATGAGGCCCTTAATTGACCTGCAGAGGGAAGACTACCTTCCATTCTTCTTGATTGGATATGTTTGTGTGTGTGTGTGTGTGTGTGTGTGTGTGTGTGTGTGGGCAGGGAGAGGAAGAGGGCCAGTGGGGGATGTAAGTCTTCTAGTCCCTGCTCTGCACCCTCCCACTTAATGAAATGGCACCCCCACCTTCAAACTCACTCCAATTAAACTCCATCCAATATTTGAGATGAGGCTAAACCAATATTTCATTTGGGTTATCATAAGTTCCCTTCTTTTTTATTCTATATTTCTAATTGTAAAGCCCAAGTTTTGCCTTTTTAAGCAACCTGTCTTGCCATCTTCAACTTCCACCAGATATTTCTATTGCTGTACACATCCTTGTGAATTGTATCTTTTCATTTATATTGCCTTTTTTGTTCTTACTAACAAAATGTATCACTTCACACATCATTACCTAAAATATTATTTGACATTTATCTGCTGATTCTACATTCTCTCTGAGTCCTCCTGAAGTCTTCACCATTATCCTCACAATTTACAAAGTGTTGCGTCATTTGCAAATTTTGAAATTGTGCTCTGTATACTTAAGTCTAAGTCATTAGTATGTACCAAGAAATTCCAAAGAGCCTTGAGAACACATGGCATATCTTTGGCCAGTTTGAAAAACAACAGTTCACCTCTATTCTGTTTCTTGTCACTCAACCATCTTTGTGTCCATGCCTTCACTGACCATTTTATTCCACGACTTCGACTTTGTTGGAAAGCCCATTAAATGGCACTTTATCAAAAACCTTTTGGAAGTCCATGTCAACTGCATTATCCTAATCAACCTTACTATTGATTAAACTTGATTTGCTTTTAACAAATCCATGATGTCTTTCTTTAATTAATCCACACTTGTCCATGTAAATTCATCTAATCTCAGGTGATGGTTGCTAAAAACTTTCCCACCACTTCTAGCCTGTCTAGTCTATAGATCCACTTCTAGGCTGGGTGCAAGATTTTCAGTTCTCCAGTCCTCTGGCACAGCCCCTCATCTAAGGAGGTTTGGAAGATTATTGACAGTACCATGTAATTTCCACCAGAGACAACATTATATTTTAGACAGCAAGTCATTCTAATCTAAAATGCATTGCCTGATAGTGTGATGAAAACAGATTTAATGTTAATGTTCAGAAGAGAGTTGAAACTTGATGAGAAAATAATTCACAGGACTGCAGAGAAGAAGCAAGGGAGTGGGATTAATCTCCATCAAATCTCTAACAAAGAGCCAGCACACAAATGATAGAATGGACTCCTTTGGCTGAGTTCTGTATTGGAGCTGGTGTCTCCATGCTCAATGTAAATGTCAGGGGCAAAACGTTAATTGGCTTAAGGGAGGGTTTTTTGCCTCTGAGACATGGAGGCCAATCAGATGGATAGCATGACAGCACAGTGCTTAGTGCCTCACAGCGAAATGGACCTGGGTTTGTTTCCTGACTTGGATGACTATTTGTGTGGAGTTTGCATGTTTTCCGTGTGTCGGCATGGTTTTTCTCCAGATGATCCAGTTTCCTCCCGCAGCGTGAAAGGTGTGCTAGTTAGGTGCACTGGCCATGCTAAATTCTCCCACAGTGTAGCTGAACAGGCACTGAATGTTGCAACTAGGGATTTTCACAGTAACTTCATTGCAGTATTAATGTAAGCCTATGTGTGGCAATAATAAACAACAAAAAATAAAATAGTTGACAACTCTCTTGTCACAGCAGTGCCATTGGGAGCGATGGTTACTGCAGTGTCCCAGAGGGAAGTGTGCCACAATGGAATTCAGAATACAGGTGTGTGTGTGTGTGTGTGCGTGCGTGCGTATGTGTGTGTGTGTGTGCGCGCGCGCGCATGCGCGCGTGTGGTGGGGCAATGTCGATGTGGACAGGGCAGTAGGAGGGAGAATGCTGTGGGAGAAAGACCTTGCCTCCGATGGGCACAGAAGGCTCATGAAAAGTGTAACCACCTTTACCAGTGAAATGTGCTGAGCTGGATACCTGGTGTCGACTTTCCCCTGCTGTGGATAAATTACCAGCAATGGCAGGATGAAGCTTTTAAGTGGTTGTTAATTGGCCACTTAGGCCTCACTTAGTCAATGGGTGTGTAGGCTTCCTGATATCTTCTCAGTGGGCATGTGGTTAGACAGGTAGGCACTGGGAATGGTGTCTATGGCATGGAACCCAATTTTACAATGTCCCCATCTGCCAACTTGGCGCTGGTGTGCTGCATCATTTTATGATTCTAAATGGTGATGACTTGTGTATTATGGAGCAACAAGTAAGTCAGAGTCATAACCATGAACCATTGTCCCTTTGGTTCAGTACTTCAAGCATACCACTTCCATGATTTTTTTGCACTTTTCCAACAAAGCTTCCCTAGAGTCCCAAATCATGCAGCACAACATGCACATCACTTTTATATAGACATAGCATAGTGCCTTATCTCTGACACTGAACAGTCCCAGTAACGCAAGTTAAAACTCTAGCTACCTCACACTCTTTGTACAACATTATTGACTGATCAGCTATCAAAGTCAGATCTATTTCTTGATACCTTCACAGCTCTCTCTGCAATACAAATGCATCTGCAGTTTACTAACTCTAAATGCAATGCTTGTGTTTTTGTTCATATTGAACAGCATCGGGCAGTCATGGACATATTCTCTTAAACTCTTTAAATCAGCCTGTAATTTATTGATTTGGTACAAATTACTGACCCCTGTGGACTTATTGATATCATTAGCAAAGTTAGAATGATTCAATTACTGCCCACAGCCAAATTATTGATGAAAATAATGAATGGCAATGGTCCCCCTCCAAAGCAATAGCAAATAATGCATGTTGTAACTGAATTATCCTCCAGAATAGAACTAGCAACATATTCAGCTTTAATTGATCTCAGCTAAAACTATTGCTGCAGTTACTTCTAGGGTATCAATTTTAGTTGTGCATCTGTCTACAATGCAACATCTGCATATAATAGGTTACTGAGGGCATCATTTACTTAGGGTGGCATGGGTGGTAGAGTGGTTAGCACTATTGCCTTACAGCTCCGGGGCTCAGGTTCAACTCCTGGCTTGAGTAACTGTCTGTGTGGAGTTTTGCACTTTCTCTCCGTGTCTGTGTGGGTTTCTTCTGGGTGCTCAGGTATCCTCCCACAGTCCAAACATGCACGAGTTAGGTTGACTGGCCGTGCTAAGTTGCCACTTAGTGTCAGGGGATTAGTGGGTAAAATACTTGGGGTTACAGTGATGGGGTCTGAATGGTGTTGGTGCAGGCTTGATGGGCCAAACAGCCTCATCCTGTACTGTAGGGATTCTATTAAGAATGAGGAAGGCTTTTGCGTTCTAAGTTCTTTATGATTTAATGACTGATATGGTAAGAAAATTTGAACAAAAACAGAACTGAGTGAACTAATGGTTGCTCAGAAACTCATAGCAGAGCATGTATTTGCTATACCAACATGATAGATACCCACTAAGTTCGCCAA
The DNA here is from genome assembly GCA_024679065.1 of Sphyrna mokarran. Lineage (NCBI taxonomy): Eukaryota > Metazoa > Chordata > Chondrichthyes > Carcharhiniformes > Carcharhinidae > Sphyrna > Sphyrna mokarran. The sequence goes on along the minus strand of JAGIQG010000016.1, from coordinate 56,528,137 downwards.
GATAAATTATGGTTGTCCAGTACAATTTTAGTAGTGCAGTATGTTTTAATTATTGCCACACTAATTTCTCTGGCACCGAAAATGACATTTTACAGGTCAGGAGTTTCATTCCTTCAGATTTCAAGTGTTGCTGGAAATTTAAAACTTGTAACTATTTTAAAACATTCTCTTTATATTTTTTATCTCCCTTTTGGAATTGCATTTTTCTTTTACATATTTCACTTTCTGACTATGAATTGGCATATCATAACCACCACTTCCTGGTTCTAGGTTCTATGTACCTCAGTAAAAATTCTTCAGTCCAACTGGTCAAGGAAACACATAATTGCTTGCCTGGCCTGATCTCAGGTTTCTGATCCTCTGTTGATGACACCATGCCAAAAGAGATTTTAAATTACTAGTGCAAAAGCCTCTGGAAAGTTGGAGGGCAAATATAAGCTTTTCCTGCTATTTGTTTCAAACTTATTTTCCAGTAACTTCCAGTTATTCAAGTTTATTTATTTTAGCTTTTTTTTTATTAGTGTCACAAATAGACTTACATTAACAGTGCAATGAAGTTACTGTGAAAATCTCCTAGTTGCCACGTTCTGGCACTTGTTTGGGTACATTGAGAGAGGATTTAGCATGCCCAGTGCACCTAACCAGCATGTCTTTCAGCATGGGAATGTGACTTATTTGATTTACATGCGTACAAATCAGATTTATTTAACAGTCTAACTGTACATGAACATTTATCTAATAGGAATCATAGTATCATCAAGTTCAACATTGTGATTGAAAAAAAGGAACGTGAAAGAGCTCATAAGATACTAGATTTAGGTCAGGCTAGATCCAATGGGATGAAATAGAGATTACCCTCAGTGAACTCAGCAAATCTGTATCAAATCTGTTAATGGGTTAAACGAAATAGATCAGTGGGAAGTATTTAAAGGAGAATTTGTGATATGTAACCCGTTTATACCACTAAATGTCAAAGGGTGTACTTGGTGGAAAAACAGCAATGGACAATAAAGATGTAAGAGTCAACATGAAAATTGAAGAAAAAGCAGATAGGAACGCAAACAACACAGATCATAGGATATAGACAAAATACAAACAAAGGTACAGTGTGATAAGCAGTAAGAATTACAAAAAGGAAGCATGAAAGGAAAATGATAAGGGATTTCAAAATCAACACAAGTCTTTCTTCCAATTATATTAGTTTTTAGAAAGGTAGGAGCAATAGGGACCTCTTTAAACAGCGATAACAGAGATATTGTCAGTAAAACTAAGGAAACGGTGGAGAGGTTGAATATTACTTTACGCCTTGGGCTGATAAATGGCAAGTAACATTCATGCTACACAAGTGCCAGGCAATGACCATCTTTGACAAGAAGGTGCCAAACCATCTCTCCTTGACAGTTAATGGCATTACTATCACTGAAATTCCCTATTATTGACATCCCCGGGTGTTACCATTGACCAGAAACTGAACTGGATTCGCCATATAAATACAATGGCAATAACAGCAGGTCAGTGGCTAGGGATCCTGCGGCATGTAACTAACCTACTGATTTCCCAAAGCCTCCCCACAAGGTACCAGTCAGATACTCTCCATCTGACGGAATGAGTACAGCTCCAACAATGCTCAAAAGCCTTGACAGCATCTTACGACCCATTTATTATTTACAGGTCTTATATCCCTGCAGCTGATTTTTGTGATCCCTTCTACATTAACTGCTATTCTATTCTTGTTTACTCTCTGTGCCAGTCTTATTTTCCTTTTCACTTATCCTCTCAACTTCTCATTTATGGCCCCTTCTTGCTACAAGAATTCACCTGACACGCATCTAATTTCTTGGTACATCATATTCTTTACTAGCATTCCCCAGAATCTAGGAGCTTATTGAGTAATTTCATCTAAGTCTTCAATTTAGTAAGGGGAACAGATTAGTTTGGTAGAGATAAACTATTTCTGCTCGTAGGAAACTCCAAGACTTTGGGACATAGTTTGAAATTTAGAACCATACCTTTTCGGAATGAAATTAGGAAATATTTTTAAATATATTGGCTGGTTGATTTTTGGAAGTCTTGACTGCAAAATGCAATTGATGTTAGATCAATTGCAAAATTTTAAAACTGAGATTATAGATTTTAGTTAAGCAAAGACATCAGTACGGTGAGACAGCGGTTAGCACTTCTATCTCACAGTGCTAGGGACCCAAGTTCGATTCCAGTTTTGGATCACTGTCTGTCCAGGGTCTACACCTTCTCCCACGTCTGCATGGGTTTCCTCTGGACGCTTTGTTTTCCTCCCACAGTCTGAAAGATAAGCTAGTTAGGTGCATTGGCCAAGCTAAATTCTCCCTCAGTATAACCGAACAGGTATTGGAATGTGGCGACTAGGGGATTTGCACATTAACTTCATTGTGGTGTTGATGTAAGCCTATTTGTGACATTAAAAAATAAAGTTTAAACTCTAAACCTCAAGACATACGAACAAATCTGCGCAAATGAACTTAAATCGTAGATCAACTGTTATCTCCTTGATTGGTAGAACAGACTTGAGGGGTTAATTGGCTTATTCCTATTCCCTTTGATGTTAACCTCTTGGCATGTTTTGAAGTAATAATCAAGATTTATCTTACTGGTACTATTTCGTAATTCTTTACATATTACAATGAGGTTACCCTTTCAATTGCTTATTTTCTGGACTATAAAGTGTTTGCTACCCTGCTATTCCTTTATAATTCATTTCTTATATTTAGAATCAGCTTTTCTTCACTGTGTCATTAAGTGCAAATGCAGTGAAATCTGTCTTAAGTATCAGTAGAATTGACATTATTTTCCCTACTTGGACTATATGGAGAGGTTCCTCCATTATAGGACTCCTAAGAAGAGTCAAATTGGAGTTAAAGTGTTAACTCTTTCCCCCTCTCCACAGTCGCTGTAAGAGCTGCTGAGATATTCCAGCACTTCCTGTTTTTATTTTGGGATTGCCAGTATCCAGAGTATTTTGCTTTTATAATCCCTCCAATGTAGAACTTCTTTCACAATAAATTTAACACTTTCCATATTATTTGTGTTGACTGATTGCAAAACTCATCTAAATTCTTCTGTACTCTTTCCCTTGATTTGATCTTCTTTCTACTTTTCCATTAATAACAATTTTAACTGGCTTATTTTATAATTGCTTTCAGAAATCCAAGTTAAGAAACAAGAGCCTTCCAATTGCTGAAGATGTGGACTCTACTCAACATCTCCCTAAGCTTGTTACATGCATTTCTCATAAATATTGTTTGTTTCCTATTGTATGATTAGTTTCTTAACCAGTAGCAAGTTTGATTATAAAATCCCATGGTACTTACCTTAATTAATTGGAAATTCTGAAAATCTCCATATGAATATATTGGATGAGAAGAGAAAAACTGGTCCTGAAGGCTGTGTCCTCAGCCCCTTACTATATTCCTTTCATACTTATAATTGTGTGGCCAAATTCCACTCAAACTTATTGTCAATGACACCACCATTGTGGGTCAGATCTCACACAATGATGAGACGGAGTACAGGAAAGAGATAGAAAATCAGGTGAAATGGTGTGACGCCAACAATCTCTCCCTCAGTGTCAGTAAAACGAAGGAGATAGTTATCAACTTCAGGAAACTTGGTGAAAGGCACGTTCCTGTCTACATCAACAATGATGAAGTGGAAAGGGTCGGGAGTTTCAAGTTTCAAGTATCCAGATCATCAGCAATCTGTCCTGGTCCCTCCACGCTGGTGCTATAATTAAGAAAGCCTACCAATGCCTCTACTTTCTCAAGAAGCTAAGGAAATTTGGCATATCCGCTATGACTCTCACCAATTGTTATAGATGCATCATCGAAAGCATCCTTCCTGAATATATCATAGCTCGGTACGGCTCCTGTTCTGACCAAGACTGCAAGAAACTACAAAGGATTATGAATGTAGCTCAGTCCATCAATCAAAACAGCCTCCTATCCATTGACATAATCTACACTTCCTACTGCCTCAGAAAAGCAGCCAGCACAATCAAGGACCCCTTGCACCTTCTACATACTCTCTTCCCTCTTATTCCATCAGGAAGAAGATACAAAAATTTGAGAACACGTATCAACCAACTCAAGAACAGCTTCTTCCTTGCTGCCATCAAACTTTTGAATAGGCCTACTTTATGTTAAGTTGATCTTTCTCTATACTCTAGCTGTGACTGTAATACTACATTCTGCACCTCTCCTTTCCTTCTCCTCTCTGTCTGTAAAGCGTGCAAGAAACAATACTTTTCACTGTATACCAATACATGTGATAACAATAAATCAAATCAAAACGTTCCACAATAGGACTGCATCATTATAAAGACATTCCATACTTACCTGAGAATCCTGGAAATGGTGACAAAAGAGAGAACACCCAGACCAAATTGGGAAGAAATCTGGGAAATTCCTCTTTGACTTCTTTAGGTGATTGATCCTAATTCATGAGGCCGTATTGACTCAACCTCTTGTAAGAAGATATTTTAGCACTAGTCAAAATCAGGTCCGGCTCTCTCCTGAAGATACGCAATGTACCTAATGTTTATCACACAAGCCAGCAACCTGTTCTACAGCTCTATCATTATCTAGGAAAAGGTGAATCATCTGAGAGCCAACCTTTTTTTACCTTTGCATAACATCTACTCTTTTGCTTGTGGCCTCTTGCACATTCTTGATTTTCATTGCTCCATTGTTGATAATTGTGCTTTTAGCTACATAGGCAGGAAGGACTGGAATTTTCTCTCAAATAAACCTCTCTCTTTCTTTTAGTTTCTTCTCACCATGTATCATTTTGACCAAGCTTTTAATTATCTGTACTATTAACCCCTTATGTGATTTTGTGTCTAATTATCTTTGAAAAAGCTCCTGTGAAGCACAGTGGGACATTTTACTTTGGCAATGGCACTCTACAAATGTAAGTTGGTATTGTTATTGATCCTCTCTAGTTGAAATTATTTGTTTTCTGAACATGGTCTAATCTCTTCATTTGAGATTTCTACCAACTGCTAACTTTTGCTTTTCTGTGTTTGGACTAATCTCTTTGTTATTTTATAAATCTCAATTAAATTGCTTGAATCTGCACATCTCCAAAAGATACAGACTCAACTATATATCAATGGTAATGAATATAACTATTTACATTCCTTGGAACAATTTAGCAACTTTCTTGTTAGCACAGAGGTTAGTACTGCCACCTATCATCCCGGAAACCTGGGTTCAATTCCCCTGAAGTTGCTAAGTTCTATGGCAGCACAGCAACAGCATCTGTTTGGGCTGCACAGAAGCACAGTGGTTAGCACTGCAGCTTCATAGCACCAGGGACTGGGTTTGATTCCTGGCTTGGGCTATTGTCTGTGTGGAGTTTGAACATTCTCCCTGTGTCTATGTGGGTTTCCTCCAGATGCTCCGGTTTCCTCCCACACTCAAAAGATGTGGGGATTAAGTGAATTGGCCATGCTAAATTGCTCTTTAGTGTCTGGGAGACTAGTTATGGTAAATGCATGAGGTTATAGGGATAGGGTCTGGGTGGGATTGTGCTCAATGCAGATTCTGTGGGCTGAATGGCCTCCTTCTGCACTGTAGGGTGCTATGAATTCTTTTTAATAAATCAAATAAATTGTTTTATACTATCTCACTTTCGAGATGCATGCTGTACATTGCGCTGTGCTACAAACACTGAATTTTATAAGGCAGTTATGTTTTAAGCTATCTTCTTTTAATTTAAGTGAGGCAGAATGTGGATATGACTACTGTGAACTTAGACCAGAGACAAACCCATGTGAGTTGGTTAGCAAGGGAATCGAGGCCCAGATCAAAATTTATTGAACATAAGGTTAAGCTTTTAATACCTGAACCCAAACAGGGAGGCAGCTGGGCACAGATGTTACAAGCTTTCATCTTCGGTAAGACAGAGAAATTTGGGGAAGAGCCACTAAACAGGTGCTGCTACACTCAGCAGAGGGAAAGAGATGTTTTTGGTTAATCACCAAACAAACTGTTGGTGAGAACAGATTATCTGTTTGAAGAGATGAGGTTTGTGGAGATCTGCTGACCAAGAATCCGGCAAAGGGTGACTTGCGACTTGAATTCCATTTGATTATGCTCAGAAGACTGAGTAAAGGGACATTCTTTTAAAACGACACTGGAAGATTACCCGGATGGGACAGGGAAAAGATATTCTGTTAAAGCCAAAAGGAGACTGGGACTTTGTACACAAGACTATGACAAGAAATTCTGGCCTGACACCAGTGGGCACCATCATAGTGGAAAGGGAAGAGTTAGAAAGTTGTTAAAAGTCAAGGGTTCTCCAAATTTTTCTGTTCCACCCATGCTGATGACTGCCATTGGTGCGACCAGAAAATCCAGGCCTATACTTCTACTGAGAGTGCAGTATGATGTACATAAGTAGCATGGAGTTTTTGGTTGCATTAAGAAGTTAATGGAGAGCATCTCATCTTTAATTTAGTGTATTGTTGCCTACCAAGTAATGTTTAATTAATATAGATATCAGTTTGTTTGTTACAATAAAAGTCTTAAAATATGAAATTTTATGCAATACTTTGAATTACTCACTGGAAAATTTAAAACTCCTTTGAGAAGTTATCGGTCTCTAATGTAATGATAGATAATCCTCCAGCCTGCTCCTAACAACTTACTTATTGGGATTATTACTTATTGCTGAGATTGCTTTAGATGTATCAATCATTGTATAATAGTTATCTAAATGTTGAAAGGGACAGCAGAGGATATTCGCGGGGCACTGATTTTTTTATTGAAACAAAAGGTACATATACTTAATGAAGATAATTTTTTAAATACAACTATAATTCTAATAATTCATAATTCTAATTTTGTGGAACTTCAGCAAATGCTCAGCAGTTCTGACACAACGTTAGCCACAAATATCCAGCTTGGCCTTCCCATGGTTCCCTTTAACAAAATGTAATGGACCTAAAACAATCTAATTATTTTCAAAGTAGTCTGAAGGTCAAATCAAAACGATTCCAATAACATTTCTTCAATTGACTTGCCACCATGAATAGGTAATAGGCTTCAAAATGGGTATCATGCTGTTAATAAAATATTAAAATCACTGCATTTTCCACCCCTCATTTGCCATCAAAATTACTCTGGCTGGAATTCAAGGCCTAGACATTAGTAGCAAGACTTTGAAAGCTTGTGGTAAACAAAATGGTCCAATGACCTTGTCAATCTTCAATATCTCGGAATGACTTTTCTTGAGCATTGTAGAAGTTAGGCTGTTTTAAAATTTACAATTGGCCAGAATTCGTCATTAATAATTGATTAGTTACCAACATCCCGGTAACAGACCAGGATTGTGGGAGGAGGGGGTTGGTACCATTCACCTGCCTGGTTTCAACTGCTGTCAAGCAGACAGTCCCATGGGAGGATTCCCTCACCACAGTGGCTCAGTGGTGGCTTGGCTGCTAAGACCTTTTTAAATTTAAGACTTAAAACAAGTTGGAGAGGCTCTCCCTCACTTATCTGTAGGACTGTAAGGGCATCATGCTGGGCTGCTTTTAAGCTGGAGTAGAGATGCCGGCGTTGGACTGGGGTAAACTCAGTAAAGTTTTACAACACCAATTTTAAATCCAACCAATTTATTTGATAGTAAATCCGCGAGCTTTTGACTTTACAGCCTTCGTCAGGCAAATGCAGTGTTCTGATCTGCAGAGGCACTCATATCCACACAGACAGTTACAGATTGCTGATTAGAATGCGAATCCTTACATCTAACCTGTTATTCAAGTGTTAAAGTGGCTAACAATGTGTGTGAAGGGAATCCTGAGCATTGGTTAGAGAATTGTGTATTTTCTCCAGACAGCACAGTAAGTGAGGTTTTTTGCTAACCCAGGCAAGTTACGGGGGTTACAGATAGTGTGATATGAAGCCAAGATCCCTGTTAAGACCGTCCTCATGTGTGCGGAACTTGGCTATCAGTCTTTGCTCAGCAACTCTGCGCTGTCGTGTGTCACGAAGGCCCCCTTGAAGAACATTTACCTGCAGGTCGGAGGCCGAATGCCCATGACTGCTGAAGTGTTCGCCCACAGGAAGGGAACTGTTTTGCCTGGTGATTGTTGAGCAATGCTCATTCATCCGCTGTCGTAGTGTCTGCATGGTCTCCCCAATGTACCATGCTTCGGGACATCCTTTCTTGCAACGTATTAGGTAGACAACGTTGGCCGAGTTGCAAGAGTATGTACCGTGCACCTGGTGAATGGTATCCTCACGTTTGATGATGTCGTCCATGTCTATGATCCGGCATGTCTTGCAGAGGTTGCTGTGGCAGGGTTGTATGGTATTGTGGTCACTGTTCTCCTGAAGGTTGGGTAGTTTGCTGCGAACAATGATCTGTTTGAGGTTGTGCGGTTGTCTGAAAGCAAGAAGTGGGGGGGTGGGGATGGCCCTAGCAATATGTTCATCGTCATCAATGACATGTTGAAGACTCCGGAGAAGATGTCGTAGCTTCTCCGCTCCGGGGAAGTACTGGACAACAAAGGGTACTCTGTCCACCTTGTCCCGTGTTGTTGTTGTTGTCCCGCTCAACAATCACCAGGCAAAACAGTTCCCTTCCTGTGGGCGAACACTTCAGCAGTCATGGGCATTCGGCCTCCGACCTGCGGGTAAATGTTCTTCAAGGGGGCCTTCGTGACACACGACAGCGCAGAGTCGCTGAGCAGAGACTGATAGCCAAGTTCCGCACACGTGAGGACGGTCTTAACAGGGATCTTGGCTTCATGTCACACTATCTGTAACCCCCGTAACTTGCCTGGGTTAGCAAAAAACCTCACTTACTGTGCTGTCTGGAGAAAATACACAATTCTCTAACCAATGCTCAGGATTCCCTTCACACACATTGTTAGCCACTTTAACACTTGAATAACAGGTTAGATGTAAGGATTCGCATTCTAATCAGCAATCTGTAACTGTCTGTGTGGATATGGGTGCCTCTGCAGATCAGAACACTGCATTTGCCTGACGAAGGCTGTAAAGTCGAAAGCTCGCGGATTTACTCTCAAATAAATTGGTTGGATTTAAAATTGGTGTTGTAAAACTTTACTGAGTTTAAGCTGGAGGGCAGCCCCTGGCTATTGATTTACCAGTTCCAAGAAAATCATAGGTGAGCGATTATTGCCTGCTCAATACAAGCTTCTGACCTGCATTTAACCCAAGGTGGGATCCTGAAGGTCACAGGAAAGGTCCTACTCTCGGATTATTCACTTGAAACAGAAACCCAAAGTATAACAATATCAAAAATATTAATATCAAAATATTAACTCTGTTTCTGCCAAGTGCCATATAATGCAACTCCGTATTTAACAATTTGTGTATTAGTCCAATAATTAGCTTGTGACTACTTCATGCTGCAACAACTATTTAAGTCTTTTGTTAAGAAGCTCACCAAACTGCTCTGAAGTTCTTTGATTGTTTTAGCTTACTTAATATCATGTTACCCTAATTGTAATGAGTTTAGTCCATAATGAATCCATTAATGTTTGCAGAGCACACGGCTAAAAGTAACATCAAAGCAAAAAGCCTTATCAGATTCATCATTGATATCTGTCAGTATGAATCTATAACCACAGCAACACAAACACGCTGGTGCTTCTGAAGTTGCCTGGTAACAGAAAGGCTAATGGAGCTTCAGTAGTAACTGATATAATTCTTTTTAGTTCCCTTTATGCCTTCAAACTGTATCAGCAGGCATAAACCTGTTAACAGCAATCTAAAATACATCACCGTGAGATTTAGCATAAACAAAGCAGCTCTGTTCGGCACTAAAGTGATCTTAAACACATGCCCTCAGAGTGACATAAAGCTGCACATGAAAATATTTGTGTGCACTCACAGAATCACACACCAGGAAAAGAGGCCATTCAGCCCATTGTGCCTCTCCTGGTTCTTTGAATTAATTATCCAATTAATCTTTCCCTTTAGTTCTGTGAATGTTCCTTTTCAACTGTAAACTGCGCTGCATTAGGAAAGTTAATACTGAATCCGGTTCCACTTTTATTTACACAGTGCTTTTAAAGTAATAAAAAAAAACACCTCAAGGTGCTTCACAAGAGCATTATAAAACTAAATATGACACCAAGCCATATAATGAGATAGGAGGTCAGAATACCAGATGCTTGAAAGGAGAGATAGGTTTTAAGGAGTGTCTTAAAAGAGGAAAGTGAGAGAGAAAGAAGCAGTAAGGTGTGGGAAGGGAATTCTAGAGGTTAGGGTCTGAGTCAGTTGGACGCAGAGCCACCGATGGTGGAGAGGTTAAAGTCAGGGAGGCTCAAGAAACGAGAACTAGACGAGGGCAGATACACTGGAGGATTGCGGAGTGAAAGAGATTAAATGGGTAGGGTTGGTCAAAGCCCTGGAGTGATTGGAAAATATAGCTGAGAATTTTAGAATCAACGCGATTTAGTGGCTGCGCTAGCTGTAAAGGCATGAGTGAGACAAGGGTGATATTATGGAAGTGGAAATAGGCAGCCTTCGTAATGGTCAAATATTGATCAGAAATTCATCACGGCATTAAATATGAGACAAAGATTGTGAACAGTTAGATGCAGTTTCAGACAGTTGCCGGGGGAGGATCGGAGACAGTATTCAGGGAACAGAGTTTAGAGTGGGGGCCAAAACAAGGGCTTCAGTCTGTCTAATATTTTTGCTCTGATGGATGTTGGATAAGCTGTTAATTTAGCTACAATGGAGAAGTCAAGAGAGATGATGGTGAGGTAGAGCTGTGGGTTGTTGGTGCACATAAAAATTAACACTTTGCTTGATGTCATTCAGGGGCAGCATGTTGATGAGAAATAGGAGGGAGCCAAGGCCAGATCCTTGAAGTATTCTTGAGGTAATGGTGCAGGGAGAAGAGGAGAAGCCATTGCAAGTGATACTCTGGCTACAATTAGAGTGGTAAAAATGGAACCAAAGGAGAGTAGTCCAATTTTGCTGGACATCAGTGAAGAGGAGTTGGAGATTGATCCATGTGGTCAATCATATCAAAGACTGAAGACAGATCAAGAAAGGATCATTTACCTTTACTACAGTTGCTTAGAATGTCATCCACAACTTTGAAAGGACCATTTTGATACAGTGTTAGGATGGAAACCAGATTCAAACATGGAGTTCTGGGAAAGATGAGCATGGATTTGAGAGGCAACAGAATTCTCAGGAGCTTTGCAGAAGAATGGGCTTTTGGAAATCAGAATTGAAGATTGGGGCAGCACTGCTTCTCCCAGCGCCATGGGCCCGGATTCATTTCAGCCTCATGTCACTGTCCGTACAGGGTTTGCACGTTCTCCCTTTGTCTGCATTGGTTTCCTTTGGGTGCTCCTGTTTCCTCCCACAGTCCAAAGATGTATGGGTTAGGTTGACTGGCCATGCTAAATTGACCCTTATGTAAGGGATTAACAGGATGATGTGTGGGGTTACGCGAGTAGGGCCTCAGTGGAATTGTGGTCACTGCAGACTTGATGGGCTGAATGGCCTCCCTTTGCACTGTGGGGAATTTTATGGAAATAGATTTGTAATTATAGGTTCTGTGAGGGGAAGGTGAGGATGGCAGATTTAACACCTGAAGAGACAGAACCATTAACAGTACTGCTTAACCAATGGACCAGGAGGACAGGTTAGGGATCAGGTGGGCAGGTTAGGGATCAGGCGAGCAGGTTAGGGAGCTGGTGGGCAGGTTAAGGAGTAGGTGGCAGATTAGGAAGGTAGACAGGTTAGGGAGCTGGTGGGCAGGTTAGGGATTAGGCGAGCAGGTTAGGAAGCAGGCAGGCAGGTTATGGAGCTGGTGGGCAGGTCAGGGAGCTGGTGGGCAAGTTAGGGAGTAGGTGGGCATATTAGGAAGCTGGTGGGTACGTTAGGGAGTAGTTGGACAGATTAGGAAGCAGGCGGACAGTTACATGGTATGAAGAAGTAGAAAAGGTATCAATGCTACATGGACCCAGTTAAAATAATTACATTTTTATTTGGTATTTGAGACATTGAACATTACTGGCCAAAACAGTATCATCATTTTCCTGTGCAACTTAATAATGCCATTGTTATTTTATTGCAATTTTAACATTTTTCCAAAAGGCTTGTAAAATATTTTATTCTGAAATTATAGTTAATAATCCATGAAGTATCGTGATTACAAACAAGTTATACCACATTTGTAAGAGATTCCTCTGCTCCTTCAACAAAGAGATTAACTCATTTAAAATATGTTGGTTAATACCTTCCTTAAAATTATGACAAAGGTGGGTCACCGCTAATCTAAACTGTCGTAACTGATACAGCACTTGTTCAATTAGCAGTAAAACACTAAAATTCAAAGAAAATAATATTGACATTACTATTGTACTATAACAACATGTCAATAAATGTTCATGAAGTTAATGACAGAGTTGTAGAAATATTATCTTAAAACATATAGGGGGGCAATCTAGCCATCTCGTTAGCCATGGGCACATGTCCTGTAATGGCTGCTAAATCTCGCGAGAGGCCAAAAATGGGTTGGTGCTACTGGAAAAGGTGGTGTTTATGAATATAGAGAGAATAGCGGGATATGGACTGAGTAAGGTAGAAGGTTCTTTTTTTAAGTTTAGTTAGGGTATCATGGTTGACACAAGCTTGGAGGGCTGAAGGGCCTGATCCTGTGCTGTTCTTTCCCTGCATCCACCTTTCCCCCTCCCCCCGTTCCCCTGGCAGCGACATGATCTGGTTGATGCGCTTGCTGAATTATAATAAAACTGAAGTGCTTATCTCCATAGTATTCACCCATCACATTTTCCTCCCTCTTGGTGGTCTGAATCAATGCCGGTTTTCAAAAGCGAAAACCAGTTGTGGTGACAATGCCATGGACATGGAGGTGCCTACAGGCCCCTGGAGGTTTGAGGAACAAGGCAGGGCATTTCCCCTGCATCCTGGCAGTGCCAAGGGGGTCAGTGTCATGTGGGCATTGCCAAGCAGGCAGCACCAGGAGCACATGAAAGTGGTGGTGCCAAAGAGGGACTCTGGTAGTGGGGGAAAGGGGAGGAACATGGGGTGATGATAACTCTCCTCCATTGAAGGGGGGGTGGATCCCTTTATGTATGGTGGAGTGGAGGGGTGAGGTGAAGGGTGAAACAGGGGAGAGATCTGATGCTTGCTGGGGGGGAGGGTTGGGATACCCCAATGTTTAGTGGGGTGGTCCTGATATTTGTTGGGAGGCCTTAGATATAATTTAGTGATCGGGACGTCCTTTGAAAACAGCATCCCAAACTTGGCAAGTTGCACCACAACTTTTCTCGTCTGATCCGACATTGTAATTTCGGGAAGACTACCTCTCTAAATTCCAAGGTAAATGGCTTGGTAAATTTCTTGGCTCAACCTTTTTCTAACATTTATTTAGGAAACGTAATAAACATGCTTGGTTTATTTTGTATCTTTTATCTCAGATCTGCCAGATATTTACAGGGACGAAAAGTAGGTTACCGTCAATGAATGACACAAGGAGAAGGGCATGATGAATCCTGTATGGTAGGGTTGTCAGAACACATTAAGGAGTACATTAGGAATGCAATTGGCAATGCCATCGTGTATCTCATCAATTATTCAGCTTTAAAAATAAAGATTTGATGTGACTCATGGTTCTAAAAATCAGCACTAAACCCATAGCAAGGAGCATCCATGGATCTGATGAGAATTGTTAAGTATGAATTAATTGCATTCTATCTGCTACCAATTTAGAAACTGTAAAATTAGTTCAAGAGTTTAACATTGCTGAGAGCTACAAGAACACCTGGGGCCCAGCCATAATGAACATGATATTTCATGGCAAATTGTACAAGAAAAATAAAAACTGTCAGATCTCATGCTCCTTGTAATCTGTGACATCGTTCAACTCAGATGTCATTTTACAGTGTAACGCTTTCAGTTTCATTTGGATATGCAATCTATGCAGGTCTTATCTGCTACACACCAATCAACACTTATTGACAAGCTTCCCTAAGGGAATGAATAGCAACTTTCTTTACAATGAATTCATCCATTTGCTGTATTAAATGACAATCCAGATGTAGCATGGAAAGAATGATGAATTACCACTGATCAATTCTTTAACCTCTTCAATATCTCAGTGGTATTATTCAATTTATTTTTGCAAGGAAGCAGATCACATGAAGATGACACGAAGATGAGTGGAAAAGCAAATTGCGTGGAAGGTGTGGAAAGCCTGCAGAGGGATCTGGATAGGTTGAGTGAGTGGGCGAGGACTTGGCAGATGGAGTATAATGTTAGCAAGTGTGAGGTTATCCACTTTGGTAAGAATAATGGTAGGAAGGATTACTATTTAAATGGAGAAAAGCTGCAGCATGCGACGATGCAGAGGGACCTGGGGGTCCTTGTACACGAATCGCAAAAACACTGTATGCAAGTGATTAAGAAGGCGAATACAATGTTGGCCTTTATGCAATGTTGGCGCCAAGTTTGGGGGCGTTTAAGAGGTTAGTAGATAAGTTTATGGATGAAAAGGGAATGGTTTAGGTTAGAGGGTCATTGCTTTTTCTTAATTGGTCGGTGCAACATCGAAGGCCGAAGGGCCTGTTCTGCGCTGTAATAGAACATAGAACATAGAACGTTACAGCACAGAACAGGCCCTTCGGCCTTCGATGTTGTGCCGACCAAAATAAAAAGCAATGCCCCTCCAAACTAAACCATTCCCTTCTCTTCCATATACTTATCAATTAACCTCTTAAACGCCACCAAACTTGGCGCATCTACAACAGCTGCAGGCAGGGCATTCCACTCCCTAATCACTCTTTGAGTAAAGAACCTACCTCTGATATCCGTCCTATAACTCATACCCCTTAATTTAAAGCTGTGTCCCCTCGTGCTAGCTCTAGCACGAGGGGACATAGAACCTCGTAATGTTCTATGTTTATAGCTAGGGGGATAGAATATAAAAGTAGGGAGGTTCTGTTGTAGCTGTATAGGGTGCTGGTGAGGCCGCAGTTGGTTGCCGCATTCGAGGAAGGATATATTGGCCTTGGAGGGGGTGCAGAGAAGGTCTACTAGGCTGATACCGGAGATGAGGGCATTAGATTATGAGGAGAGACTGAATAGGCTAGGTTTGTATTCTTTGGAGTTTAGGAGGCTGAGAGGGGATTTTATAGGGATGTATAAGATAATGAAGGGGATGGATAGGGTAGAGGTTGAGAGACTCTTCCCACTTAGCAAAGGTAGCAGGACTAGAGGGCTCAACCTCAAGATTGTGGGGGGGGGGGTGTTCAGATCGGAGTTGCGGAGGGGTTTCTTCACGCAAAGGGTGGTGAATCTTTGGAATTGTCTGCCTGATGAGGTGGTGGAGGCTTCCTCACTGAATATGTTCAAGTCAACAGTGGAAAGATTTTTAATTGACAAGGGAATTAAGGGTTAAGGGGAGAAAGCGGGAAAGTGTTATTGAACCACCTCAGATCAGCCATGATCTTATTGAATGGCGGGGCAGGCTTGAGGGGCTGGATGGCCTACTCCTGCTCGTATTTCTTATTTTCTTACGTTATGTACATTTACCTCCAGTCCACAATGTGGACTTGCTTAGTACTAACACTTTTTATATCTTACCTTGGCTGCCAGTACTATCGCTGAGTTCCCTTTGACAGAAGATAGGAATTAGGAGCAGAAGTAGGCAAATTCAGGTCCTTCGAGTCTGCTTTGCCATTCAATAGATCATGGCTGATCTCGCTCTGGTCTCAAATCTACCTCCCTATCTCTTCCCCATATCTCTTTAATCCATTTTTCTAAATCAAAAATATATCTATCTCCTTCTGGAAATCACTCAATGATTCAGACTCTACCATGCAATGGGGTAGTGAGGTCCACAAATTCACCACCCACTGTGAGAAGTAGTTCCTCCTTATCTCAGTTTTAATTCTATTACCTCTCAACCTATACTTGTGACCTCTCATCTAGATTGTTCAGTAAGAGAAAACATTTGGTCTACATTTACTTTATCAATCCCTTTTAAAATTTTATATATCTCAATCGGATCTCCTCTCATCTTTATAAACTCCAGTGAGTACAAGCACAAACTGTTCAATTTCTCCTTGTGTGTCAACCATTTCATCTCTGAAATCAATCTGGTGAAGACCCTCTGATCTGCCTCCAATCATTCCTCAAATAAGGAAACCAAAACTGGACACAATATCCCAAATATGATCTCACCAACATTCTGTACACTGCTAGAACTATGCTAACACTTCAGTGCAATGCTGAGGGAATACTGCTCTGCCAGAGTTGCTGCCTTTCTGTTGCAATATTAAATCAAAGTCACTTTAGGCAGATAATAGAAGTTCTTCAGCATTATTTGAAGAAGTCAGGATCTTGTGCCTTGGCCAACAGTTTTTCCTTAACCAAAATTCTGGAAACAGATTATCACACTGCTACATCAGGGACCTTATGTGCGAAATGGTTATCCTATTCACCAACACAATAAGTGACTGCAATAATGGTAAAACTTTTTGACGTGCTTTAGATTGCTTTTGAGAGACCTAATAAAGAACTGTTCTTACTTCCTTTTGGATAAAACAGAAATAGATACAGTATTTTGTCCATCATGTTTCAGATCATCTGTGCCTTTTTATCAAGCATACAAAATTGATTGTCCACCACATAACAAAAGAATGTGTGGACATTTGGGTAAATTGAGGGAATTAGAAAATTGGCATAAAGTAAGTATATTGCACTGTTTAGACAGACAGATGAAAAAATTGCCATTTATCAAAAAGCTATTTCACTTTAAGATATTAAAATGTCCCTGGATAACACTGGGCGTGTTGTTACGGCTCACTCATGCCACGCTCCCGCTGCAGCGAAGACAGAGATTTTGGCGACAAGCCAAATCTCCACTTGTTGTAGCAGGATGTGAAAATCCCACTTGGTGTGAACACTGGGAAAACTCTAACCACTGTCTTTCAGCCATCTGATTCTCTGAGACATTGAATATGAAAAAAATAAAGAGATGGAATGCAAGTTTCAAACAATGCTGTCTTGCAGTGCCATATAATAAAGTTATTGAGGAGACTGAATGGTCATTGGATGTGAATATCGGAATAGACTCTCAATTATTGGACCAGTCTCTTGCTTAGAGGCTTTGTGAGATGATTGAGCTTAAACCATTTTGGATAATATTTTTCTAACCTGGAGGAGTGGAAAACAGCACTTGGATGTCATAATTTCTCAGATCATAATCCAGCTTTAACTGCTGAGACTGTAGCTCACTAACACTGAGATGGTGCTGGTACCAATAAAATCTAATGGAGAATTTGGTTCCCACTTTTGCTAAGGGGAGGTGATACCCTAGTAATATTATCACTTGACTATTAATCCAGAAATTCAGCTAATGTTCTGGGGACCCAGGTTCGAATCCCACCAATGGCAGATGGTGGGATTTGAATTCAATAAAACAAAATATCCGGTCTACTGATAATTATGAAACCATTGTTGATTGTTGGAAAAATCCATATGGTTCATTAATATCCTTTAAGGAAAGAAATCTGCTGTCCTTACCTGGTCTGGCCTACATGTAATTCTAGAGCCATATCAATGTGGTTGACTCTCAACTGCCCTCCAAGGACAGCAGGGATGAGCAATAAATGCTGGCCAGTTAGTAACACCCATGTCCCACGAATGAACAAAAAAAATTGTTTGCTTGCCAGTAATACTGAATTCCCCTAATATCTTCTCATGATACCACATGCTGAAATTACTCAGACTCCTGCCATTGACACACTTATTAACTCTCAGGATACGTCTTTTGATTGATGAAGTTGAAGCATGAGTATTTAGGAAGCTCAGCTGCATTTCCTATCTACTATATTAGTCAAGCACTCACCATTTCATTGTCAGCAGTACCAAAAGGAATGTAACACAAGTGCAATAAATATTAACCTGTGATCCTCAGCTACAGAGAAATAAAAATCATTCAAAATGAATTTATCACAAGGTGTTCCACCTGAACTACCTCTTACTCCGACTAATTGCATTCTTGAAGCGGTTAGCAATTGCTGATCGACCGTTTTAACCACCAGTGGTCACCGTTTATTTTAAAGTACTGACTTTTCAAACATTAAGGAGATTTTCGGCTAGAGCTCCTATTTTCATTGTAAAACAACAAGCTTGTTTTGAATGAATTTGGGTTATTATCAAGTCATACTTGGCAGGGACAAGTAAGGTGTGGGCACACTGAGATTGTAGAACTGAGACATCCCGTTGACTCAGACTTGTTCCAAAGTATGCAGTTAAATATCTGGTTATGCAAGTTAACCACCCACACTCAAACATTCTACTGCACTTCATTAAGGACATCACCACATAATTGCAGAAATACTTGAGGCATTTAGCTTGTACTGCTCTTCTTGCAAACTAAAATTAAACTGACAATGCTCAACATTTGTAAGCAGAAAATTACATATAACCTGATATTAACTTTGCTCATTGTCCAAGGAAATTGGAGTGTATTGGCGTTTAAGTTAGGAGCAGAGTGGGTAATTCCCTATTTGTGTCAAACTCACGTTTAACCATCGTTCAGGCTCCAAAGCTATTTTAATCTTGTACCATGTGAGGTCTTGTATGGTATTCAACACACAGGATAAAGCAAACAGCAGATCATTCCAGAACCAGAACTGGCTCAACAAAGTAAAGTTCTGCTGGTTTGTGGGCTGGGAAAGATTAGAGTGTAGCTTTGCACCCCACAGCGAAGCAGTTGGCATCTTCTGTCTCAGATATTGCTCCCACCCTGTCTGCCATCTCTTCTGAATTTCCACTCCCTGTGACTTGGATTAGTGTCGGGATCATGCTTTCAGCTTCACCCTGTTCAAAATCTTGCTCCCAGTCATCAGCCAGGTTGCAATTTCTGCAGAAACAGGTCAGAGTATTTGAATTTTACTGGCATGCCCACCTGAGGCTCATAAGGTTGCGCCAGAGGCCAACAGAGAGTGAGCCTCTCCTGCCCCAATTCCGAGATGGGCATGCTGGTAAAATCAAAGTCTTGGTTTCAGGGTACAGATGAGGCCTGACAGTTATAATGGATGTCACCACTGCCATCCCCACACCGCTCCCCCCCTCCCCCCCAGGTGACCTGGTGTCTCCCAAAATTAAAAAAACTACCTCCTAAACATTGCTCAGAGCAATCTGAGAGAAACGTTATTGAGAATATTATTTTCCCTCATTTCACTTCAGCCAGACTGTAAGGAAAGGGGACACATTGTGCACAGAATGGGATGCAGTACAATGGATAGAGAAGTTATAGGAGCACAGTAGATGATGATAGTACTATAGCTGCTGTTATTGATTGGTCAGTATGAGTGTTGATCTGTAAAAGTGACCAATGGACCAGGACTCTGAGATGGTGCCTTTGGAGGCGGAGGTTATGTTATGAAACTGCCCAATACCCAGATGAACCGGTGTTGGCAAACTTAGATTAAAAGGGTCCAACCTCACGTTGGCTGAACCATGTGAATTTGTCACTCACTCCACCCCTCATGCCTCACTTACATCTCCAGCAGTAAAATTCTATATTAAGAGAGGGTTCTTTTTTGATATTTTATGTACTAGTGATTCTGCCATGTTGATGTTCACATTAAGTAGATCATGCACAGGAGTACTATATCATATTCACAGTAACAATATGCTTGTATGTGTACAGACGGAAACTTCTTTTCATCAAAATGTCCTATTCTCAGCTTATGGCATATTGAACATGCATAAATCTTAAAGTTATATATTTGAACACAATCCTAACAAATACGTTGCGTGTCTAACAGAGTCATTTTAAATTAACTCAGTATAACTAATTAAGTTCCACTGGGATACTTAACATTTTCTTTTCTTGGCTTTGACTTGGTGAGTGTGATCTCGCTCTCAATGATCTCCCTTCTCCTATCTTCCCAGGAATAAGTGATTCCTAAATGTTATTGTGCTTAGAGTACATGTAATCAGAGTAAGATCTTTTACAAAAAAGTAAATATTGATCACATTACAATTGCAATAATGGAAGTTGTTGTGAATAAATTCCATCTGTTACCAGAAGCAGTGCATCGTCAACACAGCTACTTAATAACAGGACTGGCTGTTGCATCTTTTTTGCGAATTTCAGAGGGCTATTTCCTGCTTGTGATGACATTTTGGAATGCAATTCCACACATATAGACTATTTGATAAAGTATTTCCTAGCACTATAAACCACAGCCATTATTCATGCTGAACTGTGCAATACAATCCTTGCCCCATAAGTATGATGAATCACTTAAAATTACGGACAACTCAAATGTGAGTAAGTTGGGTCTTATGTAAATTAATGTTGTATTTCATAGCTTGATTGTAATAAGAATTGGCCCTGGAAATCTTCAACGGAAGTCCACCAAATTGGCTGATAATCACCCCTGTGTCCATTATAGGAATGGATCCCCCCCATCTTCCACTTCAAAGGCTATTAGGGTAGGAGGTGGCTGAGATCTAAACCCTCAGTACCTACAGCCAAGGAGCAGAAGTGGAGACTTGGATTCCAGGTCCAGATTGTGGAACTAATTTTAGGCAACAATCTCTTTACAGAAGGTGATGAGGGGCAGTTATATCTTTTATTCAAAGCCCCTCAATGCTCCACTAAGATGTGCTGCCCTTGATTAATTTCTGGATTCTTTATTACCATAGACTGCCTAGATTGGCAAGCAATCAAAAAACTTCTCTCTGACCACAGAAAGTCTGCTCGGCTCAGTGGCTGAGGTTCAAATGCCAAAGTGTGTCCATTTTGGATCTTTAGAGCCATTAGTGTTTTTTCCAATCATCAAGGTGAAGGGTTATTAGTGTCGTATTTGGGCAAGTCCACTCTCAGCATCAAGCGTTCTCATCCGTGCACAGATGCTAAATAAAATCCTTCACCTTATTCCAGCAATGTGCTCCACGAGCCCTCTACTGCGACAGTTCCCTTTCCCGCACCAGCCATCCTAGATTGTTTATTTAATGCAAACGAGGAAAAATTGCAGCAATTTTATGGAGTGGGGCCAATGTCCAATAGGAACTGGTTGAGTGCTTCCAAACTAATCTCACGTAAGGTGCTTATAACCTCCAGAAAAAGACTTTAATCCATCTGTCTGGCTCAATTCAGATGCAGGTCCCGCAAAGGTAAAGACAGTGGGTTTGATTTTTGTCTTCATCACCTTGGCAATAATCTGACAGAATGGATTGCCTGTCCGTTATAGAACCTGCCCTAATTAAATCAGGCAGGTCCACAAAAAGGCTAGTAAGCTGCTCTACTAGAGTACCGGCCAGGCATGCTAACCCACTGCTCCATTGTTGAGTGCAGTTTCATAACACAATTGATAACAAGATATAGCTGGAGTTACGCCAAGATTAACATTTGTTCATATTATTTTTGGATCTTTAAATAGTGCTCAGGCAATGAAAAGACAGACTAGTGCTGACATCAAAATAATGGCCCAGGCTGACACATCCAATGATATTCCAGATCTCTTTGTAGGTAAGTAGCTGGTATCCACTTGGCGCTTCTGTCCGATGGCCTGGGTGAGGTCGAAAACTTGCGTGATTCATCATCCATCGTCGCCACTACCCCATCACCTTTTAAACATGAAGCTTTTGTTGTGATATGACATGACAACTTTTTGTTTTTTTTTGCTAACAACAAATAATCTACAAATATATTGTCCAACAGAAAAACAATAGCTTACTCTCCTATACGAATGGAAATTTCACAAGGTTAGCATTAAAAGTTCCACAACTAAATGAAATTTGAGTAAAACAGAATGAATGATACTAAAGCTCACTATGTATAACATTTTAAATGACTGCTTTCAGGAGAGCAAACAAAAGAATTAAAACACTTTTTTCAACATTAAAATAAACAGTCTCTTCATGAAAAATGTAACATTATGTCACAAAATCAGTCCCAAATTTTACATGCGAACACACAAACAATTGATTGTTACAATGCTGTAGTTTGCAATGCAGTGAGTGACTACCATCTCCAGCACTATTCAAATACTTTTAAATCCATTATCAAACTTAAGGCCCGATGAATTGCAACAAATATCTCCAAACCCCAATTGATATGGTGCATTCAATGGTAGCACAGCAGGCAAATCATCATGCACAAGTGTAACATTTTTATCTGCCGTGATTTACCATCCATTTTAGAATGGAGCATTTAAAATTTCAATTGCGTTTTATAACCACAAAATCAGAACTGTTTCTTCAGCTTTCCTTCACTGACACAAATGTTTAAAAGTGAAAATGCATTTTCTTCAAGTGTGCATTACATAACTAGAGTTTTGTAAAGAACTATATTTAGATCTCATATTCAACCCAGACTAAGTGAATGTCCACAACAAACATTCTAACCCTCAAGCACAGCAAATAACATCTTAACATTTATATGACTTCCATTTTCAGTGAAACTAAAACATAGACATTATAGAAAATCACTTCTTTTTTAACATTACCTCATTAATTTTTAAAAGATATAAGCATAAATTAAACAAACCATGGATACGCTTGGATATGATGTATAACCTTTTTTGTGATGCTGGCCACTACAAACTATACCTCATTGTTGAAGGATCACTACACTATTGGGATGTAAATGTGACAACCAAGGACTTGCATAATGCAATAATCTCTCTCTGATGCAATAAAATGTTTTCTTTGCAAACTGAACTTAAGCAGCTCATTTCTGACTCTTCAAAGTATCATTGCTTACAGAGTGGAAATTAGACTGTTGATTGCTGTACTTACTGGTGTTGGTTTGCATGGTTCTAACTGTGGTTGCTATAGGCGGTGGAGACACTGAGCGGACGGATACATTGTCATCATCCTGAGAACAGCCAGCCTGGATAGCTCGTAGGTAGCTGTGACTTCTTGAACGGAAACAGCCAGGTATGGGCAGGTCCAGGGCGTCCACTGCCTGCGAGTCCACCTCACTGAAGACGGACTCACAGATATTTTCATATTGATTGTTGAAGTCCATTTCTCTCTCCTTTAAATGCAATAAAGAAAAGTGAAATTGAGCGTGGCTTGAGCAATGAAAGAATCACCGAGTCTCAGTCACTGGACATTTCAAATTATAGGTGTACAGCCAATAGAAATGTAGTTAAATCATGGCTACACTTGTGTCAGAACAATATATCACTGGGATGGTCAAAAGCTTGCTCAAAGAAATTCAGTTTAATACAGAGAGGTGAAGATGCTGGGGAGTTTATTCAGGTAACTTCAGAATGTAAAAGTCTAGGTGGCTAATAGGATGATTTCCAATGCTGGACTGAAGAGGAACTAAGAGTTTGATAAGAATGGCAGTAGGGAGGATAGTTTCCAAATAGAGAGGACCAAGGCCATGGAAAAATCTAGGCACAATCATTTCTTAAAACATAAATTTGAGGCACTGGGGGCATGAAAAACCCACCTCCAATTAGCATCTGCACGCCAGGAACAAAATTCCAACAAAGCAGTTTGTGCCGAGTCAGCTTTTGGGTGTCAGGAATTTTCCTGCCGCTGATCATCTGACTCCAGAGAGAAATTTCAGGCCGATGTAATTCTAAGTAACTCATACCTAATCCATCACTGGCACACTGTATATGCAATTCCTTTGATTTAATTACTAGACTACAGTCCCTTCCCTTTCCAACTCCACTTCCAAGATGCACAAGACCAGCAAAGTCATTGTTAAAACTTTCATCTCCAAGTTCCCCTCTAAGTTACAAATGATGTGTATGGATTTGATTAAGGCCATATCGAGGCTATAAGAGGAGCCCCCTCATGAATTCAAGTGGGACATTTCGGGAGGGCTATGCATTATTCCTGGAGGGAGCAGTTCATCCAAGGAGTTTGGAGAGGAAAGAGAAGCTAAAACTGATGAAGTTGTTTGAAAGGACAATGGGGGAGATTTTGAATGAGAAATAGTAAGTGCTGTGAAACTGCATGGAAGGTATTAGACAGACATTTGGAATATGTGAGCAATATGAAACTCAGTATAGGAGATCTAGATTGAGCAACTGAGTCACAGGAGTGAAGCATCTTTATTTTTAGATTCATATACTTATAATCACATAGCCATGGGACGATCATTTGGCTCCTTCTGCCTTTGCCTAGTCTTCAATAGACCAATCGATTAGTCCCATCCTCAGCTCTTTCCCCAAAGCTAAGCAATTTCTTTCTTTTCTTAAGTCTTCCCTTTGAAGTAGATTGCATCTACTTCTAGCATCCATTCAGCATTTGCTGTGGCAAAAAAAAGCCTAATATTGAGTTCAAAAGTAAGTGTTGTTGCAAAGTGAAATTTGTAAGTGCTCCATATCCTTAAGTAAACAATGAAATACAGCAGATTAATCTTTTGCATCATGCTTTTGTTTGGAATTTGGAAGTTAACGTGGTTAACAGTGAACTTGAGATGGAAACAAAAAAAACAGACAAACAACATTTTAGTAGACATCTAGTGAAATACCAAGATACGATTTACCCAGTGACGAGAGATATTGAGGTACCAGTTGCCATGTCAGAAACATTTACCAGAGGTCGGTGCGGCTATACAAAATGATAACTTTTTAAAGGCAAGAAATTTGAGAGAAAAACAACTGTATTCACAGGGTGGATACCAAAGCAGGTAAATATTGTAACTGCTAGCATCCTCTTTGGGGAAAGAGTATAGCTTTCCAAATTCTTCAGAGAGGCCAGTTTCATCTATGATCAGGGCCCTGGAAGCCTGTATCATTTAACATTTAGAGCAACAGCAGATTACAAATACTCTCCTCTAAAAGATACAAATTTTGTGCCTTCGCTGAACTCATAACAGATGTTTTTCCCAGACTTGGTCATCAAAGCTGTGTTGTGTGGTAACTCTGAGATGGATTTGACTTCTACAGTTACTAAAGTGGATGTTGTTTGGCGTCTTAGTAGGTTCAGGGAATGTGGGTATGTTTCGGAAACAAGAGGTAATTTCAGATAAAACGTTGTATTTAGTTATTCATATACTAAAGCGTCATAGTGCATATTAGTCTTTGTTGTGTGTTTTTCTAATAGTTTTTATTCATTATTTACACAATAACAGGATTGGTTCCTCACTGGGTTGCACATGGTTCCTCACATTATTTAAAAGTAAATATAGAACCAATGTTTCAAGTTATCCTCAAGGGTTTTGAGACACTCTCGCAAGTAACATCAATAAGATTCTTAACACTTCCCTCACCAGGTAGTAACTAAATATATTGGAGATTGAAAGGATGTATCTTTCAAAGACACAAGTATCTGGTTCAAATCATATCAGATATGACATTATTAAATCCTCAGGTTATGCATTCAAAGACTGGGTGTTGGGCAGCGCAATTCAGCTTTCATTAATGTAAGATTCTCAAACCACTTAAGGGAATAATGTCACTGAACACCAGAAGGTACATCTGGCAAACTAACATAGGTTCTGAGAAACAAAATTTGCTAATTCCCAACGTAGTGTAGGATGAAATATTTAACTATGACCATGCAGAACTGTTTTAAATCTATATTGTCGGAATACCTGTTTTAGCCATTTCTTATAGTTCACTACATTGAAAACAAAGTCTTGCCACGTACAATCTCGTGAGTCCGAAACTTCTCAAGATCTCATTGTGGCAACTATCCTCCCACTGTGGAGCCTGTCATCATTTGCCTTCTAAGGGGTACATAGACATTCTCCTCTTACAATGTTGGCAGAATCTTGCCACAGTGGATGACACAATGGTTAGCACTGCTGTCTGACAGCACCAGGGATCCGGATTCAAATCTGGCCTCAGGTAATTGTTTGTGTTGAGTTTGTACATTCTTCCCATGTCTGCATAGGTTTTGTCTGAGTGCTCTGGTTTCGTCCCACAGTCCAAAGATGAGCCGGTTAGGTTGACTGACCATGTCCAGTTGCCTCTTAGACTTAGTGGGATTAGCAGGGTAAATATGTGGCGTTATGGGGAGAGATCCTGGGGGAGATTTTTGTTAGTGCAGACTTGATGGGCTGAATGGCTTCCTCCTGCAATGTAGTGGTTCTATGATTCTAATGTGAGTTAATCAGTAGCTCCTGGAAAGGTATACAATCCAGTCCAACTGGAGTCTGAATTCTCTGCATGCATGGCAAGTAGGAAAATGAAGTTAGGACTGTTTCTGGGTCCCAAACCTACCATTGTGGGGAAATAGTTATCGAGCTGGGATTTTCACAAAGGTGCCCCCTTATTTGACATAGAGACAGACTTCCTGTCTAATCAGGTTTCTTGAAGCTGGAGGACCATTTGGGGAGTTGAGTGGGTCAGTGACAGGAATATAGCCCCTCGCTCATAAATCCAATTCTGCAAGAGGATTAATGACCTCTTCAGGACAGGTGAGTGGCATACCATTTGTAGACCCTAACCTCTGTTAACCATATTGTAATTGAATTTAATTATATGCAGGTGATGAGCATTAACTGATGATTTTCCTGTGAATCTATAAATGGGATCAGTTGTCCTTCAAATTGTTTGATTTAGTTTAGTCTCAGAATAGTATAAATGGGAACAGACTGGAACTGTGGTGAGGGTCAGGAGATACATGTTTGTAATTTGTATTCCTGTAAATAAATGCTCATGAAAATGTGTAAAGATTGGGTCCAGTTTTATCCTTCATCTCCTTGTTTACTGGAATATACTAACCTCCAAGCTTTGATATCCCCAGCCTTTTCCTATACAGTATTCCAGAAGACAGATTCAACCACTCCTCCCTGCTCACATCCCCATACAATATACCCACTCACCTGATTACTGTCTCATATCTATCCCTCTCGGACACCCTCCACAAATGTTACCTTTCCCATCCTCTCAACACATTCTATCTTTCAGACTTATAACTCTTTGGCAAAACAAATTCTCCATAAATTGTCTCAAATTTGGTTTTTAATCCATAGATCTATAAACATAGACAGGGATCACGGGTAGAGGTGGGAACATCGGGTTGGCGGCGTGGGCTCGTTGGGCTGAAGGGCCTGTTTCCTGTGCTGTTTTGTTCTTTGTTCTCTGGGTTTTCTTTTTTGTGCAGCAGCAGAGAACACAGAACATTAGAGAAGAGAGAGAGGACACAGAGCACCCAGGTAGAGAGAGAACACAGAACGTCGGGGAAGAGAGAGAGAACACAGAACACCAGGGAGGAGAGAGAGAGAAAACACAGAACAACAGGGCAGAAAGCAAACACAGAACACTGGAGCAGAGAGAGAACACAGAACATCAGGGTAGAGGGAAAGAACACCGAGGGAAAGAGAGACAACACAGACTCCAGGGTAGAGAGAGAGAGAACACAGAACACTGGGGTAAAGAGAAAGAACACAGAACACTGGAAGAAAGAGAGAGAACACAGACTCCAAGGTAGAGAGAGAGAACACAGAATACTGGAGTAGAGAGAGAAAAAACACAGAACACTGGGGGGGAGAGAGAGAAGACAGGACACTGGAGGAAAGAGAGAGAACACAGAACAGCAGAGGGAGAGAGAAAAAACACACAGCACTGGGGGAAAGAGGGAACACAGAACACCGGGGGAAAGAAGGAACACAGAACATAGGGAGAAAGAGATAACGCAAAACACTGGGGTAGAGAGAGAACACAGTACACTAGGGGAGAGAGAGAACACAGAGCACCGGGATAGAGAGAGAAAACACAAAACACTGGGATAGAGAGAGAGAGAACACAGAACACCGAGATAGAGAGAGAGAACACAGAGCATCGGGGCAGAGAGAAAGAACACAGAGTACCGGGGCAGAGACAGAGAACACAGAATAGCGGGGGAGAGAGAGAACACAGAACACCAGGGGAGACAGAGAGAACACACAACACTGGGGGAGAGAAAAAGAGAGCAGCAGGGAAGAGAGGGAGAACGCAGAACACAGAGGAGAGAAAGAGAGAGAGAGAATATACAACCCAGGGGGAGAGAGAGAACTGGGCAGGCTTTTCAGCCTGACTTGTGGAGGGTGAAATATTGGAGATAAGTTGAATTTTGGAATGCACAGCTATTGGACAGAGAAGGGTCTCTCAGACACGTGGTGAATAACCTAAATAGCATGGCACTCAACACTCATTCATATCAAAGTGATTACATCAATCACTGAAATATGATGATGTGCATTTAGATTTGTTGAATTTTAATCTTTTTGCCTTGTCAGTTCTAATCGATGTCTTTCATCTCCCGTAGGTCTTTAAGTATCACCCTGAGCTTTTGCAGAAGAGGACAAAGCCTCCTCAGAGGGGGTCATGCAGTCTAAGGAAGCACAGACACATGGTTCTTGCACACCCTCCACCAGCTCAGATATACAAACCTCGGCAGGGTTTCCAGGCAGGTAACAGTGCTGTCACATAGTGAGCAGGAGCAGGTGTTGGAAACAGGCCTGCATTGAAGATTCCCTATCAGAGGAAGCGAGGCCTTCACAGTTCTGCTCAGATGGATGTAGATACTGAGCCTTGGGGGTCACTGACAAAGGGGTCTACCCTTCAGCAGCATCAGAAACTGTGTGAAGTTCTATTAGCATTTCTAGAGACACGGCACCTGATTGCGAGAGATTGAAAGTGTCCATCTCCTCCATGAGTGCTATAATGTCTCAGGCTTTTTCACTAATCAAGCACCCGGGCATTATTTCTTCCACCTTCTTGTATTAGGAATAAGATACAAGAGTCTGAGCTCGCATGACAGACTCAAGAACAGCTTCTTCCCTGCTGCCATCAGATTTTTGGATGCATCTACCTTGATTTTTCTATGCACCCCAGCTATGACTGTGACACAACATTCTGCACACTCTGTTCTTTCATCCTCCCCATGTACTCTATGAACGGGGTGCTTTGCCTGTACAGCGTGCAAAAAAAATATTTTTCACTCTATCCCAATCCATGTGACAATAATAAATCAAATCAAATCAAATGCTGTCTACTTCCATGGAAAAAGTGACCATCCCCATCAGACACAGCAGTTACCAGACTGGCTCTGATTAATGACATGCATGCTCAGTCTGTCAGTTTAAATAGGGTGGAGGAAACATTCTACTTGGTAATTCAGTGTCTCACTGAAGTGCAACAAAGTGTTCTTGATTACAAGAAGTGCAGGCAGATTATGAGAGGGGAGAAAGAGGTAGGGCACATATCAATGCTCAAAACATTCACACTTCTCCTTTGCCCTCCCCCATTGCCCAGTCAGAACCTCTCTGTCCCCTATCCTGATAGCTGACTGTGACAGTCAGTGCCAGTACGTCAGTCTTTGGTAGTACCCTCAGAGGTTCCAAATACCACAGGACATAGACCACAAGGATCTCAGGAGTCAGAACAGGGGAAAGAACAACAATGGTCCCTAGAATGAAGAGCTTATACAACAAGAGTCCCTGGAATGAAGAGCTTGTCATATGAGGAATGGTTGAGGACTCTGGATCTGAACTCATTGGAGTTTAGAAGGACGAGGGGGGATGTTATTGAAACTTACAGCATTCTATGAGCCCTGGATAGCGTTGACATGGAGAGGATGTTTCCACTAGTAGGAAAAACTAGAACCAGAGGGCACAATCTCAGACTAAAGGGACAATTCCTTAAAACAGAGATGAGGAGGAATTTCTTCAGCCAGAGAGTAATGAATCTGTAGAACTCTTTGCCGCAGAAGACTGTGGAGGCCAGGTCATTGAGTGTCTTTAAGACAGAGATTGATAGGTTCTTGATTAATAAGGGGATCAGGGGTTATGGGGAAAAGGCAGGAGAATAGGGATGAGAAAATTATCAGCCATTACTGAATGGTGGAGCAGACTCAATGGGCTGAGTGGCTAATTCTGCTCCCATATCTTATGCTCTTATTTTCTTAACTGCCTCTAGCTCTGGTAAAGCAACAACGGTAGCACAATATTGTAGTAATAGGAAAAGGAAGAGCAAAAATTTTCACAAGGGAAATCATTTGGGTGTTTAAAGGTTTTTTACTTTTATTGTCAATAAGCTTGATGACCTTTTTTATTATTTATTAGTGTCACAAATAAGCTTACATTAACACTGCAATGAAGTTTCTGTGAAAACCCCCTAGATGCCACACTCCAGCACCTGTTCGGGTACACTGGAGGAGAATGTAGCACGGCCAGTGCACCTAACCAGCACGTCTTCCAGACTGTGGAAGAAAATCGGAGCACCCAGAGGAAACTCATGCAGACATGGGGAGGATGCGCATATTCTGTACAGACAGTGACCCAAGCTGGGAATTGAACCCAAGTCCTGTTGCTGTGAGGAAACAGTCCTGACCACTTTGCTATCATGCTGCCCCTGTGCTGTCGTGTGGGAAATAAAAGAATGAATGAGGGGATAAGTTAAAATAAGAAAGAAAAAATATGATTCAACATATTTTAAACTGAGATAGTCACCCGGCTAGCCTAAGGATGAAATGAAATAGATACTCAAGCTGAAAATCAGAGAACAAATATGTTTCCATGAAGCATTTTTGTACATCCAACAGATTTCATTCAACAATTCACTTTCTTTCATTAGTTTAATCCCACAACTATGAAACACAAATATCTAAATTCACACAAAATAATTGTACATCAAATATTATTTAACAAAAACATTTTTGCTTTTGTGGTGAATTTTTGTTCATCTGATTTACTTGGTTTGATTTTCATTTGATTTGATTTGCAATTTTTACCATCGGATTTCTAATGATCATTCTCTTCATCCTTGGCATCTTCAAGTTCCAAAACCTTTACCTACAACCATTTCCTCAATGTTTAGCAAAACTCTGAGTGCTTCATCAGTGTTAAAGGTAACGGGCATCATTTCCCCATCAGCATTCTAAGTATTCTCACCAGCAGGAAAACCAAAATTTTTCTTGCTCTCACTAACAGAGCCTGTCATGTGAGGTTCTTCCACCTTTAGCATTTAAAACTAATGATAAAGTAAAATACGCTACCCAGCCCAGGTTCACAGAGATCATGCCTTCCTTTTCAAAGAGAACCTTGATCTCAACACTGAGAGACAGTCCCCTCCCCTTCCCCAAAATGGATATGATGAAACCCCCTTCTCACAAGGGGAGCACCACAGTCCTTCAGCAGAGGGGTAATCTCAACCCATTGCCCCCCCAACCACTGAAAGAACGAATGCCCCCCCTTCCAATTGGCACGACAGTGAATTCCTCCCCACCCCCAAGAAGAGAGACAATCCGAGATTGAGTCCTCTCAAGAGTTGTTCCCTCTCTCTCAAGTCTTCCTTCAGGACCTGGATCCTTGGCAGTGCCAACTTTGTACTGCCTCCCTGGCAGTGACACCCTAACTGGTGCCTTGAACTCTAAGGGGGGGAAGGCGCATAAGTGAATGCTGCCCATGTGCCTCTCTGTTGCTGCCAGACTTGGAGAGGGAGGGAGCAGTTACCTCAAAGGACCTGGGGTTTGGATGGGCACAGGCTGAGGGGAACACACACACACACAGGCTGAGGGGAACACACACACACACACACACACACACACACAGCCGAGCATGGGCACAATTGGAAACTGCAGTTCATTCCTAACACTGCCTATAGCACCGATAGCACTAGATCCATGCTTCTATGGACCAGGTATGATAGATGCCCATGGGACATCTGGCTGGTGAAGGGGAGAAATGTAGGAGCCTATTGAATTAGACATCAAGCCTTCTAATAACATTAAAATTTATTTAAATGACCCGTGCCCACGGTCTCACCCAGTATAGGCAAGAACCTGATTTCTGCAGTAGCGGGGGCCAAGGGGAGCAATCCGGCTGGGATGAACGCCCAGCGAGAATTCCAATTTGGCCTTCTTGCTCGATTCAATGGGACATTGGGATTCCCAGTTGGGGAAAACAGACCTGGAGAATCCTGACCAATGTCTGTAGTATTACACTCTACATTCTCGTGTCACTGCCCGAACTCAGTGTGTGCTGAAATATTAAATAGTTCATGATATATCACATTACAGGCTCTTCCACCTTGAGTCAAGGTAGAGAGGTTTCTATGTGATCCTACACTCTGTTGTTATATTTTCTGAAGCTTTTCAAGAAGTGTTTGATTTTGTTGTTCTCATCAGAGGAATACTAAGTGGGTCAGGCGGGTCAATTAAGGGTGCCAATCGTACTTTTAACACTTGCGCAACACATCGAGGGTGGCTTCTTTTTCCAGTTTGTGGCATCACAATATTCACAAACCTCTGACATACCGTCACTATCATACTATGGATCTGACTTATAATTATGAAGATGATCATAGATGAAAGCTTCCTGCAGGATTCTGTGGTTTCTTACTTGCTGCACCAGCTCTTCCTGTATCTTGTTGTTCTCTGGCAACTTCTTGCTTTCCCGTTTGAGCCTCTTCATCTGTCCTTTCTCTATTTGCTGCCTATCACTTCCTACTTACTTTGACTTCTCTGACTTTACATGTTCCCTATCACTTTCCCTTGTGATGTCTCAGAACATAGTTTGTTAGTTTCATGTATGTAATGAGAAAAAAAACCCCATTAAATATGAAGCAAAATCAAAGATTTATGACATAAAGTTATCCGTTCTTTCTTGGAATGTATGGTTAAAGTTGGTCAAATGAAATCTGAGTTATGCTGTCAGTGGAAACACAGAGTCACAGTGTTCCCTGCTGGGAGGCCAAAAGCATCCTCAATAGCACCCTTCCCCTGCTGGAGGTGCTTAGATGTCAGTTCTTCAATATAGATATTCATGCACCATCAACTTTAATTTCAACATTCCATTGCCCAGTCATTCTCATTGCTGCTCACTGTTGTCTCACAGCACCAGGGACCGAGGTTCGATTCCCGGCTTGGGTCACTGTCTGTGTGGAATCTACACTTTCTCCCCATGTCTGCGTGGATTGCCTCTGGTTTCCTCCCACAGGCCAAACACGTGCTAAGTTCTTCCTCAGTGTCGGGGGGGATGAGCAGCGTAAATACGGCGTAGGTGGGATCGCTGTTGATGCAGTTGCTGTAGGGATTCTTATGATTCTAAATGGCCTTCAGCCTTGAAGAAAACGGTATGACAGAAATTGAAAGCTATCGGTGTTTGTGGCAGAAATGGAATGCTGACTGTGGGACTGATGTGTTGGGGAGGGGTGGGGAACGTGGGGGAGGGGTGTGTGGGCACAATGGGTCCAGGGTCCAGAATTTGTGAGACAAATTGTGTGCAAATATCTCAGAGCAGTTGAATGAGCCTTTCATTCATTGGCAACCAGGTTGCAGATATTATGGCTATAATAGGCTCTTTCTCATTCTCCTCCTCCTCTTCCTCCCCTGAAGATGCATAGCAATCATCACCTCTCTCCTTATGCAGCTCCAGTCCTCTCTGTTGCATTGTGTCTTGCAAGGTGCAGCAGACCTCTATCATTCCAGTCTCCTTACTGGTGTATTCTGAAGGGTAACCCAGACTTCTGAATTGCAACTTTTGTACAGCAATGAGGAGGGAGGTTGCTCAATGATCTCTGTTATGCTTGTGGGACTATATTTGTATGTTTTCTGCACATAAGTGGTAGAGCTCTCCTTAGTTGTATCAGACGTGTCTTTAAAGTGTAGCCCCTGTCTTCTTAGTGTGGTTCTATTCTGTTCTGAGGGATGAATGTGCGTGACAGACTTGGCTGATATAGAAGAAAGTGTTTATGATGGCTCCCTGGGTCCCATGTCGTTGATATACATGATAATCTTCCAAAATATTAATAGTAGAATCCCTTTTGATTTATGAATACTCCTGGTTGATCTGAGGACACCACATGGTTGCTGTCTGTAGCTCCCTTTAAGTGGGAATCCAGCCAGAATAGCAAATGCAGACAAGTTAAATGCGGACATTGGCAGGTTCCCAATGCATTTCTGATTTTTTTAAGCTCCCACACTCTTACACCACTTGCCTAGCAGGTTAAAATGTCGCCTCTCCTCCCATCATCCCACATCACAAACACTAATGCATTTATGGTAATGATTTTTCAACAGTTACTAACTGCATTAATCCTGCATATTTATTAATCAATACTTAATCAGCTCTTAATTTAGATTTTCTCAAGTCCTTCTTTGAATCTTGTGCTCACTATATATCACTCAACCAGGCACTTGCAGCTCAGTTTAATTGCAAATAAGAGAACTATGCACTATCCCATCAAACATTCACTGCTAACCAATATGTAAACCTCCCTCCATAGTGCTCATTTTACTGTTATCAAGCAGGGACAGTTCAGATTAAACGTATCCCAGACTCTTCCACCTTCTTCCATCAGGAAAAGGATACAAAAGTCAGAGGTCACAGACCAACCAACTTAAGAGCAGCTTCTTCACTGTTGCCATCAGACTTTTGAATGGACCTACCTCACACTAAGTTGATCTTTCTCTACACCCTAGCTATGATTGCAACACCATATTCTGCATTCTGTCCTTTCCCTCTCTATGAACAGGATGCTTTGTCTGTATAGTGTGCAACAAACAACACTTTTCACTCTAATACATGCAATATATGTGACAATATTAAATCAAATGAAATCAAATAGGAATAAATACCTTGGAATAGCTATACCTCTAGCACATTAGAGGGGTCAGTTTTTGTACAAAGTGTGAAGGAAGGTTTTTTGACTCAGTATGTAGATAGGCCAACTAGAGGTGAGGCTACATTGGATTTGGTGCTGGGCAATGAGCCAGACCAGGTGTTAGGCTTGGAAGTTGGTGAACATTTTGGTGATAGTGACCACAATTCGGTTACGTTCACCTAGTGATGGATAGGGATAGGCATGAAGCTGGGGGCAGTAGTTATAGCTGGGGGAATGGTAATTATGAAGCCATAAGGAGGGAATTAGGGTGCATAGGTTGGACTAGGAAACTTCAGGAACATCTGAAATGTGGAGCTTATTCAAGGAGCAGCTACTGCGAGTCCTTGATAAGTATGTCCCTGTCAGGCAAGGAGGAAATGGTCGAGTAAGGGAACCATGGTGTACTAAAAAAGTTAATTTGCTGGTTAAAAGGAAAAAGGAGGCTCATGTCAGGATGAGGCTTGAAGGCTCAGTTAGTGCAATGGATAGCTATAGATTAGCCAGGAGGGAGCTAAAGAGTGAGTTGAGGAGAGCTAAAAGGGGACACGAGAAGAATTTGGCTGATAGGATCAAGGAGAATCCTAAAGCTTTCTTTAGATATGTTAAGAATAGAAGATTGGTTAGGGCAAGATTAGGCCAGTCATAGACAGCAGTGGGAAGTTGTGCGTGGAGCCTGAAGAGATTGGAGAGGCACTGAACAAATATTTCTCTTCGGTATTCACGCAGGGAGATGTAAATGTAGTTGTGGAGAACACTGGGATACAGGGTTGTAAACTGGAAAGTATTGAAGTAGATAAGGAGGATGTGCTAGATATCCTTGAGGGTTTGAAGTTAGATAAGTCCCCTGGGCTGGACGGGATTTACCCTAGGATTCTCTGGGAGGCGAGAGAGGCGATTGCAGAGCCTCTGGCTCTGATCTTCAGGTCGTCGTTGGTTACGGGTATAGGGCCGGAAGACTGGAGGATAGCGAATGTGGTCCCATTGTTCAAGAAGGGGAAGAGAGACTTTCCGGGGAATTATAGGCCGGTGAGTCTTACTTCTATTGTGGGCAAAGTATTGGAAAGAATTATTAGGGATAGGATTTATAGTTATTTAGAGAGAAATGAATTGATTGGGGATAGTCAGCATGGTTTTGTGAAGGTAGGTCGTGCCTTACTAACCTTATTGAGTTTTTTGAAAAAGTGACCAAAGAGGTGGATGGGGCTAAGGCAGTTGATGTGGTATATATGGACTTTAGTAAGGCGTTCGATAAGGTGGCCCATGGAAGGCTTCTGCAGAAAATGCAGATGTATGGGATAGAGGGTGATTTAGCTAATTGATTAGGAATTGGCTGGCAGATAGAAGACAGAGGGTGGTGGTTGATGGGAGATATTCATCGTGGAGTTCAGTTACAAGTGGTGTACCTCAGGGATCTGTTTTGAGGCCCCTGCTGTTTGTAATTTTTATAAATGATCTGGATGAGGGTATTGAAGGATGGATTAGTAAATTTGCAGATGACACTAAAGTCGGTGGCGTGGTAGATAGTGAAGAGGGGTGTTATAGTTTGCAGAGAGACTTGGACAAGTTGCAGAGCTGGGCCGAGAGGTGGCAAATGGAGGTTAATGTGGAAAAGGGTGAGGTAATTCACTTTGGCAGGAATAACAAATGTGTAGAGTATAGGGCTAATGGTAGGACTCTTAATAGTGTTGATGAACAGAGGGATCTTGGTGTATAAGTGCATAGATCCCTGAAAGTTGGCAATCAAGTCGATAAGGTTGTTAAGAAGGCATATGGAGTCTTAGTTTTTATTGGTAGGGGGATTGAATTTCGGAGCCGCAACGTCATGTTGCAACTGTACAAAACTCTATTGCGGCTGCACTTGGAGTATTGTGTGCAGTTCTGGTCCCCACATTATAAGAAAGATGTGGAGGCATGGAGAGGGTACAGAGGAGGTTTACCAGGATGTTGCCTGGTATGGAGGGCAGGTCTTATGAGGAGAGGCTGAGGGATTTGAGGTTGTTTACGTTAGAAAGAAGGCGGCTAAGAGGAAACCTTATTGAAACATAAGATGATTAGAGGTTTAGATAGGGTGGACAGTGATAGCCTTTTTCCTAGGATGGAGAAAGCTAGCATGAGGGGACATAGCTTTAAATTAAAGGGTGGTGGTTATAGGACGGATGTCAGAGGTAGGTTCTTTACCCAGAGGGTGGTAAGGGTATGGAATGCCCTGCCTGTGTCAGTTGTAGATGTGCCAAGTTTGGTGGCGTTTAAGAGGTTAGTAGATAAGTTTATGGATGAAAAGGGAATGGTTTAGGTTAGAGGGTCATTGCTTTTTCCTAATTGGTCGGCGCAACATCGAGGGCCGAAGGGCCTGTTCTGTGCTGTAATGTTCTATGTTCTTACTGCAATGTTCGAGGAAGCGCTCCCATGACTATTGCACTGGAGGCTATTCAAGCAATGTACCAGAGCTTACTGACTGTTCGAATAAAATTCTTGAGAATTTAAAAATAGAATTCTTATGATGGGAAATACTTAGGTTCAGTGCAGTGGAAATAACCGGAATTTGTTTTATTTCAAAAAGCATCACAGAAAACATAAAACATAAATGCTTCCACATTTTTCCTGAATTTTCCTGAAAATACAATTTACATCTCAATTTTGAAAGCATGACCAATATAATTTTCAATAGCCAAATTTCAAATGATTTTTCATGTATTATAATTTGGTTATACGGCTGCTACTCATCTTTGGATTCCCACAGGGCAGAAGGAGGCCATTCAGCCCATTGGGTCTGCACTCACTCTCTGATGGAGCATCTGACCCAAGTTCTATCCTACAAATTTACACTGCTAATCCCCCTAATCTACACATCTTTGGACACTAAGGAGATGACTTAACATGGGCAATCCTTCTAACCTGCATATCTTTGGGCTGTGGGAGGAAAAGGGAGCACCCCGGCGAAATCCACACAGACACGGGAAGAATGTGCAAACTCCACACAGATAGTCACCCAAGGCTGGAACTGAATCCAGTTCCTAGCACTATGAGGCACCTGTGCTAAGTACTGAGCCACTATGCCGTACTTATTTGTATAAGATGTTTCAGAATGCTAGATATTGATTTATTTAAGTAACCACGTCATTACCCATTATCATAATGCCTATTTAATATATATACCTACATTAAATAAGAAAAACATCATTTGTTTAATTTTCAGATCCAGTCATCAAACATGGAAATACTGACATATTACTAATTAATTCTATTGAATAAAGATGCTCTCCCTTCTCTGACTTCCACATCTTGCAACAGCATAACCTCTGAGATGGTGACTTTTAGAATATCTCAGTTGATTATTCTAGTTGCTCGAGTTTGTTTTAAGATATTCAGTAACTGACAGTCTCAAAAAAGGCAATTGTCTATGTCAAATGGTGAAAACTATACACACCTGGTTGATAGGGTTGGACTTGAGGGTGTCTGAGCTTCCCATGTAGTCCTCATTCCATCCATGAAAGCCGGGTGAGTTCAGTTCCACGGTATCCAGGCAATCGAGGCTCCTATGGATAGATTCACTCACGGATGCGAGATAGCTGTGGCTGGATAATGTGGAATAATAAGATTGTTCACTGAAGCACCTTTGCATTCAACACACCAATCCACATTTTTAAACCTTTTTTTAAAGATGAGATATTTTGATAATTATCATAGAATCACCAAATTCCTACAGTGCTGAAGGAGGCCATTCAGCCCATTGTGTCTGTACCCATTCTCTGACAGAATATCTTACCCAGGCCTACCTCCCTGCCCTATTCCTGTAACCCTGCACATTTGCTCCACTAATCCCCTTAACTACACATCTTGGGATACTAGGACACAATTTAGCATGATCAATCCACCTAACCTGCACTTCTTTGGACTCTGGGAGGTAATCCAAGTGCCTGGAGGTAATCCACGCAGACATATAGGGTGGGATTTTCAAGCTATGATCGCCCTGAAACCAGAAAATCCTGTCCGAGGTCAACAGGCCTTTCCCTTGCCCGCTATGATTCTCATGGGTAATTCTGTCCAGGGAGAATGTATAAACTCCACACAGGCAGTCATCTAAGGTCAGAGTTGAACCTGGTCCCTGGCACTACGATGCAGCACTACTAATTACTGTGTCACTATGCTGCCCTAAATTATGTAGAACACACTGCATCACAGAAATAGACCACATAGCCCAACTAATCCATGCCGGTGTTTCTGGACAACGCTATTGTTTCCTACTAATCTTCATTTTAATCTGAAGCATCAGAGTTCAAATATATGTATGTCATTGGAACTTAACAAAAACAAACAGTTAAATAGTTATTTTTCAGGCAAATTAGTGCTGCAAATGTTGATTCAAACAGATGTGCTTAGAATGCATTAGGATCACACATAAGGTACAGATTATGCCATTATGTACATATTCAGAGTTGTACAATTGTCTCAATAGCCAAACATCAGCAACGTTATGTTTACGTTCTAATTCAAGCAACATACAGCACATCGTCTTCACAAAATTGTGCAGCAGAAATACTTCAAACCTGAAATGAATATTTTTGCAAATTACAGTATAGCTACAAAAAAGAACACCAATGACCTGTAGTCTTTTCACTTTGAATGGAGTGGATTTTATACTCCTCTGCTGGTAGGGTTTGAAGGCAGGAATGGGGGAGGCTTAAAATCCAGTGGATTACCTTGCCACCCTTCGACCTATTCAGGCCCTTAAGTGACCAATGAAAGGCTATTTAAAAGCCCCATCCTGTCCCATGGGCATTTTCCCAGTGGCAGGAGATGGACACACAGGTAGCCCGGCAGCTTTAGGCGTGCAGGCTGTTGTTGGGTCAGTGGTGGGTCTCTGACCCTATCAGAGGCACCTTAATATCATTCCCCACCACCTGCCCCATTCCCCCCATTCCCGTCCCCAGCCCCGTCTCTGTCCCATTTTACCCTTGTCCTGGCCTGGGTTTTTGGATATGACCAACAGCCTAGGCACCCGGCAGAAAGGTCTCTCAGTAAGAAATCTGACAACACCAGGTTTAAATCCAACCGATTTATTTGATAGTCTCTACATCAGACAGGTCTCTTCCCTTCTCAATTCTTGTGGCAGAGTTGTACCTAGCTGGTTGCAGTACTGCTATGTTCTCATCAATGCATCCAGCAATAAGTTTCGACTTCCAGTTTAATGACAAGTATAATCAAGCTTAATCAAAATTGTACACCTTATGAAAGTAAAATTTTGGAAGAACATTGCTGTTTCCATAATGTAATGAATTTAACAATGTAACAAATAATAGTCGGCACGGTGGCACAGTGGTTAGTACTGCTACTGCTGAGGAAGAATTTAGCATGGTCAATAGACCTAATCAGCATGTTTTTTGGACTGTGGGAGGAAACCAGAGCACCTGAAGAAACTCATGTAGACAGAGAGAGAACGTGCAGACTCCGCACAGACAGTGACCCAAGCTGGGAGTTGAACCCAGGTTCCTGACGCTATGAAGAAGCAGTGCTAGCCACTGTGTTACCATGCCGCCCATAATGAGTGGAGAGATGTCTTGTAGCAGCATTTTAACTGCACGTAGAGGGTAGATCTGCCAAAAGTTATGTTAGCAATGGATCATGGATGGGAGAGGACTGCTGCTAACCACAGTTTTGCAGATTAGGCCAATGGACATTTGATAAAGGGAAACCCAGAATGTGACAGCCT
This sequence comes from Sphyrna mokarran, assembly GCA_024679065.1. Classification (NCBI taxonomy): domain Eukaryota; kingdom Metazoa; phylum Chordata; class Chondrichthyes; order Carcharhiniformes; family Carcharhinidae; genus Sphyrna; species Sphyrna mokarran. The sequence continues at coordinate 56,487,845 of JAGIQG010000016.1, read as the reverse complement.
CAAACATAAGCTCTGGGACTGGATGCCACAAACCAGTAAAAATGAAGAATGCATTCTGTCACGGATTTAGCAATCCTAGCTTACTTATCGTTCATTAACTTAATGTTTCACTGCTTTGGGAAATTAAATCTCTCATGATTAATGGAAATGTTCTGTGCATTTGAAATAATTTGCATTTGAAATAATCTATAAATGTCTAGGTAATGGAGATGGCCGTTAAATTTGCGAAGTGGAGGAATAACATCACAAATCCTCAATGAAAGTGGGAGGTTACATTGTATAAAAAAGCAGGCAAAATTAGTTATAAGCATGAACCAGACCGAAAAAAAAAGTGAGTGAGCCTACACACTGAAAAAAGCGCAATCAGCAATTCTGTTTACAGGGAAAGAAATTAAGTTACTGGAACTCTTTGATCTAGATGAGTCAATCATTCTGTCTGTAAAATTACAGTTTAGATTTGCAAGTAAATGAGGGCCAGATATCCTGTGTGAAATGGGAAACCAACAAATGATCCCTTAATGAACTGTGATCTAAAGGTTTGTGGAAATTATGACAACATTAGCTCTAAACAGAAGTGGGTCTGCAGTTCAACCTCAAACAAAATGCCCGTACAAAATAAACATCACATGAAATTATGGTAAACAGATTACCTACAGCATCCAAACACAAAACCTTTGCACTTGTAATAAACTTTGGAATTGGGCAGTTGGTGAAAATTAATCAACTCTCTGCATTCATACAGCTTATATAATGCAGGTGATGGCCTTGTGGTGTTACAATCATAGAATTTCTACAATACAGCCCATCAAGTCTGTACTGACCAGAATCCCACAGAAGCCCTATTCCCATAACCACATACATTTACCCTGCTATTCCCCCCAATACTAGGATGAATTTAGCATGGCCAATCAATCTAACCTGCACCTCTCTGTATTGTTGGAGGAATCTGGAGCAAACTCATGCAGACAAGGGGAGAAAGTACAAACCCCAGGCTGGAATTGAACCCAGGTCCCGGGCCTGTAATGAACAGGGAAAAGAAACCATTTCAAATGTCAGCTGGCCAGGTGAGTCATGGATACATGGTGCCTTGTGGACAAGGTAAGCTTGGAGATAAGGGTTGATGTAAGGGAAATTAGAAAAAGGCACAGTTTAAGATATAAGACAGGAGAGAGTGTGTGGGGAAGTTTGGTTTAGTGAAGGAAACATGATAGGTAATTGCAGCAAAGGGAGAAGATTGGAGCATTTTAATCTTGGTGGAAGAGGGTAAAGATTTTACTTGAGATAGATTCATTATAAGTGAATCTGAGGGATGGCAGAGGAGATTAGCATCTTCAGGAGGATGTGGGTGAATGACATAGGCTAAGAAATTTGCACTCTTGATTTAATAGTTGCCTTAGGATCACCTACACGATGTGCACAAACTAACACTATGTTATATTGTTGCTGCTTTTAAAATTAATGACCCATGCTGCATATGTAATCAGAAGATATTTGTAACCAGATACCAACAGTGACTGTTATGATTTGCTGGGACCTTTCTGTGATGGGTGAATTGATTGGTGAATCTTGAAAGGGGCAAAAATATTATGCATGGTTAAGTAGTAGTTGGAAGAATGGGTCGAGAAGAGGAAATAAGGGGCCTGGAAAAGGGATAAGTACCAAGACCCATGATTTTGTTCTCTGGCCCTGGATGAGTTTAATGTGGAAATTTTGCAATTCTTTTCTTGTGCATTTTGGTTCTTTATGTTGTTGGTTAAAAATACCCAGTCTCTTCATTACAGAGACAAAAATAGTGGAGATTGTAGCTTACGAGTATGGAATCAAACTGTTGATGGCAGTCAATTTCTACAGTGTATAATTCAACACACTCTAATAGATTAAACCTAAGATACAACACTATTTATGACTCAGCTAATAGCAAAGGGCACATATATATCATCATCTCAAAGTTACTGGCTATTTTCAGTTGGAGGCTGAACTCTATTCAAGGACAGCAGAGCATCTCTCCTACATATGCTTTGTAAAAAAGAGAAATTTATTGTTTCTATTGTGATGTTATTTTACAGACATGTTTGACAAACGTGTCACACTGCTTCATTTCAAAGTGCAGCTCCCAAACAGTGCCTCAAAGCAGAGACATTTTTATCTTTATGGGGTATGGGCATTGCTGGCTGGGCCAGTACTTATTGCCTATCTCTAATTGCCCTGCTAAGCCATTGCAGAGGGCATTTAAGAGACAACTACTTTGCTATGGGTCTGAAGTCACCTGCAGGCCAGACAGATAAGACAATAGATTTCTGTCTCTAATAGTGAACCAATTGAATTCTTTTTACAAAAATGACATTGATTTCATAGTCATTGTTTGACTTTTAGTTCCAGATTTCTATTAAATTCAAATTTTGACACTCGCTTGTGGGATTCGAACTAGAGTGTCCATTATCCTGGATCACTGGATTACTAATCCAATGACAATGCCATTATGCCATTGCCTCCCTTCAGAATTTCAATTACTCTCAGTAATAACCTGTCAAGCACACGAGCATGATGATCATTCGCCTTCAACATACACCACAGTTAAATGATATTCTTGGTACTAAGTTATTGTCAACAAGATGAAACAGAGTTAAAGGTGCATGGTCTCTTTGAACAGAGATGGTCTTGAGGAAAGTTAGGGCCATATCAACATTTAAGGATAAGGTTAGATGGTAGAAGAAGGGGGAAAAAGACACAAGGATATTGGAACAAGATGGGTGCATGGAATCAGAGCATCCATGGGGCAGAAGCATAGGTCAAATGGCTTATTTTTGTTTTGTAATATAATTGTATAACAGCAATAATAAACTAATTTTAAGAAACTTTCCATTCATGTTTACTAGAAGAAAGCAGTGTGTTAACAGTTGATGAATATTTAGGGCGGGATTTTCCAGCTGCACTTATTCCAAAACTCGAATATCCTGCCCGAGGCCAAAAGACCTTGGCATGGTCCGTGTCCCGTCCACTACAATTCCCATAGTGGACGGGATCGGAAAATTCTGCCCTCAGCATTTGTTGTCAGCAAGCGATGAGCATTCATTTTAAAACCTGTTATTCTTATTTATTATACAAATGAGGAATGAAAACATTAAGTTGTTGGCACGAGTCAAAAAAGTGTCCATTGTATTAAATATACATTGCCTGAGGCCAGCAGTTTTCCTATAAGCATTTAAAGTTTATTTATCAGTTACAAGTAGGCTTACATTCATACTGCAATGACATTACTGTGAAAATCTCCTAGTTGCCACACTCTGCCACCTGTTTGGGTACACTGAACAAACATTTATCATGATCAATGTATTTAACCTGCACAGCTTTGGACTGTGGGAGGAAATCAGAGCACCCAGAGGAAACCCACGTAGACATGGAGGAAATATACAGACTTCACGCAGACCCAAGCCAGGAATCGAACCTGGGTCCCTAGCACAGTGAGGCAGCAGTGCTAACAATTGTGCTAATTGTGCCACCTCTGCTAAATGCCCAGTGGTAGCTTTATAAAAGCTCATTGCTGTGGTTTTTCAAAGCAACCGGATAACAGTTGTTAAAGAAAAATTCATTTTCTTTGATTATAATTTAAAAAAATAGTCTAAAATAGAGATAACAAAATAATTGCGGTAATTAAAACTGCCAAAATCGTCAATTTGATCTGTAAAAATGCATTTCCTCTATCTTATATATACAATTCTATACCGCAGCATCACAGACTATGTGCAGTGGCTTCTAGTAACAGATTTGTTACAGATCGAAGAATATGCAGAATGCGATACTGAGAGGCATCAGATGAAGCGATAATAGCAGGGAATGTTTTGTTAATCTAATTGTGTTCCATTTCCACAGATCTGTAAATGACTGAAATGAAGGCTTCAGAAAGGAAGAAAATAAACAGAGAAAATTAATTACTGCCAACAGACCTACTGAATGGCCTACTTAAATCATTAATTCAGGAAATGCTGACATAACCGCAGCCACAATTCCAATAATTGGATCTGCTTATGAACCAGAGGATAGAATTTAGACAGAACTCAAGGCTGTGCCTAGTTTTAGATTTTTGAGGGAATTGTGGCTGGGATTCTAAGTTCTAAGTGCCAAATTCATATACAAACTAGAGTAAATCTCACTGTATTTTTGTGGGGTTTTCACACAATGACTCACCCACACTCTGTGCATCACACAGTGCCCTGACAGGATTCCCTATTAAAATCAAGGGGGCAGGATCTATTCCTGCCTGAGAGGCTGGTGCTGAGGGAGCCGCTACGCATGTGCCGTTCTGTCAGAGCAGAGATCTGCACACATGCAATAGTCCTGCACTGTCAGCCTCCCGATTACTGGCCAGCTCTGCGACCCTGCATCGCTGCCATATAGATCCCCCACACCCCGACTGCTCCCAGATCTCTCTGTACCAGCATCAACACCCCCCCGCTAGTCCACCTCAATTCCCCCCCACCAACCTGACTGTCATGATCTCCTGCTCAGAATCCTATGCCCTTTCACAGTCCAGACTACCCCCTCGCACCTCCGAGCCCCCCCACGCATGCCGAGCCCCCACCACTCCCAAGCACTGTCCTCCCTCTGTCACTGCTGACTGCAGAGGTGGTGTGACACCCTCCCATCCCCACCGATCTCCCCACCCCGCCCCACAAGCCCCAACCCACATTGGCCTTCTGGCTCTCCCCCCTTGGTACTCCCCGAATCCCCAGACTGTGACCCCTGGCTCTGAACATTCCCACTATTGGGAGCATCCTCTCTGCATCTTCCCTATCTAGTCCTGTTAGAATTTTATAAGTCTCAATGAGATCCCTCAATTGTCTGAACCCCAGCAAAAACAATCCTAACCTCGTGGCCAAAAGGAAGAATCACGGAAAATAAGTTGAGAGATAAATATTGGCTATTTATCTAGATGACTTAACTGAATCATAGAATCCCTACAGTGCAGGAGGAGGCCATTTGGCCCATCAGCTGAAAGACGAACTAGTTAGCTGCATTAGTCATGCTAACTTCTCTCTCAGTGTACCCAGTCTCTGGAGTGTGGCAATTAGGATGTTTTCACAGTAACTTCATTGCAGTGTTAATGTAAGCCTACTTGTGATACTAATAAAAAAAATAAACCCGGCACCAACAAGAATCCCACAGACCCTATCCCCGTGTATTTATCCTGCTCTAATCCATGACACGAAGGGGAAATTTTGCATGGCCAGTCAACCTAACCCGCACATCTTTGGACTGTGGGAGGAAAGCAGAGCACCTGGAGGAAACCTATGCAGACACAGGGAGAACTTGCAGACCCCAGACAGACAGTCACCAAAGATTGGCATCAAACCCAGGACCCTGGCACTGTGAGGCCACTGTGAGAATGTAATGGAGAGTCAGACAGCATTACACTGTAGGAATAAAGTCAGAGCTATTTTGAGATGTTATTTGAATGCTAGGCTCACATTGCGATCTTCGGTCCAGCGTTAATTGATATCACAGATTTTATTATTTTTAAATAGTGCAACATTTGCTTTCTCTTTTCGAGTAGGTGTTGATGTTTCCTATTATTTTGGATGTGTTTCAGCAAGACTGAATAACATCATTAATGCAGTCTTGAAAGAAAATTTAGAATGCAGAGGCCTGGAAATGTCCTTGGACAATATCGATCCATGTCAGAACTACATTCTCCACAGTGGCCTCTCCAGTTTTACCATTTTCAGTCAGTGAATGTCATTACCACCTGTGAGAATTGATGAAAACTCTTACACAAGACTAAATCTGCACTCGAAAGCTGAAGATGTGAATCATAGTTGGCCTCATGGGTGGCGATATGTTACTGCTGGCTGTGACACTTATTTAGCATGTTGAACTGCGAACAAATTTACATTTTCTTATCTCAATTGGTTGGAATGTTTTAGAGCAATTTAACATAATAGATCACGTAAGCAGTTGCTCAGCACTCTCTGGAGATGGTTAGATTGCACTAGTTCTAAATGGAATTAACCCTCAAATTCGTTAGAATTTCTAATCCTTGGTCTTCACTAAATTTACTATTTTCTTGTGGAGTGAGTGGGGTAACCTACAAATGGCATCGGTTCCCCTGGATTTGGGAAGAGAAACGTTGATTTATGTTCCCAGTTCTGCTTGTTGTGCAGAGATATTTTCTGGAATAACACACAAAATCTGAAAGCATTATTGGCCTTCGCCTTTAGTCATAGAATCATAGAATCCTACAGCGTAGAAGGAGGCCATTTGGACTATCTAGTCTGCACTGGCCACAATCCCATCCTATCCCTCTCACCCCGTGTATTTACCCTAGCTCGTCCCTCTGACACAAAGGGGCAATTTAGCATGGCCAATTCAACTAATCTGCACATGTTTGGAGTGTGGGAGGAACCAAGAACACCCCAGGGAAACCCACGCAGACAGTGGAAGAATGTGCAAACTCCACACAGACAGTGATCCAAGCCAGGAATCGAATCTGGGTCCCTGACGCTGTGAGGCAGCAGTGCTAACTACTGTGCCACTGTGCTGCCCATGTAACTGACTATCTTGTTAATTTCACTGTCCACAATATCAAGCTTGTGGAACTGGTTCTCAGCATTAGCTAACTCTTCACAAGACTTTCTGCCTCACTACCTGAAGTACACCAGTGGGATGCAAAACTGGCTCTCTAACAGTCATTCTACTATTGTATTAGATAGAGCATTCAGGAAGGAATAACTGAAACTCATAGCAAAAGCAATCCAATAGTGGTGGGGAACTTTAATTTTCACATGGACTGGATAAATCAAATAGGAAAGAATAGTTTGGCAGATGAGTTTGCAGAATGCAATTGCGACAGCTTCCACAATAATAAATATTGTGGAAGTATATAATATAATAATTATATAATTAATATATATATTATATATTGTGGAATAATATATTGTGGAAGTAACTAGGGACAAAGGTATTTCAGATCTACTATCGTGTAATGAATTGGGAATAATTAGTAATCGCAAAGCAAAAGATTCCTTGGGGGTAAAAATGATCATAATACAATTGAATTCCATATGAAGTCTAATGCTGGTTCAGAATCTGGAATTCCCTCCATAACAGCATGGCAGGTGTACCTGCACCCCATGGATAGCAGAGATTCAAGAAGGCAGCTCACCATCACCACCCTTCTCAAGAGCAGTGCCCACATTCCTTGAAAGAATACAAATAAAATGGCACACTCAGTCCAAAACTAGAACCTTAAACTTTAACAGTGTTGCTAGCTAAGATTGATAGATTAAAAAGACGAACAGATATGCTGGGCATTAAATATTTCAAGAAATGATTCAAAATGATTAAAAAAAACATTGCATTAAGAAAGAAAATCTCATCAACAAAGAGCTAGCCGTGACTTATTAGGAAAGTTAAAGAATGGTATTTGATTAAAAGAGAGGGTTACACCATTGTATTTTTAATAGAAATACATTTTTTAATAAATTAATGAATTTTCAATAAAAATGGTAATAAGTATGAGGATTTGGATAGTTTAGAAACCAAATTGGAATTTTCCAGCTCCCCCACCGTGGTCCTACCCCACACCTCGGGGGCACCAGGGCCAGTGAGCCACTGAAACCGAAGTTCACATTGGCAGAACTGGAAGATCCCACTGGTGTGAAGAGCTGGAAGTTCCCAGTTAAACAAAGGGCAATCAAAAAGTTGATCAATAGGAAAATGAAACAGAAAATGAGATTAACGTGGTCAGGAATATAAAAACAGATAGTAACATCTTTTTAGAATATATTAAAAAGGGGTCTAGCTCGGACAGGTGACGGTCTCTTAGAGACAGAGAGAGGAAAACCTATCATGTGGAATGAGGCATGATAGAAATATCAAACAAATACTTTGGCCTTTACGTCTGTCTTCATGATAGAAGATGCAAATTACATGCCAGAAATAAAGTGCAACCAAGGAGCTGACAAGAATGAGGAAATTAATGCAATTAAGTATTAGCAGAGGAAAGATTATCCTGGCCAGCAAATGCCCAGGAGACGATAGCCTACATCCAGGGCTTGAAAAGAGATAAGTGCAAAGAAAGAGGATTTTCCGAAATTGCTTAGCATCTGAGGATGGTCATAGAGGATTGGAAGTTAGCAAATATAATATCACCATCCAAGAAAGAGAAAACAGGGAACTGCAAACCAATTAGCCTAAAGTCAGTCATCAGGAAATTAAAAATAAATTATTCATTCAAGGGTCGTCTGCGTCACTTGCTAGGCTGGCATTTATTGCCCATTGTTAATTATCCTCGAGAAGTTGCCTCCCTGAACTACTACAGTCACTGAACTGTCGGTATGTTCACAGTGCTGTCACAGAGGCAGTTCCAAGATTTTGAGGCATCGACAAGAAAAGAACAGTGATACATTTCCATATCAGAATGATGAGTGATTTGGAGGGGAACTTCCAGGTAGTGGTGTGTGCATGCATCTGCTATCTTTGTCCTTCTAGATGGCAGTGATCGTGGGTTTGGAAGGTACTGTCCAAGGGGCTTTGCTGTGTTCCTGTAGTGCACTTTGTATATGGTATGTACTATGACTCCTGTGCATTGGTATAGGAATGAGTGATTGTTTGTGGATAGGGTGCCAATCAAGCTAGCTGCTTTGTCCTGGATGGTGTCAAACGTCTTGAGTATGTTGGAGCTGTGCCCATCCCAGCAACAATTCCACACCTGGCTTGGGCCTTGCAGATTTTGGACAGATATCACCAGCAGACACAACATGGTTTTCAAAAAGGAATATTATGTTTGACAACTTTATTGTAACTAATAAGATAGATAAAGAAGAAACTGTATATGTGTTATACTTAGAATTCCAAAATGCTTTCAATAATGCCTCAAAAAATCAATACTAAAAAGTTAATACTCAAGATAAAGGCTCACATTTTGGGAGTTGGGACGAATGTATTAGTGTAGATGAAGAACAAGTTAATAGACAAATAGCATGTTGGCAATGAAGTGGGCATTGTCAGTCTGTAAGTATTTGGTGTGTGGATCAGTGCTAGGGTCTCAGCTATTTACAAACTATATTAATGGCATAGACAATGAAACCAAAGGTGATCTATCCAAGTTTACTGATAATGCAATGCCAGATGGGAATGTGAACTGTGAGGAGGACACAAAGTGGCTGCAAAGAAATATAAACAGATTACAGAGTACAAATAAGCAGGTGGAAGGAGTACAATGTTGGGAAGTGTAAGGAAGTGTAAGAGCAATGTTGGGACGTGTAAGAAGAGGAGAGCTGAATTTGTTTTTAAAAAACATGAAACTTTTAAGTATTACTGTCCAGAGCGACATGGTTGAATTTGTATAAGAAATACAAAGTGGCCATGTGATTACAACAATGAATTAGGAAGATAAACGCACATTGGTTTTAACTGCAAGAGGATTAAAGTACAAGGATAAGGAAGTGTTACTACAATTGTCTAGGGCTTTGGCTCTGTTTCGAGCTCAAAGCTTAACAGTCTTTTTGGTGGGGTTTCTCTATTGAAGTAAATCAATCATAGTTGCCTGCAGGGTGCCCCTCATGGCAGAGATCCCATGACCATGCCAAGCCAGGTAGGAACAAGTAATAATGATTGCATTTCAAAACCCAACAGTGTCCATATTTATGGAAGAATCACTTGCATTAGCGATTGTTGAGTAAAGATTTACTGAATTGGTTTGTGGGATGAGAGAGGGTTGCCCAGTGATGAGATGGTGAGTAAATTGGGCTTATACTCTGGAGTTTAGAAGAATGAGAGGTAATCTCACTGAAACACTGCTGATTCTGAAAGGACTTGACAGGATAGACACAGAGGTTCATTGTGAATATAGGCTACAGGGTCACAATCTCAGGATAGCGGGGTACTCATTCAGGATTGAAATGAGGAGAAATTTCTTCACTCAAGATGGTTGTGAATCTTTGCAACCCCAGAAGATTGTGGATTCTCCATCGTTGAATATTTTCAAGGCTGGAATGGATAAGGTTTTCGTCTTTCAGGGAATTAAAGAATATAAAGTTTTAAAGTTTATTTATTAGTCTCAAGTAAATCTTACATTAACACTGCAATGAAGTTATTGTGAAGTTCCTCTCACCATCATAGGCCGGCACCTGTTTGGGTCAATGCACCTAACCAACACATCTTTCAAAATGTAGGAGGAAACTGAAGCACAGAGGGAAACCCATGCAGACACAGGGAGAATGTGCAAACTCCACACAGACAGTGACACAAACTGAGAATCAAACTGAGTCCCTGAAATTGTGAAGCAGCAGTGCTAACCACTGTGCTACTATGCTGAATATGGGGAGCAGGGAGGAAATGCAGTTAAGACAGAAGATGAACCATGATCGTATTGAATAGCTTGATTGTATTGAAGGCTTGGCGGAACCTTCTGGTCTACCCCGTATCTACACCATGGGTGGGATTTTTTGGCCTTGCTCATCCTGAAACTGTAAAATCCAGCCCGAGGTCAGTGGATCTTTCTATTGTCTGCCCCTTGCCCACTCCAATTCCCGTGTGAACAGGGCAATAAAATTTCAGCCCCAGTGTTCACATCTTCTCAAGTAAAACAAGCTATCTTGCAAAACAGAACTTAGGGTCACATGTAGAATGTGAAAGGGCATTAGTTCTGTGTTTCTGCAATTGAAATACCAACCAATATCCAAATCAGAGGAACTCTGCTGCAAACAAACAGCAGAAATATATCATGTCATTGAAATAACCCACACCTGGAAGGGGGGAATACTTTGCTTCTCATGGTTCCATGACCCCTGGTGGTAATCTCCACTCAGTGCATGAATGCTTTTATCTAATGCATTCATTTGCGTATTTATAGGCTGTGCACTTCATTTACAAATTGACAACAAGAAAAATTAATATCTAACTTTGCAAGCAATCTCACCACAGTGTAAACACAGCACTGATTCCCTCTCTATCAAATTAAGATAAATCCAGTAAACACATTTCATCAGGATGACACCTCTTTAAGTAAAATTACTGGCTTTATGTGAAATATCAGTTGAGGGATCCTGAGTAAGAAAATCCTTTCAATGTCAATGATGCTCACATTCAGAGTTTAGGAAGGTTATGGATGTGATCGATGTGAGATACTGGAATTTTTTCATTCTGAATCATGACTTGCAGACGCCGTGTTGTCAAACGCTTCCCACTTACTGAAGTTGTTGATATAATGGGAGAGGCCAAGATAATTAGGGAGACAATTAATGCAAGGGATGATTGCGGCAATGAGGTCAAAGGCAAAGAGAGAAATGTGTTGCTGGCCCAATCCTTAATGCACTATTTTACAGAACAAACCCTGTGACTAAAGTTTTTCCATTCCACTCAGCCACAGGAATTGTAGTGGGCGAGGGACAGACAATGGAAAGGTCCTCCTAGTGGAATTTTTGGTCAGAAAAGCCCTCCCCTAGGTTTGGTTAAAACAGAAAATGCTGGAAATGTTCTGCAGGTTATGGCACATCTGTGGAGAGAAACAGATAGTGGCTGGAACTTTCCAGCTGGCCCACCACGGGTTTCCCCACAGCCGAGTCGACATGCCACTGAAATCTCCATCCACATCAGCGGGACTGGAAGATCCTGCTGATGTGAAGAGCTAAGAAGTTCCATTCAATGTCTCAGGTCTGTGACTCCTCATTCAGAATGGTTTCACTGATCTCAGCCAGATGATTTTCAACATTGTTACAGTTATGAAGTTTGTAAGATGTTTGGGATGGTATCTTTAATTCAAAATCAAATGAAGGGAATCATGAGACCTATTTTGAAGTCTACCCACAACAAGCCTGCAAAGTTTGTTTGCTTGAGATTAAAGGGAGGCCAGATTGTTTCACTGGGAAGGTGGTGTTTACACTTGAAAACAATGGCAGCAGCACGTGTCAGAGGATAGACTGAGCCTCCAAAGTCCCAGCAAAGTATTGAGAATATCAGAATTGTAAACAGTCGTGTTTTAAACTGTCTTTTTACTTTCAAGGCAAAAAATGAGTCTCAAGTATCACTCATCAGCACTTTGTCAAGATGCTGCAGAAAAAGGAAGATTCCAGAATTAAGTAAAATGAAGATTTATGGAAGGACTGTCTTATGAGGAACGATTAGATAGACTGGGGTTGTTTTCCCTTGAAAGACGTCGGCTTAGAGGGGATCTAATAGAGGTGTATAAGATTATAAGGGGTATAGATAGAGTTAATGGCGGTAAACTTTTTCCACCTTTAGAAATGGATAGGACGAGAGGTCATGGCCATAGGGTGAGGGGGGCTATGTATAGGACGAATATTAGAGGGCAGGTTTTCACACAAAGGGTAGTGGGGGTGTGGAATGCACTGCCGAGTAAGGTGGTGGGAGCAGGCATGCTGGGGCTGTTTGAGGGTCTCTTGGACAGCCACATGAGCGGTATGCAGATAGAGGGATATAGTAGGACTGTTTAACTACGGCTTTTTTTCCACAGGTAATTCGGTCCATACTTGACCGACAAGGAGCATGCATTCGGCAGGTGGTGCGAGGACAGCTCTTGGATGTTGATTCATGGGTTGCCTGGTGCTTCATGTCGTAAATGATTGCTTTATCTGGACCATCTGAAGGGCACCATGACAGCTCAGTGACTATCGCTGTAGCTGTGCAGACACTTGGAATTGGGCCGGTGTCTGCGTGAGTTTGCGCGTTCTCCCCGTGGTTGCGTGGGTTTTCTCCGGGCACTCCGGTTTCCTCCCACAACCCAAAAATTCGCTCTTAGGCTGATTGGGTAACAAATTGTCCCTATGGTGAAAATTTTCCATATTAGGAATAATATATATACTATTATATAGGAATATTAAAATAGGATAATGTATTTGCTACTATATAGTATGACGGCGGCGCGGGCTCGTTGGGCCGAAGGGCCTGTTTCCCGTGCTGTGTTGCTTAAAAAAAAAATTAAAAATAAAATTGGGATTAAAATAAAGAATTGGATAAAAGTGAAACCAATGAGTGCAGCTGTCTCAAGAGGTGTTTTTGATAGGTAAATTAGCAGAGCAAAGAACAAAGAAAATTACAGCACAGGAACAGGCTCTCAAAGCCTGCACCAACTATGCTGCCTGATGAATTAAGATCCCCTACCCTTCTGCTGACCATATCCCTCTATTCCCATTCTGAATATATATTTGTCAAGATGCCTCTTAAAAGTCACTATCATATCTGCTTCCACTATTGTCCCCCAGCACTGGTTCCAGGCACCCACCACTCTGCGTAAAAAAACTTGTGTCATACATCTCCTTTAAACCTTGTCCCACGCGTCTTAAATCTATGCCCCCTAATAATTGACTCTTCCACCCTGGGAGAAAGCTTCTGACTATCCACTCTGTCCATGCTCCTCATAATCTTGTAGACTTCTATCAGCTCAGCCATCAACCTCCGTCGTTCCAGTAAGAACAAACGAAGTTTCTCCAACTTCTTCTCAGAGGTAATGGCCTCCATACCAGGCAACATCCTGGTAGGTCTTTTCTGTACCCTCTCTAAAGCCTCCACATCCTTCTGGTAGTGTGGCGACCAGAATTGAATTCTATATTCCAAATGCAGCCTAACTAAGATTCCTACTAAGCAGTAGGAAAACAAATGTTTACCTGGGGGAGGGAGGGGTGGTGAACAATGGTATATAGAAATAGGTTCTGGAACTGTAGAACAGATGAAGGAATCATTTGCATCTATAGGGTAAAAGGCTGATTCATGGGTTTATCTGGATAAGATAATATAAAAGGAGAGAAATGTATAGCCAAAGCAGGATAACTGAATACACAAAGAAAGGGGCAGCTACCTTCATAGTGAAGTCTTGGTAGAGAAGCAGACTCTTTTGAAAATAAGCTGTTCCTAACATCTGCTTTTAAAACAACTCTCAAAAAGAAGAAACACCTTGCTGAATTGAAGAAAAGGTTCTGCAGACTGGGAGAGAATTTTTGGGTGGTATCTATTTGCTGGATTTTGTTCACAGAGTTAGACAATATTGGATGATGTTTCGGAAAAGGGTCATTTCTCCGAGTTTGGGAAACACAGCTAGTTGGGGACAAAGGTTAATTCCATGAGATACTGTGGGGTAAATTCTCCAGTCCTGCCCACTGTGGCAATCATAGTGAGTGGGACGAAAAATTCAGCACACCAACTTAAAGATCCACTGCCCTTGACTAGAAAATCTTACAATATGTGTATTTATCTATTATTGTCATTAAGTGCACTGTTGTAGTGTATTGTACTCCTTATTTTTTGTTTTGTGTGGTTTTTTTAAGTTAGTAATATTCTTTATTAAATGACTATAACAAGACTCAACAGTTACTTTCTAGTTTGCGTAACTTTCCTCACATTATAGCAAAATTGAAAATATGTACTACTAAGAGCTGGTGTTCCAAGTTACCATTCTGGGTCTTGGGATACTCTTCCATTTAATATAAGCAGGCTTCTTAACAAAATCTACCTGGATACAAGACCCAGATGATTCACACTGCTGTACAGTCGTACAGATATATTGCACAGATAAAGGCCTTTTGGCCATCAAGCTGTGCTAGTCAAAGCCAACCATTTAACTATTCTGATACAGAACCCAGATAATTCACATTGTCACACGTTCATTGAGGTATACAGCACAGATAAAGGCCCTTAGGCCCATCACATCTGTGCTGGTCAAAGCCAAACCACTTAACTATTCTGATCCATTTCTCAGCATTTGGCCATAGCCTTACATGCCTTGGTGCACATTGAAATACTTCTTAAATGTTATGAGGGTCTCTGCTCTACCACCCTTTCAGGCAGTGAGTTCCAGGCTCCCATCATTTCCTGGGTGAAAAGGTTTTTCCACCTAAAGCTCTTGCCCCTTATCTTAAATCAATGCCTCCTAGTCACTGATTTCTCCACAAAGGGGAAAGGTTTCTTTCTGTCTTAGACATAGTCCTTGACAGGGAAGGGATTTATAAGATATCTTGAAAAACTCACATCACAGACAGTCTGTCAGGGTCCAGGAGAGGGGGAGCAGCTAGATGCCGAAATCCCTGTAGTTTACAAAGCTGAAATGTAGGTGGGAACTCGTGCTTGGATTAGAAAGATGGAAATTCATGAGGAATTAAATCAAAGTTGTAAGATTCACCTAGTCTGTGCAAGGGTAAAAATCTGTAGGGTAAAATTCATTGTGAAAGACAGCTCTGAGATTAAAACGCTGAGAAAGGAAAATAACAGAGCTAAATCCTTGGGGTAAGAACGACCTTGGACTGATTCCAGAAGAACTGACTGTTTCCTTAAAGAACAGTGTAAAATATATCTGTGAAGTGTGTTTTTGGCTGAGCTAATAGAAAAAGAGGAATGATTTGTGATATGAAGTTGAAGAAAGGTAGTGTTTACTGAGGTGGCCTGTCTCTTAACCAGCCAATTAATGACCTTATCTCACTCTCAGAGTGGGGAGAGGTCCATCCTGCTCAGAAAGCCCAGCAGCCTTAGGTGTATGGGCTGGTATTGGTCTCCTTTGCCCATTAGAGACACTCTGTCTTTCTCATGGTCACCCCCCCTCCCCCCTCCCCCCACCCCCACCACCCCTATGTTAACCCCTTCCTTGGCCTTTTGGACCCAGGTCATCTTTAATTGATACCCATTCCACAAACATTCAATCCCTCCCCTACCAAAGAACAATGGCAGCCATGTGTACCATCTGCAAAATGTCCTGCAGGAACTCACCAAGGTTCCTTACGCAGCACTTTCCAAATTTACGACTACCAAAATCTTAGAGCAGCAGACGCCTTGGAACATCACCACCTGAAAATTCGTCTCCAAGTCAGTCACCATCCTGCCTTGGAAATATATCACTGTTCCTTCACTGCCGCTGGGATAAAATCCTGGAACTCCATCCCTAACAGCACTGTGGGTGTGCAGTACAGTAGTTCACCATCATCTTAGTGACGCCCACACTCCATAAAATAATTTTTTAAAAACTCAAGAGACCGACATCAGCTGTGATGGCAAATCTCAAGGAAACCTCAGAACCTGAGGAATAAGGAACTTCCAACGTATCTTCATGGTTTTTGTTCAGCATTTGTAAAATCTTCTTAATAAATTGTAACTGATTTATAAATAAAAGCTATTTATACCTTGTTAAGTGAGGTACAACTGAGGATTCAAGTATTAAAAGATAAGAACTTGGAACTTAGCGATTTTAATTTGAAGGATTTCATAGAGACATACAATGCAGAAGAGGCCCTTTATTCCATCAAGTCTGCACTGACACATTAAAGATACCTGAGTTCCCACCTAATCCCACCTGCCAGCACTTGGCCCAAAGCTTTGAATGTTATAATGTGCCAAGTGCTCATCCTGGTACTTTTTAAAGGATATGAGGCATACTGCTTCTACTACTCTCCCAGGCAGCGCATTCCACACCGTCATCACTCTCTGGATAAAAAAGTTTTTTCTTGTATCTCCCTTAAACCCCCTGCTCTTCACTTTGAACGTATGCCACAAAACCCGAAACACTACATGGAGCAGCTTATGCTTGCTGGTACACTTACTTGCTGATGTGAAACCTCTTGGAATGACTTCCAATTGATGCCAATGATATTGTGGCTTTACAGTAGTCCTGCACATTTCCTTATTCTGGAGCTCAAAATGCTATCAATACCAGTAAGCACAAATAAGAATATGCAGTTATATAGCACCTTTAACAGAAAATAATTACCCAGGGTGTTTCAAAAAGGCAGAAGTAGATGTCAAACTAAAGGAAGGTATGGTTAGTCAGTGAGGCAGGAACATATCGAGGGGAAGCCCTTTAATTATATTCATAGAATCACTGCAGTGCAGAAGGAAGTCATTCAGTCAGTCTGCACCAACTGCAATCCCACCCAGGCACTATTCCCGTAACCCCACATATATACTGTGCCACTCCCCAACACTAGGGCCAACTTATAATGGCCAATCAACCTAACCCATACATTTTTGGACTGTATGAGGAAACCGGAGCACTTGGAAGAAACCCACACAGACACAGGGAAATGTGCAACAGTGACCCGAGGCTAGAATTGAATCTGAGTCCCAGGAGCTGTGAGGTAGCAGAGCTAACCACTGTGCCACCATGCCAATCCATGTTTAATTCGTCGAAACTTTATTGAACGAAGGGAAGCTTATTATATCACTGGCAACAGGCACGGAAAATCGGAAAATGAGATTTTATTGGCAAGATCTTCGTTTTTGGACTCTCACGAAATTTTGGGGCCGTACCATTGTTTATGTTGACGCTAATGCTGGATCAATATTGCTCCCCCAGGAGTTATCACTGAAGTCTGAGATTATCCTCAAGAAGTGGCAGCACAGTGGCACAGTGAGTGGCACTGCTGCCTCACAGTGCCAGGGTCCCAGGTTCAATTGTGGCCTCAGGCCACTGTCTGTATGGAGTTTGCACTTTCTCCTAGGTCTGTGTGGGTTTCCTTCCACACTCCAAAGATGTGCATGTTAGGTTGATTGGCCATGGTAAATTGACCTAATGTCAATGGGATTAGCAGAGTAAATGCATGGGGCTGCAGGAACAGGGTCTGGGTGGGATTGTGATCGGTACAGACTCGATAGACTGAATGGCCTCCTTCTGCACTATAGGGGTTCTTTGGTAATCCTACTATATATTGAAGTGAATGGTGCGTGATGTGTTCCGACTAACTTTAGTGATGGATGGCCAAAACAGTTGTTCATTCCTCTTGGATGTAAGGGAGTAAAGGTGGGATATCTAGGAGGAGGCTGGACCAGAATATGACTGAATATATTTTCTAGTTGGAACAAGAATATCAAAAGCAATAGAACAAGTTTATAGCTGCTCAACTATTGTGGCAGATGGAAAGCTGAAGAGTAGAAAATTGACAACATGGATGTGTAATTGTAGGCTGCTTGGAGATGCATACAGAAGTGAGTGGGAAGAGATTTGTGAATGCTGGAGAATAGAAGAAAGTTGCTGGAGGTTGCCTTCTCTGTGATTGAATACATTTCAGTGGAGATGTCACATGAGTTGGTAAGGTCAAAGGGTGTAATGACTTCAATCAGGCCATTGAGGTTTGTCTATTGTAACATGATGGGCCAATCAAGGAATCTCTTCCTTGTAATTAACCAGCAGTGTCAGTCCCTCTAACACTCCCAAAGGTAGACTGCTGACTGATAGCACTCTGTGTATTGCTGCTGGAATTGTAAATAAAAGGATTTTGATGAAGGGACTTCTGCCTCTGAAGATTTATAAGAACTCAGTAAGAATTTAGCAACACCAATTATTAATCCAACCGATTTATTTGATAGTAAAATAGCGAGCTTTCAACACTCCCGTGTCTTCATCAGGCAAGTGCAGTGTTCTGGTCTGCAATAGCACACATCAGCACAGACAGTCAGAGATTGCTGATTAGAATGCGAATCCTTACATCTAACCTGCTATTCAAGTGTTAAAGTGGCTAACAATGTGTGTGAAGGGGATCCTGAGCATTGTTAGAGAGTTGTGTATTTTCTCCAGACAGCACAGTAAGTGAGGTTTTTTGCTAACCCAGGCAAGTTACGGGGGTTACAGATAGTGTGTCATGAAGCCAAGATCCCTGTTAAGACCGTCCTCATGTGTGCGGAGCTTGGCTATCAGTCTCTGCTCAGCGACTCTGCGCTGTCGTGTATCACGAAAGCCCCCTTGAAGAACATTTACCCGCAGGTCGGAGGCCGAATGCCCATGACTGCTGAAGTGTTCGCCCACAGGAAGGGAACTGTTTTGCCTGGTGATTGTTGAGCGATGCTCATTCATCCGCTGTCGTAGTGTCTGCATGGTCTCCCCAATATACCATGCTTCGGGACATCCTTTCTTGCAACGTATTAGGTAGACAACGTTGGCCGAGTTGCAAGAGTATGTACCGTGCACCTGGTGAATGGTATCCTCACGTTTGATGATGTCGTCCATGTCTATGATCCGGCATGTCTTGCAGAGGTTGCTGTGGCAGGGTTGTGTGGTATTGTGGTCACTGTTCTCCTGAAGGTTGGGTAGTTTGCTGCGAACAATGATCTGTTTGAGGTTGTGCGGTTGTCTGAAAGCAACAATGTGTTTGATAACAATGTGCTTGCTTTCAGACAACCGCACAACCTCAAACAGATCATTGTTCGCAGCAAACTACCCAACCTTCAGGAGAACAGTGACCACAATACCACACAACCCTGCCACAGCAACCTCTGCAAGACATGCCGGATCATAGACATGGACGACATCATCAAACGTGAGGATACCATTCACCAGGTGCACGGTACATACTCTTGCAACTCGGCCAACGTTGTCTACCTAATACGTTGCAAGAAAGGATGTCCCGAAGCATGGTATATTGGGGAGACCATGCAGACACTACGACAGCGGATGAATGAGCATCGCTCAACAATCACCAGGCAAAACAGTTCCCTTCCTGTGGGCGAACACTTCAGCAGTCATGGGCATTCGGCCTCCGACCTGCGGGTAAATGTTCTTCAAGGGGGCTTTCGTGATACACGACAGCGCAGAGTCGCTGAACAGAGACTGATAGCCAAGCTCCGCACACATGAGGACGGTCTTAACAGGGATCTTGGCTTCATGACACACTATCTGTAACCCCCGTAACTTGCCTGGGTTAGCAAAAAACCTCACTTACTGTGCTGTCTGGAGAAAATACACAATTCTCTAACAATGCTCAGGATTCCCTTCACACACATTGTTAGCCACTTTAACACTTGAATAGCAGGTTAGATGTAAGGATTCGCATTCTAATCAGCAATCTCTGACTGTCTGTGCTGATGTGTGCTATTGCAGACCAGAACACTGCACTTGCCTGATGAAGACACGGGAGTGTTGAAAGCTCGCTATTTTACTATCAAATAAATCGGTTGGATTAATAATTGGTGTTGCTAAATTCTTACTGAGTTCTTACCACTCCAATCCAACGCCGGCATCTTTACATCTGAAGATTTATTACAGAGGTGTGGCTACAAACCTAGATAGAGGTGTTTATCTGAAGGGAAAAGATTAGATAAGACAAAAAGTTAATGAATCATAGGAGAGAATGCAGGGTGAGTTAAATTGGAAATTAAAATTACCAAAATGAGGGGATGTTCAGTTCAGATGCTGAGAGGAAAGGATGGAAGATATCTCGCTAATACCTTCAGTGGGAGGGTAAAGCATTTTAAAGGAGAGGTAAGTGGTGCTTTAAGGAAGGGTAAGCACTCTAGGATTAGAGGTTTGATAATTGACAAAGTGATGAGGGCCATTAACTCTCTTTGGGTGGAGAATAAGAACATAAGAACAAAGAGCTGAGGTAGGCTGATCTTTTTGTGGATTCAGCTTCATTTACCTGCCTGCTCATCATAAGCCTTAATTCCTTTACTGTTCAAAAATTTATTTATCCTTAAAAACATTTGATGAGGTCGCCCCATGTGCTTTACTGGGCAAGGAATTCCACAGATTCACAACCCTTTGTGTGAAGAAATTCCTCCTCAACTCAGTACTAAATCCGATTCTCCTTACTTTGAGGCTATGCCCCCTAATTCACCCACCAATGGAAACAACCTCCCTGCTTCGTTCTTATCTATTCCCTTCATAGTCTTATATTTTTCTTTGATCTCCCCTCATTCTTCTGAATTCCAATATCTATAGCTCCTCTATTCAGTCTCTCCTCACAAGCCAATCCTCTCAACTCAGGAATTAATCTAGTAAATCTCTTTTGCACGCCCTCCAGTGCCTGTATATCTTATCTCAAGTCAGGAGACCAAGACTAGCAATAAAGGACAAAATTCCATTTGCCTCCTCAATTACCTGCTGCACCTACAAGCCAACTCCCTGAGATTCCTGCATAAGGATATCGAGGTCCTTCCGCACAGCAGCATGCTGCAATTTTTTACCATTTAAATAATAGTGCATTTTGCTGTTATTCCTACCAAAATGGATGACCTCACATTTACCAACAGTATACTCCCTCTGCCAGACCCTCATCCACTCACTTAGATTATCTATATCCCGTTGCAGATTTTCAGCATCTTTTGGACACTTTGCTCTTTTACCCATCTTAGTGTCATCTGCAAATTTTGACACGCTACACTTGGTCCCCAACTCCAAATCATCTATGTAAATCATAAACAATTGCAGTCCCAACACTAATGCTTGAGGCACACTTCTGGTCGCCAACCGGAAAGACACCCATTTACCCCCACACTTTGCTTTCTGTTAGTTAACCAATCCTGTATGCATGCTAATACATTACCTGTAACACTGCACCTTTATCTTAGCAGTATCTTCGAGATAAGGTATCACTCCATGAGCCCACCCATTGAAAACTAGGATGTTAATGTAACTATTGACAGTAAGAACATGGACGAAAGGGCCTTGATTATGAGGAAGGACAGTGATTCTTAATTTGCTGGCAGAGTCTGAGGAGTGGGTGACCATGGTGGGGGAGGGGAGTCAGATAAATGAAATGTGAAGCAAGTTAACAAAAATGGAGGCTTTGGCTGCTTCTCTTCAGCACCAACAGCTGAATGCTGAGGTGGGCACAGATTACAGCTGTGGGCATATCAAAGGTGTTACATATAATACATATCTGCACAGAATGTCTGACATATGATTGTGATTTATGTTCATGTGTGAGAACACTGGTTCTGTGAGAAGAAGCCAGATGATACAAAGTGATGCCCAATTATACACTTGCCAATGTGTATTCAGACTTGACCCAAAGAAACAGATTGGTGCCAGTGGATAAGTAGTATCATTAAGGCATGTCACGAAACTTGGTGGCTTCTAGCCAGCCTATCAATTTCTTATGCCGGATGGAAAATTTATCTATTGCCAAACCACCAGCTTGTGAAGATTCGGCTCTGGTTGGCACAGTGAAAAATATCCTTCCATCTGCTGGTCTCTCCTTAAATTTTAATGTAACATTTAACATCAAAGTGACCTTATTGTCACAACAAATCACATAAAATGATTATTGGAAACGATGGCAGTGGTCCAATGCTATATTTGCAGGTCCCCGATTTTCATAAGAGCTGTAGGATTCCCTGAACGAATAATTAAAACAGAGACTAACCACCCTGTTCACAAGCCTGCCAACCTCTTGAAACAGCTTTACCTCCGTACTTACTAATGTTAAAAATCTTTCCAACATGATGTAGAATATAACAGTTGAGAGGCTAAGTTAGCAACACATTAATGTTGAGATGAGATTAGAGAATGGGACTTCCGATGATCAGAATACAATGCCTCACGCTATAAACCTGCTCGTATTGTTTACTTATAGACATTAACCCAAATTAGATCAGTACCTTCCTAAATGACATGAGGCTGATTCTGCCCTTACAATAACCCTTGATTGTGCCTTGTAACAGTGCAGATTCTGTTATCCTCTCTGTGACAGAATAGAGCAGCGGCCTCAGTGAAGGAAGGCTCCACTCAGTTAATCAACTTAAACCCACCAGAAGGCAACCAGTTTCATTAACGTTGGTGAGGGGCAAAAGATGTACTTTCAGCATCGCTTAATAAAATACAAAAGCTCTGAGTTAGTTCAGAGTCCTTCTGCTGCATTTCTTGATTTTAATATGACACCTTTTTATGAAGAGGAAGAGAAACAACTTGGTGCGTTTTTCTACTTCAACAATTTTTGGTGGCATCTTGTGTTATTGCAACCCAGGGAGATGCAGATTCTGTCATCCTATCTGTAACAGGGAGAGCACAGCAGTCAACAGTTCATTTGACTGCCCATTGTGTGTTCCAGGAAATTGTAATATGCCACCTTACAATAAGAGTTTGTTTATTCCAAAGAAATATTTGTGTTCTGTTAGCGCTGCAGTGAACTAAGAGAAACTCTGTTCATAAAAAATTCAATCTTTTTGTCTGTTTGTGGAGAGAAAAGATCTGTATTTTCCTTAATGGCATACACAAATAATCTGATTTATTTTTAGACAATTAAGTCTGTCTGTAGCTAAAGAGAAATATGGTTTTAGTAATTCCAATACCTCTTTAAGAAAGCTACTGTCACAATAACCAATTGAAACATATGTTTCGCTCTGCATTTTTAGATCATAGGACCCTACAGTGCAGAAAGAGGCCCTTCGAGTCTATACCGAACACAATCCCCCTATATACCACTAATCCCCTCTAACCTACACATTCCTGGACAATGAGGGATAATTTCTTAGCATGGCCAATCAATCTAATCCGCACATCTTTGGACTGTGGGAGGAAACTGGAGCACCTGGAGGAAACCTGCGCAGGCACGAGGAGAATGTGCAAACTCCACATAGACAGTGACCCAAGCTGGGAATTGAGCCCAGGACCCTGGAGCTGTGAAGCAGCAGTGCTAACCACTGTGCTACCATGCCTTCCTTGTATTTAACCTGAAGAACAATACCCTTAGAACCATAGAATTCCTACAATACTGGAAAAGGCCATTCGACTCATTGAGTCTAATCAACTCTCCAAATAACATCCTACACACGCCCTCACTAATGCCCTATCCTTGCAACCCTGTGCATTTATCATGGCTAATCCTTATAATCTATACATCTTTGGACACTAAAGGGCAACTTAGCATAGCCAAACTGCCTAATTTACACATCTTTGAACACTAAGTGGCAATTTAGCATGGCCAATCCATCTAATCTACACATTTGTAGATTGTGGGAAGAAACAGGAGCACCCAGAAGAAACCCACGCGGACATGGGGAAAACACTTGAACTCCACGCAGTCAACTAAGGCCAAATTGAATCCAGATCTCTGGTGCTGTGAGGCAGCAATACTGTGCTACCGTACCACCCTAGGAGGGTATTCCAATGATAGGAGTAACTGATTTGGGAGTAATACTGATTGTTGCCTCTGGTCTCCTTAGGCATCCTTTTACCAATTCAACAATGACTAAACCCTTAGAAGTGAGATGCAGATAAAGTCCTTGGTAATGGATGGCAGGCCCCTTCTGATGTCAATATTAATTGCTCTATTCTGTAAAAGGATCTTTAATACCTTTGTTTGTCTGGCCAGCAAAGCTGGAATTCAAATATGAATCAGCTGCCCTTTCCGACTGTGGTCATAAACTGCGAATAGTACCAAGGATTGCCACCCAGGAAGACAGGTGAGGGAAAATCGTCTTCGCTAACTTAATTGCCCACATCCTCATATCAACACTCCCCATATTGCACAGAATTTCTTTCTCTCTCTCTTTCCTCCAGCACTAACCCCAGCCAAGGGCTTGGGGGTTGTCCGAATAAATTAGAAAGAAGCTTACGTTCTCTAGTACCTTGTCAAATCTTCAAATATCCCAAACTTATTCCCAATCCAATTAATTATTTTTGAAGTAAAGCTGCTGTCATTAGCTAGGCAAACACAATTCGCACAAAGCGAGGTCCCATAAAGAGGCTGAATGACTGATCAAACAATGACTTCTTTGTGGTGTGTGCTGAGGGAGCAGCCGAGGCCAGGGAATCAAATGAACTGCGTTGTTGCTTGAACTGTGCCATGGGAAGGCTTGGCAGTCCTTTTTCTTTTAACCTGAAGAGGCTTTTTAAAAGAAATTGCCTGAAATAAAATGTATAGGGAGCCGCACAATGAAAATTTGGCATTTCTAAACCACATACTTGGCAAATTGCCAAGTGTCGATGGGAAAAGCAATAATTTGCATATATAAATAAAACACATATTGAATTTAGTTATCAAAAAAGAATTAAAACAGACTCAGCTCTAAGTTGTTGGCCCGCAACTTCCTTGGAGTGGCAATCAACATCGAATTACCAATCAGTACTGACTTATCTGCGCTTAAATTCTAAACTGCCCGCCTTACTTGTTGTTTCTGACTCAGGTTAGCTATGGCTCGGGCAGTGAAACTCGACGCTGGCCCCATTGCATAGTGTAAAAAGGGCAGCACAAAGGAGGGCGCATCCCCTTTCATAGCACTAGCTGCCATAAAGTAGATGAGTTTAAAGATTCCATTGAAAATACCAGGTCAGGGAGGAGCTAAATGACCAAGGTAATGGAATGGGATGTTAGGGGTGAGGGTCGAGACAATGGAGGGATGGGAGGGTAGTCAGGTAGCAGGGAGTTGGGGGTAGATGAACATCGGCAGGGGGACTGTCGGACATCGGGGCAAGTTTCAGACTGCGGTGGGGCAGGGCTCTGACGAACAGGAAGGAGCTTTGACATCAGGAGAAGGCAGTCCGACATGATGAGGGGAGGAATAGTTGGCTGTGGCTGGAGAGGGATTTGGACATGGCTGAGAGCTGGGGAGGCAAGGGAGTCGAGCATGGTTTAGGAGGGATTGGACAACAGAGTTCAACATAGGGGTGTGTGGGTCAGGGGAGTTGGACGATGGGGGAGGTGAGTTGGTAGGTGGGGTCGGACATTAGGTACGGGGGATGCTGGACATTCAGAGATGGGATGGATATGGCGAGGGAGGCAGCCATGGGGTGGGGTCAGACACCAAAGATTATAGATCACGTTGTGAGGTTGGTGAGGCTGGGTCATTCTAGTGGTTGTTGTTCAGGCTGTGGGAGTGAATTGTCTAGTCTGGTCAGGTTGATGGAGCAAGTCGGAATGGATATGAGACTTGGTTTGGCTCTTTAAAGTACACTGAAGTTAGAAGTGTTGTTATTTCTTCTAACTTTCAGATTTACTATTGGTATTGTGTAGAGGATCAGAAGGACCATAGGCCTCTTAAATCGGCTGCACAGGTAGAGGATGTGGTTAAGAAGGCGTACAATATACTGGCCTTCATCAATCGAGGGATTGAGTTTAAGAGTCGGGAGATAATGCTGCAACTTTATAAGACCCTAGTCAGACCCCAATTGGACTACTGTGTGCAGTTCTGGTCACCTCATTACAAGAAAGATGTGGAAGCTATTGAAAGGGTGCAGAGGAGATTTACAAGGATGTTGCCTGGATTGGGTGGCATGCCTTATGAGGATAGGTTGAGGGAACTTGGTCTTTTCTCCTTGGAGAGATGAAAGGTGAGAGGTGACCCGATGGAAGTTTATAAGATGTTGAGAGATATAGATCAGCTGGATTCTCAGAAGCTATTTCCCATGGCTGAAATGATCGCTATGAGAGAACACAGGTTTAAGGTGCTGGGGAGTAGGTACAGAGATATTAGGGGTAAGTTTTTCACTCAGAGGGCAGTGATGGAGGTGAATTTATTAGGGTCTTTTAAGGGACTACTGGATAAGTATATGGGATTTAATAGGATTGAGGGTTGTCGGTAGGCCTGGGAGGTAGAGATATGATCAGGCAACTTGTGGGCCGAAAGGTCTGTTTGTGCTGTAGTTTTTCTATGTTCTACGTTCTACAACTGGCAGAATGATCCAAAGTTAGCAATTTAAATCTCACATGGTTGTGCTACATCGCAATTGTCCAAGGGAAGTTAATGCTTCTGGACAATTGCTGGGTAAACACTTATCTGGGAACTTCTGAGAGGTACTCCTCAAATCCAATGCTGGGGAGCCAGGAAGTTATAGGCCATTGTGTTTTTTGACCTTTAATCAAGACAGCTTTAAAATAGTTTTAAGACAGCATTTCAAGTGTCTCGAGGCAGAACTTATATGAAGTTCAACATACCATTTGCCTTTCTAATTACTCGCTGTATCTGCATGCTAACTTTTAATGACTCATGGACAAGGAACGCAAAATTTCCCTTTCATAAATCTATGTTGACTCTGTCCAATTTTATATTTTTTTCTAACGTTCAGTTATCACATTCTTTATAATCGACGTTAGCACTTTCCCTGCTACTGGCATCAAACTGACAGGTCTGTAGTTCTCCATTCTTCCCCTTCCTCCTTTCTTAAATAGCCAGGTTACATTTGCTACTTTCCAGTTTGCAGGAACTATTCCAGAATCTGTATAATTTTGAAAGATATCAACCAATGCATCCATTATCTCTCTAGCCACCTCCTCAAAATTCTAAGATGTAGCTCATATGGTCCAGGAGACTTATCAACCTTCAATCTAAATTAAATTTTCAAGTACTATCTCTTTACTAATACTTACACTACATTATTATAATAATACTTATTTCTTTAGTTCCTCAATTTCACAAGTTCCTTGGTTGCCCAGTATTTTTGGGAGATTTTCTGTATCCTCTTCTGTGAGGACAAATGCAAATTAACTGTTTAATTTTTCCACCATTTCTCTGTTCTTCACTACAAATTCTCCTGCATTCACCTGTAATGGAACTACATTTGTCCAAGCTAATCATTTCCTTTTCCTAAAAGAACTTTTACAGTCTACCTTTATGTTCCTTGCTAATTTGTATTCATATCTTTTCTCTTTCTTAATCAACTTCATCGTCCTCTTTTATTGGGTTCTAAATTTCTCCCTATCCTCATGGCTTACCATTTTCCCTGGCTTCCTTATAAGCCACTTTCCTTCGATGCAATGCAATCTTTAAATATTCAGATAACCACAGTTGATTTACCTTTCTCTTGGGTATTTGTGTCTTAGATGAATGAAGACCATGTAGCATTTCTTTAAATACTAGCCATTGCCTTTCTATCATCAAATCTTTTGGTGTATTTTCCCA
Organism: Sphyrna mokarran; assembly: GCA_024679065.1. NCBI lineage: Eukaryota > Metazoa > Chordata > Chondrichthyes > Carcharhiniformes > Carcharhinidae > Sphyrna > Sphyrna mokarran. The sequence continues at coordinate 56,460,299 of JAGIQG010000016.1, read as the reverse complement.
ATCCACCACAGCCAACCTGCCCCTCAAACCTTCATAAAGTCATTTCTTCAGATTTGAGATCCTAGTTTCAACCTGAATGCCATTGTATTCAAACTTAATGCTAATTTCTATCATTGTACGATCAATATTTCCCAAGGGCTCCTTTACAGAAAAGTTATTAATTAGCCCTTTCTCATTTTACAACACTAAATCCAAAATAGCCTGATTTCTAGTTGGCTCCTCACCCTACAGTTCTGGAAACCCACTCCAGTAGTAATGCTAATTTGGTTAACTCGTTCTAAGTGTAAACTAAAACCGCCCATTATCATTGTATTACACGCATGTCTAATTTCCTGACTTGTATCGTGGTCAACATTATCACTATAGTCTGGTGGCTTAAAAACACCTCCCACCAATGTTTGCTTCCCTTACTGTTCCTTTGCATCACCCAAAATGATTCTACGGCTGTGATTTTCCCATCCCGCTGCCCCCAGCGGGCACTTTGGCACTGCCCATTGGGCATGGGGCAGTGCCAAGGGAATGGGGCATAAGAGGCACGGTCTCGGCAGGTGACTGGTGGAGTTGGGCTGCCACTCTGCATAAGGATCAGTGAAAAAGGGCAGCGTTCAGGGTGGGCTGGTGAGGGTCAGCCCAAGGGTGGTTAGCTTGCTAAGGGGGGAAACGGCACCACGGAGAGGGAGGGGGATTTACTATTGGTTGGAGGAATCAGTAGTGGGGAGCTGGAGAACACAGCAGGCTGGGAAGGGAAATGGGAGTTGGGCCTGGGAATGACTGGGCCGTGGAAGGGTGTGGGAAGAGGGGGGGTCACGGGGTTGGTCAGCGGTCAAGCAATTGGGAGATCATCAGTGCAGGACCAATGTGTATGCACCGATTTTGACCAGATTGGCACATGCGCAGTGGCCTGTTCAGCACACTGATCTCAGCTTCTCCAGCAGGGATAAGTCCCATCCCCTCAGATTTAATGATATTCACACTCATGACCTCTGCAGTGCACACAGTGCGGAAGATTCGTCTCTGAACTTCCAGTGTAAAAAAAAAGCAGCCTGAATTACTCCAGTTTTCACATGAATCGACACTTAGAATTTTTTTTGGGAGAATTCCGCCCTAAATCTTGAATCTTCAATTTAAGATGCTCTCTTGCTAATGTATTGATTGTGTCCTTTATCTCCTTTTCCTTTTTGCCTACCCCTCCTACAGTTTCTCTAAAGAATTGTAGGAAAAACCAGAACACCCAGAGAAAACTCACTGGGAGAACACGTAAACTCCAAATAGACAGTTACCCAAGGCCATAATGGAAGCTGGGTCCCTGGTGCTGTGAAGCAGCATTGCCAATCACTTTGCCACTATGCTGCCAATTTGCTTCAGCTGTGATTCTATTGATACACTAGGAAGCATTTATCAAAGTAAACTATGTTTAACAATACAAATTAACTCCAACAAATGAATTAATTTAACAACTACCAACAATGAACAATGCTTGAAAATGCCAGATAAAATTGCTAACTGCTAATCTATCTCTATCCATTTCAATTCAAGCAATATTCCTCTTACAAACTTAAACTCCTCTTCAAAGCAATAGGCCCACCTGTTTGTACTTGTTAACAGTCCTTGCACCACTGGAAAGAGGGAGAGAGACACCTGCCTCTTGACAGCTCCAAACAGCAACCTCCAGAGAGAGAGTCAGAAAGACAGCTCTTGCCTCTTTCAGAATCTGACAGTAACTGACTGTTTAAAAAAAATTCTCTCCTGCAAACTTAGCTTTGCCCATTGTCTGTCTCCATCGGTCAACATAATTAAAATACCCGCTTTGAAACCTCAAGGGAAAGCCCAGGTAAACACAAAAGCAATAACTCAGATTAAACACATCGTTCCATCCTTTTTGACATTCAAGAAGACTGGAGAATAGCCATAGTTCTTCCCTTGTTTCAAGTTTTATTTATTTGTCTCAAGTAATTACATTAACACTACAATGAGAGTGCTGTGAAATTCCCCAAGTCGCCACAGTCCAGTCCTTGCTGAGGTCAATGCACCGAACCGACGTGTTTTTTGGATTGTGGGAGGAAACTGGAAATCCACATAGATATGAGGAGAATATGCAAATTCCACACCAACACCCCAAGCTGGGAATTGAATGGGTCCCTGGTGCTGTGGAGGTAGCAGTACTAACCACTGTGTCACCCCAAGAAAGGAATCAGGGATAATCCAGAGAATTATAGCGTGGGGAGCCTGATATTGATGGTGGAGAAGCTTTTGGAGATGATACTGAGGGACAGGACATAGGCACATTTGGAAGAAAATTGACAATTAGGACAGGCAGCATGGTTTTATGTGGCGAAGGTCATGTCTCACAAACTTAACTGAGTTTTTTAAAGAGGTGACAAAGATAATTGACAAGTGAAGGACTGTGGATACACTTTATATTGACTTCAGTAAGGCGTTTGACATGGTCCCACATGGCAGACTGGTAAAAAGCCAAAATCACAAGGGATTTGGGGTGGGCTGGCTTGATGGATACAGAACTGCTTGGCCATAGAAAGCAGAGAGTAGTGGTGGAACAGTGTTTTTCAGAATGGAGACCTGTAGCTCGTTGTGTTCCGCAGGGGTCAGTTCTGGGACCTCTGTTCTTTGTAGTATATATAAATGATCTGGAGGAAAATATGACTAGTCTGATTAGTAAGTTTGTGGATGACACAAAGGTTGGTGGAGTTGCTGATAGTGCTGGGAACTGGCAGAGGATACAACAAGATATAGATAGATTGGAGACCAGAGCACTGAAATGGCAGATGGAGTGTAATCTGGACAAATGTGAGGTGATGCAATTTTGAGGATCAAATTTAGGAGTGAATTATACTTTAAATGGCAAAACCCTCAGAAATATTAACATATTTCTGGACAGCAGATCTGCAGTTCCCTAAAAGTGGCAACACAGTTGGCCAAGGTGATCAAGAAGACATATGGAATGCTTGCCTTTATTGGCTGGGGCACTGAGTAAAAGAATTAGGAAAACATGTTGCAGCTACATAAAACCTTGATTAGGCCACATTTGGAGTATCCCGTGCTGTTCTGGTCACCACACCACCAGAAGGACATGGAAGCTTTGGAGAGAGTGCAAAGAAGGTTCACCAGGATGTTGCCTGGTCTTAAGGATGTTGATTGTGAGAAGAAGCTGAATAAACTAGGATTGTTTTCACTGGAAAGACAGAGGCTGAGGGGAGAGTGATAATAAGAGGTTTACAAAATTATGAAAGGCACAGACAGGGCGGATAGTCAGATGCTTTTTTCCCACTGGAGTGGAAGCGTCAATTACAAGGGAGCACAGGTTCAAGATGAGAGGGAGAAAGTTTAAGGCAGATGTTCAGGGGAAATTTTTTGCAATGAGAGTGGCCGGTGCCTGGAACGTGCTGCATGAGGCGGTAGTGGAAGAGGTACATTAGCAACATTAAGAGACATCTGGATAGGTACATGAATAGGGAGGGAATTGAGGGATACAGTCTGAGTAAGGGCAGAGGGTTTTTTTTGGTTTAGTTAGGGCACCATGATTGGCATGGGCTTGGAGGGTTGAAGGGCCTGTTTCTGTGCTGTACTTTTCTTTGTTCATTCCTGGTTCTAGATTAACACCCCATTAACTAAGATTATCTTAGGCTCTCAGCATGGAGCTGCATGTTTTCTTAGACAAATTGGCACCTTGTAAAACAGAGCTAACTTTTAAACATACCCCTTACAATAAACATAACAGGGAGGTTCATGGCATTCGCTATTACTTATGATTAAATGGAGCAGTAACTTCAGGCTAGGAGTAAATGTGTGGTTAAACTTGGGGTTTGATTCTTAGGCCGCGCTGGGGTGGGAAGCAAGAGGTGGGCGGTCTCAAAAATTAGTTTCCCTGGCCAGCATGCCAGTCCCCCAATCCATCCTACCCAGAGATCATTTTTGTTGAAGCGAAATGGCCACTAGGTTAATCGAACCACTTAACTGGGATTTTCCAGTTAATCTCCAGGTGCTCACAGACACTGGGAGGATGATGATGCCTGATTTATCTGCTTGGAGACCTAAATGCCCGCTGTAGCAGCAGCAGGCTGCCCTGCCATACCCCACCACCCCTCTCCTCAAACCCATCAGTGCAAACCCAACCCATCTGCAAAAGCCATTTTCTAATTTAAATTTACAAATTTGGAGAGAGAGGTTGCCTCCATTTTGTAATGCCCTCTCATACCTTCCATTGCAACTAGCTTCTCTTTCTTTCCATGCTGGAAGGCCTCTCTCTCGTTGGACATCCAGCTTTCAGAACCTTCCCACTAACTTAATTGGATGGCATTATGCCCATCCTCTGTCCCCTTAATTGGCTGTCTCGGTGAAACGCTCGGTTTCTTAAACAATGCTGGTACATAATAAGCCTAACAGCAGGGTTCAGGATCCTGGGGGAAAATGCTGTCTTTGTATCAGTTTGTTGTCAGCTTTGAGAAAGCTGCTTCTTATCCACTGCCTTAACATTGCTCTGAAGTGTGAAGTTGCAGTATTTACTTGGTAGATACAAACCAAATTCACTATAGGAAGTTTAATCTTGTTAATATAACTCGCAAGCACCTTTTAAGTTTCACAATTTGTGCTAATGCACCTGTTGTTGGAGATTTTAACATGTCGGGTTTAAAGTTTTAAAAGATTATTTTTTCCCCTTAGTCCATTTTTCTTTCTCCTTCTTTATTTCTTTTTTTTATCTGGTTTGACACAACCATTTAATTCATCCCTTTGAATTGACATCACTTCAGTCCTGGATGTCCTGTTTCCTGCCCTTTCGGCAAATTTGGCAGAAAAATGCTTTGAGCTGATGGATACAGGGATAAGTCTAACAAATGGCAAGTGCTGTTAGATGCCCAATTACAGCAACATCCAACCTAATGTACTGTTAAAGGTAGAAACGTTCTATAAGTGAATGAAGACAGGTTGCCTGTTAGAAATGTATCAACCAGCAGGTGGCAACATCTCCTATAGTCTGGACAATGATTACACAGCTCCATTATTACTAATGTCCAGTTATTTGCTTTTCAAACCCAGTTACATATAAATCTTATGTAGACAGATGGATAAGTTTAAGTATTAGTGTCAGAAATAGGCTTATAGTGGGGTGGTATGGCGGCACACTGGTTAGCATTGCTGCCTCACAGTGCCAGGCAACCAGGTTCAATTCTGGCCTCGGGATCACTGTCTGCGTGGAGTTTGCACATTCTCCCCGTATCTGCATAGGTTTCCTTTGAGTGCCCTGGTTTCTTCCCATAATCCAAAGATGTGCAGGTTAAGTTGATTGCCAATGCTAATTTGACCCTAGTATAAGGGGATTAGCAGGGTAAACATGTGAGGTTGTAGGGATAGCGCCTGAGTGGGATTGTGGTCGGTGTGGACCCGACGGGCTGAAAGGCCTCCTTCTGCACTGTAGGGATTCTTTGACAACACTGCGATGAAGTTACTGTCAAAATCCACGAGTCCTCATACTCCGGCACATGTTCAGATACACTGAAGGAGAATTTAGCATGGCCAATGCACCTAACCACACGTCTTTGGGACTGTGAGAGGCACCCAGAGGAAACCCACACAGGCATGGGGAGAACATGCAGACTCCACACAGACAGTAACCCAAGCTGGGAATTGAATGCAAGTCCCTGGTGCTGTGAGGCACTAGTGCTAACCACTGTACCACTGTACATATATTGCAATAAGAAACTTTGCTATAGATGTCTGCTGTTCAATAGAAAAGTGTTTGGAAAAATACACTGTCAAATAATATTTCCAACTAGCTGATGAGAAAATAGTCACATTATAATACCTCTTGAGAAAATGGAAACTAACAATGACTCGCATTTATATAGGACATTTAATGCAACAAAATAGATAGCCTTTAAAGTACATCTTAAAGGAGAAAGGCAGAAAGGTTTAGAGAGGGAGTTTCAGAGCTTCCAGCCAAAGGAGCTAACCACATAGAATCACAGAATCCCTACAGGACAGAAGGACAGTCCATTGAGTCTGTACCGACCACAATCCCACCCAGGCCTTATTCCTGTAACCCCAGACATTTACTCTGCTAATCCCCCGACATTCCGGGTCAATTTTAGCATGGAAAAATCAATTTAACCTGGAGAAATGTGGGAGGAAACCGGAGCACCCAGAGGAAAAACACACGTGGAGAAAGCGCAAACTCTACACTGCCATCCAACATCCGCACATATTTGCCACAGATGATTGAAATTGAGGATGCGCAAGGTGCCAGAATGGGAGAATCACAGGGAATTTGAAGACTCATGGGGCTGGCAGAGATTATAAAGATACGGTGGATCAAGGCGATTGCGAAGATGGAGAAACGCGGTGGTGGTTGTGAGGGGGAGGGTAGTAATTTGAAAACAAGGATTGTAAATGGAGCAATGGTCTAACTGGAGCTATAGAACATAGAACATAGAACAATACAGCACAGAACAGGCCCTTCGGCCTTCGATGTTGTGCCGACCAAAATAAAAAGCATGCCCCTCCTAACTAAACCATTCCCTTCTCTTCCATATACTTATCAACTAACCTCTTAAACGCCACCAAACTTGGCGCATCTACAACAGCTGCAGGCAGGGCATTCCACTCCCTAATCACTCTTTGAGTAAAGAACCTACCTCTGATATCCGTCCTATAACTATACCCCTTAATTTAAAGCTGTGTCCCCTCGTGCTAGCTTTCTCCATCCTAGGAAAAAGGCTATCACTGTCCACCCTATCTAAACCTCTAATCATCTTATATGCTTCAATAAGATCCCCTCTTAGCCGCCTCCTTTCTAACGAAAACAACCTCAAATCCTTCAACCTCTCTTCATAGGACCTGCCCTCCATACCAGGCAACATCCTGGTAAACCTCCTCTGTACCCTCTCCAATGCCTCCACATCTTTCTTATAATGTGGCGACCAGAACTGCACACAATACTCCAAGTGCGGCCGCACTAGAGTTTTGTACAGCTGCAACATGATGCTGCGGCTCCTAAATTCAATCCCCCTACCAATAAAAGCTAAGACTCCATAAGCCTTCTTAACAACTTTATCCACTTGACTGCCTACTTTCAGGGATCTATTGACACATACACCAAGATCCTTCTGTTCCTCAACACTATTAAGAGCCCTACCATTAGCCCTATACTCTACACATTTATTGTTCCTGCCAAAGTGCATTACCTCACACTTTTCCACATTAAACTCCATTTGCCACCTCTCGGCCCAGCTCTGCAACTTGTCCAAGTCACTCTGTAAACTAAAACACCCCTCTTCACTATCTACCACACCACCAACTTTAGTATCATCTGCAAATTTACTGATCCATCCCTCAATACCCTCATCCAGATCATTTATAAAATTACAACAGCAGGGGCCCCAAAACAGACCCCTGAGGCACACCACTCGTCACCGAACTCCACGATGAATATCTCCCATCAACCACCACCCTCTGTCTTCTATCTGCCAGCCAATTCTAATCCAATTAGCTAAATCACCCTCTATTCCACACATCTGCATTTTCTGTAGAAGTCTTCCATGGCCACCTTATCAAAAGCCTTACTAAAGTCCATATATACTACATCAACCGCCTTACCCCATCCACCTCTCTGGTCACTTTCTCAAAAAACTCAATGAGGTTAGTAAGGCATGACCTACCCTTCACGAAACCATGCTGACTATCCCCAATCAATTCATTTCTCTCTAAATAACTATAAATCCTATCCCTAATAATTCTCTCCAATACCTTGCCCACCACAGAAGTAAGACTCACTGGCCTATAATTCCCAGGAAGGTCTCTCTTCCCCTTCTTAAACAATGGGACCACATTCGCCATCCTCCAGTCCTCCGGAACCACACCCGTAACCAACGAGGACCTGAAGATCAGAGCCAGTGGCTCTGCAATCTCCTCTCATAAAGGTTATAAAGGTTATAAAGGTTATAAAGCTCATAAAGGTTAGAACGCACAGGGGAGATGGCTGAGCAAGATTTGATGTGAGCTAGAATATGCAGAGCAGAGTTTTGATTGGGCTGATGTTTATTAAGTTGGAAGGTGGGTGGGAGGCTGGCCAAGAGAACAGTTCACAAAGCCAGAGAAAGCAGAGGCAGTGATGAAGGCCTCAGTGGTAAGTGAGGGCCAGAGCTGAGAGAGTTACAGAGGAGGCAGTAGGCAGTCTTGGTGATGGAACGGTCATGTGATGGCAATTTCATCTCAGGGGTCAAACACAACATGGATATTGGGAATGGTGTGGCTCAGAGAGTTGTCAGGAAGAGGACTGGAAATGGTCAAGGAATAAGAGTTTGGAGCAGTCTTTCTAATATTTAGTTGGAGGATATCCCTGCTAATCCAATATTGGATGGTGGACAAACAACATAATGGTGCGGAGCGGGCAAGTGGTGGTCAAGATGGATAATAATAAGATGGCCTTTGTCTACACTGTAGGGATCCTATGATCAAGGTGAGTGTTGTCAGTGTAGACAGGGAACTTGATCTGTATTCCTTTGACGCTGATTTGATTTGATTTATTATTGTCATGTCTTGAAATACAGTGAAAAGTATTGTTTCTGGCATGCTATACAGACAAAGCATACCATTCATAAAGAAAGAAACAAGACAGTGCAGAATGCAGTGTTACAGTCCTAGGCAGGGTGTAGAGAAAGATCAACTTAAGATGAGGTAGATCCATTCAAAATTCTGATGGCAGCAGGGAAGAAGCTGTTCTAGAGTCGGTTGGTACGTGACCTCAGTCTTTTGTATTTTTTCCTGACGGAAGAAGGCGGAAGAGAGTATGTCCAGGGTGTGAAGGGGCCTTAATCATGCCGATTGCTTTGCCGAGGCTGTGGCAAGTGTAGACAGAGTCAAGGATGGGAGGCTGGTTTACATGATGGATTGGGCTACATTCACAGTCTTTTGTCATTCCTTGTGGTCTTGGGCAGAGCAGGAGCCATACCAAACTCTGGTACAACCAGAGAGAATGCTTTCTGTGGTGCATGTGTAAACGTTGGAGAGAGTTGTAGCAGACATGCCGAATTTCCTTAGCCTTCACAGAAAGTTGGTGTACTTTCTTCATGCTGCTGAGAGGGAAAGTCTGTACATGGGAGACATGGGGGGAGGGGTCGAAGATAGATCCTTGGGTGGAGGGTCTCCAGATGTAATGGTACAAGAGAAGGAAGAGAAAACATTGCAGGTTATTCTCTACTGTGTCTGTGCAAAAGTGAAACTGTGCATTCAGATGATGCCGTTAAGCGGCAGCATGCAGTTGAGAAGTTGAAGGGGGCCAAGGAAAGATCATAATTAGAAAGCAAGTAGGCATAATGCTCTTATTAGCTTCCTCAGCTACCAGCATTTTAAATGTTGGCAGCTTGAGTCCACATAACTGCACAATAGTCACTCACCTGCAGCCTGACTCTGCTTCTTTGCCTGTTTGACAGTGATGGATGCTTGTTATTGTGTCTGTCACTGCAGTTGACTTACAGGCATATGGTTAGAGGGCTTAGGCCAGCTGAATTATGAAATCAATTCCCGATTTCGTTTTAAACTTGTAAATTGAGCAAAGAAGGTGATAAATTAACAAAAAGAAGTGTCTTCTTTAAAAGAAGGCAATTGTGAATTTATAGATTTACTAAGACATTTATAGGTACAAATAAAATAAATCCAAAGCACTACTTTAAGGGTCAATGGCAGAGGAGGACAAAACGGAGAGGTCAATTCAGGACAAATAACAGGAAAATATCCACCAAAAGAGTGATCAACATATCAAATGAACTGGCAGGTCAATTACAGGAGCAACATTCTCAATTTCATTCAAGGTCCAGCTATAAACTCTGGTTCAGAGTGAAACAAAATGCCAGACATGCATTAAATTTGTATGATATTCAGTAGCATTAAAGTTTTGTAATTTTGTCAGCTTGGCAGCTAAAAGCATGCTCTTAACCTAAGAAGCATGACCTTGTTGTGTTGCATTTTCTTGAATGGAAATAAAGAATTCTATTACATAAAAGTTGAAACTATCTGAAACCAGCAATCGCCCATATTTGGAAATATGGATTACTAGGTTGTTGAATGTTGGTTCAACTTACCACTATTTATTATACATTGGCAATTTTACAATAGTGCACAGGGTACAAATAGCATGGTGGCACAATGGTTAGCACAACTGCGTCACAGCACCAGAAACAATTTTGGCTTTGGGTGGCCAAGTGCAGTTTGCACATTCTCCCCATGTCTATGTGGCTCTTGTTTCCTCCCACGCTCTAAAGATGTGCAAAGTTAGGTGGATTGGTCATGCTAAATTACCCCTCGATATCCCACTGAGTGTATGTTGGGTGGATTGGTCATGGTAAATGTGTGGGGTTACGGGGACAGATGGAGGCTTGGGTGGAATGCTCTTTCAGAAAATCAGCGCAGACTTGATGGGCCAAGAAGCCTCTTCCTGCACTGTAGGAATCCTATTGTCCGTATTGGCCATAACTGGAGACAACAATTGGCCCCGAGTGTTAAATTGTAAGTACTGCATTGCTTTGTTTTGTGAATGTATCAGAAACATCCTATTGATGTAGTTGCTGTATTGGTGCCCAGTCGATAATGAGTGTTAGGCTATTCAAATGGTTTCATCAATACCAGGACTTTATAGGCTCTTAAAATAAATGAGCGAGGCATTCCTATTTATGCTCCAGGGTGTCCTCTGCAATTTCTTAGTGGTCAGTCACTGACTTGCAAAGGAGCTGCGAGGCATGATTTTCTGGTCTGTGGGATGTAAATAATTAAGATTAAGCTAAACAGACATTGAACTATTCAAGGCAGTTTTCTATTGGATTGCCAACAATCATGTCCTGATTTCTCTTCCTGTCAGATCTGCCGTGTGATGTAAAAGATTTGTGTTAAAATTCAGGCTTTCTCAAATACATTTGAAAAGAAAGGCTTGTATTTATCCCGATGCCTCAAAGATGTCCCCAAAGTGTTTCATAGCCAATGAAGTATGGCCACTGCCAATTTTAACACAGCATAATGTATTCTTACGATGTTGACTGAGGAATGAATTTTGGCTAGGACACTTTGGATAACTCTCTGTCAAAATAATGGCATGGAGTCAATTGGATAAGTGTGCGTTCCATGTTCTCCTCGTGTTTGAGTGGGTTTCCTCTGGGTGCTGCAGTTTCTCTCCACAGCCCAAAAGAGTGCAAGTTAGGTGGATTGGCCATGCTAAATTCTCCCTTCTTGCCAGGAGATTAGCAGGGTAAATATCTGGGGCTCTGGACGGGGTGGGATGCTGTGTAGACTTGATAGACTGAATCATCTCCTTTTGCCCTAGGGAATCTATAATCCTAAGAGGACCTCAGTTCAACACCCTTTTAGGCCTTTCCTGGGATATTCCAGTTCCGGTGATAGCAACCCTTCCCTCCCACAACAATGGTTTCCCCGGAAGTGGGATGGATGAGCCACGCAAACAGCCGTAGACGTTGGCGGGACCGTAAAATCCCACCAGAAGCCAAAGATGAGCTGTCTATGCTGTCAGAAAACTTACTGCGGAGGATGCTGGAAAATCCCGCCCAAAATATTTCTGCCATGTTGCAACAAATTGAAAGTAAGAACATTACAAACTTGTGGTGACACAGCGCTGCTTGCAATATCAAAATAGGCCCCACAAAATATCAAGTTAAAACGTGGAAGCTTAGAATATGGATTGAGTATGAACACTAAAAACAAGAACAACGGTCATTAGAAGGAATAGATTAAATGAAACTAGGGTGAAGGTTAACGTGGATTGTGTCACACTGGAACAAGTAGGTAAGTTTGTCTATTTAGGACAAATGACTGCAGTCAGTAAGGATAGGCAACATCTCCTCCATGATTATCCTCAACATCAGTACTCCACAAGGCTGTATTTACTTTACTCCTTATACACCTCTGACTGTATGACGAAATTCTCTTCCAACTCAATATTCAAGTCAGCTGACGACACAACTGTTGTGGGTGGGATCTCAAGTAATGATGAGACGGAGTACAGGAAAGAGACAGAGAATCTGGTGAACTAGTGCAATGACAATAATCTCTCCCCAAATATCAATAAAACAGAGGAGATAATCTCAACTTCAGGACGCGTAGAGGAGGACATGCCCCTGCCTCCATCAATGGGGATGAAGTAGAAAGGATCAAGAGCTTCAAGTTTTTTTGGTGTCCAGATTACCAACAACCTGTCTTAGTCTCTTCACGTGGACACTGTAGTTAGGAAAGCCCACCAACATCTCTACTTTCTCAGGAGACTAAGAGAATTTGGCATGTTTGCTCCAACTCTCACCAACTTCTACAGATGCACCATAGAAAGTATTCTTTCACAGCTTGGTATGGCTCCTGCTCTATCCAAGACTACAATGAACTGCAAAGGGTCAGAAATGAAGCCCAGTCGAACACTCAAACCCAGCGACACTGTCTACACTTCCTGCTGCCTTGGAAAAGCAACCAGCATAATCAAGGATCCCACATACCCCGGAGATACTCTCTTCAACTTTCTTCCATTGGGAAAGAGATACAAAAGTCTGAGGAAACATACCAACAAAAATCAAGAACGGCTTCTTCCCTGCTGCCATCAGACTTTTGAATGGATGTACCTTGCACTAAGTTGATCTTTCTCTACACCTTTGCTGTGACTGTAAACACTTCATTCTGCACTGACATTTCTTTCTCTATGAACAGTATGTTTTGTCTGTATAACACATAAGAAATAAACTTTTCACTGTACATTAATATATGTGACAATAATAAATCAAATCAAATGTGGTCCCTTGGCCGCAGGTTGCTCACTACAGTTCCGTACACTTTTCTGTGTGTTTTCGAAATCTGTACAATAAATAAAGATCTGTGAAAAAAATAGAGCTCTTTAAAATGTGAATGCTAGGACTTATTCTAAAAGTTCCACGTGGGTCAGACGCAAGCATCACTGAAATTCCAAGGATGAAAAGAACTCTTAAAAAGTAAAATGTCAAAAAAGGAAACATCAGTATTCTGGCCCTTCAATCACAGGTGAAAAGTTCAGAGATTGCATCTGGAGGGTAGTGTGCAGGGCAGCAGAAAGTGGGGTTGATTCAGACATAGTCAGATGGCGGACGTTATAGACCAGCTACAGTGTATGAGTAAGGATGGTGCAAGACAAATCAGCGTGACATACCATGACAGCACATCTCCTGCTGGGGGCAGCAATAAGCAGCAGCGACAACAAATTTTGAAATGATCAGTTGTATGTAGCCCCAACTGTGAGGAGCTCACACAAATATTCTATAGTGTAGCACGATTTCATGACTTGAATAAACGTAGCTTCTTAAAATCTATCTGTTGGCATAGACAAGCACTTCAGGTTAACAGAGTGTGTGTCAGCATGGCTATACCCCTTATATGAATTTGATATCTGGTTTTATACAAAGATTCCCTACAATGCAGAAGGAGGCCATTTGGCCCATCAAGCCTGCACTGACAACAATCCCACTCAGGCCCTATCCCCATAATTCCAATTATTTACCCTAATAATCCCTCTGATACTAGCAGCAATGTAGTATAACCAATCAGCCTAACCCGCACATCTTTGGAGTGTGGAAGGAAATCAGAACACCCAGCAGAAACCCTCCACTTGAATCCCACTCCCCTAACAGTTTTATACAAGCCAGTACGGAGGATAGTTAGGAACTGTTGAACAGATGGCCAACTCTTTTGGCTCCGTTTTCATGGACAGCCTCCATTTACAAAATAGAAACATAAACCTTGCTAATTTTGACTAAGATCAAGCATCAGTTGGATCAAGCCCAAGATGAGATGAAATGTCTTATCTTGTCAGCTCGGACCTTACGCAAACCAGCCTCCCATCCATTGACGCTGTCTACATCTCCTGCTGCCTCAGAAAAATATATAACATAATCAAGGACCCTACCACTCCGATATATCCTCTTCCACTTTCTCCCATTGGGAAAGAGATACAAAAGTACCAACCAACTTAAGAACTGCTTCTTCCTGCTGCCATTAGGCTTTTGAATGGATCTACTTTACATTAAGTTGACCTTTTTCGACACCTTAGCTATGATTGTAACACTACATTTTGCAGGCTCTCCTTTCCTTCTCCCCTCTGTAGTCTATGAATGGTAAGCTTTGTCTGTGTAGTGCGCAAGAAACAATACTTCCACTGTATCCCAATACATGTGACAATAATAAATCAAATCAAATCTTGTTTGTGTCTTTGTTCTGGTGACCATGAATTGGATTCAATTGGAATCTGCGTTTGGTTTTTGGAGCCAGCAAGGAATGGATTCATGTCTGCCTGGTCCATTCTGAGCATTGGCTTTGGAATTTTAAGGATGGAATTAAAGAATTGTTTAAATCCTTGCAAACTTTATGATGACATCACAGGGAACTGATGTAATGTTTGAAAGTGAGTTTGGCCATTGCAACACAGATTTCGGAAGAAGTGCAATAAATTTCAAAAATATATTCACAAAGGTGTTGTCACTTGAAAGCTTGATATTGTCCAGTTCGACAATTCTTGAGCTGCATAATTTAAAGTGCTACTTAAAGTGAGTTGACTTGTTTTAAAATATTGAGAGGTCACATGACATCAAGTTATAGTCCAACAGATTTATTCGAAAACACACACTTTCAGAACACTGCTCACTTCATTGGCTGAGGGCAGCACGATGGCACAGTGGTTCGCACTGCTACCTCACGGTGCCAGGGACCCATGTCTGATTCCCAGCTTGGGTCACTGTCTATGCGGAGTCTGCATGTTCTCCCCGTGTCTGTGTAGATTTCCTCTGGGTGTTCTGGTTTCCTCCCACAGTCCGAAAGACATGCTGATTAGATGCATTGGCCATATTAAATTCTCCCTCAGTTTACCCGAACAGGTGCCAGAGTGTGGTGACGAGGGGATTTTCACAGTAACTTCATTGCAGTGTTAATGTAAGCCTACTTGTGACGAATAAAAAATATTACTTTTCACCCAATGAAGAAGCAACACTTTGAAAGTTTGTGATTTTAAATAAACCTGTTAGTCTACAACCTGGTTTTGTGTGATCTCTCATCTAGTCCACCTCAGTGCAATACTGGCATCTCCACATCATTGCTGCCATCAATACTTTTAAAATGTTGATGTTGGAGTCCTGGTGGTATGAATGTTGCTATAAATCTGCAACTGTCCACTCTTGAAGAAGGCATTGAAGCATAAAGCTCTTCTCTTGTTGTGACATTTTTGACCACTAATGAATTGTTTTACCATTCAATGACAGTTATTTTGTGAGATTTATTTGACAGGTTTGGAAAAAGGTTGTGGGTATCAAGTGGCACCATTGGTACTGCACACTGTTGATAATGAGTTAGTTCACTTGTCTAAATGGCTAGTGTTATTTGGAGCTACACGCAATCTGCATGGGTTCAACTCTTGTTTTGGGTGAGGTGGCATGGTAGCACAGTGGTTGGCACTGCTGCTTCACAGCTCCAGGGACATGGGTTCGATTCCTAGCTTGGGTCACTGTTTGTGTGGAGTTTGCACATTCTCCTCGTGTCTGCGTAGGTTTTCTCCCACAGTCCAAAGATGTGTGGGTTAGGTTGATTGGCCATGTTAAAAATTGCTGCTTAGTATCCTGAGATGTCTAGGTTAGAGGGATTAGCGGGGAAAATATGTTGGGATATGGGGATAGAGCCTGGGTGGGATTGTGGTCGGTGCTGACTAGATAGTCAAATGGCCTCTTTCTGCACTGTAGGGATCCTATGATTTCATGAGGCAGACTTGGGGCCTCCCCTGAGCATGGAAGGCAAAGACAAACCATCACTGACAAGACAATAGCTCAGGACAAAGCAGACAACGACGAAGCACTTACCTTTGGGCAGGGCACACATGACCAATGGTTATTGATCATACAAAAAAGGCAAATTACAATCTAATTTAATTACAAATTAAATATCAGTAAGTTAGTGCAAGAGGAAAAACCAATTTTAAGGCAGAAGGTATTGAGTAAATAATTTAATCCATTGCATTTTTGTTAACAGGAAATGTTGCAATGAACCATTTTAACAAATTATGTTCTGGTGAGTGTGCGTGCTCATGAATGTGTGTGTTTGTGTCTAGGAAGTGTGTGTGAGAGAGAGAGTGTGTGTGTGTGTGTGTGTGTGAGAGAGAGGGTGTGTATGAGAGACAGAGTGTGTGAGAGAAAGAGTGTGTGCATGAGATAAAGAGTGTGTGTATGAGAGAAAGAATGTGTGTGTGTGTGAGAGAAAGAGTGTATGAGAGAGTGTATGTGACAGAGAGGGTGAGTGCGAGAGAGTGAGTGTGACAGAGTGTGTGAGAAAGACTGTGTGAGAGAGTTTGAGTGAGAGAAAGAGTGTGTGAGAGAGTATGTGTGAAAGACTGCGTGAGTATAAGGGAGAAAGCGTGTGAGAGAATGTGAGAGAGAGAGTGTGTGAGAGAATGTTCTTGAGTGTGAAAGGGAAAGTATGTGTGTGAGATAAAAGTGTGTACATGTATGTGTGAGAGGGAGTATGGGTATGAAAAAGAATGTGTGAGAGAGGAAGGATGTGTGTGTGTGTGCGTGTGTGTGTGTGTATGTGCGTGTGCATGCGCATGTGTGTATGTATGTATGTATGAAAGAGAATGTGTGAGAAAATGTGTGTGTGTGAAAGAGAATGTCTGAGAGTGTGTGTGTGTGAGAGAATGTGCATGGGTGTGAAAGGGAGACTGTGTGTGAGATGAGACTGTGTACATGTGTGTTTAAGAGTGTGTGTGTGAAAAAAAAATGAGAGAGAAAGGATGCATGTGTGAGTGTGTGTGTATATGAGACAGTGTGTTTGTGAGAGAGAAAATGTGTGTGTGTGTATATGAAATGGGATGTTTGTGTGTGAGTGTGTATATGTGAGATAAAGAGAGAGCATGGGTGTTTGTGTGAGAGAGAATGTGTGTGAAAAATAGAATATGTGTGTTTGTGTGTGTGTGTGTGTGTGCATGAGAATGTGTGTGATTGTGTGAGAGAGAGAATGTGTGTTAGATGTGTATGTATGAGAGAATCTGTGAGAAAGAATGTGTGCATGAGATGTGTGTGTTTTGTGAAACAGAGAATGTGTGTGTGTGTATGTGCTTATGTGAGACAGAATGTGTGTGAAAGAGAAATGTGTGTGTGTGCATGAGAATGTGTGTGATTGTGTGACAGAGAGAATGTGTGTGAGATATGTGTGTTTGTGTGAGAGAATCTGTGTGAGAGAGAATGTGTATGTGTGATAGAATGTGTGTTTGTGAGAGAGAGAATGTGTGTGTGTGAAATGTGTATGTTTGTGCGAAAGAGAGTGTATATGTGTGTGAGAGAGAGAGAATGTGTTTGTGTGAAAGAGACAATGTGAATGTGAGAGAGAATGTATGTGTTTGTGTGAAAGAGAGAATGTGTGTGTTAATGTGAGAGAGGTGTATGTATGAATGTGTGAGATTGTGAGAAAGAAAATGTGTATGTGAGATGTCTGTGCTTGTGTGAAAGACAGAATGTGTGTGTGTGATAGAAAGTGTGCATGTGTGAGAGAGAATGTGTGTGTGTGTGAAAATATGTGTGTTAGTGTAAGAGAGGTATGTGGGTGAGAGAATGTGTATGTTTGTGTGAAAGAGAGAATGTGTGTTAATGTGAGAGAGAGGAGTGTGGGTGAGAGAATGTGTGAGTTTGTGTGAAAGAGAGAATGTGTGTTAGTGTGACAGAGAGGTGAGTGGGTGAGAGAAAGTGTGTGTTTTTGTGAAAAAGAGAATGTGTGTGTGTGTGTGTGTGTGAATTTGAGAATGTATGTGTTTGTGTGTAACCAGATCATCATCCCTCTTTATTGTCATATGGTGCCAAAATATTGAAGTACTACGGCAACAACTTACATTATCGCATCATATCACACATTTCAAAGTGTTTTCCTGGGTCATGAATCCTGGCTGCTCTGTGTTTTTTTAAATCAATGTTATGGTTGTCACAATAGAAATAGCACAATCTATCGTCCTCTGAAACATGTCAACATTTTGAATGGTCAGCAGGATGTGACATTTAAGAAAGATGTCCCTTTAATTCTCTATTTCTGAGCCGGTTTCCAACTGAAATTTCTTGATGGAAAGGACAACTATTTGATTTATTTGGACTGCCAAATCATGAGTTCCATTATGAAAGGATATTTGAATAAACAATAGCTTCCTTCAACTAAACATATTTTCTCAAAACAAGATTATTTTGTTGTTATTAGCATTTGATTTCTTGAACCAAGCACAGTGGTTCCCAAATCCTGGATTACAAAAACTACTTCATAACTATTTCCAAAAGAAATACGAATATCATGGTAATCAAACATCGTCTCGCATCACGTAGAAGCAATGCCTTTTCTGCAACAAAACAGCAGGACATATAGAAGAAATGAGCAGGAGAACTTACTTCCGCTGACTGATCTGCTCACTGAGTGATTGTTGTGTGGCCTTGAGATAGCTTTGACGTCTTGCTGCAGTCTTTGGGGATGGCTTAGGGCTCATTTCAGAGTCCTCACTGTCGTCATCTCCCATCGCCTTGATGTAGCTGCCGCTACGCATTCGCCGACAGGGAATTTCTCCCACTTTTCCACGGGAAAGGGTGCTATTCCAGTCGTCATGGAGAGGGACCTGCTCGAGATGGAGTAATCTTTATTAGTCTGAAAGCTTTTCCACTTCATTTATTTCAGTGACTATTAGCAGGGTATTGTGCTAAGGTAATTACTTATGCACCATCATAAAATATACCAGCGGTTTGAACTTGCTTTTATTACAGAATTGAAACATATTGTTGGCCCTGTCATGTGGCATCATGCACCCGGGAACCATTCATCATGATAGCTATCATACACCACAATGACTGTTCCTCTCAGAAGGCTATCATGATAATAATGAGCCAGAATAAAACAACTGTTTTATTCTATCCTGGTATACGGGTGCCTCTGCCAAGGCCAGCATTTGTAACCCATTTTTGAAATGAGTGGCTCACCAGACCATTTCAGAGGGCGGTTTAAGGTCAATCACATTGCTGTAGATCTGCAGTAGCCTCATGCAGGCCAGACCGGATATGGATGGCAGATTTCCTTCCCAAAAGGACATTGGTAAACCAGATGTGTTTCTAATACGATCGATGATAATTGTCATTACTTTGGGCTTCTGGATCATTAGTCTGGTGACATCACACTACATCCCTGTCTTCGCAATGTAAGCAATGTAAAATGAGAATCATGTTGCTTTATATAATTTTGAGATTCTGATCATATTCACCAATCTTTATTATTATTTTATATTATTTATTTTTATTATATTAATGAAGTCTACTTTATTGCATTATATGAATCACAGAATCCCTACAGTGCAGAAGAGACCATTCGATCCATTGAGTCTACACTGAGAGGCTGGTAAGAGTATCTTACCCTGGCTCTCCACCCCTGCCCGATTCTCATAACCACATACATTTCGCATGGTCAATCCAACTAATCCTCATGTCTCAGCAATTTAGCAAGACCAATCCACCTAACCTGCCCATCTTTAGAGTGTGGGAGGTAATCGGAGATCCGGAGGAAACCCACACGGACAAAGGAAGAGCGTGCAAACCCCACATAGACAGTCACCCGGAATTGAACCCAGGTCCCCACCACTGTGGGGCAGCAGTGCGAACTACTGTGCCACCACACCAATGTAATCAGTGGCACTGAAATCCTTGAGGTTATGTTAGCTGCTTATTTTTGGGATGAAAGACAAGTTTTAAGCTTCAGATGTGTAAATAAGCCATCAAAATCTTTTCCTTTCACTTCATCAGTATTCAGGGCTTTAAGGGACCAGCAATATCCCAGGATTCTACTGCCATACTGTGCACAAAAGAAGCCTGAAGCTTATCTACATATATCTACAGTGTTCAGCTTGTAGTTTAAAACATTATTAATTGCTGATAACTTCACCAATTAAGGGCAATTTTCAGGCTATAATTTGTCTTAAAAAATTCTGCATTTAACTTATGAGGGAACTCATTATTAACTAATGAATTTGCGAACTGTGTAGACTACAAAACTACATTTCCTATAAATGTGATTCATACAATCAAACAGCACCCAAAGAGGCCCTTTGGCCCATTATTTCTGTGCTAGCTCTTTGAAAGAGCTATTTTACTTTTTTCTATATCACTGTCATTACTGCACAGCCAGGTCAATGTTTTCCCTTTATCTCTATACAGGTTTAACTCAAAACCTCTGCTTCAGAATCTCATTCGTAACTGCAACAGACACCTTTCTCCAAACGGCAGACTGCACGCTAAAGCGCTTCCATCAATATCAGCCGATGTTAGTGCCACCTTGTTGTGAATTAATCTTGGTGCATTCAGGGGGCTACATATAGCATTTGGACAATCCTTGCATAATATGATGGCCTGTCATATTAATATATGAAAATGAGCCCCCAGCAGCTTTGTCTCACATACACACAATTAGATATTTTGGACCTGACCATTGCATAGAAATGTACAAACGTAGAAGATAGGAGTAGCAGAAGGCCATTCAACCTTTCTATCACCCAATTAAAAGCCTAATCCTGCTTTCTCCCTTCAATCCTATTTGCCCAAGTTTTATACCCAGCCGTCGCTTTACATTCAATGTTTTGGCATCAATTACTTCCCATGGTAATAAATTCCACAGGCTCACCACTCTTTGGGTGAAGAAATGTCTCCTCATCTCTTTCTTAAATAGTCCACTGTGAACCCTCAGACTGTGACCTCTGGTTCTGGACTCCCCACCATTGCGAACATCCTTCCAACAGTTCTCTCCTTTAGAATTTTATAAGTCTCTAAGAGATCCACCCCTCATTCGTCTGAACTCCAACAAAAACAATTTTAACCGAGTCAATCTCACCTCATACATCAGTCCCACCATCCCCAGGATAAATCTTAGAGCCCAAAGATCTGTGTAAATTGAATTTATCCTCATTTTCAGGCCACGCACAAAACTCATTCTAGTGCCAAAGAGTCATTGAAAAAAATGAGCAAATCTGGGGTCATGCATGCCTCTATTCCATGCTGTTGATTTTGAATATTAATAGCTAAAATCATTTGTCACATCCTGCAAAAATAAATTAGTTTTTTTTGCTTTTTTTTAATGCATATCAATGTTATATCATTTTATCCTCCTGAATATTTTGAGATTATGTGCGAAAGATTAAATAACACCAGTTTTCTAGCAGGGGGGAGAGTGATGCATGATCACCCCGTGTCTGCTCAAGCTGATGTTGGCCTGGAAATGTTTTGTTGTCGCTTCATCTCCATGATCGCAGCCCGCAGCCCTCCAGTGTTAAACACTCTGCTGACAGGCTTCATGCTCAGCAGCGGCTCCAGGTGTGTGCATTGCTAACATGAGTTAAAGCTGGATTGCCTTCTTAAAGACAACTCGTATTTCCTATAAAAGGTGCATGGGTGCGCTCTGCCCTCAGGTGGTAAAACTGTCTCCAAAGATGGTTGAGAAGGGTGGACCAGAAATGAGGGTTCCTAGATTCTATGGTATGGTGCTAGGGGCCTTAGTTTGTTCAGGATTTGAAAAGGGTGAGAGACACTATAGGGTTGATCTACTAACTTGTCACACTAGTCAATGGGGATGGTTGTGGGGGCGGGGGGATGGGAGTGGTGCAGAATCAAAGGGGACCATGATCTGGTGGTGGTGGTGGTGGTGGTGGGGGGGCTGTGTTGGGGGAGGGCGTGGGATGATCGGGGGGGCAGTTGGGCAGGCAATTTTCGGGACGGTGACAATATCCCAATGCAATATGTAGTCTTGTACGTAGCGCAGTGGAGGAATGATGGTGCTTGCACGATGGTACCCTCTAGCACATGGCAGACAGATTCCCAGTGTGAACGGACTCTGTCCTCTCCCCCTCATAGCGAGAATCACACTTTGCCTCATTTTCTTTACTAAGTATCATAAGATTTGAATTTTTCTCTTGCTGAAGAAATGGGCCTGAAACTCTCCTGTGTTCATACCCGCTTAGCACTTAGAATTATTTTAGTAATATCAGCCCCCTGCCAAACCATATTTCTGAAAGGACTGAGAGGCCCTCAAGAGCTACACCACGAGGAGAATGGAAACAGATAGTCACCAAGGTCAACTTAAGGAATCTGGCCTTGAGGAGCTGGTTGCAGTGCTGCAAAAAAGTTCAATGACCTCTCACAGGTATTCAGGTCAGAGGATCCATCTTCAAATGCTAGCTCCCTGCATCACACCAACCTCGCTTGCTGCTCAATGCACTTACTCCCCTCCCTCTCCAACCATGGACTCATCTGTAACCATCTGCACCAACTCAACCTCACACACTTACCAATGCTGCAAGCCTCATAGCCATGTTCCCCATTCTTTCAGCTGTCCAAAGACCTAATACTTATTGGCACTTTTCAGTCCCTCATGCACAGTAATATTAAGAAACAGCAGAGCACTGACAAGGGACAGGCATCTCGTGGGCCCCTTGGAGGGAACAATGCTATGAATCATTCTGTCAGCAACCATCATCAACAACGTCCAGAATGATGGTATTCCTCTTCCAAATGTCCCTAAATCTTTCCTTCTGCTTTTATGCTTACAGGTATCCAGGACCCACTGATTAGTCAGCTAGACCTCGGTGCTGTGCCATGAGGCATGTGGACAAGAGCAGATATCTGAGGAAGAAACACCGTCACTATATCTGACACTCAAAGCCAACATGTCAAATATTGAAACTTGTACTTCAGGGGCTAGTGTAGAGTCAGGATCTGCATGTGGTGAGTCACCAGGCATGAGGGGGCTGCTGCAAGCCAAGGGAGATGTCACCATTTACAGTACCTCTGAGCTTCCATAACACCAACACTGTGCTGCTATGGAGTTTAATTGTGAGATTCCATTTGTGGCACAGAATATCTCCTTTAATGCTAGAACTTCAGTAGCACCCCAAATTAATGACCTTCAAGACCAATTCTCAAATCATGGCCTAAATTTCCTGAATCCACAATTCTGACCTGGAAGAAACTGCCCCAGAAGGTTGTATTTTTGATCTCGGAGGAATGGGGCACAGAGAGTGCAGTGGGTAAAAATAGGAGTCATGGTGGACAATCCTGGAACAGGTGCATAGGCTGCTGTATGTGGAGTCGGGCTGTGCAACACACCTACCTCAATACATTGATAGATGGAAGTGGTTATGGGTTTGGAAGGTGCTTTCAAAGGATCTTTAGTGAATTGCTGCTGTGTATCTTGTAGATAATACACACTGTTGCTACTGAACTCTGGTGTTTGTGGATGTTGTGCTAATCAAATGGGCTGCTTTGTGCTGGGTGGATACAAGGTCAAGCTCAAGGTCCAAGCTGAAAGGGAAAAGAATTGAACCTGGGTCACTGGTGCAGCACTGCTAACCACTCTGCCACTGTGCCACCCCTCTCCCATTCATTATCTCTCATTCTTCTAAATTCAAGAGAATATAGACCCAATTTACTCACTCTCATCACAGAATACCTTCATCCCAGCGTCCAGTCTACTGAACATGCATTGCCCTACCTCCACTGCAAGTACGTCCTCCTTTTAATATGGGGACCAAAACTGCATACATCATTCCAGGTGTCATCTTATCAAAGCCCTTTGCAATTGTGGCAAGAATTCTATCATTCCAGTCCCATTGAAGTAAAGATCAACGTGCCACTTACATTATGGATGGTTTGCCGTATCTGCATACTAACTTTTTGTGTTCAATGCACATGTACATTCAAGTCTCTCTAAGTATAAAGATTACAAGTTTCACGCCTTTTAAACATATTTTGCTTTTTATTCTTTTTACCAAAGTGAATAATATCATGTTTTTCCACAACACAGTCCAGCCTTCTAGCCCACGCACTTGACCTGCCTATATCTCTTTGCAATCTCTTTGTGTTCTCCTCACAGCTTTCATTCCTACCTGCCTTTTTATCATCAGAAAACTTAGGTACACTGTTCTCTGTCTTTCTGTCTACGTTATTAATATAGATTGTAAATAGTCGAAGCCTCAGCACTGATTCTAGCAGAATTCCACTTGTCATAGACTGCCAACTTGGAAGTGGCCCGTTTATCCTTGTTCTTTGATTCCTGTCGATTAACCAATTCTCTATCCACACTAATACAGTTATGAACTCTTATCTGGCCTATTATCCTTTTGTGTGGCACCTTATTTAGGAAATCCAAGTATATTACGTCAATTGGTTCTTTTTATTTAGCCAAGTTGCATTTATAAAATACTCTAATTTGTCAAGCATGATTTCCCTTTCATAAAACAATGTTGATTTTGTTTGATCATATTGTTTTAAGTACATTGTTAATTGTCTCTAATATCCCAAAAATTGTTGTCAGGCTAACTGTCCTGTACTGCATTTTTCCATTTCCTTCCTTTCTTGAATAGCAATATTAGATTTGATAACTTTCAATCCATTGGGAAATATCCTAGAATATAGGAAAATTTGGAAAAGCATAACCAGCACATGTACTATCTCTGCAGCTATCTCTTTTAGAACTCAATGATGTAAGCAATCAGATCCTGGGGATTTGTTAGATTTTAGTTCCTCAAGTTTCCCCAGTACTTTTACTCTGCAGATATTAATGACCTTAATTCCCTCAATCTTATTAGCTCTTGGTTTACCTTCCAGTTTAGGTATTTAAGTTTTTAAACTTTATTTCTTAGTGTACAAGTAGGCATACATTAACACTGCAATAAAGTTACAGTGAAAATCCCCTTTTGCCACATTCCAGCACCTGTTCAGGTATACGGAGGGAGAACTCAGCCAATGCACCTAAGCAGCACATCTTTTGGACTGTGGGAGGAAACTGGAGCACCCGGATGAAACCCACACAGACACAGAAAACGTGCAGACTTCACACAGACTATGAACCAAGCCAGGAATCGAACCCAGTTCTCCGATGCTAGGAGGCAGCAGTGCTAACCATTGTGTCATAATGCTGTCAATGTGCCACTGTGCTGCCCATCTGTATGTGACTTGTGTCTTCTACTGCCAATCAACATCAAAGCCTTAATATTACAAAATAAAGCGTTAAAAATACGAGATTCCCTCTTCAGCCTGGAGAGGAGCTCATCTACAAATAGGTTATGAAATTCATCATCAGATGATTTGTGTGTTTCAAATTTCAGTCTGTTTTCATTATGAGAGAGAAAGTGTTTATACCAGGCTTCTCTCAATTTCAGAGCTGACCTATCTGACCATTGGAGACCATTGAAAAGAAATGCCACAAAACTGCCCTGAATTTTAATCTCGTGGAGGTGAGAGGAACATTTCCATTCCTCCAGACAGCACTAAAAAAAAACTGTTCCCCTCCCTCTGGATTATCTTTTGCAGAATTGGATACTGTTGAAGACTAAAGGTTTGTAATTAGGCTTTAAATAGCAGGTTTATGATAAAATCTTTTTAATAAAAGAACTACATCCTACTGCCAACCAGCAATTCTGTGTAAAATTTGTCTTTCCATGTCACGTCTCCTCATCTTGTTGTTTTTCAAACTCATTACTTTTCCTATCTGTTTGGACCTTGAACCTTTTGCTATGACAGATACTGCTCCAGAACTGCTCGCCCATGCATAGCTCATCCATCTGGCCTGTTTTGTTACTCATAACTCGGCTGGGCAATGGCCCTCGCCTTCAATGCACAATTGTAGAAGTGCTCAGAGCGAGTGGTTAAAAAGAGAAGAGCAGGAACTAAAGGCAGTTTCTCAATGTCACTGGAAGTCGGTTGTGGTGTTTCATTCTGGCATTTCTTCTGTTCACCATGTATAGTAGTGATTCAGGTTTAGGCTTCAAGGGAGTGGTGCCCACATTTTCAGATACTAAAGCAGTTCTGAAGACTGAAGGAAACTCTAAGAGGATGTTGTTAACAGAGTAGAATGGGTAAGAAATAGAATGGAATTCAATGTTCGTAAATATGGTCAGGTACATTTTGGTAAAACAAAATATATACAATAATTATACTTGGAATGGTGAAAGGCAAGAGAGTTTTTTTGGAAGGAGGATTATGTTCCTAGACATTCAAGCTATTATTTAAGTAGATAAAGTCATAAAATGACAGTGGAATAATGGGGCTTAATGCAAAAGATGTGAGATGCCAACGTTGAACTCAGGTAAACACAGTAAGAAGTCTCACACCACCAGGTAAAAGTCCAACAGGTTTATTTGGTAGCACAAGACATTTAGTGAGATTTTGCAAGCCCAGGCAAGTTATGGAGATTACAGATAGTGTGACATGAACCCAAAATCCCAGTTGAGGTTGTCCTCATGTGTACGGAATATGGCTATCAGTCTCTGGTCAGCAATACTGTGTGCCATGAAGGCCGCCTTGGAGAATGTTTACCTGAAGATCAGAGGCTGGTGTCCATGACCACTGAAGGTTCATATCACACTATCTGTAATCCCCATGACTTGCCTGGGCTTGCAAAATCTCACTAGCTGTCTTGGCTTGGGGTGGAGAATCAAACGGGATTTATGCAGCTGGGATATCACCAATCGTTTGGCCCTGCCCTCACCATGACAGACACAAGAGTTGCTTCTTCCCTGTTGCCAGCAGACATTTGAATGGATCTACCTTGTATTAAGTTAATCTTTTTCTACATCTTAGATTTGATTGTAACACTATATTCTGGACCCTCTCCTTTTCCTCTCTATGTACAGTATGCTTTGGCTGTATAGCATGCAAGAAAAATACTCTTCATTGTATACTGATACATGTGACAATAATAAATCAAATCAAATCAATGCAAAAAAGTTAGGATTCCCATTTGCATCATTTTAAATACCATTATCAGGGCTTTATTCCTGATAGTACCCCCACGTTAATTTGTCCTTCATGTCAGCTTGAGGGCATACCAGCATGAATCATGACAGGTCCCACATGATGCTCATCTGGCAAGCAGAGAATGCTGGAGATACACGGGTGAGCTCAGCACCCAGAGGAGAGGGTCATGCTTGGGCAGGAGCAGTATTAGGATAGGTGTTGCTAAGGTGGGATGGGTGTTCCTTTATATTAAACTTGGGGGCAGAGTTCTGCAATCAAAGTGCTAGAGGAGTTCCATGTTGGGAGTATTGGGAGATGGGGTGGGGTGAAAGAATACCATAGTGGAGTGGGGTTGTGTGAGTGGTGATGAGGGAAGGTTCCATTTCTATTCAATTACATTGAGGTGTCCTCATTCTGTGTTGCTGGCAAAATGTCTAAAAATATGCCAAGAACACCTGGCAGGCTACCCCCTGCTTTCCCAGCCCGAGATAACACTTTTCCAAACAAATGGCAAACCTCCATCCATAGAAATAACAGTGAAGATGCAGGGCAGGATTTTCCAGCTCTTCCCACCGGTGAGGTCTTCCAGTCTCACCGAAGGTGACCACCCCCTCACCCAACAACAATGGATTCCCCAATGTGGGATGGGCGAATGATGGAAAATGCCATAGACACCATGCTGGTGTCTATGGTGAACTGCCTCCACTGTTGGAAACCATGCTGTGGAGGAGCTGGAAAATCTTGACTGTAGTTATAAATCTTTAAGTTATGTACAGTATGGACTCGGCTGTGTAGGAAACATTTGGAGACAATAGTCAGAGTGCAGCAACGATTCTACCTCAATAAGAGGCATCACAAATACAAAGACTTGAAAGATTGGGCCTGTTGTCATTCGGTCAGGACACTTTACAGAATGATTTCATCGAGGTCTTTAACGCTCTGAGGTAAGACAGAGTATATAAACAGAATGTTTCTGAGAGTTGACAATAGTATCATTGACATAACAGTAAAAATGACCTATGGCAGCAAGCAGGCGGAACATTTTTAATACAGAGGCTTGTAAGTATGTGGACTGCATTACCAGCTTTAGTAAACTGGCACAGAAAAGTCGTAAAGAATAGATTCATTTGGTGGTTGAAGCAAAGGAGAATAAAGGGCTGCAGGAACAGGACAGTTAGGAACAACAACAGAAAAATCGGGAAATACTCAAGGTCAGCACAATCTGTGAAGAAGTGGAAGTCAATCAGATGCTTCAGATCCGAGTCTTCTCGTATGGCACTCGGGATTAAGGCTTTTGCTCACGTTGAAGATAAATAACAATGTGGACTGGTTGGTCCAAACCGCCTGTTTCTCTTTTGTTATGTCCATGTAGCTTGATGAATTTTGGATATATTTCATAAGGGGAAAAAGTGCCCTGAACACAGACATTATACAGAAGGCTAGATATGTATTGAATGAATTCAGATGTGTATTGGCATTCCTATCAGATTTGCGGTTGCAGCTAATATATTTGTACGCCAGCCAATCCAACACTTGCTGGATCAGATAGAGCTCCATTGTTCATGCTTGGCCATTTTATGAGGTTAAAAGCTATTGTGGATCATGTTTTTCCCGGGAATTTGAAGGATCATTGTCAATTATTTTAGTAATTTCTAACCTTATAATTTCCGAGAATCATAGAATCCCTACCGTGCAGAAGGAGGTCATTCGGCCCATCAAGTCTGCACCAACCACAATTCCATCCAGGTCCTATTCCCATAACTCCACATTTTTACCCTGTTAATCCCCCTGACACTAAGGACATTTATCATGGCCAATTAACCTAACCCGCACATCTTTGGATTGTGGGAGGAACCGAAATACCCGGAGGAAACCCACACAGACAGTGACCCAAACCAGAATTGAACTCCGGTCCTGGCACTGTGAGACAGCAGTGCACATCATTGTCCTGCCCCAATTTATGGTTTTAATCATCAAGATGCCGCTGAAAAAATTGACAGATCAACAATGTTATATACACGGGCACTTTCTCACCTGCCAGCAATAAAATGAAAATGGCTATGGAAGAGAAGGCATCTGTCCCTTGAGATAGAGACCAAAGCTCATAAGATAAACAGTGTGTTATCTTTGGCAACATCATAACAACAAAGCTATTGGCAAATGACCATTGCTACGATATCATGTTGAGAGTTACACCCAGAGACTTCATTGATTCATGGAAGCACGACAGACTTTTTATCAACCATAAACTATGGAGGTATTAATATCACTTGTTTTCACTGAAGTAGACTGCTTCACTTTCTTCACAGCATTCACGCAGTCTTATTAAAGGAGATTAAGGATTAATCAGTGATAACTTATTTTCATAGTCATGTATTCTACTTATTTCCATTTTCTCAGGCAGGAAAATGAGGTTCATTAGTTATGCAAAGCTCACTAATGTGCCTTTGAACAAAAACAGTCAACATGAATTATAACGGTTATTATATTCATATACAATAATAAAGTAAACTGAAGCATTCATTTTTAAAATTCATTCATACTGCTTACATTAATTAAACGAGGATTTAGGAGAAGGAAATGTTTATAAATACTATATTATTGGCAATAAACCTATAATTTGGAATGTCTTTGTAACATAGGCTCAGATCTTACACTCAGTGGCAATGATGGTCAGGTCACCTCTACGCTCATGAATTCCCTGACTTAAACCTGCTGCATACGTACGCCCTCCAGGACTTCCTGATCCCAGTTTCAGGGAAAAACTCAATGCATTGTCGCTCAAGGAACTTCATCAGAGTAGAGCGGGGAGGAAGGAACAGGATGCGTCCTGTTTGTATGGTACAAGCTGCTATTAAGATCCAATCTTTGGATGTTAGTGAATGGACGAGTTAGTGTGTGAATAGGTGAATGGGCAGTTAGGTTCATTTGTAGTGTGTCAGAAGGTGAGGTGGTAGGTGTTTAAGTTGGTCAGGGTGGAGTGGATAGGTGGGTGGGTGAGGTGGTAGGTAGCTGAGGTGGGTGAATGGGTACTGGATTGGTAGGTAGTGGAGTCAGGGACGGGTAGTATAGGAAGTCAACTGTGTAGTTTTATTCTAGACAGGTTTTATTCTGTCTTACTATTCAGATAACTATTCAGATAATGATCTAACTATTCAGATAAATACCATGGATCTTTCCAAAGTCTCCGACTCTAGCTCTGAGCTGGAGCCATTCAATGCAGGATCCTGGGAACATGGGCAATTGTTATCAGGAGTTTAAACTTTCTGGGCAATTCTCCCATAGGTCTGTGCCTCAGGACTTGCATATAGTCCCAACATGTATCTTTAGTCATAACGTCTCTGACGATTTGGAATCTGGAAGCTTTGTCCCACAGGTAAACTGAAGTTTTGGTGAGCAATGTACTATCAAATAAATCCCAAAGCTGTGTAGGACAGCAATATAAAGGATATACATAAACAAATACATCTCATTGTCACTGAAATATTCCTTCTGATCTGAGAGCTGAAACCTAAGGGAGCTAAGGGTATGCACAAGGAAAGGCAGAACCTATATTTTGCTCCCATATTTTGCATTGATATCTACATTTCAAACTGGGTCTGTGAATCACCAATCAGATAAATGTCGTTTAGAGCTGTGGTGGCCTTGCATTACGTACTCAAGTTAGGACATTGCAACTATTTCAGCAGATTAAACATGGGAACAGGGTCTGGAGGTGTTGGGTAGATTTCCATTTTCATTGCTACTTAGAAAACTGGAGGTCGTGGATCAACCAGCTGTAATGACTTCAATCAGGCCACTTAATTTGGCCTATTGGTGTATGAACTCCCTGATTAAGGATCTAATTGATGAGTCAATCAGGAAGTCTTTGTCTTGAATTTAATCAGTTCCTCTGATACCCCGGAGATTGACTGCAAACTGATAGCACTCTGTGCACTGCTATTAGACTTGTAAATAAAGGTATTCTGGTGAAGGGACTTTTGCCTCCACAGACTTGTTACACCAGCATATGTCCCTCACCAGTTTCCTTCTCATTATTTTAGTAATGAAACTATTTTGTCATGATCAGACTAATTTAGAATTACATTTATTTATATCGTTAAGCAAACTAGAATTTTATTGAGCTCGAATGGGTGCCACCCAACTCAAATGTGTGTGCAACTGCGTGAGAAAACATCAGGCATGTGTCCTGACGTCAAGGCGTCCATGTGCGATATTTTGGCTGGTGGTTGCACACGTGAGTTGGAAGCACATTTGCCTTCAATTGCAAAGGCAATTAAGCCCATTAAAACTTAATTTTACATGGTTGGCCAGATAGCATTCACGTTTTATTACCATTCCTGATTCAAGGTGGGATAAGATGTCCACGGTGAAATAAAATTAAAGACTTGCCCCTTCTGAAGAGTTTAGGTCTATATTCACTGGAGTTTAGAGCAATGTAAGATCTTATTTTAAGATATAAAGGAGATTGACAAGTTAGATCAGAGTAGGTGATTTCTCTTGCTGGACATTCTAGAATGAGAAACTATAATTTTTGGCTAAGGAGTGGCAGATTTAAAACAGAAATGAGGAGGAATTACTTCATTCTAAGGGTCATGAATCTGTGGAAATCTCTATCCTGGAGTGCAGTGGATGCTGAAACACTAAATAAGTTTAAGGAAGAGATTTTTAATTAGTATTTGGGTGAAGGGTTCTGGGAAGCAGGTAGGAAGGTGAAAATGAGGCCTAGATTGGATCAGCCACAATCATATTGAATGGCAGAGCAGGCCCGAGGGCCTGAACTACCTACTCCTGCTTCCAGTTCCTATGTTAAAATCTTTGTGGGTTGAGATGTCATGTGCAATGCTGCCAGTTGATTGGTTCTGCATGATAGAAAGTGTTTGAAGCATTGTTTTGATGCAAATGTCATTGGAACAGCTACCTCAGGGAGTTGCGGTGTTATTAGCCTTCAGGGAACTGACTGG
Source organism: Sphyrna mokarran (assembly GCA_024679065.1). Lineage (NCBI taxonomy): Eukaryota > Metazoa > Chordata > Chondrichthyes > Carcharhiniformes > Carcharhinidae > Sphyrna > Sphyrna mokarran. The sequence continues at coordinate 56,428,540 of JAGIQG010000016.1, read as the reverse complement.
AAATGCCTGCTTGCAACGTCACCTCTCTCAGAATCTGTCCTCTTCTTACCTTCCCCGCTCAACCTCTCAGAGCGTGCACTTCACACTGGCTGTCCATTAATTGGCTAGCTAGTCTGAAAGTACGATGGGGAAACATATTTTGCACCCATTTTTAAGCTCACTGAGTCTACAGGCCCTACAGGTGAAAGATTCAAGCCATTGAGATACCAAAATGCAGAGAACTATTTACTGACTACAAATTATCTCCATAAAATGAATTTAGAGCTGGCAAAACATAAGAACATAAGAAATAGGCCATCTACCCCTCGAGCCTGCCCTGCTATTCAATAAGATCATGGCTGATCTGAAGTGGATCAATTCGACTTACCCACATGCTCCCCATAACCCCTAATTCTCTTATTGATCAGAAATCTATCTACCTGTGACTTGACATATTCAACGAAGTAGCCTCCACTACTTCAATGAATCAAGCCGGTCAAATGTCCACAAATTTCACACTATCCATCACATGTAAAAAATGCAATACTTTCATACATATAGAATTCAAAACAAAGCTCCTAGCACCTACAAACAACAGGAAAATACATTTCATCTTGAATATAACTTGACACTCAGAATACATTGCACACTTTTGTATTTTTTGCTGCAAATCAGTGCAGGGTAGTGACTTATATGTGTTGATTCTCATACTGTATAAATTAAGAGATATATAGCAGGTTAACATCGTATATCTTTGTACAATGTGGTGACAATATTTGTGCAATAATCCAACCCCTATCACTACCTTCACTGATCTATAAATCAAGGAAGGACCCTTCAAAATGTGAAGTGATTTGAAAAACCTATATTTCACAGATATAGGCCAGCAGGCTCAAGTATAACTGGTATTGTAAAAGCGACGAGAGCTTATTGAGATCAAATATAAAACACGGGATAGGGTTGAATTTTTGCCGGGGTGGGGAGGTGTGTCTTGGTGTGCATGGGGCTGGACACAGTGTATTTTTGGAGGGAATCCAATTTTCCTCTGTGTTCCTGACCAACCACCACCAGTGCCCCTCCTCGCTGTTTTCTGTGCGGGCTTTTTTTTTGCAGGTCTGAAACACCTCATATGCATTTCAGGTTCCACATTGGAAATGGGAGGCAAATATCAAATTTCCTCCAGCACAACGTTTTTATCTGGTGGTGAACGGTTTTGAAAGCCCTTTACAAGCACGCCAGGTTTGAGAGTTTGTGAGGAATCCGGAACATTCTGAAAGCTAAGCATAAAGCGCTTTCACACGTTCACATTTCACTAATCGATGTATTGCAATGCGGTCATGTTTTTAATGCAATGATCTGTCATAGGGATCTGTCCTTTTGAAGTAATTTAACTCTCACATTGTCCAGCCTTGTGTATTTATTCACATATATCACAGTGATTTAAGAAAAAAGAGTCATAACGCAGTAAAACATTTACAACATATCCTGACAGCCTGCACTGTCATCTTTTTTACTGTGATTTAAATGGCTCTGGCTAATTAAAAAAAAGTCTTGATTTTCACACTTGAAAAAAATCTCCATATTAAAAAAATTCTAAACATCTGCTTCATATATTGATTATGATGTGGAGATCCCGGCATTGGACTGGGGTAAACACAGTAAGAAGTCTCTCAACACCAGGTTAAAGTCCAATAAGTTTACTTGGTAGTAAACGCCACTAGCTTTCGGGGTCTGCCGCTTTGTCAGGTGAGTGAGCGTTCTGATCACAAACAGAATTACACATACTACAAGATTTTTCACATGGCAGAATGTTTTTGATTCAGCATCAATGATATGAAGGCATTTATTAGATGTTTTTTCTATCGAAGGAATAATAAATAGTTTCTGCTGATATTAAATGGAATCTGAGGACTGTACATAGAGCATGGCTAGGGAAGGTACATGGGGGGGCACAGATATGGCATGAGTTGGTGGAGATGATCTAAGGGGAGCAAAGTTTAGGGGCCTTTATACACTGCTGGGAGCTTGATGCTATGTTGGAGGGATCAGACTGGTATTCTAACCAGTCCACCTTTACAATCAAATTCCTTGTGCACTCCAGCAAGGTTTGCAAATTGCACTGTGAACCAGCCCTGATATGAAAGGACAAGATTAGTACGTTAAGTCATATATCAGTCAGGTACGAAATTTATGAGCTGCATGAATGCACAATTCAGGTTATTTTCATTCAGGGGAAGAGCCCAAAGGAAGCAGAGAGTATTTCAGACACTAGAGGTTCACTTGGTAGCACCTTTACCAACTTATCTATTGCACTTATGTGACATATAAGTTAATAAACAGTGTTAACAACTGTAAACTTCATTTACAGTTTAGGGCAGTTAATTAGTATCATAGTAACGTCATCAATGTAACATAGCAATTAGATATTCAAAGGACCAACTAATAGTGTTAAGGGAGCAACAGGAACACTCACTACATAGGGCTGACTCCTCATTTAAAAAAAGGACTTTTGCAGACATAACACATCAAAGGAGATTGTGACAAAAACCTGGAGAAAGGGAATTGGGGTAGAATAGTAAGGACAGGGAAACCAAAGGCATTGGTAAAGTGAATGGCTGAGAGGATTCATAGAGGGGGTGGTGGCAGGGTCGGAGAAATCTGGTTGAAGATTTCAGAGAGCGGGGAGCAGAGTGTATAAACAAATGGTTGCTGATTGGTAAGAGATGAGGGGGAAACTAGGACAGAATAATACAGGAAATGTTAACGGGGAGGGGCAGGCATCCCCTGTAACCACATACTCCCGCCCCCTCCCAAAACCACAGCAGCACGGAGCTGACACGCTGTGCTCCGACTGGCTCTGCAGCCACTGTGGGTGGACTAAAGATGGTGGAGTGGGACCCTTTGCAGCTGCTGGTAAATCCGATTGATTGGCAGCGCCATCGGTCTTGGCAGCACCAGGAAGGTGTGACTGGCAGCTGCCCGGATTGCAGCTGCAGAGAGGAGTCCAAGCCTAGGGTCCCTGACCAGGTAAGTCCAGGGACTTGGGCCAGGAGGGTGTGGGTGTGAGAGGAAAAGGAGCAGTTGGCGGCAAGGGGTAGGTTAAGGGAGGGAGCAAGTGTGAAGGAAAGGGGAGCCCCAGTCTAAGGAGGACAGTGTCTCTTATTATGGGGGTGAGATTGGGTGTTATCAGGGAGGTACAATAGGTCTCACCCCATTTTATGTGCCCCTCTGTAGAATATACGGAGTACAGAAGTAGGAAAGTCTTGCTAAAATTGTACAAGGCATCAGTTAGATCATGCCTGGAATACTGTAAGTAGTTCTGGTCCGCTTAGCTAAGGAAAAATATATTGGTTTTGAAGGCAGTCCAGAGAAGATTCACTAAGTTGATCCCCGGCATGGAGGGATTTTCTTATCAGGAGAGGTTGAGTAGGTTAGGTCTATATTCACTGAAGCGTAGAAGAATGAGAGGTGATGTCATTGAGGATATAGGATTCTCAGGGTAGAAATTGTGAGGTTGTTTCCCCTTGTGAGAGAGTCGAGAACCAGAGGGCTTAATCTCAGAGTAAGTGGGCCCATAGACACAGAGATGAAGAGGAATTGCTTCTCAGAGGGTAGTGAATCAGTGGAATTCTACAGAGGGCTGTAGAAATTGGATCATTAAATATGTTCAATAAACATTTATAATCACTAATGGTATCAAGGGTTATGGGGGTAAGACGGGAAGGCAGAGTTGAAAACTATCAAACCCAATCAATCATCTCATTGAATGATGGAACAGACTCAATGGACTGAGTGGCCTACTTCTGTTCCCACATTTTATGTTTTTATGGGAATTCAGTCCTGAGTGTTAAAGGACCAGAGTGCACACAATGATATAAGACTGACAGGATCACCAAAGTTGATTACTTTTTTCATTTTATAATGGTGCAGCCACTACACCAAACAAAATGACTGGGATTTCCCTGTGTGATTTATATTTACCTCTCCATTTGGCAAAGCAAGAGACATCTTCTTCTGATGTTGCATCCAGGTGCCTAAGTCATTACTGTAGTAATAAGGATGAATAAATGAGTTCACATTTTGGATCAGAGTGTATTTTTTTTTGAGAAAAGCAATCGTTTTGCTTCTCTGGCAGATGGATGTATCAAAAAATGAAATAATATTCCCTACTAATTGAAATAGACATTTCCTTGCCGTCAATGCTATTATTTACTTCAAGAAAACATTATAATAACATCAGCTGAATATAAAATTAAAATGATGAACAAAATTCAAGCACAGTGGTTAGCACTGCTGCCTCTCAGTGCCAGGAACCCTGGTTCAATTCCCGCCTTGGTAACTGTTGGGATTGAGTTTGCACATTCTCCCTGTATCTGCATGGGTTTCCTCTGGGTTCTCTGGTTTCCTCCCACAGTCCAAAGATATGCAGGTCAGGTGGATTGGCCATGCCAGAGGGCCTGGGTAAGGTCTCTGTCAAAGAATCAGTGCAGACTCAATGGGCCGAATGACTTTTCCTGTACTGTAGAGATTCTAAGAAGAGAAAATCAGATCAACTAGAGGGACTTGTACCATTGCACAGTGAAGACAGTGATGAAGAAGAGCAAGAGGCAGCTCAAGATGTAAAAGAAAGGCTGACAGAGTGGAACAAAATAGGCCACCCACTGAGCAGAAGTCCTGTTTTCCTCGGCTGTAAGACATAGGAGCAGAATTAGGCCACTCAGCCTATCGAATATGCTCTGCCATTCAATCATGGCTAATATTTTTCTCATCCCCATTCTCCAGCCTTTTCTCCATAATCTCTGATCCCCTTATTAATCAGGAACCTATCCATCTCTGTTTTAAAGACACTCTATGATCTGGCCTCCACAGCCATCTGTGGCAAAGAGTTCCGCAGATTCATCATTCTCTGGCTGAAGAAATTCCTTCTTGTTTTAAAGAATCATCCCTTTAGCCTGACATTGTGCCTCAGACTAACAGAGAGACACTTACTTAGCATTAGCAACTGCCTGACTGCACAGGCAAAACTTATAGATCCGCAGAAGATCAAGAGTGTCTGGTCGAGAAGTCAAGCCAATAGGAAAAAGAAACAGAGAATCAAAGAGTGGACTTACCACCAACACTTCAAAAATTCCTAAACGAATTAACAGAATCATTGCTGCCAAAGTAAGCTCTTATAATCCAGTCACTATGAACTGCAGCCCATAATATCAATGACAATAACAGTCTAGCCTTCATCCTTAGATAGATTACAAGATACATTGGTAAATGTAAGATGCACCATGTCAAATAAACACAGATCAAGGCTATTAAAATTCTTTTGCCAAAAAGAAGTTTCAAGGTTAAACTGAATGCGAAAGTATAAAATGAATTTAATTTTGCGTTATGAAAGTGCTATGAAAAGCTCTGTTAACTTTTCCAGCAATATTTTTGACAGTTCCCTCAATTTTTCATTCAATTCTTTTCATCCCAGAACCTCAACTCATTTATTTGACAGATTTTGCAAAAAGCCTCACACAGTCTTTGAAACTTAACTGTGAAGGGATATTTATTTGATTTACTGAATGCTGAAGGGTTTCTCTGACAGTCGTCCCATTATGAATGCACAATCACGTACATTCAGATGATAGAAGCAGTTCAGCTCATAAATCAACAAGAAATGCAGGTCAGCGACAGAAAATATTGAACATTTTCAGCTGTCTGACAACAAGCTCAGTGCATTTCAGGTACATGCCACTTGTCAAGTTCAATTAGACTAGAATTGTTGTATTTTTTGGGGAGGGGAGAGGGGAAGAGTGAGTATACGATAGCTTATAAAAGTGAGGTGCATAATATTGTGAATTGCTTTTCAGCGGAATTAACTATGACATTTACACTCTTAGAATCACTTAAAATGTCTTATTTATTTTGACTCTGTTATCCAACCTAACATCTGTAAGTTATGGGGCAGGATTCTCCCCTTGCCCCACAATCTACCTGGGGAATCTCAGATTGACTTCCCTGCAGGACTTGTAGAGTAAGAGTCCCGGGATAATTGGTAATTACCTTACCAGATGGGACTTGTATCCTGAGCCCTTTATAAAGCAGGCCGCTGAGCGGGTCCATTATTATAATATCGTGGTTGGCATTTGGATACGTTCACCGTAGGCTTGTGGTGAAGCAATGCTCCTTCACAGCTGGCCCCTGAGTCATGACAGTCCCGTTTGATGGCAGGCATGGTGAAAGAATATGGAGGGAATCGGTTTCACGCCGGTCTGAATTTACAGTGGGATCTTCCACATAACTAAGAAGCTCGTGATTTATTTGGTAAGAATTGACAGAACATTTTTAGTGGAATTTTCTCGTCTCACCCACCACGCAAATTGTATCAGGCAGGACACGCAAAGATCTGTTGGGATTTTTCCAGCTTTGGTGTGAGCATGACTAGAAAATCCCGCCATTTGTATCTGTTGTATAACATTCTAATTCATTTGTAACAGGATATTGAAGGTCAATTCTTTTCTAAATGGAGTCAGAATGCAACAGCATCCAAAAGTAATGCAAACTGAGTCACAAAGGAGTTGAGTAGTTAAAGATAGGTGACAGGGCAAAGTGCAACTATTACAGAAATTGATGTGGAGTGGCAGAATGGCTGTAATGAGCAGTGTCACAGAAGATTAGAACATGGATCCAGAAGCCAATTTGTGTCTATAGCTCCTTATTCTTATTTCCCATGAAAACTCAATAGCATCTGACGTCAAAAAGACACAAGATATAAGGCTGCCATGTTGTCATTATTAGCGTGAAGCATAAACCTCTTCAATTCCTTACCAAGTGTAACTGGTATAAAAGGATGACAGCAAAACTGAATATTTTTATGCAGTGGTTATTTAAATAAATCAGCATTTCCTTCGTGTTTTATTGTTTGCGAGGTAATCACATATTGTTTGCTGCCATTTGCCACATATTTCAAGATGAACCATAAAAACATAGCACTGCTGTTGAAGTTTTCCCACTTACTTAAAAGTGGAGAAGTAACAAGGAAAATCTATGTTGTATTCAAATTGCCATTTTAAATGCTATATTTGTTTTATTCATTCATGGGACATGTGCGTCACTGGCTAGACCATCATTTATCGCCCATCTTTAATTGCCTTTGAAAAGATGGTGAACTGCCTTCTTGAATTACTGCAGTCCCTGTGGTATAGGTATATCCACAACGTTATCTTAGGAGAGAGTTCCAGAATTTTGACCCAGTGACAGTGAAAGAATGCCAATAAATTTGAAGTCAAGATGGTAAGGGACTCAAATCATTCCCACCATTCCACCACCATCAATGACAACATTCTCACCCAGGCCCTATCCATCCCTCTAATCGCACATATTTATTCTGCTAATCCCTCTGACATTAAGGGGCAATTTTGCATGGCCTATCAAGCTAAACTGCCATCTTTGGAGTGTGGGAGGAAATTGCAAACTCCTCACAGATAATCACCCGAGGCCGGAATTGAACCGGCTCCTTAGCACTGTGAAGCAACAGTGCTAATGATTTGAAGGGGAATTTCAGGGAGGGGTGATCCCATTTGTCTGCTGCCTGTCAAATGGTAGGCCAGTTTTACCCTATTGATGATATGTGTCGTTGCTCCATACGAAAGGGGCCAAAGGTTCTGACACTTGGTGTATGTGCTGGAATGATGATGTGAAGTTATCCATCTGATTGCCTCCAAGTCAGATCCCTCTTAAAAGTAATGAAAGACTAGCACCATGGATCTGCTTCTGGTGTGATTGTCAACCAGGGTGCACTATTGTCAATGTGTTGCAACTGCATCTCGCCATTGAGTCAGAAGGATCACAAGTTATATCATCCAACAAAATAAGCCTTGACATTACTGCTTGTCAAATGGTGACAAACTGCTGTTACTTGTCAAATAATAGTAATCAAATACACGAATTTCTGTCCACTATTTCATCTCAAGATGGTATAGGAAGAGGTCTCAGAGTGATTTATTGTTGGTAAGTCCCTTGGGTCACACACACCTCGTTAAAAGGTGTCATCTTAACCGCACAATGCATGACAGCCTTGCAACACATTGCTAACTGTACTCTGCACAGTCGTCCCCTCGACAGCCTCATTTTACTTTTGCACAAGACTGCCAGTGTTTTTGGTTGCACAGCCAGATTTGCAAAATGCTCCTGGATGTCAATTCGGAAAGATTATGGATTCATTTTGTTTTCTGCTGCCACTGGCATGCAGCAGTGGCAAACAGAAAATTACAGGATCCATGCTGACTGCTGCACAATTTAACTTCTCCGCATAGATGGCCTGCAGTTAAAGATAGATTCTGTACTAAACTACAACTGGCAGATGATAAATTCAGAAAAGAATACTACAGATCAAAGCAATTTAACTAAATTATAGAATCACAGATCCTATATGCAAAGGTCAGACTGGAAGAAATAATTGGGAAGACATAATTAGTTTGTGACAGTTATCATTGATAATTCATTTTAAAATGCATAATAAAGCATTGAACCAAACGACTGAGCTTTTTATTTGTTTAGAAATACACTTTTAGGAGGCTTCAAACTGAGCAACAGATCAGTAAAGACAGATGATCAATAACTTTGCAAGAGCGCTTGTAGTTATTTTGTATAGCACTTTGTGATGTTTGCAAATTGATAATTTCTCAATTTAAAGTAACATCTCTCTTTGAAGTTGTTCATGATCATCTCATTACAAATTTCTTTGAAGCTTAAAGTAGAAAAGAACAGACTATTTAAATGTGGAGACCTCTAATATTCAGACGTCTAACTAGCCCTCTGAACGCACCCAGTCCTGATCTGGGCTCCTACGGGATGTGTATCATCAAGTGGGAATTCCCCATTGAATAGGCGGAGAATCCTGCGATGCTGTAATGGAACTGTCAGTTCAGCACCATGACATCAAATGAGCTCTTCAAGGGGGCTGGTGTACTGAGAAGGACTGAAACAAACCCAATGAAGTTTTCAGAGCCTTTCAAATGTAGGTTATTTGGCATATAACGGAAGACAAGGAATCTTTAGAAAGGTCCTTTTTCACACTTAGGGTATCTCAAAGCAATTTACACCCAGATACAACCTTCTCATAGTAGCTGTGAAATGGGTGAAGAGAAAGAAAATCCAACAAGATCTTGGCAGGTTGATTCTGGAGATGAGGGGGGTTAGCTTATGAGAAGAGATTGATTAGACTGGGCCTGGACTTATTGGAGTTCAGAAGGTTGAGGGGAGATCTTACAGAGATGTACAAAATAATGAAGGGACTAGAAGGGTAGAAGCAGAGAGATTATTTCCACTTGGAATGGCACAGCCTCAAAATAAAGGGGAATCAATTTAGAACAGAGTTGAGGAGGAACTTCTTCTCCCAGTGGGTAGTGAATCTTTGGAATTTTCTGCCCATTAAAACAGTGGAGGCTACTTCGTTAAATGTGTTAAGTCACAGATAGATAGATTTTTGACCAATAAAGGAATTAAGGGTTATGGGGAGCAGGCAGGTAATTGGAACTGAACCATTACAGATCAGCCATGATCTTACTGAATGGCGGGGCAGGCTCGAGGGCTAGATGGCCTATTCCTGCCCCTATTTCTTATGTTCTTGGCCACAATTGCAGTTTATGGGGTTGGCAGAGATAGGGGAGGAAATCTTTGATGTAAATAAATCCTAAGCACCCTGGTTGACAAAGCGAGATAGAGGCGAAGATCAAAACGAAGAACTGCGTGTATGCAAAAGGTAGAAAATACAAAGGAGAATCAGGTTGAATATAGAAGGACTAGAGGGGAGAAGAAAAGAATGTACAAGGTTATAGAGATGAGGCGGGAGAGTGGGAAAAAATAGAACGCTCTTACAGACAGCTAGTACTTGATGGACCGAATTGCCTCTGTCCTCACTGTGAAGATTCTGGGACTCAGTGATGAGACAGCAGCATGCTTACCGCCGATTTTCCTGCTATTTCCCATGTAGGTGTCAGTGATGACATGCACTGAGGGTCTGAGCCTCTCGCACCAACCTTGGGTACTGTTCCTCATGAATGAAGATGAGCATGTAGAGTGAAAGAATCCCACGAGATGCTGTGATTGAGAGAACGGGATAGTGGAATGGTACTTTGAGGGGGGGGGTGGTTTGCGGAGGATGTGCGGGGAGGGTAGATCTGACCCTGTGAGAAACAGAGATGCAAGTACAGATGGAATATAAAGAAAACCATTACAAATTAACACAGATGTCCTGTTTTGTTTTTTAATAAGAAAGTTTATTATTTATTTGTCACAAGTAAGGCTTACATTAACACTAACATTACTAACAATCAAGTTAGTGTGAAATTCCCCAGTCGCCACATTCCGGTGCCTCTGCAGCTAACCAGCACGTCTTTCAGATTGTGGGAAGAAACCAGAGTGCCCAGAGGGAAACCTACGCAGACAGGGGGAGAATGTGCAAACTCCACACAGTGACTCAAGCAGGAAACTGAACCTGGGTTCCTGGCATTGTGAAGCAGCAATGCTAATCACCGTGTCGTCCCTATTTGAAGATCACCCAGGCTCTTGTGTGTATTATTTTCACTTTGATCAGCTGGTGGATCTCAAAATACACAGTGTAATTCATCCTGAATGATGTAGCTGCGGTCCAAATCCTGGAAACTTGGAGCTGTCTCATCATTGAATCTCACTTTGATATACACAAGTAAGGCCAATGGCAAGAGACCAGCAAAGAACCAAGAAACATGGGAGAGGCCTTTGAAAGGTAGAAATTGTTTCCACCTGAAATTCCACACTAAAAATATCTTGTCACTGCTGCATGGCAAGTTGAAAGAAAATTGCACCAAATCCAAAGGGAAGTAATTGGAAATAAACTCTTTCTGGCTGGCTTTAGACTGAGGTCAGCCTTTTACCAGAGCCCCCTTACCCATATTATCTGATTGCCATGAATTCAGATCAACATGTGCTTCCTGTTCCATTGGGTTAACTTTAATCAGGAACAAGCTCATTAATCTATAAATTACTGCAATTTAAATTATCTTCACTTTCTCAAGCAGATTGTATTAAATGCATCATATTCAATGTTGAGAGAGAAGAAAGATATTCTTATATTGGCCTCAGCTATTAATGGTTCAACAAGCATAAATACCTGACTGATTCATAACATTAAACTCATTCCCCATTTAACCTACGAAAGGAAAGATAAAACATTTATACAGTGAAAGCACAGCACTAGGCAAAAGAAAACTTAGCTGATTTCCTGAGTGAATGTTGGAGAGGGCGGGGGGAAGATAGAGAGGCTCAGGGAGGAAGGAGAAAGAACAGTAACTTGCATGCGTACATGAAGAAAGGAAAAGAGAGGGAGGCAAAATATGGGAAAGAAAATGGTATCAGGAAGAGGTGAAGGAGAATGAAGATGGGGAAAGGATAGAAGGGAAAGAGGGGAAATAGAACACGAGAGGATGAAGTGAAGAAGGAGTAAAGATGGCGGCCAGAATCTTATCACCATTCACGCCGGCAAGATTTTCTCATCTCACTGCAATGAACAGAGATTTGTCTGGCTGCCAAATTCTACGACCTCGCTGTAGTGGCAAGAAGTACACATCAACCCAAATGTACCATGCAACTCATGCACCCAAGTGACCTTCTTTTGTGCTTGCAGAGAGCCAAAACAAATGGCCAACTAACACGACAGAACGTTCAATGAACTGCGACTCCAGCTGACTGCGTTCTTCCAAGTACCGCAATGTAGCAGGCAAATGACCAAGTGTTATGGGATGAACAGCAGGTAAGATCACATCCAGAGAATGTAAGTGGGAGAACATAGAACATTGAACATTACAGCGCAGTACAGGCCCTTCGGTCTTCAATGTTGCGCCAACCAGTGGAACCAATCTAATGAGCTTCTAACCTAAACTATTCCAATATTATCCATATACCTATCCAATGACCATTTGAATGCCCTTAAAGTTGACGAGTCCATAACTGCTCTACGCCCTTCCTACCCTCTGAGTAAAGAACCTACCTCGGACATCCATCCTATAATTATCACCCCTCAATTTAAAGCTATGTCCCCTCGTGTTAGCCATCACCATCGAGGGAAAAGGCTCTTACTGTCCACCCTATCTAACCCTCTGATCATCTTGTTTGCCTCAATTAGGTCACCTCTTAACATTCTTTTGTCTAATGAAAACAACCTCAAGTCCCTCAGCCTTTCCTCATAAGACCTTCCCACCATACCAGGCAACATGCACCCTTTCCAATGCTTCCACATCTTTCTTATAATGCAGCGACCAGGATTGTACGCAATGCCAGTGCCACAGAGAGACTAAAAAGATGCTCAGTCTAAATTGCTGCAGGGCCAAGATGTCACTCAGTGAATTGGTTCTGGGGAGGCTATAATGTTGTTTTAGGGGTCAGGATTGGGGGTTTTGTGGTAAAGTTTATCTTCTGCTTCTATCAGAAGTTTGTATATCTATGGGAGTGGTTCAAGGTTCAATGCTGGGTAGGAACGAATGTTTATCACAAGGATACAGGAAGCAGTGACAATAATGTGTTGAATTCCAATGGCACAGGAAGAACCCCATCACCATATATTCACAACTTTATTCTTATTGTTATTTTCAAAAATGGATTCCCTACTGAACCGAAAAAAATGGCTGCTACAAGTCATTTGACCACAGTGTTGGTCCTTCGTCTGTGGACTAACCCCAGAAGTTATAAGGACAAAATAAGTTTTGTTCAGCTTTTGGAATCTCACACTTCATTGCAGAGACCCTTTACAATTAAAAAAGAACAGAAACATTGGAACTGATTATGCCTATGGAACTGTTAACAAACTCATTTTACACCTGGAACTAGCTAAGCCCATTTCAAAAAGGATGCCATTAGCATCTGATAAGCTCACCTTGCTAGTGGTGTCAGTTGAACTGAACAATAAAGCACAGGAACAGGTCCTTCAGCTCACCAAAGCTGCCTAGGCAACAGCATTCCAACACCAGGTCCTCAATATTGATGGCAACTCTTTCCATTAATGGAGAACTGAAGGATTGCTGCACTGTCAGAGTTGGCCATCTATTGTTTAAGACATTAAAATGAGATCCGATCTTCTCTGCTAGACTATTCCGACAAGAATTCCAACTAACACTTACCTCTGCACTAAATCATTGCAAGAAAATGTTTAGTTGGTCATTAACTAACTAAACATTTTTTGTAATCTTGTTTTACTCAAATTATCCTTGCTATTTTCCTACATTACGATACTTCAAAAGCACATCATTGGCTCTGAAGAATATTGCTCTGCACATGAAAAGTGCTAGAGAAATATAATATTTTTCTTCTCATAATACAGCACAAGATTGCAGAAAAGTCAGGCAAAGTGGAGCATTAAAAAGATCAAATTTTTGATCATGAATGCTATTAAAATTCTTTATTATTAACAATGTTTCTGTAACGTATCTTGTCGTTTAAGCTAGGCTTGATGCAGGAATTACGCATTTTCAAAGGGGACTTACTAACCTGCCGTTTAAAATGAAAATGCTTAATGTCAGGTAATTGTATCAGCAAAAATTAAATATATGTCACTGAAGCATATTTTTAGAAAGAAAATAGGACTTGATGTTTTATTTACAAAGCACCATCTGGAGACAAGTATCCTCAGTTTAATTCACAGAATTTATTCCACTCAATTGATCAAGTGGCTCCAATGCACTGTTTATGCTGCCTCCATGGAGCAAGGGGGAAAAAAAAGTCCGTACACATCAACCCAAATGTACCATGCAACTCATGCACCCAAGTGACCTTCTTTTGTGCTTGCAGAGAGCCAAAACAAATGGCCAACTAACAAGACAGAATGTTCAATGAACTGTGACCCCAGCTGACTGTGTTCTTCCAAGTGCCGCAATGTAGCAGCCAAATGATCAAGTGTTATTAAAGTGCTGTTTTCTGCAACATTTCGTCATCTTCTCCCGCATCATAGCCACTGCTACAATGGTACAGCTTAAAACTGAGATTATAACGGAGTAATCAGGCTCTCGGCTCATTTCTTTGTGGATTATGGAACTGAAGCTGAAGCCTCAAAGAAAGCTCAGTATGGGATTTAATATTTCTAAGTACCAAAATACAGTCATTTGGGCTTAGAATCATAGAATTCTTACAGTGCAGAAGGAGACCATTTGATCCATCGAGTCTGCACTAACAACAATCCCACTCAGGCTCTGTCTCCATAACCCCTAGGACTTACTCTACTAATCTCCCTAACAGCAAGGGAAAATTTAGCATGGCTAATCAACCTAACCTGCACATCTTTGGATGGTGGGAGGAAACCGGAGCACCCGGAGGAAACCCACGCAAACTTGGTTTCTTTTACAAATTGTTAATAATAGTTACTGCATGCAAACTAACTTGTTGTTGACCTATATACAAATACATTTGTGAAGGACCCATTGCTCACATATTGTATGTGTTAGCTCAAGTGTAAAACATAATCTGTAGCACTAGGCAGGGTTTCAAGTTTGGATGCTTGGGTGGGGTGGATGGGGGTGGTGTGGTTTAAGAAAACAAATCATAACAGAGCCAGTAAAAGAATAGATTCTCCTCGTGCCCATCATTGGGCTACAGTTTTATTATTCTTGTGTGCGATTATGGAATACTTGGTTTAGAGGCTAATAGGAAGATTGGGCTAAAGCTTGATAGATTAGTAGCTAGGCCTCAGTTGGGGTGCTATGTCCAATTCTGGCTTCACACTATGGGCAGCATAGTGTAATTGTGGTTAATATTGCTGCCTCACAGCGCCAAGAACCCAAGCTCAATTCTAACCTCAGGTCACTCACTGTCTGTATGGAGTTTGCACAATTTCCTTGTGTTTGTATGTGTTTCCTTTGGGTGCTCCAGTTTCCTCCCACACTCCAAAGCAAAGGTGCATGGGTTAGATTGATTGGCCATGCTAGTGTCAGGGGGATTAGCCAGGTTAATATATGGGGTTACGGGAATACAGTCTGGTGGGACTATTGTTGGTGCAGACTCGATGGGCTGAATGGCTTCTTTCTGCACTGTATGGATTCTATGATTCTCGTCCATATCAAAGCTTTGGGCAGGGCACAGAGAAGATTTGCTAGAATGGTACCAGGAATGAAGGGGTTATGAGTATTGTCAAAGTCGTTGTGGAATATATTATTTAATTGCAGACTGCTAAATTAATAATTGCAGAGATCTGGCGGTGCAGTGGGTAAAGTAAGAAGCTCCAGGTTTATGTTGCACTTCAGGACTTGTTGGTCACAGAAGGAGCATTGATAACGAGACCAAGTGAGCTGATCCATAGCAGGTTGGGAAAAATGGGGGTGAGATTCTCCATCAGCCATTGGCACCAGCACCTTGCCAGTAGGTAGCCAAAACTCCTCATGGGAAAAAAAACATGAGGAGGACTACATCCTACACTGGGTAACCACAGCTGAAGGAGAAGAAATTGAGAATTAAATGATCAATTGGTTTTTATGCGTCTTGTTATTCCCCAATGTTCACTGAGGGAATCAAAAGCAAATCCACAAAATGGGGAATTACCACTGAAAATTTCTAAATCTGAGAACCTCACAGTCTATTTGATTCTCATTGCGCACTCCCTCCTTTCTCCAATTTAAGGAATTCCAAGTATCGTTTTCTGAAACACTTATATAACTGGGCAATCATTTTATGCCCAGCAATGGTGATTTGGATTGGTGGATTTCTAAAGAACAGAATGGCAGTTAATAAACCAAGTCAGCCAGTTCTCTTTAAGTGAATTTGAACAAAGAACTTCATGATTTGTACAGGCAGCTGTACAGGTTAGTTCACAATATAGAATCATAGAACTCCTACAGTACAGAAGAAAGCCATTTGGTGCATCAAATCTCTTTGATACAGCATCTTACTCAGGCCCTGTCCCCATAACCCCACACATTTACCCTGCTAATCCCCCTAAATGACACATCTTGGGATGCTAAGGGGCAATTTATCATGGCCAATTCACCTAATTTGCACAGTGGGGGGGGGAAACTGGAATGCCTGGAGAAAACACACATAGGTATGGGAAAAATGTACAAATCCACACAGATAGTCACCAAAGGCCAAAAATGCAATCCCTGGCACTGTGTTAACAGTAGAGGCAGCAGTGCTAACCACTATGTCACCATGCTGCCCCTATATCCCAATCTATAAGTCAACATTTGTTTTGATTTATTATTGTCGCATATATATTAGTATATATTAGTATGTTGTTGCTTTCACGCTACGCCAACAAAGCATGCCACTCATAGAGAAGGAAAGAGAAGAGTGCAGATGAGTGTTATAGTTATAGCTAGGGTATAGACATGTTTCCAAAATTGTTGGTCACTGATCATTGCTTTTATGTTTTAATTGCCATAACAACATTGTCTATAAAGTGTGTGTGGGTAAGTAAGGAAGGAAGTTTTGGCTCTTTATGTGTTCTATGTTATCATAATCTTGAAGTAGTACTTTCAATTCCTGCTTTAAACCTATGCTACAAACCTACTGGATTGAAACTTTGACAATTCTAGCATTGCATCATAGTAAATACTCTCCAGGAATAAGAGAAAAGCTGACGATTTAATTCATTCACATATGAAGGGGTTTAATAATGGCGAGGCTTGCTGTCAAACAGAGGATTTGCAATATGAGCATACTAGAAAACCAGGATTCAGCACAGTAATCTCTCTATTCCAGTCCTGACCCTGAATTTGTTGGAGTGAGACATCTTGTGGCATGTGCATAATTTAGGTTAATTTGCCTCACTTTGGTTTTTTTGCATTTCATACTTTTTCAATGTGATGTGCTGGAATTTGTGAGTTAATAATTGTGTTGTGAGGACAATGGAGCTTCTGGGTATTGGTGAATGATGGGGACAACAGTGTTTTTCCTTTATCCACTCAATTTAAGGATTAGGAAACAGTGGCTGGGATTTTAGGATACAGAGGCAGACTGCAATGCAAACAAGGGTGCCATAAAACTGCATGCGGTGGCATCAGGTTGAGCCCCTCACATCATCGTGCTGGGCTGGAATTTTACAACTGGTGCATGGCAAACCACATAGGTATGCTAGAACTTTTAACTGAGAGGCAATTGCTGTTGTTAAAGAGACAACTGAACCCCGATTTTACCACAATCTTTGCAAATCCTTACACATCCCTGATGGATACTGGAGGGGAGGTGGGCAGGTGGAGGTGGGGGTGGTGGAGAGAAGATGGGGGCTTAGAGCTAGTAGGTTAATAGTATGGTGGCAGCTATTGGTATAAAGCTTTTTACTCTTTTACCCATGAAGTATACAAGCCTTTTAGATGTTGCAGGGGGGCTAGGTGGCTGCTGGATGTTGGATGGTTGCTAGCCCCAGCTTCTTCTGGATGGCTGTAAATAAGATTGCTGAGGAAACAGATGTTCAGATCAAGGCTTAGGTGGCCTCTATAATTTTTCTAACTGGACCAGAGCGATTGGCTAGCATTCATTATAGGATCATAGTCCATACCATTAAAAGGGTCTTTGTGTTGTTTAGTTACAGGTCTAATCTTCAAAAGGAATCTAATTTGGCCCTTGGAAGTGTAACAATTTCTTGAATCTCACGAGAAGATTGATGTGAAGTGTGTTTTATCAAAGTGAATCTTGGAGCTGCATTAAGCATCCAGCAATTTGTAGTGATTTTTAAATAATAAGGCATTGTTTCCGCAGAACCAGCAACAGTATGAGGTGACTTGAATTGGGGGTGTATCTACACCATATGGACTGCAGCGGTTTAGAAAAAATGCTCACTTTCTTCAGGGCACTTTGGATAGGTCTAGCCAGCAATGCCCACCTTAATATTTAAAATTTGTCCAGAGGTTGTAAAGCGAATGATACAAGTGTGGGCCTTTCTTTCTTTTGCCTGCACTACCTGCTTAATGAAGACCATAAGACCATAAGACATAGGAGCAGGACGAGGCCACTCCCTCCATCGAGTCTGCTCCGCCATTCAATCATGGTTGATATTTTTCTTATCCCCTTTCTCCTGCCTTTTCCCCATAACCCCCAATTCCCTTATTAATCAAGACCTATCTATCTCTGTCTTAAAGACACTCAATGAGCTGGCCTCCACAGCCTTCTGTGGCAAAGTGTTTCACAGATTCATCACTCTGTGGCTGAAGAAATTCCTCCTCACAGCAGGGCGACATGGTAGCACAGTGGTTTGCACTGCTGCTTCACAGCTCCAGGGACCTGGGTTCGATTCTCAGCTCTGTGTGGAGTTTGCACATTCTTCTAGTGTCTGCATGGTTTCTTCCGGGTGCTCCAGTTTCCTCCCACACTCCAAAGATGTGCGGGTTAGGCTGATTGGCCAAGCTAAAATTGCCTCTTAGTGTCCTGGGATGCCTAGGGTTAGAGGGATTAGTGGGTAAATGTGCAGGGATATGGGGTAGGGCCTGGGCGGGATTGTGGTCAGTGCAGACTTGATGGGCTGAAGGGCCTCTTTCTGCATTGTAGGGTTCTATGATTCTCCCTCTGTTTTAAAGGATTGTCCCTTTAGCCTGAGATTGCGTCCTCTGGTTCTAGTTTTTCCTATTAGTGGAAACATCCTCTCCACATCTATGCTATCCAGGCCTTGCCGTATCCTGTGAGTTTCAATAAGATCCTCGCTCATTCTTCTGACGCCAACCAGTACAGACCCAGTGTCCTCAACCGTTCCTCAAACACTGTTTGCACTGTTGTGCAGTATCTGAGATGTAGCTATCATTTTTTCAGTTTTATTTTAAAGCAGAAGTTTCCTTTGTTTTAAGAATGCAAAGGAAGCGGGAGTGGAAATAAGAACATTCAGGAAGAATGGAAAAAATTGGCTCAAAGTGTCTTTTGGATTATTTAATGACAGCTCTAACTTTCTACAATGAATCTAATTTCTTCAATCAGTGGTAGTGCAACAATTTCTAGAATTACAAAAGGAATTGATGGGAAGTGGTGTTTTATCAAAGTGAATGTTGGAGCTACATAAATCATCTAGCAATTTGTAGTGAATGACCCTTTGAGTGGAAAAGAATTTCTAAATCAGCCTGTATATTGTGCATTACAAAATTGTGAAAACCTTGCCATTAATTTGAAAGAACAATTCAGGTTATTTGTATAAATTTTGTAAAAGCTTTGTATGTAACCAATATTTTTTCTCCCACTAGAACAACCACATTTTTTTTCAGCATTTCAGTTGCTTTTAATTTTGTGATTTTGGAAAGAAGGTTTAGGGTGCGCAAGCAGGAAATATCACTCTTTTACGTCAAAAAACTCTTAAAATCCTATAACCATCAGGTTCCTTTTCCATTTGGGCATTTAACCTAATTTCAAAATGAATGTTTCAGCTTGAACAGCTTGTTAATTTATTCAGTTACAAACACATTGATGCAGATGGAAATGTTTGTAAAAGTCCAAGTTGGTTCCCTTACCTTTTTTTTTACTATTGTTGATTTGCCAGCACTCACAGGATTGTTCGAGAGAACAGGTCGGCAGTAGGGTTGCCATGTTTTACTTATTTCAGGGAAAAATTGGAACAGTATTGTCATTTTGTTTTGCAAATGTAGATTCAATTGGAACAGCAATCTGATTTTTTAACGTAAGTTCATAAGCAGATGCAGAGTCATCTTTATGTAACATAATATTGGAATTGACATTTGGTTGGCATGGAGCTATAGAATTTATTTTCATTTTGGAAATCATGAATACGAGCAATGTTTCTCATTCCTGGAGCTGGGTTTTCATAGAAATCATAGCATTCCTACACTGCAAAAAAAGTTCATTCAGCCCACTGGGTGGAATTTTCCTGTCTCCTCCCCACCACGGGAATCGTAGCAGGCGCTGGGCAGACCATGCAAAGGTCCGTTGATCTCGGGCAGGATCTAAGTGAGAGCGGCTGCAAAATCCCACCCATTGAGTCTGCACCAACCCTCTGACAGAGTATGCCACCCAGACTCGATTCATATAACCTCAAGTGTTTACCCACCTCGCCTATCTTGGGCCAGTAAGGGGCAACTTAGCATGGCCGGTCAACCGAACTTGCACAACTTTTGATGATGGGAAGAAACCAGAGCACCTGAAGGAAACCCATGCAGATACTGGAGAATGTGCAAACTCTACAAAGATAGTTATCCAAGGATGGAACTGGACCTGGGTCCCCGGCACTGTGAGGCAGTAGTGCTAACCATTATGCCATTGTGCCACCCAACTGAACCCAAAAAGAGATGCGATTGGAAAAAAAAGCTACCTGTTACGTCCTGCCCCTGTTTTTGCCTCAGACACTTTTGCAAGTTTGGGTGAGGGGGTAGGCCCCAAATAAGATTTTTAATTTTCATGGAGTTGGTCAGACTTTGTTTTCTTAACACTTTAAGAATGGCTGTTGTTACATGGTTGCATGAAGCATTCATTGATTGTAAGCAGGAAGTGTTTAAAAGAAAAGTAAAATGGTTTTGACTCATTTACAGTTCACCAGTGAATGATGGATCACGAATTGTATCAATGTTTATTTAAGTGAGTTATTGTTGAGTGGAAGATGTAACTGTCCTTTGAACAATACATTTGCCAACTTGTTGCTTCCATCAACTGGCAAACTGTCAAGGAAAAGACCAATAATGTAAATGTGAAGAAGTCTTCAGGTGAGTTAAAAAAACTCACTTAATGGAAAATGTTTATTTATTTATCAGTTATAAATAGTAACTAATTCACATAGTAGTAGTAATTCACATAGTAACGAAGTTATTGTGAAAATCCCCTCATCGCCACACTCCGGTTTGGGTACACTGAGGGAGAATTTAACATGGCCAAAAATTTCACACTATTTAAAAGCTTGCTTGGTATTATAACCAAGTCTAAATGATTCATCTTTTCCCATTGCTTTTATCTATTCAGTACAGACATCTGTTAAGATAACAGTTCTGAAGTTTGTTTGTTTACTTCGAGAGTTTCATGAGCACTTGGCTGTAGTCCAGTCATCTAGTCATTTTACAAGTGCTCAACTTTGCTTACGCAGGTTGGTTTGAAGAATCGGTTTGTGCATTGAGGAGTTTTTATGGGCTATTCAATAGCATCTAATAGTTATAATAGGTCTTGCAAGTTCTCTTAATAAAACGGAGCATAGGTTCCTCGAAGGGGTGAATGGGGAGCTTAAAATGGTCAGAATGTTCAATGTTAGATAGATGAGCCACTGATTGCATCGGATGTACCAGGCTGAGAGTATTTTAGGAATGCATGTGGGCCATTTAACCTGCCCATTCTGGACTTGACCCATCTTCATTTCCACCTTGGGCTTGCCTCCTCCAGTGGCAGCTCGTCTCCAGGATACTGGGGACCTGGACCCCGGAAAACCTTGCAAGGTCTCAAAACAGGATCACGATCGCAGATTCATCCCATCTTCCGATTTCCACCTCCAACATAAAAACCTGCCACTGACTTTTTCTTATGTTTTTACTCCATTGGATTGCAGCCTTGTTAAAGTAAGGGATCAGTGGTCGGAAAGAGTTGCAGTGTTTGGGGATACAGATGAGACACTCAAGCAGTCTTAAGGTGGCTCTGGTTTCACTCAGTTAAACAGAAATTACACCCTCATGCACATATCCTGCAGTCACCTGAGAGGACAGAGCAGATTGCCTTCAACAAGGATACTAGGAATAGAAATATCCACTGTACAAAGCCTTCACAGCAATTTGTTAGGAGGATCTATTTAATTGCCATGAAAGGTTTGTTGACAGGAGAATTTCCCCTTGAGTTTGACCGAAGGGCGGCATGGTGGCACAATGGTTAACACTGCTGCCTCACGGAGTCGGGGACCCAAGTTCAATTCTAGTCTCGTGTAACTTGTCTGTGTAGAGTTTACATCTTCTCCCTGTGTCTGGATGGGTTTCCTCTGGATATTCCAGTTTCCTGCCACAGTCCAAAGGTGTGCTGCTTAGGTTGATTGGATTGTTTAATTGCCCCTTAGCGTCAGGAGGACTTGCAGGGTTATGGGGATAGGGTCTGAGTCGGCCCGTTTCTCTTCTATCGGGATTCGACGATCTTGCAGCTTTGAAATTCGACATTTGAAGTGGTATAGTACGCATACAGCCCAAATTTCTTTGGCTTGAAATAAGCAACTCATAAATTACTAAATTCATAAGATATGTTTCTTCAGAAGGAACTCTTCAAAATGCAGTTAATGAAAATACAACAAAACTTACTCCAACTTATAAATCAAAGAAAAGGTTTAATAAAGAAACTCCAAACTTGGGGCCTCTCGCTGGGCCACTCCAAACTCCCCACAATTCTACATTGTTCCTTATTTAAAGTGAATCAGCTGGTTAGCTGACTATTACATCACTCTGCAATTGGTTCCATGTTTTACTGGATCAGCTGACCCTTACATCTTGTCCCCATTGGTCATATTAATCCAATCAAAGTTGTCACCGGTTACATTCTAACAAGATATAGGAGAATTAGGCCATTCAGCCCATCAAGTCCACTCCACCATTCAATCATATGCTCCTCATCTCCATTTTCTTGCCTTCTCCCCATAACCTTTCAACTCATTACCAATTAAAAATCTGTCTAACTTCTTAAATTTACTCACTCTCCCAGCATCCACTGCACTTTGGGGTAGCGAGTTCCACAGATTCACAATCCTTTGGGACTCAGGGTTGTTAATAAATGGTCACAAGCTGCCAATGAGTATTGGACATTCCTGAATAGAATATCTCACAGTTGCTCCTGCAATGCATCAGTATGGAATATTTTGAGGAGTTGGTTGGTGCTACTGTTCATCATGTCCTGACAGCTGAATCCAAGGCAGCATAGAAATTAATTATTGTGCAAGTGTGGAGTGTTTTTTTTTAAACTGAGCTGGCTTGACTCTGGAATACTTTACAATGACAGGTGGGTCCTGATTCCAGGATTCCCAACCCCATTCCTGGACTGTGGGTTTTTCTACAAGGATTAGTTCCTGTCAAAAGACCATATCCAGCACTGCAGGCATGGCTGGCTCCATTGTAGAGATTGGTATCTCTGGCCTCTGTGCAAATTTCTTGGAGTTGGATCAGGTTTTTAAGGAGCTCCCTCTTACGGCTCCTTGGGGTCTTATGAACCCTAACGTGCACGCAGAGAGCTTTTAAAAGATAAGTTCAAAAGGTTGTGCTTGTGCCCCCTATGTCAAGCTTTGCCCTTCCACCTAATCCTCAGGCCTCATTCCTTCTCTCCCAAGTTCCACCCTTTCACACATTCCCTCAGGCCTCTCATGCCCCAGATGCCAAGATCTTGTCTTTCACCCACCATCTCATGCCCACATATCACTCTTTCTAAGATCCCTCATACCCTCCATACTAAATTATGATATTTCCATGCACATTGGCCCACTGTAAAATCTCTAAAACCACTGATTCCCATGGTGTATAGTGTCCTGAGTAAAACAAAGTTTTGAAAAAAGGTAATACAACAATAACTTTCTCCTATTGTTGAAAAATGTCTATACTACAAGATAATCAAAATGTCAATCATCCAAGCCCTTTGAAATTTCAAAATCAACAATCTGCATATCCTTGAAACCACTTAACTCATGTAAACAAATATTGTGAAATTGATCACAGAGTTAAAATGGAAGAAATTGAGATACAGAATAGCACGTGGACTGAATTAGCTGTAGAAATTGTAAATGAAGATTAGGTAGCTTAAAAGATCTGGGGATAACTGGATTGGACTGGATTGGTCATGCAATAGGTTCATTGGTGGCCTTATCTCATTCCGTTCTCTACCTCCCATTATACCACAGTGCCACTCACTATCAGTGAGCTTTCCCTGTGCTTACAGGATTGTAACATTCTGGAGTTCCTTACAGAGTAAATACCTTTAAGATTGATGTGTTTTATAAGATAATGTTGTATGAAGTAGGAAATAAACTTAAGTGCATAACATATACAATTACAAACACTATTGTTAACTTAATAGTGTTTGTTTTATTTATTGTTTATATCATTAAGTTTGTTAGCTTTAAAAAAAAACTGAAATTTTGTGGCATTGTCTTATTAGGTAAAACAAGGTCTCAGGCACTTAGACAAAAAAAATCGTCAAAAACTTTCTCTTGTCTGTAGTGTAAAGGGGCGGGGGATACAGGTGGTGGGAGGTACGGGGGGGGGGGGAGGTATATAGCAAGGCTTAAATCACCCGAACACTGGCTGAGGGCAGCAGAGAGCACAATTGCACCTGTGCGTGCCTCTGGCACCAGACCTGTCACCCAGCCTCACACACACTAACCCACCACCCTACCTCCCAGCTGCTGCCCATGGCCTATTGTGCTCCCTTCCCCCCATCATTCCAGACTGTTCTACCTCCAGGAACACCCCCCACCTTCCTCAACCCATGGTCAACCCTGATCGTCCCCTTCCCTCCTCCCACTGTTGATCCCTGATGTAGAGTGGAGGAGGGTCCCTGCTACCACCACTCACCAGACATCGCCTTACAGGCCCTGCTGCCACCCCCCCCCCCCCCCCCCCCCCCCAGTAGGCCCTGCCTACCTGGCCCCACTCCCTTGGCATTGCCCAGTGGCTAGTGGGCAATGCTTGGGTGTCAGGCTGGCATTGACAGGGTGTTAGGCTGACATTGGCCAAGGGACACCACACCCTTGCCCCTAACCTTCTCCACTGGGGAGTCTCAATAGCTTTCCGTTCTATCAGCGAGGCCATTAGGACTGGTCCCAGTTGCTGGGGACTAGCTGTGAGACTTACCTCACTACATAGAACCTGTCCCAGCGACGCCACAGTGATAAGTGAGCTTAGATGAAAACATCGTAGGCTCATTAAATCAATGCAAAATAGATTTACATTTAATTTAAATAAATTATCCATAAATTATTCAGCTAAATTGTCTTTTCGCTGCTTTCAGTTTCCTTCCTTCTTTGAATAAGGAATTCACATTTCCCATTTTGTAATCAGATGGGATCTTTTCAAAATCTAAGAAATTTTGGTAAATTAAATCAAAGCATCTACTTTCTGAGCAGCCATTTCTGTTATGAATCCAGGATGAAGTCCATCAGGACCTGGGGACTTGGGTAGTGATTTCCTCAGTATCCTTTCCCTGGTGATTGTAATTGTTTTAGGTTCCTCCCTTCCTCCTCTTCGTTCACAATTATTTCTGGGATGTTATTTGTTTCCTCTATTGTGAAGACATGCCACATATCTATTCAATTCATCCACCATTTCCTTATTTTCCAATACTCCACAAAGGACAACACTCATGTTATCTATTCTTTTCCCTTTTACATACCTCTAGGTACTTTTACTATCTGTTTTTATATTTCTAGCTACCTTTTCTCATTCTCTAATTTTCCCTCTTAATTAATCTTTTAGCTATTCACTGCTGTTTTTTATATTCTGTCTAATCTTTTGACCCGCCACTCAATATTGCAGAATTATATGCCTTTTCCTTCAACTTTACACTATCTTGAACTTCTTGAGTTCGCCATGAACCTTATACAAATTTCACTGTTGCCTGAAATCAGCTCTCTCCTGGAGGCCTCATAATTGTCCTTATTTAAGTTTAAAACATTAGTCTTAGATCACTTCTCTCTCCATTAAACTTAATATGAAATTCAATCCTATTAAGATCACTACAACTGAGAGTGTTTTATGCAAGGTCATTAATTAATCCTTTCTCATTGCATGTTACCAGATCCAGTACAGTCAGTTGTCTGGTTGATGCTAAAATATGCTTCTCTAAGAAACTGTCCCTGAAACACTCTATAGACTCATTATCTAGGCAAACTTTGCCAATCTGATTTGTCCAATCTATTTGTGGATTAAAATCATTTATGATTATTGTCACACCATTTTCCCACATTATTCCTTCCTGTGTACACCCTCCTGTGGTGTGATTACTGCTGGGCAGCCTATGACCACTCCCACAAGAGACTTCTTATCTTTATTGTTCCTTTTCTCTACTCAAACTGATTCTACATCTGGATCTCCAGAACTAGTTTCATCTCTCTATATTGTCATCCTTAATTATCCGTCCTTTTCCTCATGTCCTCTCCTTCCTAACTGTCATATACACTTAAATATTAGGTTCCAGTCTTTGTCATCCCGCAGCCATGTTTTTGTAATGATCATCAGATTATATGGACTACAATATGGATGTCACACCTGTGTACTTTCTTAGTTTGCTCATGGAACAGAACATCCATGGGACAGCTGCTGTCATAAATCCAGCAGCGAAGAGTTTCAAATGTAGGGAATCCAATCTTTAGAAGATAAATTCAGTATCATTTGCAACTGTAGACATATGACATGTGGTCAAATGTCTCACGATAAGACTTCCAGGGGGAAGTATCTGTTATGTATGTAGTTGGGGTGTTAATGCCCCTTTAAGAGAGCAGGTCACATGTCCTGGGGAACAAGTTCCAGGGATGTCAGTCTTGGACTGACTGTGCAACTGTTAACTAAGCCATTCTTGTTTGGACTCTACCAACCTACCTCGTGGTCTTTTATTAGTTTATAATTAGACCCAAACATAATCATGTCCAAACAGAGTTGGCAATCCTACGAAATGTGGATGCTCGCAGACTCTCAGGCAGTAATTTTCACTTTGAGAATGAACACGCAACTGGCACTTGCAGATCGTCTGAAATCAGAGTCCGGGAAAAGTGAGCAATTTGTGAAATGGGAAGTTTATCCATTATCACCAGATTCCAGCAGTGTTTAAATTCAGAAGTGAAACCCACGGAGTTGAAGGCTGAGATTCTGTAATCACACAATCTGCACAATCTCAGCATCAACTCCAAAGGGAATCTTTTATATGAAAGTGGTTATTACACATAAATTGCTACACTTTGGCCAGAGTGCTGTAAATTGTAAACCCAAAATCCCAACGGCAAGCTGCGCAGTCATTACATCTCAGTACCTTAAACACTCGCATGAATTCAGCCCAAAGTTTACTTTGGATGGAGGAACACTTGACCTTTGTAAGAGAGCCTCTACATTTTGAACTGACATTATTCCATCAAGGAGGCAATGCCTTCATTTGGAAGGAGTGGGGAAAACCTTTTAAAAAAGGTTCTTTGGGAGGTTGTGGGGTGAAGGGGTGGAAATTTCCATGCAGAACTAATTCCACTTTCACTGGTGTGTAGGATAAAGTTACAGTTTATTTACTAGGATGAAGTAGGCTTGCATTCACGCTGTAATGAAGTTACTGTGAAAATTTCTCAGTCATTACACTCCAGCGCTGTTCGGCTAAACTGAATTTAGCATGGCCAATGCACCTAACCAGCACGTCTTTCAGAGTGTGAGAGGAAACCAGAGCACACGGAAGAAAACTCACGCAGAGAGAATGTTCAGACTGCTCACGGACAGTGGCCCAAGCTCGGAATCGAACTTGGGTCCCTGGCGCTGTGAGGCCACAGTGCTAATCTGTTGAAAAAGAAGGTATTCTGAGAGGTTGTGGGACGGAAGGATGGAAATTTCCACGCAGAACCATTTCCACCGTCGCTGATGTGTAGGATATTGAATTAAAATAATTAAAAAGTGATTTCAGAGGAAATACGTTAATTTTACTTTTGCCAAGTTTCTAATGAATGTTTAAACTGCCACTGAATGGTCGATTACCCCTGGAATAAATGTGGCTGGTTTGCTGTTATGTTTGACGAATTATGGAACGTTAAACAAATTCTGCTAAATTGCAATATCAAACCACTGAAAGCACCCTGCTGTGAATTGTTCTGAGTACCATTTTTGCTGATTATACCATACATTTGTCAGATGAAAGGTGCACTTTAAAAGTTGGATGTTGCTCAACAGCCTTTAAATTAACATTTGTGGCACCTCCTGGGTCCCAAGGGAGACATAATTGAAAGGTATAATATGGTGTAAAGTACAGCTAAAAGTTGTAAAGCTACAATTTGAATTTTATGATGATGAATAAAAGATATCACAGGGCTTTGCTTATGGAAAATCTGAAAAGCATCAATGTTCAAAACACGCCACCTACCTTCAAGTACTGGGAAGCAAGATCATGATGATATGACTTGGATTTCAATAGTGCTTTGTCCATAGTTGCGGATGATTTTTGGCAAACTTCTCGAGTCTGGCTTAGGGTTAGTGTGGACCAGGAACCCCTCTTTATGTATTTTGAGTCAGCGTTTATTGGTATATTCACACATGGTGAACATTTCAAGTCATTATTGCTCTTTGAGGCTTTAAGGGTGTGTTCGCTGATTGTGTTATATGCATTCATGAAGTACTTGGTGGGTCCGTGGTCAGTGCGTCTCCCAAGCGTCATTAAACTCATCGGATTCCGGTAGTTGCAGTTGTCACTATCCAGGTTATCGTCGGAACTCCACCAGCCGGAAATGTTTGTTCTTGTTCTGCGTTTCGCTTCCAATTTCCGGTCCTTGCTCTTGCTTCTCTTGCCCTGCTTGGAGTCGTCAGAGCCGTACTTGCTCCCGTTCACGCTTCCTTTGCCGGTGGCCTCGAGGGATTGCGATTTCGCGAAGAGCTTTTGCACCGAGTGCATGAGGTGGCGGATCCGACCCGGACTCTCGCTCCGGTGTTTGTTGTCGCCCCTCTGGAACTGCAGAGTGTGGAACCCATCCCTGTGAATTGGCAGCTGCTTCTCAAACTGGTCCAGCAGGTTCGCGGGGATGCGGTTGATTTTGCTGGTGGAAGTGTTCGGGGTGAAGCCGCAGTCATCTTGCAGGTCGAAGTGCGAGTTGTAGTGGATCCTGGGGAAGGTACTGCTGGCAATCTGGTTGTTTAAGGGGAGGAGGCAGTCTGCCTGGATGGCATTGGACACCGGGAAGCGGTTATGGTCCAGCTGATACGAGTCCGCTGGACTGAGCAGATAGGGGTTCCTTTCTGGGGTCGAGCCTGGATACATTTGGTCATTTGTAGGTTCGCAGTTATCAGAAAGGTGACGGCTTCGGTTGCCTCCCAGCCCCTTCATGGCCGTGTGTGTGCAATTACCATACCTCAAATCTCAAGGACAGATTTCAGTTTCCAGGTGG
Organism: Sphyrna mokarran; assembly: GCA_024679065.1. Taxonomy (NCBI): domain Eukaryota; kingdom Metazoa; phylum Chordata; class Chondrichthyes; order Carcharhiniformes; family Carcharhinidae; genus Sphyrna; species Sphyrna mokarran. Next base: position 56,399,577 of record JAGIQG010000016.1, on the reverse strand, counting down.
GGGTCTGCAAAGAAAGGAAACCACACAAACAAGTCAATAATCCACTGGCAAAACCATTACAAAATCAGACATCTTTTTCCCTTTGCTTCTTGAGGTTCATTCATTTTCTTTTTTTTTGTTATGATTAGCCATAAAAATGAGTTTCCCAAAGCAAGGCAACTGCTGAAAAAGGTACTGTGGAAATAAAATGGCACACGAAAGGAAAATCTCTGTTATCCGGCAAACTCCAATACCAGGCCAACCAATTAATCATGGTTGGCCATACTAAATTGTCTCTTGGGGCCCAATTTTACCATTTTCATTCTAAATGATAATTCAGGGCGTAATGCAAATCTGATTTAGAAATCTCCTTTCAGGCACCCCCGCCACCCCGGCGCACTCAGCTGAGTCCAATCCCATTCACACTGTGGGCAGGGCTTGGTGCTGCCGGAATAATCACAGCTCTGAACTGTGCATGCGCATGGAAAAAAATTTGAAATAGCGCGCCCGTTTCAAATTGCTCCCGAGCCGCAGAAAGTAAAGAAAGCGGCTGGGGAGCGATGGTGCTCGCACACATCACTGTCCCCCTTATCCACCCACCCCCCACATTACCTACACATATCATTGTTCCCCTTATCTGCATCCCACTTCCCCCACATTCAGCCTCACACATCTCCCTCATCTCCCCACAGAGAATGGTCTGGCCTCACTCCTCACACTGTCCCCAGGAACATCTGACCCAGCCCTCCTCCCCACTGTCAGACAATAATCAGCCCTCCTCCCCCCTCACCAGAGATACATCTGCCCCCTCTTCCTCCTCCCCCTCCCACCCCCCAACCAGACAACGATCTGGCCTCAGTCCCCTCCTCCCTCAACCAGAGAATGACCTGACCTGCCTCCCTCCTCCTGACACATTCCCCCCGCCCCCACCCCAAGTCAGGAAGCCGTTGGAAGCTCGGAACACACTCTTCAACCGTTGGAGCGCCCGATTTAGACTTTTATTCAGCAGGTTCATTAGTGCGCAGTTCCGGATTGGCGAATAAGGGGGTAAAGGGAGAAATGCTGATAAAGTTGAGCGGGCAGTTCATTGATTCAATTTAAATCCATGTAAATGCCTTTAAATTGCTGTTGCGCCCATTTTGGGCGTGGATTGAATCATCGCCATTCCCCAGTTTCGCTAAGTGATCATCTGCGCTGATGCAGGCACAGGCGCGGATTGCATTAATGGCCTCACACCCGACTTTACCATGTTTTCACACCCGAAAACGCGGAATGGTAAAACCACGCCCTTAGTGTCAAGGGGAACGAGATGAGTAAATGCTTGGGGTTATGGGAATGGGGCCTGGATGGGATTGTTGTCAGTGCAAGCTCAAATATACCGAACGGACTTCTTCTGCACTGTAGGGATTCTATGATTCTAAGGATGCCTACAAAATCCCTGCGATGCAGAAGGAAGCCAATTGGCCCACTGAGTCTGCATCCATGCTGCAGAAGAGCATCTTATTCACTTCCATCCCCCTTTGCCCTATCCACAACTCCACACATTTACCATGGCTAATCCATTTGAGCTACACATATTGGGACACTAAGGGACCATTTAACATGGCCAATCCACCTTTGAAGTCGGAAGTTTCACAACACCAGATTAAAGTCCAACAGGTTTTTTTTGGAATCATAAGCTTTCGGAGTGCTGCTCCTTCGTCAGGTGAGGAAGCAGTGCTCCAAAAGCTCATGATTCCAAATAAACCTGTTGGACTTTGACCTGGTGTTTTGAGACTTCTTACTGTGCCTGCTCCAGTTCAATGCTACCATCTCCACACCATCTTTGGAGCGTGCGAGGAAACGGAAGCACACGGCGGAAATGCACGCAGACACAGGGAGAACATGCAAACTCCACACTAACAGGTCACCCAAAGCCCAAATCAAACGCGGCCCCGGTGGATGCAGTGCGTAGCAGGGCTAACCCCTGTGTCACTGTGCCGCCCAAACTAAGATGTTAATGTGGTTCATCTAATCAGAAAGTTCCACCTGAGTCTCGAGAGGTGCAGGAGTGCACTCATAGTACCGAGGTGTGGCAGAACAGTGTGAGGCAGGGAAAAGAGCGTGGCCAAGTCGCCAATAAAACTCTCGGTGAGTTTGACATCGCCAATCATCTGCCACAATCCTCCCCCAATCAGAAATGGACCTGATCTCAGAATTCTGGTTAATAGAGAAGTGAGTGCTGGATCACAGACATCATGCTGTACTCAGGGAAGCAAAGTACATGTTAACATTCAGCAACATATGTTAATTCAAGAAGAGGCATTGCTTCTCAAGGTCGATGGAATGCTTGAATTCCACCGAGGTGAAGAAAAATTTGATTTAATTGTGAAGTGCAGGTTAATAAAAAAAAACTCATTACTTAAGTGACTTTCTGCCACATTCATCTGTATTGGGAAGCCAAACTTCAAACATATTGTCTAATTTACTCTCCGGGTGCAAGACAATGAATGAAGAAAAAAGCAGAACATGGCATTCCAACTGCACTAATGAAAGCCCTTGTGTGAGAAGGCCAGAGAGCTGGAATTTTAAATTTGTTCTCCTACTATTGTATGCCGGTCACACGTTTTGAAAGTCATTTGCGGTTTTTCCTGCAAGTTGTTTCCCCGCACCCCTCCCCTACTCTTCTCCATTGTGCAATGCGATATTGTCCTCCCCCAGCGCTTTCTTAGCAGATATGGAGGGCTCAGGATTCGTACCAGGGATGCCAGCATACTGATAAATACACCACGTGAAACAAAATGAATTGTAAACCAAAATATTGATTTAGAATCATTGAATCCCTACAGTGTAGAAGGATGCCGTTTAATCCATTGAGTCTGCATCGACTCTCTAACAGAGCGTCTTACTCAGACCCACCCACTGCTGTATCACCATTTCTTTCACTAATCCCCCTAATCTACACATTTTTGGACACCAAGGGGCAATTTAGCATGCTCAATTCACCTAATTTGCACATCTTTGGACATTGGGAGGGAACTTGAGCACCCTGAGGAAACCCATACAGACACAGGGAGAACATGCAAACCTCACACAAGCAGTCGCTCAAGACCAGAAATGAACCTGGGTCCCTGGTGCTGTGAGGCAGCAGTGCTTCATTTTAATTTAATTCCTGAACAAACAAAATAAGGCCAAATGCATTTCAATTGATTACATTATGCATCTCGTAACCTGGAAAATAACAAAATACATGGCACTATTCCCTGAGTGGTTCAATTTTCTTTAATCACAAATAAATATTTAACTAGCATGTCATACTTAAGAAAGGCATATCTTCCCTCAGTTTCTGACTTCAACTCCAGATTTCAGTTAGACATGAAGTTAAAGATTTGGCTATTAATTCTTCCCAGAACTGCCTACCTTGGGATTTTGTCCAGTAAAAGTCATTAAATAAATCTGCTATAGCCTTCTTAATTATAGGCTCCTGCCCACTAAACACCACTGTCACCACTTCAGTGCGCCATCAATGTCTGAAAGACATGTTAAATTCTCCCTCAGTGTAACTGAACAGGTGCCGGAATGTGGCAACTCGGGGATTTTCACAGTAACTTCATTGCAGTGTTAGTGTTAGCCTGCTGTAGGTGGCACGATGATACAGTGGCTAGCACTGCTGCCTCACTGCACCAAAGACTTAGGTTCGATATCCAGGTTGGGTCACTATCTGTGCAGAACCTGCACATTCTCCCCATGTCTGCATGGGTTTCCTCTGGGTACTCTAGATTCCTTCCACAGTCAGATAGACGTGCTGGTTATGAGCACTGGCCATGCTAAATTCTCCCTCAGTGTACCTGAATTGGCACCAGAGTGAGGGGATTTTCACAGTAACTTCATTGCAGTGTTAATGTAAGCCTACCTGTGACACTAAGAAATAAACTTTAAACTTTAATCCTTGCATCCGCCTTCCCACTGCATTCACGCCCCCCCCCCACCACACACACACACACAAAGTCATTAAAAATAAATTTCGTGTGAACATTATTTGGAATGCCTTAGCAACCCCCAAGTGTTCTCACTGTTTTGTCAGCCAGTTTGTAGATCTAAGTCCATGGGCTGAATTCAACCAACTTTCAAAGTCTTGCAATATAACTCCTCCTAGGTATAATATAACTAGGTTACATAATCAAAAGCCCTGGTATGTAACTGAACCCATACGGCCACATGGGCTGTGTTACTGAGAGCCTGCACTCCTGAGAAAACACCCTCTCTGAAAAAAGGAAGGTGACCCTCATCTTTCAGAACAGTTAGGTTGGTTTTTAGATCTCAGCAAAAACAGGGCTACTTCGAAATGAATGAATTTGGTTCGAGCCAATTGTCATGGGAAAAGGCAAAATACTGCAGATGCTGGAAGCAGCGAAAACAGAAAATGCTGGAGAAACTCAGCAGGTCTGACAGCATCTGTGGAGAGAGAGGAGAGGCAACGTTTCAAGTCTGGATAATTCTTTGTCAAAGCTGGCTGACAATGCTCTGATGAGGGGTCAGACAGACTCAAAAAGTTAGCACTTGTCTCTCTCCACAGATGCTGTCAGACTTGCTTCGTTTCTCCAGCATTTTGTTTATTGTGTCATGGGAAAAGCCTTGCCAGTTTTGGAGGGGCTGTCTGACTGCCACAGATGTCAAAAGTCTGCAATTACCTTCTGAGGAAGTGTAAACCGTTATTGCACAGCTTTTTAAGACATGTTCACATGACTCTGATGTACCTGGCTCCTTGGGTAATCTTGCCCATTTCATTCTGCAGAGCTCTTCAACGATGGCAGCAGGTCAGGCAAGATAACTGTGAAGGCACTTCTTGGGCTGGTGCTCCAGCTTTTAAGGTGCGTAGGGAGGGTGCCATGCCAGTAACACAATGGGCAGAATTTTACCCGCGTTCGGGAGAGGGGTAGGGTTTGTAAAATGGTAGCATCTGGAGGGATGTCTGTTTCTTCTTGCCCCCAGTGGCACAGCTGTCCCCTGGCAGCAAACTGTGCCAGTTAGGGACTCAGGTAAGGGCTGTTTCCCATGCCCATCAGCATTTTGCCAGCACTGAGGGGTTGCTGCCAGGTAAGCCCTGGGGGCTCCCAGGGGATTTCTGGGCTGAGGGCTCTCGTTTATAATAGCTCCATAGCCCACGGAGGCTCCCCCTTGCCACAATGATTGCCCCTAAGGCTACAGGTTCAGGTCTGAAATGTGCCCCAATCAACACTGCCTGCTCATATAGAAACACAGAACACAGAAGCATAGTAGGCCATTCGGCCCCTTGAGTCTGCTCCAGCATTCAATATGATCATGGCTGATTCTCTCAATAGCATAGTTCCGCTTTCTCCCCATTCCTCTTGACATCTTTAAAGCTAAGAACTACCCATGTTTTTCTTAAATATATTTAGTGACTTGACCATCAAAGCCAGCACCATCTAAGTGAAAGGGCTTCTTCTCATCTCAATCTCAAATGGCCTATCCCTTATGCTGAGACATTGATCTCTTGTTCTGAAACGCCATTCCCATGTCGAGTCTGTCCAGTCCTATCCAAATCTTATACATTTTAATGATATTCCCTCTCATTCTTCTAAACCCTAAACCCTACAGGCTGAGTCGACTCAATCTCTCCCCATAAACAATCCTGCCATCCCAGGAATCGGTCTGGTGAATCTTTGCTGTACTCCCTCTCCATCAAGTACATCCTTTCTTAACTAGGGGGACAAAACTGCATATAATACTCCAGGTGTAATCTCACCACAGTTACCATGCCTTTAGACTCGTGTTTTTAACATTTTTTCATTTTTCTTTGCACTCTGGTCCTACTTATTGCTAGCCCCTTTTTCCTCTGCCTTCCAATATTGCTTTCTACTTTTCTGTTCCTCGTATCTATCTTTGTCTCCCTCTCTTGTGTCTCCCAGCTGAGATTGCCACCCCCTTGCCAATCTAATTTAGACCCTCCCACCCACCTGAGGATATTGGTCCTGGGGTGCTGCTGGAGTGCAATCCATCCAACTTGTTCCGGTCCCATCTTCATCAATCCCAAAGCCTCAGCAACCCAAATCCCTCCCAACATGCACTCATTTGGTCCATTCTCCTATTTCTGCTCTCATTAGCATGTGGCACTAGGAGTAATACTGTGATTACTGTCTTTGAGATCCTATTTTTTACTTTGTTCCCTAGCTTGCAATATTTGGCTTTCAGGACTTCATTCCTTTTCTTACCTACATCACGAATACCTATGTGGAGCATAAACATCTGGCTTTTCACCCTTCAGAGTGTCCTGTAGCCACATTCTTGACCTTGGTACTAGGGAGACAAGATACCATCCTGGTGTCATGTCTGCAGCCACAGAATAGTCTATCTGTTTGCCTTACGAAAAAATCCCCCATCAATATTTCTCTCTTGCCCTTTTTTCTCCAACTCCTATGCAACTGAGCCACTTGTGGTGCCACGGACTTGTTCCTTGCTGCATTCCCCTGAGAAGCTACTTCCCTAGCAGTATCTCTTATCCTTATAGATGCTCCACGGTGATTCCAGCCTCAGCTCTGGTTCTGAAATGCGAATTCTGAGTAGCTGAAGCTGGAGACACTTGCCGTGTGCGTGTGGCCACTCTGGATACTGGAAGTGTCCCCGACTCCCCACGTCACACAAGAGGAGCCCTGGCATGAATCACCCTTAAATAACCCTGTTTAGTTTTACTTCCTCTAGCTCAGGGTATGTGAAGGACAATAGAAATACTCACCAAATTCTACTTTCCAAGCTTGCTGCTCTTTCTGAGGAAATGATTGGATATGCTGGTGTTGGACTGGAGTGGGCACAGTAAGAAGTCTCACAGCACCAGATTAAAGTTCAACACATTTATTTGGTATCGTGAGCTTTCAGAGCACTGCTCCTTCATCAGGTGACTGGAGAGTTGGATACACAATTAGGGCATATATAAACACTCAATTGCAAGATAATGGTTGGAATGCAAGTCTTTACTGGTATTCAAGTCTTTACAGATACATGTCTATATATGTTGTTTGTGAACCCAACTCTGCACTCACCTGATAAAGGAGCAGCACTCAATGATACCAAATAAACCTGTTGGATTTTAATGTGATGTTGTGAGACCTCTTACGTTCTGAGGAAAAGTAGAAAAAAAAGGATCATTTGGCTCCCTCCTCACTGAGCTCCTTGAGTCATAGAGATTTACAACACAGAAACAGGCCCTTAGGTCCAACTTATCCATATCGACCAGTTTTAACCACTAAGCTATTCCCCGCATTTGGCCGATATCCCTCTATACATATCTTACCCATCTAATGTCTATTTTAATTAGACAAAATTGTATCCACCTCCATTACTGCTTTTGGCAGCTCATTCTAGACACTCAACACTCTCTGTGTGAAAAAACTGCCCCTTTGGGCCCTTTTGTATCTCTGCCCTTTCACCTTAAGCCTATGTACAATCCAAATGTCACACTCTGCTGTAGTCCAAACATGCACTCCAATATAGACAAAGGCAGGGTGCTAAGGTAGCCTAATTTTATACTCAACTGAATCTCGCCTCTTGAAACCAATTACCTAATTAACTAGTTTCAGCAGCAAACAGAGCAGATATTAACCCTGTTTTAAACCTGGCCTGAAGCTCATCCTTTTCCAACTAAAACTGCAGCTTTTAGTTCATTTGGCTGGAAAATGCCACCTTGGGCTTCAGGTAAAAATTAAAACATTAATTTAACCCATAAATTCCCTTGGTCAGCAAACACCAACTCTACTGTAGCCTGAAGGCATACTGCCATGCAGAGTCAGTGCCTAGCTCTAGCACAGTAAGGAAACAAAGTTACTTTGCCTTTGAGAGCATCTCACATTTGAAGTGCATTCTCCTTCCTCCTGCAGCCCCCACAGTGACTACCTCGTAACAGAGGAGCTGGCTAGACCACTGAATTCTGTGATTGGGCCTGTAACTTTGTATGGCATTCTGGTGATGGCCTATTAATTGGTAACTACTGATATTAGCACTGCACCAGGAGCTTGGCAGGACCTACACGACAGTGGATGAGCACAGCCTTGTGTGTCAAAATATCTGCAGCAGTAATAATCCTCATGTGGTTTGATCTTCCAGCTCCCTGTCTCAGCCATAGAACACATGAAAATCAGGCAGAGGATCTCCTTGAAAGTGGCGCACAACACCCAGGACAAGAATTTTATTCTGTACTAACAGCGAATGCACCAAAGCTATTCCTATGTCAAATTGAAATAACCATGACGTGAAGATGCCGGTGTTGGACTGGGGTAAAGACAGTAAGAAGTCTCACAACACCAGGTTAAAGTCCAACAGTTTATTTGGTAGCACAAGCCACTAGCTTTTGGAGCACTGCTCTTTCATCAGGTAATCAAAATAACTACAGAGACCAGCAGAGCTGATGCTGAAACAGAGAATTCAGAGTTGCCCAAATAACAGCAATTTAGAACATAGAAACAGGAGTAGGCCATTCAGCCCTTCGAGCCTGCTCCACCATTCATTATGATCATAGCTGATCATCAAATTCAATATCTTGATCCTCCCTCCCCCCCGCTCCTCCATATTCCTTGATCCCTTTAGCCCCAAGGGCTATGTCTAATTTCTTCTTGAAATCACACAACATGGGCCTCACTACTTTCTCTAACATCGAATTCCATATATTCACCACCTACTGGGTGAAGAAATTTCTCCTCACCTCAGTTCTAATAGGTTTATCCCTTATCCTCAAACTATGACCCCTAGTTCTGGACTCTCCCATCATTGGGAACATTCTTTCTGAATCTACCCAGTTTAACCCTGTTAGAATTTTATAATTTTCTATGAGATCCCTTCTCACTCTTCTAAACTGCAATAATTATAATGCTAACCGGTTTAGTCTCGCTAACAACAGCTCCTCTACAATCACTATATTATTAAAAGTTGGGAAGAGTTATGCTGCAAGTTTCATTGCATTTGCTTGCCTCCCTCACTTTTGATTTCTTCAAACAGTGTACTGTATCATTGACAGGCAGTCTGGAAAGGGTCTACTCCCAGGCAAAGTTCCTAACATGTTATTGCACTGCGCATCCAGTCTGTTTAATGCAAGTGACATTAAATATTTTTTGTGTGGCTGTGGGGTATCTAAACTGGAACAAGGCCTGGGCAGTATCTGCCTGGCTGCTGCACTGCTGTGCAAATATGCTCCAGGCCTGTGCTACTCCTGTACTGTAACCAGCTATCGAGAGGTGGTGCATTAGATTGTCTGGTGTCACCTTCCCCAAATTATTTCTTCTGTCCTGCTGATGAAAGCCTGGGCTTTGCTCAGCATCTCAGCTCAGTTAGCAACTCATGTTGTGAGAAAACGCCACTGTAATCCCACACGCTATTATTCCTGCCTTGGAAACTGTGGGGGACAGGATAACATTCTAAATCTCATTTATATCAATTGACTTCTGTGAGGATGCTGGTTTCTGCTGCACCAATAATACCAGTAGATATAGCAATTATTGCACATGCTGGACAAATACCATTACAACTATAGAATCCCTACAGTGCAGAAAGAGGCCATTTGGCCTATCAGGTCTGCACCAACTCTCTGACCCTATCCCTGTAAACCCACATACACCGCACCCCCCTACCCCCAACGTCCTATCCTCTAAACCCACATATTTATCCCACAAGTCCTCTGCACCTACACATCTTGGTGTATTAATGGACAGATTTGCATGGCTAATCCACATACCGTACACATCTTGGGACACTAAGGGGCAATTTAGCATGGCCAATCCACCTAACCAGCACATATTTATATGTGTATAAATATATTATATATTTATATATATTTATATTATATATATATATATATTTATATATATATTTATTTATATATATATATTTATATATATATATATATTTATATATATTTATATTATATATTTATATATATAAATATATATATACCATATATTTATATATTATACCACTTATATATATACCATATATATCCTTCTGTTGAGGAACAGAAGGATCTTGGTGTATGTGTCAATAGATCCCTGAAAGTAGGCAGTCAAGTGGATAAAGTTGTTAAGAAGGCTTATGGAGTCTTAGCTTTTATTGGTAGGGGGATTGAATTTAGGAGCCGCAGCATCATGTTGCAACTGTACAAAACTCTAGTGCGGCCGCACTTGGAGTATTGTGTGCAGTTCTGGTCGCCACATTATAAGAAAGATGTGGAGGCATTGGAGAGGGTACAGAGGAGGTTTACTAGGATGTTGCCTGGTATGGAGGGCAGGTCCTATGAAGAGAGGTTGAAGGATTTGAGGTTGTTTTCGTTAGAAAGGAGGCGGCTAGGGGGGATCTTATTGAAACATATAAGATAATTAGAGGTTGGATAGGGTGGACAGTGATAGCCTTTTTCCTAGGATGGAAAAGCTAGCACGAGGGGACACAACTTTAAATTAAGGGGTATGAGTTATAGGACGGATATCAGAGGTAGGTTCTTTACTCAAAGAGTGATTAGGGAGTGGAATGCCCTGCCTGCAGCTGTTAGATGCGCCAAGTTTGGTGGCGTTTAAGAGGTTAGTTGATAAGTATATGGATGAGAAGGGAATGGTTTAGTTAGGAGGGGCATTGCTTTTTATTTGGTCGGCACAACATCGAAGGCTGAAGGGCCTGTTCTGTGCTGTATTGTTCTATGTTCTATGTTCTATGTTCTATATTTGGACTACAGCAAATGGAGGAAACCCATACAGTAAGAAGTCTGACAACATCAGGTTTAAGTCCAATCGATTTATTTGATAGTAAACTCGCAAGCTTTCTGAGTCTAAGTTTGCGAGTTTACTACCAAATAAATCAGTTGGACTTAAACCTGGTGTTGTCAGACTTCTTACTGTGTTTATCCCAGTCCAATGCTAGCATTTCCACATCATGACTACTATGGAAACCCACACAGACATGGGGACAACATGCAATCTCCATATAGACAGTCAGCCAAGACCAGAATTGAACCTGGGTTCCTTGTACCCTGAGGTTGCAGTGCTGACTTCTGTGCCACCATGCTGCCCATTGTCTCTCAAGTGCACAAATTACTTTTATTTGACCGTGCAGCTGGAGAATTATATTCTGTTACTTTGACCATCAAAGTGCTTGAGAGAAAACCTGTGCTGGTCAACAATTCCAGAAATGCATTGCAAACGTTCTGGCACTCCAGAGTGAAGAATAATAATTGGGGACTATAATCCCTCTGCGTAATGTATGCTTTAAAAAAAAACTGTTTCCAAAGAACGGGTTTATGTGAAGGCATGAGGCCACAGAGAGGAAATGTCCCTGCTGATATTCATTACAATAATGCTACTTTCAATTGAGAGTGGAAATGGCACTGCGTAAAGACCAATGTCTACATATCTAAGATGGTGGTTTGTATCAAGTGTGAAAAGAAGGTCGGAAGATGATTAGGATGCATCGCTGTCCATTAATGTGCTTTATTTCTCGCCAGTGATTGCCACTGTAACAAAAACAGCTGTTCTCAACAGTTGCTGTTTCAACTAAACTGAAAAGACTAAGCAAATTGTGCCTTTATTGTCCAGATGGATCCCTATGGGGATCCGTACTGAGCACGGTCCATGCTGTTAATATGATACAAAGCAAACTTCAGAAATCCCACCTCGGAACATCAAATATAAGTACCCAGTTGGCAACATTCCCAAACAATCTATTTCAAATAATTTATTCCAGATATGCATATTGAAAATTTAGTAGATTGAAATTCACCAAGTAAATGCTCTGATTTACCCAGCAAATTTCATTTGTTTTCCATTTCTCCTGCCAGCAGATAACAATAACGCAGTAGCCCCATTGGTATTGAAGGTGAATGCTCCGTGTATTAAGCAGGGAAAAAAAGTTTCCAGATGCCTTCCAATGAATGCAAAAGAAGTTCTCAGATTTGTCATTTTTGACTTTGTTAGCAGCAGATTTGAATGAGCTCGTCCAAAGCAAGATGTTGTTAACACAGGCAGAAGTGTGCATGAATATTAACTGCCTTCTTTATTTAGGAACATAATTTTGAATGCAAAAAAAATCTTTGACTTGATTGAATTGCACCTGTTTTGTAAGTTACTACTGCGAGTTGTAATAAGTTCTTTATGACAACAGGAGTATTAGGATAGGGAATTTTTTAATGATTAAACAGTCATCAAATATGGGTTACAACAGTCATGTTCATACACTGAGGTGACTAATGTACCCAATGTTACACAACATTGGACCAACTCTTGTCTTTGTTTCTAGAAGTGTAACATCAATATTTGATAGAACTCAACGAAAGAATACAAACACTGCCAGATATTACAGTGCAACTTTACTGCAATGTATTTATTCCAGTTGGAGTCACACCAACATGATGGGCTAAAATTTCTTTACATAGAAACTAGAAGCAGGAGCAGGCCATTCAGCCTGCTCCACCATTCATTTTGATCATGGCTGATCACCAAATTCAATATCCTGATTTTTTTTACCATCATTCCCCATATCCTTGATCCTTAGCCCCAAGAGGTATATCTGATTTCTTCTTGAAATCAGACAACATTTTGGCCTCAAGTACTTTCTGTGGCAGTGAATTCCACACATTCACCACCCTCTGAGTGAAGAAATTTCTCCTGAACTCAGTTCTAAAAGGTTTACTCCTTATCCTCAAACTGTGATCCCTGTTCTGGACTCCCCCACCATTGGGAAATGCTTTCTGTATCTATCCTGAATAACTCTGTTAGAAATTTATAAGTTCCTATGAGATCCCCTCTCACTCTTCTAAACTCCAGTCAATAAATTCTCAGCTGACTCAGTCGCTCTTCATATGACAGACCTGCCATCTCAGGAATCAGCCTGGTATATCTTTGCTGTACTCCCTCTATGGCAAGGACATCCTTCCTCAGATAAGGACACCAAAACTGCACACTATACTCTAGCTGTGGCCTCATCAATGGCCTATACAATTAGAGCAAAACATCCCGATCCCTATACCCAAATCCTTTTGTTATGAATATCAACATACCATTTACCTTCTTTACTGCCTGCCATACCTGCATGCTTACTTTCAGCAACTGATGCACGAGGACTCAAAGGTCTTATTGAGTATCCACCTCTTTCGATTTATGACCATTCAAGTAATAAATAATCTGCCTTTCTATTACTGCTACCGATGTACTGCATCTGCCATGCACATGCCTACACACTTAGCCTATTCAAATAATGCTGAAGCATCTCTGCAGCCTCCTCACAGCTCATCTTCCCACCCAACTTTATATCATTTGCAGATTTGGAGATAATACATTCAGTTCTCTCTTCCAAATCATTAATATGTATGAACAGTTGGAGTTCTAGCACAGACCCCTGTGGAATCCCACTAGTCACTGACTGTCAATCAGAAAAAGACCCATTTATGCTAACACTTTGCTTCTTATCCGCTAACCAGCTTTCTATCTGTCTCAAGACGTTACCTGCAATCGTATGTGCTTTAACTTTACATAGTACTTTATTACATGAGACCTGGTTCAAAGCCTTCTGAAAGTCAAAATAAACTGCATCCATTGCTTTTCCTCAGTCAAGTTTACCAGTTACATCTCAAACAATTCCCTCTTGTAAATCCATGCTGACTTTGTCTGATTGTACTACTGTCTTCCAAATGCCGACATAGGAAATCCTTGGTAATAGACTCTAACAACTTAGTCAGTACCAACACTGGTTTCACTGGTCTATAGTTCCCTGTTTTCTCTTTATTTCCTTTTTTGAATAGTGGGCTTACATTAACTTCCCTCCAATTTGTAGGAACTATTCCAGAGTCCAATTTTGGAAATAACCACTATTTCCTTTACTATTTCCAGGGCTACTTCCTTAAGTACTCTGGGTTGAAGATTATCAAGACCTGGAATCTAGTCACCTTCAATCCCGTCAATTTCCCCTGAACCTTCTCTCTATAATGCTGATTTGTTTTAGCTTATGACTAAAATATGTTTCTCTCAGCATTTTAGGTATGCTATTCACGTCTTCCTTTGTGAAGACTGAAGCAAAGTACGAATTTAATTTTATGCAAATTTTCATTTTACATAACTGTAGAGACTTTTACAATCCGATTTTATATTCCCTGCTAGTTACCTTTCATATTCTATTTTTCCCTTCTTAATAAATCCCTTGGTCCTCCTTTGCTGAATTTTAAACTGCTCCCCATCCTCAGGCCTGTTGTTTTTACTTACCAATTTGTACGCTTCTTCCTTGAATCTGATACTATTTTATCCATTTTAAATTTCCTTTATAAGCCATGGTTTGGCCACAATTCCCTTTCCACTCTTGAGCCAAAAAGGAATAAACAACTTCTGGGGTTCACCTATTCGTTCTTTAAAAGCCTGCCATTGTTTGTCCACTGGCTTTCCTTTAAGTAATGTTTCCCAAAAATCATGGCCAATTCATGCCTCATAGCATCATAGTTACCTTTATTGAGATTCAGGACCCTGGTTTCAGAATCAACTACACCATTATCCAGCTTGACAAAGAAATTACTGATAAAGAAGTCCTGGCATACAGGCTGGAAATGGAAGTTTGATTTGATTTATTATTGTCACATGTATTAGTATACAGTAAAAATTATTGTTTCTTGAGCACTATATAGACAAAGTATACCATTCATAGAGAAAGAAAGAAGAGATTGCAGAATGTAATATCATAGCTAGGGTGTTGAGAAAGATCAACTTAATGCAAGGTAGGTCCATTTAAAAGTCTGATGGCAGTTGGAAAGAAGCTATTCTTGAGTCGATTGGTGCGTGTTCTCAGATTTTTGTATCTTTTTCCCAATGGAAGAAGATAAAAAAGAGAATGTTTGGGGCGAATGGGGTCCTTGATAATGCTGGCTGCTCTGCTAAGACAATGGGAAATGTAGAGAGAGTCAAAGGGTGGAAGGCCAATTTCAGTGATGGATTGGGCTTTGTTCACAAAGTTTGTTTTTAGTTTCTTTTGGTCTTGAACAGATACCAAGCTGTGATACAATGAGAAAGAATGCTTTCTGTGGTGCATCTGTAAATATTGGTGAGAGTCGTAGTCAACATGCCAAATTTCCTTAGTCTTTTGAGAAAGTAGAGGTATTGATGGGTTTTCTTAACTATAGTGGCAGCATGGAGGGACCAGGATAGGTTGTTGGCTATCTGGATACCTAAAATCTTGAAACTCTTGACTATTTCTATTTGGTCCCCATTAATATAGATAGGAGCAAAATCTCTATGATGCTTCCTGAAGACAATATCTACCTCCCTCGTTTTATTGACATTGAGGAAGAGAATATTGTCATCTCAACAGTCTCTATCTCTTTCCTGTGCTCCTTCTCGTCATTGTTTGAATCCGACCCATTACGGTTTGTCATCAGCAAACTTGAAAAGTTGATTCCACTCCAGTGATCGGCAGGACTCTGGGGTACCATTTTTTCCAACCGGGGCCAATTAGCAGGTGAATTGAGGGCAGTGGCCCATCCTCAGATCCTGTGAGCCACAGGCTACCAACCTGGCAGCCATAGTAATGCCACTATTAGTGGCGGACATTACTGAGGTTGCATCTTCATAATGATGAGGTGTCAATGCCAAGCTACCCTCAAGGACTTGTAAATGTCTTTGGGAAAATCAGAGGCAGACAAGCAGATTCATGGTAAAGAGTCAGTGAGTGTCATGGTTCAGTGATGGCCAGTTAAATCCAGGGGCAGCCATTTCCACCGGGAACCTATACTTGGCCTTTGGAATTCCCATCAAGGAACACCCCCTCCCCTCCCCTCCCCAGAGAACTGAAGATTCATCTGGCAGTCTCCCCATGCAACAGTGAGTCCTTCTGATGTGTTTCAAGTTTATTTATTCGTTTCACAAGTAGGCTTACAATAACGCTACAGTGACGTTACTGCAAAAATCCCCAAGTCACCACACTCTGGTGCCTGTTCAGGTACACTGAGGGAGAATTTAGCATGATCAATGCACATCCTTCGGACTGTGAGAGGAAACTGGAACATCCGGAGGAAACCCATGAAGATAGGGGGAGAATGTGCAGACTCTGCACAAACAGTGACCCAAACTGTGAGTTGAACCCGGATCCCTGATGCTATGAGGCAGCAGTGCTAACCACTTTGCCACTATGCTCCCTTTGTGGGCATTTACTTAGCTGAATTAGATTAATAGATTCCACAAACAGCAATGAGAAGTAACCAGATAATCTGTTGCTGTAATGTTGGTTGCGGTGTAAATATTAGCCAGGACATGCTAATTTTTGATTAATACCTTGGAATCTTTCGCATCTATCTAAAGGAGCAAGCAGGTCTTCCATTTAATATGTCATCTGAAAGAGCTCATTAGTCATGTTGCAAAGTGAATAGGCTTTATAACGAGACTCTGATGACATCATCAGAAAACTGAAAACTTTCACCTTGTGCATAAAAATAAAACACTTTTGGGTCAGCTAACATACAGATCATCACCAATGACAGATTCATACCATACAATTTGGTTCAACCTTCACTCATGAATCCTCAAAAATGCTGCACACTATCTCATTCAACGGAACAATGTCCATGGGGAATGGCAATGTTCCTCATCAATGTTAATCAGTGTTATTTCCTCTCTTTACAGGCCAGTGCAGGGAGGGAAAATGATGGGGATATGCTCCTTCTCAAACAATATTCTCTTCCATCTCTCTATTTCGCAACCCATTCGCTCCATGAGATCATAACACATAAGAGTAGAATTTGGCCAATCGGCTCATCGAGTCTGCTCTGCCATTCAATCATGGCTGATCTTTTTCTCACCCCCTGCCTTTTCTCCACAACCCCTGATTCGCTTCTCAATCAAAAACTTATCCACCTATCTTCAAAACCTGGAAGTCTACCCAAAATCCCCTCAAGTTTCATACGTGGTGAACGTTGGAGATCAATTTTGACTGTCTTTGTACAGAGCAGTGACACAGTTGTTAGCACTGCTGCTTCACAGCACTAGGAACCCAGATTTGATTCCCGGTTTGGGTCGCTGTCTGTGTGGAGTTTGTACATTCTCCTTGTGTCTGCCTAGGCTTCCTCTGGATGCTCCAGTTTCCTCGGTTCAAAGGTGTGCAGGATAGGTGGATTGGCCATACTAAATTGCCCCTAAGTGTCAGGACTAGCTACGGTAAATTCTTGGGGTTATGAGAATAAGGGTTGGGTGAAATTGTGGTTGTACAGACTCGATGGACCAAATGGCCTCTTCCTGCACTGGAGAGATTTTATAAAGATGATAATTGAAGATGTTAAAGTAACTCACAATAAGATCATTCTTAGATATTTCTGAAAAAACAATACAGCATTCAAAGTGGCAACCAACCACAATAAATGGAATTTTATTTTATAGGCTAGAAGCCATTAGGGAATTGCCATAGTGTTTCTTTCCAATCAGCTTGTAGTTAAACTTTCATACAGTTCAAGAAGAAATGATCTCTGGATTTATTGATGATGCTCAAGTTTAAAAAATAATGGGGCAAATTTCTGAATCTGTAGCACTGGTAGAAAGCCTTGTCCATGAACAGCACTGTTTAATAATTCAGAAACGCACTGTACATAATTTTAAAATGAATGATCAGCAAAGCTTGGAGTCTGCACCCAAATTAACACCTTGTCATCCTGATAAGTGAGGCAACCAGCCAGTAGTGCAAGTTCAGTAAATTGCTCTCAACATATAAGTGAACCATTTAAAGTATCTAAAATGTACAAAACATTAATTTAGAATCATAGAATCCCTACAGTAGAGAAGAAGGTCATTCGGCCCATCAAGCCAGTACCGACCATAATCCCACCCAGGCCCTATTCCCGTAACCCCACACATTTACTTAGTGATCCCCCTGACACTAAGGGTCAATTTAGCACAGCCAACCAACCTAACTCACCTATCTTTGGATTGTGAGGGGGAAACCGGAGCACCAGGAGGAAACCCACACAGACACGGAGAGAATGTGCAAACTTCACACAGACAGTCACCCGAGGCTGGAATTGAACCCGGTTCCTGGCGCTGTGAGGCAGCAATGCGAAATACTGCGCCACCGTGCTGTCCATCAAAATAAGTGTTTATATTTATATTTATTTACAGCCTTTAAGGGAACAAAATGTCTCAAGGTGCTTTGCAGGAGTTTAAACAGTCAAAAATGGACGCTGAACCAGATGATTCCTATTGGCAGGATCTTCTGTTCCTGCCAAAGTTAACAGACAGTCGAAGGCTCATTGCATCTCTGCCACAGCAGGGCCAGAAAATTCTGGGCCTGATCACCGATGTGCACTTAAAGAAAGGTGTTATTTGCGAAAGCTGAAAACTATTTGCAAAAGGATATATTGGCCTTGGAGGCAGTTCAGAGCAGGTTCATCAGGCTGATACCGGAGATGAGGGGGTTGGCTTATGAGGAGAGATTAAATAGACTGGGCCTGTACTCGTTGGGAGTTTAGAAAGCTGAGGGGGGGGGGGATCTTATAGAGACTTACAAATAATGAAGGGGATGGATAGGGTAGAGGTAGAGAGATTCTTTCCACTTAGAACAGAAACCAGAACCAGAGGGCACAGCTTCAAAATAAGAGGTCAGTTCAGAACAGAGTTGAGGAGGAACTTCTTCACTCAAAAGGCGGTGAATCTCTGGAATTCTCTGCCCATTGAAGTGGTGGAGGCTACCTTGTTGAATATGTTTAAGTCACGGGTAGATAGATTTCTGATAGACAAGGGAATAAAGGGTTATGGGGAGAAAGCAGAAAAGTGGAACTGATCCACTTCAGATCAGCCATGATCTTATTGAATGGCAGGGCAGACTCAATGGATTAGATGGCCTATTCCTGCTCCTATTTCTTATGTTCTTATGTTAAGAGGAGAGGGAGGTGGAAGGACAGAGGGAATTAGGAGTGAATTTCAGAGTGTGGAGCCTGCTGTGAATGGAAGAGGCATGCACAAGGCCATAATCAGAGGAATGGAGCAATGTGAGGATTTTGGTTGGCCTGGCAGAGTGATAGGAGCTTTTCAAAATCTTGAAGAGACTTAAAGACATTTGACGGGGTTTTCCATTGTGTTTCACAGTATCCAAAGTGACCTATCTTTTGCCAGGAATGGGATTTTCTGATCTTGCCATTCTCAGTGTGAGGGTTTTCCCATTGTTTTCATCCTCTGCTGCCGGGGAACCTGTGGCAGGAATGGCTGGAAAATCTCGACGATTAAAACTTTTTAACTTGGCCTACTGTTGCACCAAGCGCGTGGATAAGTGTGAAAAGAAGTGAGACAGGATGCAAGCAACAGAATTTCAAATGAGCTGAGATTTACAGGGACTATCGCAGATGGGAGGCAACCCAGGCAGTCATAATAATGATGGAAATCGATGTTGGATGAGCAGTCTGACAGCACAGAGATTGCAGAGGGATTGAGAAGGATGGTGCAGAGTTAGAACTGGTTATTGCCTGAATGTGAAATCCGACCCCGATGTCCCCAAGGCAGAGCACATGGCTGAGGGAGAAGCAGAGGACAAGAATAAGTTCTTTGGCCTCAATGCCTTGGCAGCACAAAGTCTGATTTCATTGATTCATACAGGAAAACAAAGCCCACCAACTTCAGAGGCAACACGCTTAAGGACTTCAGAGAGGAATGGGATATTGGAGATGTGGTAACAGTTTGCAAGAAAACATTTATTTTCTTGAAAGTCAGGCCTGATTCTGAAAAATTTAGAGTAACTGATCCAAACAGTTTTCTATCATATTTATTAATATATTAGCCCAATTTGGATGAGTGTGACAAGAAAAATACACTTGCTCTTATTTCAAATGGCCTGGGGTAATTTTATTTTTTAATATTGGCTGGGTTCTAAGTTCTGTGTTTAAAATTAAAATATTTATTTACATTGGCCTCATTCTAAACTCTGTGGTCTCTTATTCATATTGGCTTCTGTTGCTCGTAGTGGCAGAGCATGTTGGGAAATTATTTATAGACTGTCAGGGTCTACACTTGCCCAGTTTTCCTGAGTGAGGCACAGCTGTGGTGCACATGCTGGCCTCGGCCTTGTTTCAGCAGGCCATGGTGGTCATGGACTAATAACTCACTTTGAGACTCTGCAAAGAGAACTGGAGATTCTGTGCCCACTGGGTAAAGCTCCATGTGGAGGGAGGTGAGCAGTATATGGAGCATTGATATGTATGGCTGGAGACTGAACAACACAGGGCTGCATTTGGCCACAATTGAGTCACCGGCCAAAGGCTCAGATTGAGTTCCAACTTTGATTGGACAGTTTCCTGGACTTTTCATCATATGACCTTCAATTGTCCTCCTATTCAATGTCCAATACTGGAGTGGTTGAAGAAAGACCAGCTTTCTGATTGGATAAAAAACAGTTTGGGTGGCACAGTGGTTAACACTGCTGCTCCACAGTGCCAGGGACCCAGGTTCAATTCCAGCCTTGGGTGACTATGTGTGGATGTTCTCCCCGTGTCTGCATGGGTTTCCCCTCAGTGCTCCAGTTTCTATTCATAGTCCAAAGATGTGCAAATTAGGTGGACTGGCCACACGAAATTGTTCCTTGGTGTCCCAAGCTGTGTAAATTAGGTGGATTAGCACAGTAAATACATGGGACTACCAGGATAGGACCTACGTAGTATGTTTTGTTGGAGGGTCAGTGCAACTTGATGAGCCAAACGACCGAGTGTAGGGATTCTATGATCTATTCTATAACATAAAAGAAAATGAAATAAAACATATGATTCTTTTTAATATTCTTCATGAATTTGCAGGGCTGGTTGCAGCACTGTCCAGGAGACTAATCTTTTACCTCTGGAGGCTCCAGGCAATGCTGAAAAAGGTGGGGGACTGAGGAGACCAGGATAGGGGGATATCACAGCTGAAGATTGGTGGGGGCTAGTGTACGGCTTTGTAAGTGTTAAATCCATATAGAAATCCATAATCTAGGCGGCGATTGAAATTGCTGGCAGACATATCGAACCATCTCAGTGACTCAAGGCCTTTTATTATTCCCAAGGGTCGTTCTAACATGTTAGAATTTATGAATCACTGCTATTCAAATAGCCAGGACAACGTCATGCTGCACTAGCTGGCGCAGCTAGAATGAATGCAGTAAAACGTGCTGTCACTCAGTGATAGATTATGGGCTTATAAAGAGTTCCACTGATTGTCCGGTTGTTGCTGTGTATTCTCGTGAAATAAAACCTTTGCAAGTGCTGGAAATCTAAAACAAAGATAAGAAAAGTTTCAAATGCAGAACTGATCTATCAGCTGGCAACTGCACAGACAACAGTGAAACCCCTTTTATCATAAACTGAAAAAAAAACAGACCCAGAGGAAAAGGACAAAAGGGCAAAAAGGAAAATGCATTCACGAGACAAGCAGAATGACCTGTCCTTGGTTTAAAAGGCAACTAGGAAGTGGTTAGATGCTGAGATGATGTCAGATAATTGGAAGCAATGAGAAAGTAATAAAGGAAACAAGGAATGTGTGGAGATGTGAGGCAGTGTGAGGTAAACAAACCTGTTGTGGAAATGGAAGTGAGCAAACCTCAGATGCAAAAGCCGGAGGAGGAAGAATCAAAGCAGATCAAAGACATAAGCCAGAATTTTACTGCCAGGAACAGGGGTGGACAACAGGAATGTCCGCTGACCTTGGCAGGGATTTTGTAGTTTCAGGACAGGAGAGGCCATAAAATCCTGCCCATGGTCTCCCTTGTCAGTGCAGGATCTTAACGAATAGGAAACCCCCCAGGCACCAATTCACATTACACTCCCCCCAATACTGACAGATCTATTCCACATCACCATCCTTTTCAATGGAGATTTTAATTGAGGTCTGAACATTTCCAAGTCAATATTAAGATGAGAAAGCTTCAAAACAGAAAGGTTCAATCCTGCTTCTGGAATTTGAATCATGGAATCACTATAGTACAAAGAAGGAAGCCATTACCATTGAATTTGCACCGCAACAATCCCACCCAGGTCTTATCCCTGGAATCCCACATATTTACCCTGCTAATCCCCCTAGTACTAAGGGACAATTTAGCTTGGCCAATCCACCTAACCCACACATCTTTGGACTGTGGGAAGAAACAGGACCACCCAGGGAAAGCCCACACAGGCACTGGGAGAAGGCACAAACTCCACAGAGTCACCCGAGGCTGGAATTGAACCTGGGTCCTTGGCAAGGTGAAACAGCAGTGCTAATCTGTGCCACCATGCCACCCAGGAACAATGTAATAAGCCAAAAACAGAGAGATCGCAGAGGAACCAAGACACAAAAAAACCACCAGAGAAAGGGAGCTGAGTGTCACATTTTATTGGATTTTAGAAGGAGTCATTCAGCCCATCCTATCCATTTCAGCAAGGCGTTTGATAAGGTCCCCCATGCAAGACTTCTAGAGAAGGTGAGAGGGCATGGGATCCAAGGGGCTTTGGCCTTGTAGATCCAGAACTGGCTTGCCTGCAGAAGGCAGAATGGTTGTGGATGGGTCTTTTTCTGCATGGAGGTCGGTCACCAGTGGAGTGCCCCGGGGATCTGTTCTAAGACCCTTGCTGTTTGTCATTTTCATAAATGACGTGGATGAGGAAGTGGAAGGATGAGTTAATAAGTTTGCCAATGATATGAAGGTTGGTGGTGTTGTGGATAGTCTGGAGGGATGTCAGAAGTTGCAGCGAGACATAGATAGGATGCAAGAATGGGCGGAGAAGTGGCAGATGGACTTCAACGCAGATAAATATGTAGTGGTCCATTTTGGCAGGACCAATGGGACGAAGGAGTACAATATGAAGGGTAGGAGTCTTAGCAGTGTTGAGGAGCAGAAGGATCTTGGGGTCTGGGTCCATAGGACTGTTAAATCAGCCTCGCAGGTGGAGCATGTGGTCAAGAAGATGTATGGTGTACTGGCCTTCATTAATCGCGAAAGTTGGGAAGTAATGCTGCAACTTTATAAGACCCTTGTCAGACCCCACTTGGAGTACTGTGTGTAGTTCTGGTCGCGTCACTACAGGAAGGATGTGAAAGCTATTGAGAGGGTGCAGAAGGAAATTTACAAGGATGTTGCCTAGATTGGGAGGCATGCCTTATGAAGATAGATTGAGGGAGCTGGGACTCTTCTCACTGGAGAGACAAAGGTTGAGAGGCAATCTGAAAGAGGTTTATAAAATGTTGAGAGGAATAGATAGGGTAGATTCTTGGAGGCTATTTCCCAGGGCTGGAATGGTCGTTACGAGAGGACACAGGTTTGCGGTGCTGGGAAACAAATACAGAGGTGATGTTAGGGGTGAGTTTTTCACTCAGAGGATGGGTAGTGAATGGAATTGGCTGCCGTCAGTGGTTGTCGAGGCAAACTCACTGGGGTCTTTTAAAAGACTTCTGGATGAGTACATGGGATTAAATGGGATTGGGAGTTACAGATAGTTCTATGGCCTAGTAGGTATGGGTATGTTCGGTGCAACTTGTGGGCCAAAAGGCCTGTTTGTGCTGTAGTGTTCTATATTCTATGTTCTGTACAGTTCCTTAAAATTGCAGGCAGCATTTGTTTAAGCCTCTTGGTTGCTGTAAAGAAACACAAGTTCTGCTTCTTCATAAATTACCTTTCTCTTTGATCCAGCTCCACATAATATTCCCCACAAATAATGTCACGGACAGCCCCTTTATATATCAGTGACTTCTACTGAATTAGTGACATCAAATTAGGACTTGATTGGAAGGTCTGTTAACCCATTCCTAACAGCATAAAGGTGTTCAGCAAAATAGTGATTTGTATTTTGTTTTGTGTGCTGTTCAGGATTCCACATTACAGGAAGGATGTGATAGCATTGGAGAGGATGCAGAAGAGATTTATCAGGATTTCACCTCAACTAGAGAGTTGTAGTTATGAAAAAAGGTTGGATAGACTGGGGATGTTTGCCTTGGAGCAGAGGAGACTGAGGGGGGAGGGTGTATGATTGAGATATATAAAAGTCTGAGGGACTGATAGGAAGATTGCTTTTCCCACTGGTGGAGGGATCAATGACCAGGGGGCATTGACTTAAAATAAGGGACAGGAGGTTTAGAGGGGATATGAGGAGAACGTTTTACCTAAAGGTGGTAGGGACAGAGATCCTCATAACATATAAAAAGTATTTAGATGTGCATTTGCGATGACAAGGCATTACAAGGCTATTGGCCAGGTGCTGGAAAATGGGATTAAAATTGTTGGGTGGTTTGTCTTTGGGCCGAAGGGCCTGTTTCTTTAAAAAATCCTTCAGTAAACATCCACATACTAATTCTCAGCCTGCACCTAGTAATGCACTAAGCCTGAATTCCGTTTGTTTCCATAGCTACTTAGTTATTTCTAGAACAGTTTGTAAATCTGCTTGTTTGGATATATTATGAACAATTAAGAACCAAAGTGGGACTCAAAACCAGATCTTCTAGCCCAGACACAGGGACACAACCCACCGCACCACAAGACCTCCGAAACGGCCAAGTTTCTGTCGACCATGCAAGCACTGGTTTTCAGAGACGGTTATCTCACAGAACAGTTATCTGATAGAACAGTGTATAATCAAACCAACATCCATCTTGGGATACTTAGTCAACAGTCACATGTTGTCCAAGCCAGAATCCACTTTTTATGGAGAATAATATGTCATTCTGTTATTGTTTTAGAAATACTTCTCTTTTTAAAATAATTTGACGGCCTGAACTGCCTCGGTGTGGCAACCAGTTTTGGATTGTCATTCTGTGCCCAATTAGTTGCTTCAAGTTTTCTTTTACTATACCTTGCCCAATCTTCTAACTCACAGCAAGCAAAATCCAAGTAGTGCAATGGAGCCCAGCGTTGAAATACAGCAGAGTTGAAGTGAAGGAGGCCATATCCTCTTTTTTTACCGCATTCACTTGGTTGGGCCTGTGTGTGTGTGTGGGGGGGGAGGCTGGGGAGTCAGGCCTTGGGGGTTGGGTCAGGACTAGAGGTGGGCATAGAATCGGGCTTTAGGTCGAGCAGCGTGGGGTTGGGATGTTAAGGTTGATGTAGAGGGGTTTTAAAACAACTCAGAACAGTTCTAGTGGCAACAGGCATCGGACAAATAAAGCTAGTGTCAACCATTTCTGATGTTGGCTCTGTTCCCTCCCCTCCACTCCAATCAAGCATATGGCAGGAAGCCCATAAATGGCCTCCCCTGCCCCATGCCAGTTAAGACCCTCAAGTGAGGAATTCATGGCCCACTTAAAGACTTCAGCTACCCAACTGCGGGTGGGGTAGAGACAGTGGGAGGGAGGGGGGAAGGGCTCATCACCTGGCAGGAAAACAAACAAATACAAGGGGTCACTTGCGGGCTCTCAGGACAGGGCTGGTGGGGTCACTTACTCAAAAGCACTCTGCCTGATTGAGGGACCCAGCAATGGGAAACAGCAAGCCCTGCCATTCCACTGTGACCCTCCAGCCTACATCTCTCTTCTTGCCTTCACTCATCTGCAGCCTGAGATTTGGGTGGGTGTTTTACCACCAGCAGCCCCCGCCTCCTCGCTGGTGCTACCCTTCAGCAGAGCTGTTGGCTGGCAGTCCTCGACAGGTAGGACTTCCATGGCCTACCGCTATCCAGTTAAGTGTCACTGATGGACACTCAGTTTGGCAGGTTTTCCCCACTAAAGAGGAGACACAGGGATCCCGCTGGCAGGCCACAACCCCATTAAATCCAGCACATTCCCATGAAGTTAATTATGTGAACCGACTATGGAAAATAAAGAAAGGGATTAACCAGCTCCAGATGCAACCTCCTTTTAACACAGTATGGGTTGATGAGCAATAATATTGGCACGGCTGACATTCAAAGCGCTCTGAAAGACAGAGTTATATTCAGACAATTTGTGACAGCCTGTGGTTCTCTTGCTATCTGACAATGATAGATCTCAGTGCTTGTGAGGCTGTGTATGTTATTGAAATGTAAGCCTGACAAAAGTTATTAACTTTTTAATCATCTAATGAATGGAAGTTGACAAATCCAGACTGACAAACAAGTGTTGTACAGAAGGTATTACAATTTATGTACTAATTAGTTGCAGTGTGGCATTCTTATTGTGTCAGTGAAACTTGTGGTTAAAGAAAATGGCAGACTATTTCTCTGCCCTCAGTGTTAACTCAGAAAAGCAGTTTCATTCAATGTTCATGGGCAGAATGTTTTGTTCTGGAAACTAGGTCCAGTGGTTAGAGAAGTAGGACTGATTTCTGCTGGAAAGTAGCTGTGCAGCTCATTAATTAAGCATTCACAAGAGGCACACTGAACCTCATCAGCTCCACCGTCTGGGCATATTAAACAGCACCTAGACTGTCATTCACTCTTCCTTCTGCTCTTTGACTCCCTCCCAACTCTCCAGTTCCCCAGTCCTCACTTGGTCTCCCTCCCTCCCCTGCGACCAACCTTAGCATAGCATGTGTTACTGGTAGCTGATATCTCTCGGTGACGGTGAGAAAGGAAGGGGAAAGCTATGTCCACTGGCTTCCAACAATTCACATAATGAAAGAGCAGTGCTCCAAAAGCTCGTGCTACCAAATAAACCTGTTGGACTTTAACCTGGTGTTGTGAGACTAATTACTGTGCCTACCCCAGTCCAATACCAGCAATTCCACATCACACCTTCCAACAAAAGGAACAAGTCTATCTCACCAGGTACATGCCACATAAGTAGTCGTGAAATTAAATATTCTAAATTCTGACTGGTGGGGCACTACATTTAGAGGGGATACTAAATTCCGGCATGTTGGCCTTTTAATAAACATTCAAGAGACAAAAATGGGGTTCCCAACATAGCTCCGTGGGATCCATCTTTAAGCTGCTGGGAAAATAACAGGAACAAGATTGCAAACTAATGTTCTGCTGCTGGGAAATTGAGGGTGGAATTTTCCACGCCACCCACCAGGTGGTTTGCTGTATGGAGACAGCCTACCTTTGACTGACACTGGAATCGTTTGGCCCCAGTGTTGTCAATGGGGTTTCCCGCTGAATGAACCTCCACTCTCGCTGCTGAGAAACCTGCGGTGCAAGTGCACCATTGATGGGACCCAGAAGATCCCGACAAAGTGAAGCACCGGAAATTTCAGGTCTGATTTCTTTTGACTCTCGCTTCCTCGTTCCCTAACCACCCCCCCTCCCCCCCACCCCACCCAATCCCCATGACTCCTGTGCTGATGCAAATTGCAGAATCCGCCTCACATTACTTGCAGAGCTAAAATTTCTTGCCTTAAGTTGTAACACATCAAAATGATAAGATCTCGATTTAGAAACATAGAAAATTTTTAGAAAACATAGAAAATGTTTTCTAGAATTTTCTATGAAATTCTAGAAAACTGCAGGTTTTCTAGAAAAAGGTGCAGAAGCAGGCCTTTCAGCCCTTCGAGCCTACACCATCATTCAATATTCCACATCTAGCCTGTCCAGTCCCATCGGGATTTTATACCTTTCATACATCCGCTTCCCCTTTTGTACATTCCATCTCTGTTCCATCTTCCACCAACATCCCCCCGCCACTTAAACATCCTCATCGCCTGTCAAAGCTTACAGCTTCTCTGCCGCTTAGCCATTCACACCCTATATTCTCTCCGTGGACAGCTATTAGCAGTCTTTTCCCCTGGTTTTTTTGTCAATGACTCATATTTCATTCCCTCCCCCTGCAGTGTAAATATCTCCCACTTTCTCTGCCTTTTAGCTTCGACAAAGGGTCACCTGGACTCAAAACATTAGCACTTTTCTCTCCTTACAGATGCTGCCAGACCTGCTGAGCTTTTTTTTTTAGCATTTTCCCTTTTGGGTCCAAAGTATTTGTTCAGCTGATCTGCCATTTTTTTGTTATGAATTATGAATTCACATGATTTTAACTGTAAGGGAAACTACATTTGTCTTCAGCAGCTTTTTTTCTCTTCACTGATCTGCAGAAGCATTTGTAGCCAGTTTTTACGTTTTCTGCAAGCCTACTCTCGTATTTTATTTTCCCTTTCCAAATTCAAGTTTCCGCATTATAAATTTTTCCCAGCCCTCTGGTTTGCTACTTTTTCTGGCCAATTTATACACCTCTTTGGCTTTAACACTGTCCCCGAATTCCCTTGTTAGTCATGGATAAGCCACCTTCCCCATTTTACTCTAACACCAAACAGGGATGTACAGTTGTTGCAATGTTCATCTGTATGTTTTTTAAATGTCTGCCTTGCCTACTCACTGGCAACCCCTCAAGTATCCTTTGCCAGGTTTTCCTAGCCAATGCACATCTCACATTTGTTACAGAGTAACCTATTTAGTGAGAACAACCGTGATAACAGCTCTGAAACAAACAACATTTCAAGGAATCATTATGGTTAACATTAATTGGAAGATCATCAGAGCAGAGATACTACAGAATAAGACAAGGCCCATTAAGCTCATTTAGTCTAATCAACTGATTGTGAATGCAGCATTATTATGATGCTATAATTTAAGTTCCTATCATTCTTTTTCATTCGTTCTGCCAGCAGGTCTACTGTTACGATCGTGGACTAGAAATTGTTACCACTAAAACTTTGACAAAACTTATGCGCAAGAGGACTACAAGAAATTGGTCTTCTTGCACCACGAGGACAAGGCTAGTACGTTAGACCATCAGTCAGTGGGTGCAGAGGAGTCTCTGGTGTAGGGAGGAAGAGAGAGAGAAGTCTGGGGCATAGGCAGAGTCTGGGGTGGCAAGAGAAAGTATGCCAGAAGAGAGGCAGCAATGTCTGGTGAAGGAGGAGTCCATGATGAAGATGGAGTCCAGAAAATAGAGTGAGGGCCTGCAGAGATCTCTATCTTTCTCATGGATGTTGCAACACTTTGTGGTCACAATTTGAAGCCCAAGATCCCATTAAACTAGATCTGCTGGCAGAACAAATGTTAAGTGAGTAATGAGGTTGAAGGGGGGGGGGGGGTGTTTGGAGGCCCAAACACCAAATTTAAGTCCAAAACTTTATAATCAGTAACTTTCATTTTCTTAAGTTAATTCTTCAATGAAGGAAGTCTATCCCATTTAAGTTCCCTCATACGACTTTCAAAGGTGAGGGAGTCCTTCCAAGTTATTAAATCAAAGAAAGCTTCCTATTTTCAACTTTTATCGATGAAAATTTCCTCTCTACAAGCAATTCCTCAGAACACATCAGAGCTTCCCTTGGCTTTGTTGTCTCTTGGGAGAGGAACAACCCAGCTTAGAATACATGAGGGAAGGAAGAGTCATATTTGACTAGAAGAGTGAACTCTGCTTCTCTCTCCACAGACAAGGCTTGCTTACTATTTTCAACACATATTGTTTTTGTTTCAGTGAAAGAATAATTCTGGGAAATTCCTTTCCAACCTTCAATGACAATCAATCAAGTTTTAGAACTTAGCAATGTAAGTGATGGTATGGATAGTAGTTACATTAACATCAACTTTCCCTTACCCTTCCTGGTTTTAATAACTGAAACCTATGGCTTTATTAAACTTATGCAAATTAATGTAAACAGCGTCCAAACACAACTTATTCCTCTCCAAGCAGAAAAAGGATTAAAAAATCTGAAATGCTATGACATTAACTGTTATTGAACAGTTAATAGGTTAATTACGGAATTGCTACAAATTGGGGTCTTTGTTAACGATAAACCTCCTCCTGACAGTTTACCCATTAACAATACATATTGACACTGAATGGCTTACAAGTTAACAAAGAACTGTTACTGTTGGTATCTTTCCATAGTACTGATGGTAACCATGGAAATATTTATTGAGATTTTTGGATCTTTACTCTAGATTTGCTAGTGATAACTTAAGATACTTAAGGCCCAATTTTTGGCTAAGTTTCAATGTGCAATTTCTCAAAAATTTAAATAATAAAAACAAATTACTGGGGATGCTGGAATCTGAAATCAAAATGACAAGCTCAGCAGGGCTGGCAGCATCTGTAAGGAGAGAAAAGAGCTGATGTTTCGAGCTTTGAAAAAAGGTCATCTGGACTCGAAATGTCAGCTCTTTTCTCTCTCTACAGATGCTGCCAGACCTGCTGAGATTTTCCAGGATTTTCCCTTTTGGTTCTCAAAAATTTAATTTGACAATTTTTATTCTGACATTTTTAAATTAGTTGAGTTCAAGTGATAATACTTCAAACCTGTACAGTGAAAAATAGGTAAATCATTGACCTAATTGTGTTGATACAGCAGACACAAACTTACTGCTGAGATTGTCATTTTGATTTCAGATTTAATGTGTGCACTAAAACATAATTATTTTGTTTTATTAGTAGGGCAGCATGGTGGCTAGCACTGCTGTCTCACAGTGCCAGGATTCTGGGTTCGATTCCAGTCTTGTGGAGTTTGCCCATTCTCCCAGTGTCTGTGTGGGTTTCTTCTGTGTGCTCCAGTTTCCTCCCACAGTCCAAAGATTTGTGAATTTTGCAGATTGGCCAGGCTATATTGTCCCTTAGTGTCCCCAGGTGTATAGGTGAGGTGGATTAGCCATGGTATGTGTGTGGGGTTACAGGGACAGGGTTGAGGAAGAGCGTCTGGGTAAAATATTCTTGTTAGTGAGTCAATGCAGGTTCGATGGGTCGAATGGCCTCTTCTATACCGTAACGATTCTCTGATTCTACAAATACTGGTTGTGAAAATCATGTTTTTTTATATTAACAACATCCATAAATCTGTGTGTTCAACACCGTATGGTATGGTTAAAGTTTAACCTGAATCCTTACCCTGTTCTTTGTCAGCTTTGCGTTTGTTGTCCATGACGTATTTAATGCCATCTGTGGAAAATGGTCGTGCCTGTCAATGCTGTAGGAGTTTTTATGTCAGGCTAAAATCCATAATGCATTCTTTCTTTCAATATCTCTGCAGGAGTTTGGGTCAAATGGCATGAAAATCAAGATTCATGAAGCAAATGAACTAAACTGTCCTTTCAAGATTAAAATGTTTGATTTTCTCCTTTAATAATATCTAAATTTTATGATATTGACACTTTTTTGGGTGCAGACTTTTTTGGGTCTGAGTTTCTTTCTTTTTGCTCCTGTTCCTCTCTGCAGTATCGTTCCCCATCAGGGTAACAAATAATCTAGGCCACAGGCTTAGATCTGTTTTTCAAAACCAAAGAAAGTTGTTTTATGTCAGAAGATGGGTCATTTCGTACGTAACTGAGTTAAAGCACCATGCAGAGAAACTAGGGCGAGAGAATGACACTGCAGTTCTTGGGATCACTTTACTTTTTGTGTTTGATGCAACTTTGGAAAAATACTCTAGGTTTATCATATTGATGCAAGAGAGTGAGCATGAGCATTAATTTGTTTCATATCATCTATTAATTATGTACTTATGTAAGTTTGCTTCTGGCTAAATGACAGTCCAAAAATAAATAAATACAGCATATATTTATTTATGGAGCACTGGGAGGTGATACTTAAGCAGCTAATCATTAATAGCGCTGTGCATAGTGATTCAAATCAAGTACAGCCTTCGGGTCAAGCAAGACTGGAGTACAATAAAAAGTTGAAAGAGGGCCAAGGGAAAAGCAAAACGGCCAAAGGAGGAAAGTACTGCTAAAAGAGGTGAACAGTAAAGAGGATATTGGAGCCTCTTAAGGAAGGAGAGTTGGGCTACTAGATTCAAAGAGGAAAATAACTAGAGGTTGAAGTAAGGAAGGAGAGAATGGTTGGAGATTAGGTAGAGGGGAAGAAACAAGATGGCTTGAGCTTTACTGAAAGATGTTTCTGATTTGATTTATTGTTGTCACATGTATTAGTATATAGTGAAAAGTATTGTTTATTGCACATTATACAGACAGAGTGTACCATTCATAGAGAAAGAAAGGAAAGAGTGCAGATTGTAGTGTGACAGTCAGAGCTAATATGTAAAGAAAGATCCATTTAATATGAAGTAGATCCATTCAAATGTCTGATAGTAGCAAGGAAGAAACCATCCTTGAGCTGGTTGATATGTGTCCTCAGACTTTTGTATCTTTTTCCCGATAGAAAAAGGTGGAACAAAGCATATCTGGAGTGCATGGGGTCCTTAATTATGCTAGCTGCTTTTCCAAGGCAGCGGAAGCGTAAACAGGGTCAGTGGATGAGAAACTGGTTTGAATGATGGATCAGGCTTCGTTCATGATCCTTTGTAGTTTCTTGCAGCCTTGGACAGAGCAGGAGCCATACCAAGCTGTGTTACAACTAGAAAGAATGCTTTCTATGATGCATTTGAAAAATTGTTGAGAGTTGTAGCGAACACGCCAAATTTCCTTAGTCTCCTGAGGAAGTAGAGCTGTTGGTGGGTTTTCTTAATTATGGTGTTAACTATAACGTTAAAAGGATAAGACCAATCAGGATTTCAATCTGGAGGGAGGGAACAGGAGGATGATAGAATATTGTAAGAGAGGAGAGCTAAGGGCATGAAAAACAAAAAGAGAATGAATTGTTGAAGGGAAGATGGCATCCAGAGGAAGGCCAAAGATGAAGGAAGAAGGAAAGAATGGGAAAGGGTGGAGGATGGGGAAGAGCAAACATTGTGGGGGCTGATTTATTATATTCATTTCAAAGCAGTTTATTTATTGTTTAACAGTGACATTGTTCATTTCTATTTTTGGGAGGTGCAAACAGTGTAGGACAAAGGACAACAATAGAAACAGAGAGAAATGTTAGCCAAATCAGCTATGGAAAATAATGTGCTCTGGTGGTGGTGGGGAGCAGGGGGACGAGGTGGTGGGTGAGGTGCTGGGGTGAGAAGAGGTATTGCCTATAGTCATCAGGGGTGGGAAATGAGAGCAGTGAAACAAGTCAGTCAAGTGGCAGGACAGAGATTGGGTATAGGCCAAGGCTGATATCCAAACAACTCTTGAACGTGAGATCTGCAATTGCTGCAGTTGGAAAGGCAGTGATGGAGGGGGTGAGAAAATTGGGGGGGGGGGGGGGGGGGAGGGAGGGTTGGCTCATTAACTGCTAGTCAATTACAGCTCACAGCTGGCAAATATTTGGCTCTTGCTTCATCTTTCCCTTTTCTTCTCTGCTTCTCCCTCTTCCCTTCCTCCCAATCCTTTCCCATCTTCCCTCATCTTGCTTATTCCCTGTTCTCTCATCAAATGTCCATCTCTAACTCCCTCCTTACCCTCTTACACTCCCATTCCTTCCCCGCCCTCACGCCTTTCTCATCTCCCATCTCCTTTCTTTTTCCCATTTTCAGTTCCTCCCATCGCCTTTCATCCCTTCTCTTCCACGAATTACATTGATCCACTCTGGATGTCAGCCATCCTGCCATACTATTTCCTTTACCCTTGCCTGTCATCCCCACTGTCCTATCTCTCTCATTGTCTCTGTATTCTCATCTCTGCTTTAGATTTAATCTTTTGCTGGTAGTTGTGTTTTGCCAAGGACTGTAGGGGACACAATTTGGACGAGGACTCAAATATATATATATACAGCCTTAGCTTGTAAATGCAAACGGACATACATCAAGCTTTTTCATTCAGTAAACTGAACAGTCACAGAGTTTTCCAACAGCCAACATGTGACCTCTGTGCAGTGAGCTATGAAAACCGGGTTATAGCATGAGGCATGGAAGGCAATTACGCATGTGACAGGTTGGCCTGCCTACAATTAACACTGAACCCTGCTGGCAACTGTTTACAAAGGGGAAGAATATACTGGTCAGTACTAGTCTACAAAGTTTGACATGAGAAGTCAAGACCAGCTGAAAAGATTGATTGAGAGCACATTTTATAGTCATACACTTTTTATTTTTATATTTCTATTCTAAATTCCTATGTCTAGTATGAGAATAAAAGCTGCTTTTGTAATTATACTATCACACCCACATTTGAATGATCTGCTGACAGGCTCACAGATGAGAATAGTCAGAAAAGATCGAACTTCAGCATCAATCAGGTGTCTTCAGGTTAGAGATGAAACAAGGCTGGAGGAACTTGGCATCTATGTAACATGCCAAGTAAACTCAGAAAGGGAACTATCCTATTTAAACTCCTTAGCCACATGGACTGACTAAATGTAACAGCAAAAATTTATGAATTGCATAAAATGCACACTGCACAGAAACAGGTCATCAGTTCGTGAGGGTATTTGTGCTTCAATTGGGCCTTCTCTCATCCTTTCCCATCTATATCAATCAGCTCAACCCTCTATTCCATTCTCCCTCGTGCTTATCTAGCTTCGTCTTAATTGCATTTACACTCTTCATCTTAATTACTCTCTGTGGTAGTAAGATCTTCATTCCCACCCCTCTTTAGGTAAAGAAATTCCTTCTGAACTACTTACTGGATTTCTTAGTGACTATCTTATATTGAAGGGATCTAATTTTGCTCTTCTCCATCAATGAAAACATTTTTTCTATCAAAACCTTTCAATGTATCAAAAGTCTTTGATTACCATTCAAGCTTTCTCTTTTCAAGAGAAAAGACACAGCGTGTTCAACTTATCCTGATAAGTATAGTTTTGAGATCATCTTTATGGATTTTTTTTGTACCCTCTCCAGTTCCTCTATATACAGTTTATAATATGGGGATTAGAACTGTACACAGTATGCCATGGTCAAAATTTTCCATTTGGAAAAATAGTGGCAGATTCCCAGTGGCAGACGATGTGAACAATGGAACACCCTACAAAGCACGCTGCAGGGCAGAGGGGCAAAAATTCTACCCATGTGTGAAGCAAGGTGTGGACAACAATTAAGGTTTGGGCTGATAGGTGGCAAATAACATTCACAACACACAAATGCATTTTCCCTTGAAACATTATCATTGCTGAATCCCCTATCGGTCATCGTTGATCAGAAGCTGAACTAGACATGCCACATAAATGGTCTGCGTACTAAAGCAGGACAGAAACTGGGTATCAAGCAGTGAGTGACTCACCTCCTCACTCCCTATAGCCTTTCCACCATTCCCAAAACACAGGTCAGAAGTGTGATGGAAGCTACAGCAACACTCAAGAAGATTGGCACTCTCAGGCCTGCTTCATCAGCTCTATATTCAGTATTCATCCCCTCCACCACTGACACAATATAGCTGCACAACGCACCGTCTATAAGAGACTCCACAGCAACTCCATGAGAAACCTTTGATTGCACTCTTCAAACCTGCCATCTCCACCACCTGGAAGGATAGCAGGTACATCCCCTCAAAGCAGCGCATCATCCCGACTTGCACTGCCACTCCTCCATAAACTTTGGGACAAAATGCTGGAACTCCCTTACCAGCAGGACTGTATCTGCACCACAGAAGCTGTGATGATTCAGGAGCACGGCTCAGCACCACCTTCCCAAGGGCAATTATGAGAAGGCAATAAATACTGGCCTTATTCATGATGCTCATATCCCATGAATTAACAAAAGTAAAGATTTGAGACAAGTTTAGCTTCTCTATTCATCAATTCTATTCTTCTTGAAACAAATCTCAGCGCTTGGTTTGGTTTTATTATGACCTATTGAACTGCAGAGCAAATTTCAATGTGTGGAGGATTCATGCTGTCATTTCTCTATGCTCTGCAACCCATTTAGATTCTTATTTTCCAGAGATAAGCTCTTTAATTTTCTTACCAAAATGAAAAATGTCACACCTACGTACATTGAAATTTATTTGTCAATTATCTGTCCATTTTGCAAGTTTATTAATGTCTTTTCGTAATTTGATGGTGTTCTCCTCAGTGTTGACTGTCCTATTCAGAAAATGTTAGACAGAAAATTCCTAGTCTAACTCCTGTGTAGCAATACAACTATCTTCCTGATCACACAGGACTGACCACTCCCTCTACCTTGCCGACTCTCCCTTTGAGTCCCTGACTCAGCCTGACCCAACCCTTCCTTACCCAATCCTATCTCCCGACTCCCTCCTCACCCCTTTGATTTCCCAGTCTGACCTTAGCCAGCCTATCCTTACACAACTCTATTACCTGACTCCTCCTGTGCCCCTTCCAACTTCCCCTAATAGCCTGACTCCTCCTGACCTGAACTGATCTGACCTCACCACCCAACTATCCTGAACACTCAAATTCCGCACTGTCTCCCCAGTCCGCCATTTTGACCTCACCTGACCTCACTATCCTACTGCCCATCCCCTCACTCACCCTACACCCTTATCTTGCCCACAATAAGCCCTTACCTCACCCATCCCATTACACATCCACTTCCCTTACCTTACTGACCTACCCCTTACCTATCATACACCGTTACTTTACCCATGCAACTCCTTATCCACCATATCCCCTTACCCACCATATTCCATTACCTTATTTACCTACCCCTTACCTTCTATATCCCCTTACCTTACCTACCCAGTGCCTTATCCACCATAACCCTTACTTCATTCCCCTTACCCTACCTACTCAACCCCTTATCTATTTGTGACATGAATAAATAAACTTTAAACCTTACCTTACCCACTCAGTTCCTTACCATCATATCCCCTTAGCTTATCCTGCTCACCCTTACAATTTACCTTAGTGACCCCATCTACTTATCTCACCCACTTATCCCTTTATCTTAACCATCCTACCATTACCTGACCTGTCTACCCCTTTACCCAGTCTACTCCCTTACCCATTTATCTTTTGTCTGTATCATTTCAAAGAAGAATTAGGGCATTTAAATACTTCACTTATCAGAATAAGGCAGCTAGTGCTGGAAAATGTGAGTGTGGCTTATCTTGCCCTGAAGATCCAACACTATAAAGAAGCAGTTTCCATTCAGTAAACTCTGCGTTTCTTGAGAAGCTGAGATTAGAAGTTCCAGGCAGATTTGCAGAGTTCAGGTGTTGAGCAAAAGAGTAGGAGTAGAATGGCAATCCATCAGTGATTGCCACTCCTCAGAAGATTTGGCCTGTTTGTTACTCATGCCCCTAACATGCTAGCACTTCCTTCCTCCATCTCCTTGGTGGTTAGTACATTTTCACATTAGGATCCTTTTTTCAATCCCTTATCTGTATCCACATGGATTCTATTTCAGCCTTACTGCTAGCAGCATTACTTTTTACTACTATCACTCTACTCCACCTTCCCCTATTCCCAGAATCTCTTTTCTAAATGTGTTTTAATCTGCAGTGATTAATTTCCATTTAATAGTTTTGCAGCCATTATCCTGACTATACTTGGTTCCCTGCAATATATTCCTGCCTCCAGTTC
Source organism: Sphyrna mokarran (assembly GCA_024679065.1). NCBI lineage: Eukaryota > Metazoa > Chordata > Chondrichthyes > Carcharhiniformes > Carcharhinidae > Sphyrna > Sphyrna mokarran. The sequence continues at coordinate 56,362,480 of JAGIQG010000016.1, read as the reverse complement.
TTCTGTTCAGTGATAGATACTGTGGAATCTTGTGGAGGGGATGGGGAAAGGAGGTCTCATTTGCCAGCTGGAGAGTTGGCAAGAGTCTCTCTTTTCAGGAAGGCCCACTGTATCTTGTTCCATGCCAGCGATGACAGGCCAGCAATGGGCCTACCAGAGATTAAGGACTCTGTGTGTGAAAAACTCATATACTGAGAGCTGCCAGTCAATGAGAGGCTAGCAGCTCGATTGAATAGCAGAGCCACAAGAGAGGCAGTGGTTGCTGTTGGTACCACACCCATCCGAAGCATAAGACCTTCACTGGATGCCAGGCCAGAGGTGAGGAAGGGAGTGAGGGGGGATGTGGGAGAGCAGAGATTAGGCTTAGGGACTGTGTCCTGGATTCAATTCTGCTGAAATTACTCCTCTCTAGTTCTCACTCGCATTCAGCTCAATGAGTGGGCAAAAAGTAAAATTTATTTATTAGTCACAATTAAGGCTTACATTAACACTGCATTAACACTGCACTACATTAGTTACTAAGAAATTCCCCTGGTGGCCATACTCCAGTACCTGTTTGGGTCAATGCACCTGACTAGCACGTCTATTCAGAATGTGGAAGCACCCTCATGAAACCCATGCAGACACAGGGAGAACGTGCAAACTCCACACAGACAGTGACCCAAGCCAGGAATCAAACCCAGGTTCCTGGTGCTGTGAGACAGTAACGCTAATCACTGTGCCACTGTGCCGCCCCTGGAGTGACTCAAGGCAGAGGCATGTGATGCAGGAATCCTGGATAGTCTCACTGTCCACAAACTCCCGTTGACAGCAGTCCTAACACGTAGCCTCTGTTTCTCTTTCCAGAGATGCTGCCAGACTTACTGAGTTAAACCAGCACTTTCTGTTTTTATATTCAGCACTGGTAGCATTTTATTTTTATTGTATGCCCTATCCTGGCCTCTCTGCTCCTTTTCAAAAATTTACTTGTTAGCAGATAGCTTGAATTACAATGAGGTGGATAACTTTTGTTAAAAGAGTAAATTATACTGGTTACTCCCCCCATTGACTCTTCTTCAGAGCTGTGACTGCTGGAATATCACTTTTACATGCTTTCTTTTAGTGATCATTGGTTTAACAAATATATAGCAATCAGTCCACAAGGGGCTTCCAGACATAACTGTTCTCTATGCTTTCTGACCATCTATTTTGATATTACTATAGTATAAATGTGAATAAAATGATATCCAATTCGAAATAGTTATATGCAACAGAGGCAGTTAAGTGAGGTTTAGTGGAGAAATTGCAATTTTCAGTGGTTGCTGGTACACTGCACACGGTGGGATATATTCATTAATTAATAAGTTCAGAAGCAACTCTATACTGCCACAACCGTCCATAAAATATACACATTTTATTCTAGATAAATTACTTTTAAATGATGGTGAGAATGTGGTAAATGAGTCATTCATGTAAAACTTTTTTCACACATCTCTGTCACAGAATATAAACATTTTTCATTTGGGCACGATGTTTAAAAGGCATCATACATTTTGTAGGGATGAGCATTGCATGGACGAGTCATGTTAATTGGATTCAGATGGGTGAAACTTGGAAAAATCCTAATTTGATCGACTAATGGGATTTGCACTATTTACTTGGTGCTTGACTATATTTGCATATTTTTTTGTGCTTATGCATCTTTCATAAGTATATGCTTTGTAATTTCTTTCCTCAAGCAATAGCTGTCTAATTTGACACCGGTTCTGTCAAGGAAGTCGATTTAAAGAAATTCAAGTTTAACACCATGTGCTGATTTTGAATAGGTTTCTATTGTACACTGGCGCATCATTATCCAAAGGGATGCTGTAATGGCTCAATGCTGGAGTAACCATGTCTCTCATGAGGGGTGGATTGCAGACCAGCAGAAAACAAAAAGCAAAGTGGTAGATACATAGTTAGGTTTTGCAGGCAGCTTTACCTTTTGCAGAGATTTTGCAGCAAGCCCCTCTGTTGACTGACAGCCCAAGGCGTTATTAGCCTCTAAAAGCACCATATGAAACTTGCCTCTTTGGTTCTAGCTACCTCTGCAATGTTGGCTTCATCATTTTGCAGTGCAGGCATTCAAATCACGACTGTTGCTGTTGGCGATGGTATTATAAAAATGAATGATTGGTGAATCACGATACAATTAATCCCAAACTGGCCAATCTGCTCATTCTGCCTTGGTTTTTCAAATCCCCACCCCCATCTGTTTCCACGTTCAGTTGCCACTGGGGAAAGCTTAGTGCTTCTACAGATTGTAAGAGAAAAATCAAAGGTATGATAGAAAAAAGAAGCAGAAGTAGGCCATTTGGCCCTTTGAACCTGCTCCACCACTCATTTTGATCATGGCTGATCACTAATCCAATACCCTGACTCCCTTCCCTTTTACCCCACAATCTTCATCCTTTTAGCCCCAAGAACTTTATTTGATTTCATCTTGAAATCACACAAATTTTTGGCCTCAACTACATTCTGTGGTAGTAAATTCCACAGATTCAACCACCTCAGATGAAGACATTTCTCCTCATTTCAATCTTGAAAGGCTTACCCCTTATCCTCAAACTATGACTCCTAGCTCTGGACTCCCCAACCATTGGGAACATTCTTTCTGAATTCATCCTATCCAATCCTGTCAGAATTTTATAAGTTTCTATGAGATCTCCTCTCATACTTCAAAACCCTGATGAATCATCCAGACGTATACTTGTCCATATCTCAGCATTAGGCTCCAAGGCAGCCTTGGTAGATTAAAGAGCTCTGACGAAGGGTCAGTTAGACACGAAACGTTGGCTCTATTCTCTCACAACAGATGCTGTCAAACCTGCTGAGATTTTCCAGCATTCTTAGCCTTGGTAGAGACCTGGAAGCAAACTCTCCATTATTGGCTGTGATAGCGCATGTTATATCTTGACCAAGAAAAAGAAGATGCTTCCAAAAAAATGACTTCCATCATTCAAATAAAAAAACATAAAAATACACCAGAACAGTTTCTAAGAAAAAAAATATAGGTTCAGAAATTCATTGACATAACTATTATAGAACATATCTTTTGTTCATGAAATTATGCATTTATAAAGGGAACGTTTATGCATTTATGCATTATACATTCATTTTCAAACAACCTACAGAGCATATTTCCTGAAATCTGGTTGGAAATGCTTCTATTGAACATTTTGTGATCAAGTTGAATTAAAATCCAAATATATGGACAAGGAAATATGCAGCTGAAAATAATATCAGCTAATACTTGAACTGATAGCTTGAGGGTGCTATCAAGATAGTAGGTGATCCTTCAAGACAAAGGATTCTCAGAATCTCTGCTTCATAACAGCTATGTTCCTGGAAATTCTCATTCTCCTTCAGATATTGTTTCATGTCTCTCATTATCCTTTTAATCTTTAATGCCAATCATTTGTTTGAAACATGCTATGCATATGGTTTAAAATAATGCACAATTGACAACAGTGCGGTTCTCAAAATATTGCTTGTCTTTATGTACTTGCAGGCTCAGAAGGATACATGGGCTGCTGGTCATACGGAAATGTCATAGTGGCACAGTGCTTAGCACTGCTACCTCATAGCCAGGGACTTGGATTTAATTCTAGCCCTGGGTCACTGTCTGCGTGGTTTGTACATTTTCCCCAGGTCTACGTGGGTTTCCTCTGGGTGCTCCGATTTCCTTCACAGACCAAAGATGTGGGGGATAGGCTGATTGGCCATGCTAAATTGTGTTAGGGTGACTAGCAGGTTAACTATGTAGGGTGGCAGGGATTGGGTTTGGGTGGGCTTGATGAAGCTCGAAGGGCTGAATGGCCTGCTTCTGCATTGTACAGATTCTATGATATTGGCCATGTGAATAAATAGAGCTTTCTTCCAGGAAAGATTCAAAATCTGAGCTACTGCGCAATAAAAACTCCAGCAAATAAGTAGGTCAGTTTCTGCAGAGATTGTTGCTGCAGTTCGCTGTAAATTTTGACTGTATTTCCAATTACAGAGGGCTTTACAGATTTACCTCTGACTATTTGAACAGTAGGGTAGGTTGCCAAAATTTGGCCAGATGGAGAGAAATCTTTGAATTTGAAAGAGACAGACACTCCAGACCAATAGTTAAAATACATAGCAGCCAGATTATATAAATGACTGACAGCATTCCTCTTCACAAGATATTCCCTCAAGATTCTTTTAACGACAATCAAAATATGATCAGAGAAAACATCCAACAACAAAGATTAATGATGCAAAAGAAGAAATTATGCTTATATTCAGAACTATACCCACATGGAGTTTTAAAAATTCATTCCTGAGGTGTAGGTGTCAATTTCAAGGCAGCATTAATTGTTAACTTGAAATAACAAGAAAAGAATGATAAACCTTTGCTCATGCAGATTCCCTCTAATGCAGAAGGAGGCCATTGAGTCTGCACCAACAACTATCCCATCCAAGTCCTATCCCCATAAACCCATGTCTTTACCCTGCTAATCTCCCAGATATTAAGGAGCAACTCAGCATGGCCAAACAACCCAACCTTTGAAGTGTGGGAGGAAACTGGAACATCCAGAGAAAACCCACATAGATGTGGGGAGAATGTACAAATCCCACACAGACTGAGGCTGGAATTGAACCCGGATGCCTGGCACTGTGAGATAGCAGTGCTAACCACGGTTCCTCTGTGCCACTCCACTTGTCTTCTAAAACAGTAGGTAGAAAGGAATATCCGAGAGCTGAGGGTCTTCAGTGCATGTGTTTTAATGCGAGGAGTGTGACTGGCAAAACAGATGAACTGAAGGCAATAATGTTCACGAGGAGTTTAGACGTGGTGGCGGTGACCGAGACATGGTTGAAGGAGGGGCAAGACTGGCAATTGAATATTCCAGGGTATAAGTGTTTTAGGTGTGACAGAGTTGGTGTGAGGAGAGGCGGGGGAGTGGCTTTATTAGTTAAGGACAACGTCATAGCAGTGCAGAGGGAGAGAGGTATGAATGATTTAGGAATTGAGTCTCTATGGGTGGAGTTGAGGAATAGGAAGGGAGTGGTTACTCTGTTGGGTGTTTACTACAGACCGCCCAACAGCCCGCAGGCTGCGGAAGAAGGGATATGCAAGGACATTTTAGATAAGTGTAGGAAAAATAGGGTGGTAGTAGTGGGAGATTTCAATTTTCCTGGAGTAGATTGGAGTGTGCCCAGGGCTGTAGGAGTGGATGGGGAGGAATTTGTACAGTGTGTTTTGGAAGGGTCCTTGGAGCAGTATGTGGATGGCCAGACTAGAGAGGGGGCTATACTGGATTTGGTTCTGGGGAATGAGCCAGGCCAGGTGGTTGACGTCGAGGTAGGAGAGCAGGTGTCAAATAGTGATCACAACTCTGTCTGCTTTAGGTTATTAATGGAAAAGGACGAGACTGGCCCAAAAGGGAGAGTATTTAACTGGGGGAGGGCTAGATACTGCCAGATTAGGCAAGATCTTAAAGATACCGACTGGGATAAGCTTTTTGAGGGCAGGTTGACGAGGTACATGTGGGAGTCTTTCAAGGGAAAACTAAACTCTCTGCAGGAAAGATACGTGCTGGCAAGGAGGAAGGATGGGAAAGGTAGGATTAGAGAACCTTGGCTTACCAGGGAGATTGAGGACTGATCAAGAAAAAGAGAGAGGCTTACATTAGATCTAGGCAACTAGGGACTGAGATAGCGCTGGAAGCTTATAGAGAGTGTAGACGGGATCTTAAAAGGGGTATTAGAAAGGCAAAAAGGGGCCACGAGGTGGCTCTGGCAGGTAGGATAAAGGAAAATCCAAAGGCATTTTACACCTATGTAAGGAGCAAAAAGATGGTTAGAGGCAAGATTGGACCTCTTAGGGACAGAGGAGGGGATCTATGCTTAGAGCCTGAGGGAATGGGGGAGATCCTGAACGAATACTTCGCATCGGTATTCACGCAGGAGACTGGACAGATGTCTGTGCCTGATGTTGACAAAGTTGAGGATCGGTTGAGGGAAATAAGGATTATGAGGAAAGAGGTGTTGGGGCTGTTAGGCAGCATAAAGACATATAAAGCTCCGGGGCCTGATGGCATTTACCCCAGGCTGCTAAGGGAGTTGAGGGAAGACTTGGCTGGGCCTCTGACGCAAATCTTTGTCTCTTCCTTGGACACAGGTGAGGTCCCAGAGGACTGGAAGATAGCAAACGTAGTACCGTTGTTTAAAAAAGGTCAGAGGGATCACCCAGGGAACTATAGGCCGGTGAGCTTGACTTCAGTTATAGGTAAGCTAATGGAGAGGATCCTTAGGGACAGGATGTATGAGCATCTGGAGCGCTGCGATCTGATAAGGGATACGCAGCATGGCTTCGTCAAGGGGAAGTCTTGTCTTACGAATCTAGTGGAATTTTTTGAAGAAGTGACAAAAACAGTTGATGAAGGACAGGCTGTTGATGTCCTCTACATGGATTTCAGTAAGGCGTTTGACAAGGTTCCTCATGGTAGACTGATAGAGAAGGTGAAGGCGCATGGGATACAGGGTCGGGTATGTAGATGGGTCGAGAACTGGCTCGGGAGGAGGAGACAGAGGGTAGTAGTGGAAGGCTCTTTTTCAGGCTGGAAGCCTGTCACTAGTGGAGTGCCACAAGGCTCAGTACTAGGTCCTCTTCTATTTGTGGTCTACATAAACGACTTGGAAGTAGGGGTAGGTTGTGAGATCAGCAAATTTGCTGATGACACCAAGATGCTTGGATTGGCGGGTACAGAAGAGCAGTGTCAGGCAATACAACAGGACATAGACAGGTTGGTAGACTGGGCAGATAGATGGCAAATGAAATTTAATCCGGAAAAATGCGAGGTGATGCATTTTGGCCGGAAAAATGTAGAAGAGAATTATAGGATAAAAGGTAAAACTATACAGAGCATAGAGACGCAGAGAGACTTGGGGGTGCAGGTTCACAAGTCTCTGAAGGTGCCCTCACAGGTGGAGAAGGTGATAAAGAAGGGGTATAGTATGTTAGCTTTCATAGAAAAGGGTATAGAATACAAGAGTAGGAGTTTGACGTTGCAGTTGTATACAACTTTGGTTAGGCCTCACTTGGAATACTGCGCCCAGTTCTGGTCTCCGTACTATAGGAAGGATGTGGAGTCCTTGGAGAGAGTGCAGAGGAGGTTTACCAGGATGCTGCCTGGTATGGAAGGACTGTCCTAGGAGGAACGATTAGATAGACTGGGGTTGTTTTCCCTTGAAAGACGTCGGCTTAGAGGGGATCTCATAGAGGTGTATAAGATTATAAGGGGTATAGCTAGAGTAAATGGAGGTAAACTTTTTCCACCTTCAGAAATGGATAGGACGAGGGGTCATGGCCATAGGGTGAGGGGGGCTATGTATAAGATGAATATTAGAGGGCAGTTTTTCACACAAAGGGTAGTGGGTGTGTGGAATGCACTGCCGAGTAAGGTGGTGGGAGCAGGCACGCTGGGGCTGTTTAAGGGTCTCTTGGACAGCCACATGAGCGGTATGCAGATAGAGGGATATATTAGAACTGTTTAACTACGGCTTTTTTCCACAGGTAATTCGGTCCATAATTTGAGCACGCATTCGGCAGGTGGTGCGGGTACAGCTCTTGGATGTTGATTCATGGGTTGCCTGGTACATCATGTCGTATATGAGTGCTTTATGTGGACCATCTGAAGGGCACCATGACAGCTCAGAGACTATCGATGTGGCTGTGCAGACACTTGGAATTGGGCCGATGTCTGCGGGAGTTTGCGCGTTCTCCCCGTGGTTGCGTGGGTTTTCTCCGGGCACTCCGGTTTCCTCCCAAAACCCAAAAATTCGCTCTTAGGCTGATTGGGTAACAAATTGTCCCTATGGTGAAAATTTTCCAAATTAGGATTAATATATATATTATTATATAGGAATATTAAAATAGGATAATGTATTTGCTACTATTTGGTATGACGGCGGCGCGGGCTCGTTGGGCCGAAGGGCCTGTTTCCCGTGCTGTGTTGCTTAATAATAATTAATAATAAGTTAGCTTTATCAATGAACAGGTTGAGCAAGATCCTCGAAATAAATTATAATTTACTGAAATGAAGCTTTGCATGAATGGCAATATTTGTAACCTCTATTACATCTCTCTCTGACTATCTATCAAATCTTCATTGATGACCAATATCTTTTATAACATTTGATGCTAAAATAGTTAACTTCCATGTAATAACCTACAAAATGATTAATCCCAGAAATTACGAGTATTGTCAAAATATAAATAGTTTAAGTGCTCAGCACCAGTCCACAATATTCAAGGATTTTGTCTCAGCTTGTAACATACTCACTATTTTGTATTTACGCTGGACTTTGCTTTAAAAAGAGCCCCTGTTATCGCTTCTTAAAATTTTATCTCAGTTCTTTCAATGCGTCAGCTCGTTGTAATTTAATGGCTCATTTTAAATGATCCGTCCAATTCAATTAAACTTGTACAGATTGCTACCAGTGTTCCAGTTTGATAACTCCATCAGGGGGCATTCAATATGCCAGAACTAAAGATTACCATGCGTAAGAGCTGCAGTTTTACATGTTTTAAACCTTATCTGTGGGTTCAGTTTCACTCTGAATGGACCCAATTTCTGTTTTATTTACGTAGCTGAACAAAATCTTAACAGGTCAGTCAGTGTGTAACAGTCACACAATATATTGCAGAAACTATAACTGCTTTTCAAGTAGGATTACTAGTTTCCTTAGGGTTGCTGCTATACAATGTACACTCCTGAAGTTATACTGCAGGCCTCAAGTTACTGGGTCTCCTTTTAAGCTTTATTTTCTGGGTGGTAAATTTTTAATGTTTTGAGGTTTTGGGATTGAGCATTCACTCAGCGCAGAGAAGTCCTTTCATCTTTTGATAATTATCCCAGCCGTCCAGCAGATTACGTGGACAGAGTTTTAAAAGCTTCTTTGCATCCGATATTATTGCAACTAGTACAAAAATGTGAAACCACAGAGCTAGAATGCATTAAGTTGGAGAGCTGCATTATAATGCTGATCTTGAATTGAAGGGAAACAGAAACTGAACTGCTCTGCATCGACTTACCATTGCAGGGGACAGAATGTCAATTATAAGCTCACCACATTCTGAGCTTGGATTTTTTTTGAAGAGTAAAAATTCATGTTATCTCATTCCAATTCTAGTTTATTTTCTGTGCCCATAACATTTAGGGCTGCATAAATGTGAAGGTTTTTATTTTTGCTCTATGTAAGTCTATCTCAGTTCATCGGTGTCCAGGCCATATTTGACCACCTGCAATGATGCTGGGGAAGAGAAAGAAATACATACCCTTACACCATTGACATTAAATGCGTCTGCTCACTTCCCCAACCATCACTGACTTCAGCTTGGCAACACTTAGCTTGCCTATATCTGAAGGCACATGGTTCGAACCCCACTCCAGAATTTGAGCACATCATTTAGATATTGACAAGATTTGTACAACCACAAAAATTCCTTGGCGTCCTAATCAACGTTCCTCTCTAATTCACCACCACAGGCCTGGCAGCCTCTCACATAGAGGCAGCGGAAGCCAGTTCAAGCGAGCAGCTGCAACCCAGCGGGAGAGTTGCAGTTCAAGAGGAAGAGGCACTGGCTCGAGCAGCAGGAAGGAGGAGGAGGAGGGGGAGGACAACCAGGTTCTATCCTGCGGGGAGGTCAGCACACCTCAACATGGTGGGAAACCAGTGCTGGAGAAGATTCAGGTTGAGCTGTGATGTTATGACAGATATTTGTCACATGATGCATAGCAACTGGAGCCACAATACATTGATTTCCCCTGCCGTCACTTTCGTTGACTGTGAAGGTAACTGTACACTGAACTTACAGCCTCAGGCTCTTTCCAGGGATCAGCAGGAGGCCTGGCTGCTATTTCCCAGTAAGAACTCTGACATCACCAGATTAAATTCCAACAGGTTTATTTGATAGTAAACACCACAAACTTTCGGAAATGCTGTTCCTTCATCAGATGTGTGGAATGTTCTGATCAGAGAAGGGCATATAAAGGCAGACACAGTTTACAGAATATTGATTAGAATGTGACTCTTTACAGCTAACCTGCTATTCAAGTTTTAAAGGTGCAGCCAACGTGAGTGGAGATAGCATTAAACATAGGCTAAAGAGATGTGTATTGTCTCCAGACAGGACAGTAAATGAAATGTAGCAAATTCAGACAAGTCATGGGCTTACGGATAGTGTGATGTGAACCCAAGATCCCAGTTGAGGCCTGAACTTGCCTGAACTTGCTACATCTCACTTACTGTCCTGTCTGGAGACAATACACATCTCTTTAACCTATGCTTAATGCTATCTCCACTTACATTGTCTGCATCTTTAAGACTTGAATAGCAGGGTAACTGTAAAGACTTGCATTCTAATCAGTATACTGTAAACTATTTGTGCCTTTATACGACCTTCTCTGATCAGAACTTTCCCTCACCTGACAGAAGAACAGCGTTCCGAAAGTATGTGGGTTTATTATGAAATAAACCTGTTGGACTTTAACCTGGTGTTGTGAGACTTCTTACTGTGTTTACCCCAGTCCAACACCGGCATCTCCACATCATGCTATTTCCCAGTCAGCAGCTCACTGACTTAAGGAAGAGACTAAGGCCTTGTTTGCTCATATGATGAGAGTACATCATCACCCCATGGATTTTGAATCTCATACTCAGACAGCCATGGCCTCTCCCCAGACTTCAGGCTCCCCTCAGGCATGAGACATCATCAACTGCACCCAGGTTGCAATAATGGCTGCAACATAGCATGTGTACACCATCATGATCTGCAAGTCATTTCACTTGATCAATGTGTGACACAGTGGTTGGCACTGCTGCTTACAATGTCAGGGACCCAGGTTCAATTCTGGCCTTGGGTGACTGTCTGTATGGAATTTGTGCATTCTATCGGTGTCTGCGTGGATTTTCTCCCACACTCCAAAGATGTGCAGGTTAGGTGGATTGGCCACGGTAAATTGGCCCTTAGTGCCCCAAGATATACAGGTTAGGGAGATTAGTGGGGTAAATACATGGGGTTACAGGGTGAGACTGGGGAAGAGTTGATTCAGGCTTGATGGGTCACTTTGGCATAAGAGGGATCCTATGAATGCCCAGGTGGTTTGTGACCACAATAAGGCCTTTGTTCAAATGTGTGCAACTTTCCTGAGTATCTGCTATGACTACTTCATACAAAGAATTGTGCAACTCTCCAAAGTATTTCAGCCACTTACTCAGATCTAGAGATGATATCGAAGGCGTGAGGGCTATCCTTGAAGAACATGGTTAATGAACCCCTTTTGAAACCCACAGTCTAAGTCTAAACTACAGCAGCAGCCTTCAACCAGAAGCCCTATCAAACATACTATACGCACTTTAATGGTGAGATGCAGATGCCTTGATCTCTAAGGTGGAGCTCTCCAACATGCTCCAGTAAGGGATTTAAGAATAGTGTTTGTGCAGCAGAGGAGCCTCCACAATGAGGTGCTGAAAAGAGATCCAACCTCTAGGGAGGAAGATGAAGAGAGGAAGAAGCAAACACATATAAATTCATTCCATTCTGAAACAAACTATAATGTGACGTCATAGTCTCTGAAGGGACTGTCCATCCCTCACAAAGGAGTGAATCAGCATCAGTGAGTTTGATTCAGTCAAACTGCAGATTGATTCCCACAATACAGATAATAACACAAATAAAGACACAGTGGGCAATCTTACTAACTTGTCACATTGATAAATAGAGTGTGATATGGTTGCTACACAAATATGTAAACAAGTTTCACTTATCTCACATTGATCAAAAGCTGGGATTCTTTTAAATAAAGACAAGATTATTGGAACTGTTGACAGATAGTTGGTGGTCAAAATAAATAGATGTGTTTCTATCTTTTCAGTATCGAATATACCAATTCTGACGCAGATAGGACTAACGTTCAAAGTCATTCAATGTTGACATGTCAATACTTACTTAAACATTGCCTATGATTAGGTTTGCACCCAGTTTCTCGCCTCTTGCGATGTCACCAGCCCTGTGCACAAAATCAGCCTCATGCTCAGAAAGGACGAGAGGCTTCTTTAGATATTTATTAGTTGCTGGGTTATGGGTCGGAATGATATATTGGTGTATTCTCAGACAGCTTTTCCTTCTCCCACGGAATGATATGGACTGGGAGTGAGAGGCAGCAGAGCTGGGACCTGTGTGAGATGTTTACGTAGAGTCCTTCTTTCAGTGAATGCATTCTCAATACATGCAATTGCCTTAACCTTGCCAATGTTGTCTATGTGATTCAACCATCTCATTCCCTCTCAAGCCGATATCCCATTATGCTGAGCAAAGTGACAGCATGACTTCCATCATTACACAATGTACAAGGCAATCTCAACATCTCTTTTATTATCCTTTACTGGAGATTCACCAGCAACAACAGATATCAGCTCCATCTCCAAGGCCACTTGCTCCATGGGTCTCAGGTGGGCTTTGCCACCCCAAGTCCAAACAATCTCTTTGGTGTTCTTTGCCCTTCACCACAACATGAATTAATACCAACATCATATATAGTGCACGCAGACGTATTGCTCCTGCTTCTGCATGGCCAAGCATGGGGCAAAAAGCTGGGCCAACATGTTCAATTCCTTGTTATTGCATTTAACTCCAAACTTTTTATTAGTGCTTTGGTATCACATTCTGCAATTCAGTTTATCTTCTTCTGAAGACTCAAACTCAATGATCATTAATAAATAGGGTGGATAATGGTGATCCTGTAGATGTACTATATCTGGACTTCCAGAAAACATTTGATAAGGTGCCACAAAACAGGCTAATGCATCAGTTTGTTCACATGGGATTGGAGGCAACTTACTGAATAGAAGATTGGCAACCAACAGAAAGCAGAGAGTTAGGATAAATGTGTCTTTTTTCTGGTTGGCAAGGTATAATGAGTGAGGGTTTAGTCCTCGGACCCCAATTATTTACAATCGCTATTCATGACATGGATACAGGGATAGTAAGTAATATAGCCAAATTTGCAGATTACATTAAAATAGATGGGATAGTAAATTGAGATAATGAAATAAGAAATTTACAAATAGATATGGATAGGTTAAGTGAATGGGGCAAAACCTGGCAGATGGAATTTAACATGGATAAGTATGAGGTTAACCATTTTGGTAGGAAAAATACAAAGGCAAATTATTATCTAAATGGAGAAAAACTTCACAATGCTTCAGTGCAGAGGGATCTGGGTCTCCTCATGCATGAATTGGAGAATACTAGTACACAGGTGCAGCAGGTAATAAGGAAACCAAATGGAGCCTTGGCATTTATTGCTTAATGAATAGAATATAAAAAGTAGTGAAGTGTTGCGGCTACTGTGCAAAGTATTAGTGAGGCTGCACTTTGAATACTGTATACAGTTTTGGCCCCTTACTTAAGGAAGGATGTAGTTGCATTGGAGGCAGTTAAGAGGAGGATCACTGGATTGATTCCAGAGATGAGGTTTGTCTTACAATGAGAGATTAGGCACATTAGGCCAATGCTCTCTAACGTTTGGAAAAATGAGAGGCAACCTAATTGAGGTGTACAAGATGATAATTGGGATGGACAAACTAGACATGGACAGAATGTTTCCTCTTGTGGGGCAATGTGGATCAAGAGGTCATAGTTTTCTGATAAGTGGTGGCAGTTTTAAAACAGAAATGAGGAGGAATTACTTCCTTCAAAGGGTAGTGAGTCTACGGAATTCATTACCCCAGAGCATGGTAACTGCTGGGACCTTAAGCAAATTTAAAGAAAAGGTGGAGAGATTTTTACTTAGTAAGGGTTTGAAGGGCTCTGGTAAAAGGGCAGGAAAGTGGCATTGAGGCTGAGATGAGATCAGCCATGATTGTATTAAATAGTGGAGCAGGCTCGAGGGGCTGAATTGCCTACTTTTACTCCTTACGATTATGTGTGGCTGGCAAAAAATATTTACAATTGGAACATGGTAATGATTTAAACTGCAGAAATGTGTTTAGCTAAAAGGTCCAAAAATTAGATAAGTAATAAGAAACCATTGACATAAGTGTCCATTTTGTTAGGTCTCAATGATGGAGTCTTACAAACTAAATAAATAGTTTACAAGATTGCAGCTAACATATTTATCTATCAAAGATGGAGCAAGGTTAACAAATCTCCAAGGCTGCAAATACGTTTGTCCAAAATGCAGAAGAAAGTGGTATGATTGGGCTTGGCTGGGGTTGTTGTCAGTGCAAACTTGATGGGACGAATTTCTGCACTGTACGGATTCTATGATCAATTCTGTTGACCAGTATTCATGAGCATTTCTGCATGTTGTAATAGAAATAAGATTAGCAGCACAATCTCTTGCAAAACAAGCCAATATCTGATGAACATAAATAGCTGCTCAGTAAACAGTAATTTATTTCCATTAAAAAGGTCATTTTTGCCGTTCACAAAACAAATTTAACCCTGAACCAGGTGCCTTCAATGATTTATGATCTGGATGTTTCTGAGCTCATACCACGCTCAACTCTAAAGTTTGCAAAGATGTGCATCTTAATAAATCGATCTAAATTTTCCTGGCTGTAAATTTGAACAATCTGAGATATACGTGTTGTTTTACTTGATTGGGTCACAGTGAGATAATTGATAACCTTGACAACTGGAGACTGTGTCATGGTTATTTTAGAAGTTCCCACTATCATCCTGACTGGGCCACGCTGCTGGCAACTACAACCGGTTTTTAAACTAAAAGAAGATCACCTATTGCATGTGCTGGTTTGGTTTGCTCAGTCACCCTCTTATACCTCTAACTCATGAAGCTGTGGGATGAAGTCCGATTCCAGAAACTCAGGCACATATTTTTCTTGATGCCAGTGCGATGCTAAGGAAATGTGCCTTACAGAATTTGGAGGCGACTATTATTTAAGGTCCCCTGGATCAGACGTAAGCACAGAAAAAATTCCAGGGCAGTTTTGAAAGAAGAGGAGCAGAATTTTATCACTGCTCTGACTCATATTCTTTGAAGGGCTCTGGTAAAAGGGCAGGAAAGTGGCATTGAGGCTGAGATGAGATCAGCCATGATTGTATTAAATAGTGGAGCAGAATTCCTATAGTGTAGAAGGAGGCCATTTGGCCCACTAAGCCTGCATTGACAACAATCCCATCCAGGCCCTATTCCTGTAAACCCATGTTTTTACACTGCTAATCCTCCTGACACTAAGAGGCAATTTAGCACAGCCAATCAACCCAACCCAATCTTTGGAGTGTGGGAGAAAACCGGAGCACCTGGAGGAAATCCATGCAGGTATGGAGAGAATTTGCAAACTCCACACAGAGAGGGACCCCAGGCCAGTATTGAACCCAGGTCCCTGGCTGTGTGAGGCACCACTGTGCCGCTCTTATGTTTATATCTGTGCTACAGAATGATTATCCAGTGCTATCACAGCAACTGCTCCATTGTAAACAGTATGGAATTATTCACTCTAATTATATTTCCAAGTAAATTCTTCCATCCATTTCTATCAGTTTGTGAACAAAGAGTAAGTCAAGCCCTCACAATTTAGAATAAATATGACTATGGTATAAGTATAAACAAGTTTTTCCTGAGATGTAGTTCAATTGAGACAGTTCAACCTTTGGTGCAGTGTCACAAATCTAGTTCTTCTCCAGTAACTGTATAATGGTCCTGTCTTCTCTTATTCATACAGCTGCTGAACGCAAAGCAACTAGCCTGAAGCACAAACAGCAATGACAACTAAGTGAGCCATAAAACTGTCGCAGCATCCAGCATAAAGCACATGCACTAGGAGTATTGTGTCGTTATCAAGAGCATCGCTTTGCAAGTTTTTGTGTTATTACCTTCGGTTTAACGTTCTGAAGACGCATCAGATACTGTGATAATGGTATGAACAGTATTATTCTGCCTAAGAAAAAGTAAGTTTCTGCTTGTTGACTGAAATGGAAATGCAAAAGCTGCTTACAGCATCAATACCAGATATTCTTTAATCATACATCAAAAGGCTATTTCACTCACTTTTAATAACATAGACAGAGGATTTAATTTTTTAAAAATGCCTGAAGAACTCCCCTTTAGCAAAGCTTTCATTGCATAAGTGGGATTTTGTTTGGGTAACTGTTGTTAGAAACAGGTTAGGGACTGTAGGCATTTCAAAAGAAATGTTGATGATCAATAGGCAGGGCAATGGCCTCGTAGTATTATTACTAAACTATTAAACCAGAAAGTCAGCTAATTTTCTGGGGAGCTGGATTCAAATCCCACAAATTTTCATTAAATTTTTTAAAAATCTGGAATTAAAAATCTGCTGATGACCATGAAACCATTGTTGATTGTCCAAAAAACCCCCATCTGGTTCACAAATATCCTTAGGGAAGGAAATTTGATTTGGCCTATATGTGACTCTAGAGCCACAGCAACGTGGTTGACCCTCATCTATCCTTGGGCAAGTAGGATGCTTGCCAGCCAGTGATGCTTCTGTCCCTTGAATGCATTAAAAAAAAACCTCATTCTAATCAATAGAATTATGGCTGAAAAACACAAACTTTATTGTAAATTGAACAAGTTAAAGAAAATAAATACAAGAATGTTCACACCAAAGTTTATAACTACATATATTGTGCACTCAAATTTACCTTCCAATTCCCCCACAAGAGTTCTCTTTAGGGCACATCAATCTTAAAGTTGTCTCCTTGTGCAGAGATCATCCATAAGTGTGATATCATCTTTTGGAGAATTCTCCTGAGCTCCAGCTCAGCACTACTTACATTTATCATCTCTTCACTATGCAAACTATAGTCCCTTTTTCTGGTTACATTTCCATGCAACAAGCAAATTTTCTTTTTGTTTTCTTTGGCACAAGACTCTGTAGGGCCCACTGCAGATTCACCAATTTCAAACAAGGCAATCTTTAAGCTTCTGATCCCTCACAAAATTCAGTGAAAAAGCCTTATCCTGTTTTCCACATGACGAACAATAATGTTAGTTCTTTATTCTGCTTACAGTGCAGGCCAATCTAACTGTCATTTCCTGTGGCTATCTTCCCTTAGTGCACAAACTCTACATACCAGTCTCAAGCTGCAACTGACTTTCTCATCAAGCTCTCAGATAAACTGAAAACAGAGAACCTCCTCTACAAGCTTCACTCATCTCAATCATGACCTTGGGCTGCCCTCTAAGTCATCTTTAGATTAATTATTCCCCTATTTACAAATTTTTCTTTGATTTGATGAAGTGAATGCGATTTTAATAACCTTTCAGAGTTTATCAAATGTTTTTAAATTAATTTAGCTCTATTTCCCAAAGCAAAAAACAAAAAATCTCTCTGGATTTCCCTTGTTCCATCATAGGTGAGATTTTCCCCATGGACTTGCTTTGAGGCAGGAAAATCCCAACCAAGACCAACGGATCTTTATATGATCCGTACCCTGTCTGTTACGATTCCCACGATGGGTGGTATGAGAAATTCTGCCCCACATCTCTCACTTTTTAGCTAAGTAAACCAACTGTATCTTACAGCCATCTCCCTGGCTTCTTTAAACAAACAAGGGTCACCTTTTGAATTACAATGGGTTCCAAGCTTGCTTTAGTTGCATTTATCCCATTTTCTTTAATTCCTAAAATTAGAAGTTATATCCTAAAGTGCATGAAACTTGGTTTGGGGGCGATGCAGTTCTCAGGACTCCCAGTCACTTCTTTCTCAGCACTGGAAGGTGGTGTGCAGTTCGCTGGTGGCAGGATTCTCTGGTCCCATTCTTGTCAATGGAATTTCCCACTGATATTGCCTCAGGCTGCCGTGAAAACCCAGGGGAGGGCAGAGAGGGGGAGGTGTGCTCTGCCAGCGGGACCAGAGAATCCCAACGGTGTGAGTGGACAAAGAATTCCCCTCTTAATATCCATAATACTGTGCCATGTAGTATTCCATGCTGTTCCAATAACTCTCTTATAATAAGCAGGAAAGCAGTGCATGTCTATAATAATAATAGCAACGAATAGTAATGCAGTACAGTAATAAATAATGTTAATTTTTGTCAGACCAGGCTATTCTGATGGGTTCGATGTT
Source organism: Sphyrna mokarran (assembly GCA_024679065.1). Taxonomy (NCBI): domain Eukaryota; kingdom Metazoa; phylum Chordata; class Chondrichthyes; order Carcharhiniformes; family Carcharhinidae; genus Sphyrna; species Sphyrna mokarran. The sequence continues at coordinate 56,344,369 of JAGIQG010000016.1, read as the reverse complement.
GATCCAGTGAAATTTTGAACCTGTGGGATGACAGCTGGCTAAATATCAACTTTATCATTTTATTCCAGCATTAGGGTACAACGTCTACTGAGGTAACAAACTCCCCCGCTTTGTTCCTTCTCCCTGCCCTTTTCCTTCCCCTTCTATCTCACGCCCAAGTGCCTGGGGAGAAAATAAAAGCAAAAGGTGAAGGGGAGCCTAACAGAAGGAAAAGGAAGGGGTGCAGACAGGATGAGAGGGGCAATTGGTAGTAATGGTAGGGCCTGGGTGTTTCAATCCTGGCTATGTAGAGGAAGGGCGAGGTGGGGAGGAACTGGAAAAGGATTAGAAAGCAGAGAAAGTATGGAAATGTGCATGGAGATGGGATGGTATAGGGAACAATGGTATGGCCTGAGAAAGTATTTAGCAACGTTCTGATCCAATAAAGATTAAAAAAAGCAGAAAATAAAGGGAGCCCGACAGCTACCCTGGCTGGAGGAATGGAAAAGGGATGTAGACAACATCGTAATATGAGAAAGCAGACAGTTTGGAGAGGGGATATAATATGGGAGGTGGAATGCAGTGGCAGGGTGATGGCATGGGGAGTTGGCTGCAGGGGAAGAAGTGTGAATGAAGGCATGATGTGAGGGTGGGGAAAGGAGCCATGCGTGGGGGACAGTAATTACATGGGAGGATGAACGACATGAGGGGAAAAAAGGATGGCATTGAGGAGTGGGGAGGATTGGGGGAAGGCAAGGGGATGGGACAGCATGGGAGGTAGAAGAGTGGAGGCACTGGATGGGAGAGAATGGAGATGTGATTGAGGGAGTCACATGAGAAGAGCAGAGCGGCATAGGTTTATAGGAAGGCAATGGCAGGGGAGGGAAGTAAGGATTGGAGGATGTAACTGGGACTTTTTCTATTTATTAGTGTCACACAAATAGGCTTACAATAACATTGCAATGAAGTGACTGTGAAATTACATGAGACAGATTAAGGGAATAGAGACTAAAAGATATTGCAATGAAGGTACTAATTTATTGTAAATGTTTTGTACATCTCTGCTAGTATTATTCATATTTTTAAATTGCTGTCATCACTGAGATTGTTTTGCATGTATTTCACAGCTTGTGTTAGAAGCTTCTTACTTAGCCATTTTAGACTATAATGTGGGAAATGCAAGGCTAATCTTAAATAAGTTAAGATGGGCCCAAATGGCCTTTTTCATAACCATCTTGCAAGCTTGCGAAAAAAATAAACGGTTCTGATTCCTCTTGGGAGTTTAACAAAACAGAGAAAATCCACAAGATAAATTAACTTTTCAGAAATAATCAAGTTTACCAAAAGAAAATCCTGAGGGGTCAGTGCCGTGGACGAACCTCTGAACAAATTAAAATAAATGTGACTTGCAGCTACGGTGTGAGTGTGGACAGGAAGACAAGTAGGGGAACATCTGAGCTGTTATTGGAATCCATTTTGTCCAAATTAAACGTGAAGTGCTGGTTCTGAAGAACACATCAGCAAAGTGTGGCGCAATTAAATATCTTCAGATGAAAGGTTCCTCATTGAAAGCTTGTGTGGCACCAATCATGCAAGCAACTTGCAGAAATTGAATTTTACCGAGGAATACCATTGTACTTGTGCAAGGTTATGTCAACATCTTCATCTCAGATACCTCTCTGTTGCAGACGATTACTTTGAGAGATTAAATACATCGAACCAATCTCTATGTTTTATCTGCATTATATAAGAAAGGCTTCCATCCAGTTTATCTTGGATATTTAGAATAAGGTTTTGACATTTTAAGGCATCTGATAACATCTGTTATCAGTTTCAACTTGACACTGCATACTTTAGCTCAAACTACTTTTTGCCGAATAAGTTGCGTTCAAGGCAGACTTGTATCCTTATTTAGGGGATGCATGGCATTGTGGTATTGTCACTGGACTAGTAATCCAGAGACACAGAGCAATGCTCTGGGGACCCAGGTTTGAATCCCACCATGGCTGATGGTGAAATTTGAATTCAATGAAATCTTTAATTAAGAGTCTAATGATGATCGTGAAACCATTGCCAATTGTTAGAAAAATCTGATTTACCTATGTTCTTTAGGGAAGGAGGTAAGCCACCCCTACCCAGTCTGGCCTGCATGTGACTTCAAATTCACAGCAATGTGGTTGACTCTTAAATGCCTTCAGAGATGGGCAATAAATGTTCACAGCCAGAGATGCCCACATCCCATGAACGAATAAAAGAAAATCTGGGAAAAAGATCCACCTCCAGTCAAATGGATGACAGATCCCACATCGCAGCAGCATCACTGGGAACGGTGTGCACTCATGTGACAACACGTTGGCCCCAACAACAATCATCAATGAAGCCGCATGAGAAAAGAGACTGGGGTCTTCTGCCAAGGTCTGTCTGGCAGGCTCTGGCTTGAGGCCTGTTGGACTAGATTCAGGAGGGAAGTGGATGAATAACACTTGGAATTGAAGGTATTATTGGGTGAGGAGGAGGATGCAGAGGGGGAGGGGCAGAGGCGACTGCAGGAGGTATGGTGGTCTGGGAACAGGGGCCCAAACAGAAGAGGTTTCCCCCACCAGCACTCTGCAACCTAGAAAATGGCTGCCAGATCTTACCTGGCGGCGTCATTACGTCCTGTGGACATCTTTTGTTATTGGTAAAAATACCAGCAGGAGTGGGAAGAGCCCCTTCACCTTTTGTGACATTTTTTGATTCATTATGGCAGAAAGCAAAGTTTGTATTTTCCATTATAACGTCCCAACTCAAGGGTCTCAAACTGAGCCGGTAGCCCAGTGCCAGCCTGTGATGGGCATGGCTGATTATTACACAGCCCCCGTGACTGCCAGCTCACTCACTCAGGGCTGCAAAATTCCACACACTTGTCATTAAATGTGTACTTTAGCATCTAATGGCAAGACATAACTTTCTGCGGCAAGTTTAATTCGCATCTTCAGCCAAGTACAGCAAATTTGTGACATTCAATGGCTGCTAACAGTGAGGCAAAGAGTGGAATGGGTAAGTCTGACAGCAATGCTACTGGTGCCTATGCCTGGCTTCAAGTTGCTGTATCATTAGCGCATATATAATGTTGGGTGCCAGCAGTCTGTTTTGACAGTAAAGTTTAGCCAAGTATTTTCATTGCTGCTGACAGTTAAAGATTCTCCAGTATATTTCAGCATGCTGTATACAGCAGCTTGTAGAGTTTCACCGACATAATAGGTCACCTTCAAAATCAAAGCGATTTTAAGCCCTCATTCATCTCACTTTTCTCTTAGTTGGGAACCTGCAGAGATGAAATCCTGTCTTCCTTCCAATTTGCTTTCTATCTTCATTATGTGCTATGTGAAGCCATATATAATGATGCACATGTAACTGTTTATATTAAATTGTACCACAGGTATTAAAACTGGAATCTTTCTTTTTCTTATGTTGCCATTTTAATTTGATATTACTTTAATTGATTTGATTTCACAGCATTTCAAAAGGCAGCTTATCCATAACTTTCAGCACAACTGTAATAGTATTCTGTAATAGAGTCATAGTGGTTTACAGCTTGGAAACAAGCCCTTTGGCCCATCTTTACCCCAGTCCAACGCTGGCATCTCTACATCAGCACATCACTTGTCACAGGCCACCAGTTTGAAAAACAACTCTCTACAAAAATCCATTGGCTTCTGTTAAAAAGCCAATTTTGTATTCATTTTGATATCTCACCTGGATCCCATGAGATTTAACTTTATGCAACATTAGCATTCCAAATCTTTTAATGAGAATCTTTAGGAGGGATTTGCCAGCCGCGCTCACCCCAAAACCGGAACAGCCAGCCAAGGTCGATGGACCTTGGCATGGTCCACCCCACACTGCCCGCTACAATCCACATGGCAAGGGGGAAGGGAAAGTTCCACCCCTTGAGATTTTTTTTAACGCATAAAACTAATTTTGTGACCTTTTTTGTTTATTTATTAGCATCACAAGTAGGCTTACATTAACAGTAATGAAATTACTGTGAAAATCCCACAGTCGCCACACTCCTGTTCAGGTACACTGAGGAGAATTTAGCATGGCCAATGCACCTAACTAGCATATCTTTCTGACTGTGGACAGAAACCAGAGGAAACCCATGCAGAAACAGAGAGAACATGCACAGTCCATGCAGGCAGTGACCCAGGCCTGGAATTGAACCAGGTCCCTGGTGCTGTGAAGCAGCGATGCTAACCATTGTGCCACTGTGCCGCCCAGAATGGTGGAAAGTTTTCCCTGAGACTATTTGTATTTTCCACTATATTCTACTGCAAGATGCTGCAATTCAATTTACAACTAATCAAACATATCCTTCTTGTAATGAATATATTTAACATGCCTGATTTTGTGTCAACGATGCATGGCTTTATCTGAGTACTCATTAAAATAATTTGTCTCCAAAAAAACTGCAAAGTAGAGGTGCACAGCAAAAGCCCACAGGCACCCAAAACGCTGGAAGCAAAGGTTGACTTAATATTTCAAAAGTACATTTCATAAAAGAAATCAAACATTTCCTTTGCCTTGAACAAGCAGCAAAGAGAAACGTATCCTACAAAATAATTTTCACTATTTAGACCTCCAGACATTATATGGCTGTTAACTGTACATGGTGATATGGTAGTTAGCATTGCTGCCTCACAGTGCCAGGGACCCAGGTTCAATTCCGGCTCGGGTAACTGTCTGTGTGGAGTTTGCATGTTCTCCCTGTCTCTGTGTGGGTTTCCTCTGGGTATTCTGGTTTTCTCCCACAGTTCAAAGTTATGTAGATTACGTTGATTGGCCATGCTAAATTGACCCTTAGCCTCAGGGGGATTAGCAGGGTAAATACATGGGATTATGGGAAGGGGGCTGGGGATTGGGGGGGAGGGATTGTTGTTGGTGCAGGCTTGATGGACCAAATGGCCTCCTTCTGCACTGTAGGAATTCTAAGATTTGTGTAGGTAAACAAATTCATGGCAGAGAGGTCATCAATAGCAGGATTTGATTGCATTTTGAAAGAGTCACAGTGCAAGTCAATCCATGCCCCTGTTTGACAATGAAGCCATCTCAACTGCCTGAGAAGCTACTAAATCATGGACAACAGAAGTGGCCTTCCTTATAAATAATGACCAAAGAATGGCCAGTGACAATAGCCTGGAGGAGAGCAGTGAAGGTTGCAACGTACTTGTTTCCATCAATGTCAGTGTAGCCAAGTACAAAGCAAACATAATTCACTCAGAATACGAATGATTTTGACTTCGTTCGTTAGTGTAAAAAAGATGATATTGTATTAGCTGCCATTACAGATCACTCTGACCTGTACTTCCAAATGAAAACTGGAAGACACTAAATGGCCCCTTTTACACTGTTTCTCAAAGGAAATTCAACAACAACTTGATATTAAAAACCTCTCATATAGATGATGGACTTAAAATTGGATTTTCGGGCGTGAGGTTCGTGATTTGCAATCAGTCCACTCTCAATCCTGTTCAGGCAGGCAGTGTGCAAGCATACTGTTGGCTGGGTGGATGCTCAACAGGGATGCGTTAACTAACACATGCGTTAGTTAACCTGTGCTTCTGAAAGGCAGCCTATCTTTCTTATAGAGGAGCTGCACCCATTACACAGAAACTACTACTGACTGTCTTTGGTGAAAGTGGACATAAGGAGAAGGAAACCAAAGGGAACAACAGACACGAGAGAGGTCTTAGACTCTCATATGTGGTGCTGAAGGCTTTTGTCAAGAAGGAGAGAGACCATGTTTCCGCTAGGGGTCAGAAAGCCCTCAAGGAATGGCCAGAGAAGGGAATGGAAGAAAATGGCCAGCATGGTGAATTCCCAAAATTTGGCCTGCCACCCTGGATATTTGTATTGCAAAAACTCAATGAACTGATGCAGGTGGTCAATGTTTTCAGAAGTTATCTGCCAATGATTGTACCACCAGCCTTTCATATTGTTTAATACATCCCATCCCACTCACGCATCCACAGGCTGAACATCCAGTTGCTCCACATACCTTCACATATTCCCCACCGATGCCAGATTCTCTCCCACCTCTCACAGCTTCCAGATACCTTTAGTTATTCAGCAATGCAAGCACATCATCACATGTACAACACCACTGTAACATACTCAACAACACTCTTCTCTCCAAGGTAAGGTGATCTGTAACCTCTGGCAGGGAACAGACATGCTGTTTCATCCAAACTTGCTAGAGCAAACTGTGTCCAGAATCTATTGGTTGGCTGCGACAGAAGATACTGCATCAATAAGAACATGGAATGTGATGATATTTATCTTCCTTATGGCTCTTTCTCAAATCTCACCTCACTCTCATTCTGCTATCTGGCATGAAACGTAAGTTGTTATGGAACATTTATCTCATACCCGACTCACTTTTGTTACCTCAAGTTTCGTCTTTTGATTTGATACATCAGATATCTAAGAACTAGCACCTGGTCAGCCACCACCAGCCCCATAAGGAAGGACGATGGCTTCATCACACCTCTGGTGAAGAAGCACCCTCACTGCCATCACCTCAGATCCAGGTGTTAGTGCGTACCTTGTAAGGGAGTATAGGATTGGGATCACCATACGGTGAGGCATGAATGAGCTGCAAGCCAGACTAATCTTCCAATGAGGCCCTTTACAGTCTTCTGGACTTGATATTGAGTTCTACAACCTCAAACAATGAACTCTGTCTTGTATTTTGATCATTCAAAAAAAATCCTCAATCCCCTCTCCCCACAGGCCACTCTGTATTTGTTCTTATGCTTTGGCTTTCAGAGAGCACCAAACCTTCTTCTGCAAACTGACCTTTATGCTGTTATTAGCACCTCTTTAGTCTTTAACACTAACATTAATGCTCCCTTTGTCGATTGTCCATAGTATCTTTATTAAATCTCTCCCGAGCTCCCACCTATATCTCTAACCTATTTCACTTCATCCTCTTCAACAGTATAAAGTCCACCACACTTCTACCTCTCCTTAGCTCTGATAAAGAGTGCCACAAATTCAAAACACTGACTCGGGTTCTTCCTTCACAAATGTTGAGTTTTTCCAGCGTTTTCTATTTTTATTTCAGATTTCCAGCATCTGCAGTATTTAACTTTTATTTTAGTTAGGAAAGGTCATTTGCTTGCCAGCTACCTATAGCGTAAAGTCACAGACAGTTTTTTCTACAGGGGAATCAGGTAAGGACTTTGATGTGCTGGCCAATAGGAGAACACTGATGGGATTTAATGCGACTGGAGTTACAGATAGTTCTATGGCCTGGTAGGTACTGATATGATTGGCACAACTTGTGGGCCGAAGGGCCTGTTTGTGCTGTAGTGTTCTATGTTCTATGTTCTATGAGCAGACAAGCTTGGTGCGTTGGAAGGCTTGCCAGACAACCTGATGTCATTAGCAAGGAGTTTTGAGGAGTCCAGTCCGAAAACCATCCATTTACTCTGTCTACACTTCCCGCTGCCTCGGCAAAGCAGCCAGTAAAGTTGAGGACTCCATGCATCCTAGACATTCCCTCTTCCGCCTTCTTCCATCAGGAAAAAAATATCGAAGTCTAAGGTCACGTACCAATTGACTCAAGAACAGCTTCTTCCCTGCTGCTGTCAGACTTTTGAATGGACTTATCTTGCACTAAGTTGATCTTACACACTAGCTACATAGGTAACATTACATTCTTCTCTCTCTTGTTTCCTTCTCTATGAATGGTATGTTCTGTATAGTGCGCAAGAAACAATACTTTTCATACTGTTAATACATGTGACAACAATAAATCAAATTAAAAAAAAACATCAAAACTTGGCTCAGGTTCCATTCTCTATCCAACACTGCAAAACACTTCACTGAATCATAAGCCAAAAGTGGATCCCATCCAAAAGGAAGAGATATTAGAAGGGGACCAAACAGATAAGATTTAAGGAATATCTTTAAAGAGAAAAGGGAGTAAAGAGGCAAAGAATTTTAAAGAGGGAATTCCAAAGCACAGGCAAACGCAGTTCGGGATTTATCAGGAGGCGAAGTGTATAAACAATGTAGCGTGTCCTGAATCAATTAAGGGGAATGGAATGGACCAAGGAAAGATCGTTGAGGAACTTAGGAAGGAAGGGTGTAGCATAAGAAGAAAATTTACTGTTAAAGATGCTCTGATTATGATCAGATAGGGAAGAATGGAATTGTGCAAGAGTAAACAAACCAAAATGAATAATGGAGGAGAATATTGATGAACATGTCATAGGCTCTTGAGAAATCAGGGAGAGATAATGTATCACAATCACAGTGGCAGATTATGTTCTTTGTAGTGTTGATTAGGGCAGTTGCATTCCTGCTGCAGAAGTACAAGCCTAATTTAAGAGATTGAAACAGGAATTTGCAAGAGAGATTGGAAAAGGGTGAATGGTCAATCCTGAGGTTCCTGTAAGATCACAAAGACCCTGATTATTTAATTGGCAACGATTAAAATGTTGCATGACTAATACGGTTAGTATTGAATTTGCAATTCATTTTTCACATTTTTTTGTTTCACATTGCATGACTACATATCTTGATCTTGATACCAGTCATTAGCTATGAGACATCTCGGTGTGGTGTTTCCATTTCACTTGTTTCCTCCATTAAGCCTAGCTTTCAGTTGATGTTAATGTTTTGAGTCACTAGCTCCAAGTCAAGAGAAAACACTTCTTAGAGCATGTTCTGCTCTTACAGTTCCCCTCATTAGAGCTTCAGACGCCAAAGCTGCATAAGTCTTGGCATGAATGCAAAGTTGATAATGGTAATGCAAGATAGCATAAGCCATACAAAAATAGTCTGGCTGCAAGTAAAATGTCCTTTCGTTTCAATGCAAGTTAAAGATTCGATTGCAGGTTGTTATAAATCTTCTTCAGGCTACAAACTGTTGAATGGGTTCAATCAATTTTATTGGATGATCATAGAATGCATTCATTTGTATCCCATATTTTCACTTCCTTCCGATAATTAGTTTTGTTGCACTTCTACTCATTATTTGCCCTTTAAACAATTGCATTTTAAATTAGGAACTGGACATGCCGTCCCAATTTTAGTGCAGGTCGGGCCATTTACTTTTTCCCAACGGACCTAAGGAACTAATCATAAATATTTATGCAAGCGTTTAATTCAATTATTCATTAAGAACCTGCCCAAAATATCAAATAATTTGCAGGAACACATATCAAATGGCTAAGGCTGAATCGGAACTGGAACTAGGCACAGCAAAGAATAAAAAAGTATTTCATGTCATAGACAATTGAGAAATCAAGGGGAGATAATGTATCACAGTTACAATGGCAGATTCTGTTTTTGCGACTCTGAGTAGGGCCATTTCAGTCCTGCTGCAGAAGTAGAAGCTAATTTAAGAAATTTAAACAGAAAATTATGGGAGAGATGGGGAAAAGGGTGCATGATCACTCTTAAGTAAGTTTCCCGTAAGATCACAGAGAGCCTGATTCTTTAATTGGTAATGATTAAAATGTTAGATGAATAACATGGTTGGTAACTCAGAAAGGGCAGTCTATCCTTGCCTGTTGCACACTGCGTTCTCTTGCTCCATATTTTTCGTTTATAATCTCTATCTTCCAAATGCACTTTCCTTGAGGTTTCTACTCTGCCACCATAACTTCACTTGAAATGTGGTGCAAATCCCATTTATGCATGTAAACCTGCTCTCCCCAAAATTACAATGGTGAAACAGGAAAAGCCCAGACTAAGTCACCCCCTAATTCTTCATCCATGATGTTGCTGATGTATGGAAGAAGCTCCTGATAATGACAATAAATGAAATATGGTTCTGCTACAACCAGGTGAGGAGGAGAGAATGGCTCCCCTCTTTTCTGCCTCTTCAAATTGTCCAATTCAGTTTAACTTTTGTTATCATTAAAGAAACAATCAGATTGGTATCTTTGAGTTTTAACAAGTGAAAGAGTTTTTGCTGCAATCAAATCAGTCTAAGTAAAATAATAAAATACTTCTGTGTGCACGCACAGACATACATGGACTCGAAGTTCAATACAGATTAATGGGGGAGGGAATGTGGAGTGCTTCCCAAACATTCCAAATCTTCCATCCCTGATCTTATTAATAATGCACCCAGGTGTTTCATGCCATGTTCTGTGGTGGGGCTGGCCTGGATGGCATATAGTCCGTTATCATGATGGACACCAACGGAAGATTCCGCTATCAATTCATGCTGGTGTGTAACCAGTTTCTGGGCTTCCCAACATACGCTATCACCCCTGTCTACCATTGAATTTGGCTGTAAGCGTTTGGGAGAGTTTCGCCCTTTATTTACCATACTTTAAAAACCTCAGAACTTTTAGGATTTTCAACACAGATCTTTGCTAGAAACTAGATCCTTTTGGGAACATTCCCAGTCTGGTGTCAATGCTTAATTCTCTAGTTCCACCCACAGACTTAAGCAATTAAGCATGTGTGCAAAGTTTACAGTTTATTCATTGGTGTCACAAATAGCTTTACATTAACACTACAGTGAACACTGCAATGAGCAGCATTATGGCACAGTGGTTAGCACTGATGCTTCACAGCGCCAAGGACCTGGGTTTAATTTCCAGCTTGGGTCACTGTCTGTGCAGAGTCTGAACGTTCTCCCTGTGTCTGCGTGAGTCTCTTCTGGGTGCTTCAGTTTCTTCCCATAGTCCAAATGGTGTGCTGGTCAGGTCCATTGGCTGTTAATGTAAGCCTACATGTGACACTCACAAGAAAAACTTAAGTTATGGTGAAAATCTCTTAGTTGCCACACTCTGACGCACATTCGGGTACACTGAGAGAGAATTTAGCATAACCAATGGACCTAACCAGCACATCTTTCAGACTGTAGAAGGAAACTGGAGCACCTGGAGGAAAACCACACAGACATGGGGAGACCATGCAGACTCCGCAGACAGTGATCCAAGCTGGGGATTGCACCCAGATCCCTGGCACTGTGAGGCAGCAGTACCAACCAAGGTTCACTGAACCAGACAAACCAAGCATAGGACAATATTAAACTACTCAACACTACACTTGCATTGAGGGTTCAACAAGCTGATTTCCCTGATGAAGGATTTGTATTATGTGGAAATGTTGAATGGGTCAGCCTATACTCAACAGAGTTCAGAAGAATAAGAGGAGATCTTATTCAAATATATAAGATTCTGAGGCAGCTTGATAGGGTAGATGCTGAAAGGATGTTTGCCCTTATGGGGGAATCTAGAACAAGGGTGCGCAGTTTAAAAATAAGGGTGGTCTCATCTAAGATAGGGATGAAGAAAATTTCTTCCCTCAGAGGGATTAAAATCTAAGCATTAGATTTTAAAACTATTTCCGACAGAGAGAAGTGGAGGTTGGGATATTCAATATAATCATCGCTGAATTAGACAGGATGTTGATTGACAAAGGAGTCAAGCGCTGTGTGGACAGGCAGAAAACTGGAGTGTGGCCATAATCAAATCAGCCATGATCTTATTGAATGATGGAGCAGGCTTGATGGACCATATTGCCTTGTCGTCCTCCCACTTCTTGTGATGTTAGTACAAATGGACAATGACAGAAGCTTAGTCAAAGAGGTGGGTTTTAAAAAACCACTTAAAGGATGAGAGGCAGAGAGGCAAGAAAGATTTACAGAGACTTGTGGAGCTTAAGGTGGTGGATAAGGTGGGATTATTTTTCCTTAAGGATAAGTCACTATCTAGATAGAAATATCAGCTGTGATGACTTTCTACACTCGTCTCAGTTGATTGGTTTAGGGCAGTCTTGTCCGTCCTGCAGGCTGTGGATCACTACACATTTCTAGCTGACCCACAGAGCCCATGTTTAAAATACCCCAGAGTAATGAGAAGGCTCTGTAAGTTCCTGTCCTTTAGTCAGAAGCTGTTTCTCTCCTGTGTTTGCTGTTTGTAGGATCACTTGTGAGTTTTAAGAGCAAAGGTGGAGGTTTCAGGGAAAGGAATAACTTACTGAGCATCAATAAAGTAATGTCAGAGCAATAAGTTGATAGATGATTTTAAAAATGAGTAATCAACAGAGAAGACCATTTGAGGGTCAAATTGTGTTTGTCTAGCCCACTCCCAGTCTCTCTCTCCCCACTCGGTAGTCACTGCCTTTCCATGATAAGTAGTCACATATTCTTCTCAATGACTGGCCAGGGAGAGAGAGCAACTAACAAGTGGGGAGGGAGAGCAAAGAGAAAGGGCCACAGGAGCAGAGTTTGACTTTCAAATAACTATCTTTATTAATTACTAATTAAAAAAATATAAATTTAATGCTTTATTTTTGCTTATTAAACATTGCTTTATTTTTGCTCAGCAAGTTGTTGCTTTTCTTCAAACTTCAACATTTTTTTGAAATTCATGCTCAATGTTGCACCAAAACTTATCCTTTCAAAATCCCGAGTGAAAAAACAATTGAAATGTGTCACAAACAGGTTGAACAAACCTAGTCCACTGAATCGGGGAGGAATTTCCCAGAGTCTTTGCTGAATTGGCTTTCTGCAGATTGCTTTGTGGGTCAGTGCTAAAGCTATATTGAGATGGGAAAGGCTTGAAAGGACACAATGGTTCTTTCCAGTCCTTTTTGTACAATTCTCTGTCAATTGAAAACAAATGCCTTAGTCCTCACAAACTTAGAATCATAGAATCCCTGCAGTGCAGAAGGAGGCCATTCACCCGTCAAACTGCACTGACAACAATCCTACCCAGGCCCGATTTCTATAATTCCACGTATTTATTCTAGTATTCCCCTGACACTCAGCGGCAATTTATCATGACCAGTCAACCCACACATCTTTGGAATGTGGGAAAAAACTGGAGCACCCGGTGGAAACGCATGCAAACACAAGGTGAATGTGCACAAACATTCACACACAGACAGTGACCCGAGGCTGGAATTGAACACAGGTGACTGGCACTGTGAGACAGCTGTGCTGGAATGACATAACACCTTGATGTACCAATGCCCTATGCAGAAATGGACGTATATTTATCACCACTTGAGAATTCTAGATTTTTCCCCAATGAAGTGGCTGAAATGTCAATCAGAGGTCTGGATTGGAATTCATAACACTATATAATATTTGTAACAAGGTAGCATGGTAGCACAGTGGTTAGCACTGCTGTCTCAAAGCATCAAGGATTTGGGTTTGATTCCTGCCTCAGATCATTGTCTGTGTGGAGCCTGCATGTTCTCCCCGTGTCTGCATGGGTTTCCTCTGGGTGCTCCGGTTTCCTCCCACAGTGTGAAAGATGTGCTGGTTAGGTGCACCAGCCATGCTAAATTCTCCCTCAGTGTACCCAAACAGGCACTGGAGTGTGGCGAATAGGGGATTTTCACATTAACTTCATTGCAGCATTAACGTAAGCCTTCTTGTGACTTATAAATAAACTTTAAACATTTTCTTCATGGTCCACTGAAGATAATCAATAAGATTCAAGGAACAGGACACAGCTGAGGTAAATTATTACAGTCACTTATATCCCCAATTAAATCAATAAAAAAAATTAACCACACATAATTGAATTTTTGAATTTTGGAAATTATTAGCCTTATTTGTTGGTGAGCAAAATTAAAATTATACTTCACTTATATGCATGGCATAATACAACTGGCCAGAATACACATCCATCTATTATTTTGTGATGATCATCCTGAATTTCTGAACCAACAAATCAGGATGAATAGAAAGATTTGAAAGTGTGAATTTAAATGCACTGCGAATCATCTATGTTTTCAAACAGAATTTTAACAGTGTATAAAGTAAGAACCATTTGCCCTTAGAAAGACAGAAACCGCTTTTGATATTGATATAATTGTAGGGGTGCTCTTCACTGGGGTCGTATATGAACCGAAAATATCTTCAACTAAGGTGTTTCTCATTAAGAACAAATAGTCTATTGCAAGATCCTTGCAGATTCTGGCAGATTCAGTTTTTAAAATCTCTGCAGGATGCACAGAAAGCGAGACTCAGGACATGTACTGAGGAGATGAAAAGTTGTCGGCAGCTTGGTATTGTGTTCCCTCCACTGCTCCTACACTGACAGATTCTGTAAAATCAAGAATGGATGCTTAGTTCACAATTTTACTTTTATGTTTTGAATCAAGGACCCTCTAATTTGGAAAATGACTTCTAGCTTGAATATAGAGGGATTCTGATACTTGACAATTCAATTGAAATTGTTCAAGAATGAGCAGGATTCGTAGATCCCAATCATTGCAAATCAGTCTCTCTTAAGGGCCGTCTCCCTCCTTTTCAGAACAGCTGTCGCAATCTCCTCCTCTGAAAGGGTTAATAGTCATACGAGTTTAAAAATCACACAGGCTGAAAAGCAAAGGTCTTCTTGTAAGAGCCTTCACAGACAGACACCAAGGTCACTAATCTTGCAAAGCATATAAATCAGACATCTGTAACTTGGAAAATGGGAGTCGTCCACAGATACAGAAACAAGTTGTACTGTTACACTTTTACACTGATTGGACATTACAATGAAGCAAGCATAAAATGATTGTGATTGGTTTATGCTAATTACTTGTAATTGATTTTGAAAACTTTTATTGTCTTTGTATCTTCAAATACACTACTGTGGCTAACCACAGCGATGTGAACTGTAGTTTCCCAGCATCCCTGCGATAGCTACTTAAGAAAACTCTGTTACTTTCTGGTTACTCGAAGGGTAAGTTGTGATCAATTAAAAGGCTGACATCAAAGCCTGTGACACTCTCTTGACCTCTCCCTGTCTTTCCCACTCATCACCCAAATTGAAAATCTTTTCCCCCTTGCAAAATCCTTGAATGTGTTGTCACCTTCCAAATCTGTGCTTATTTTACCCGTAGCCCGAGCATTGATGTATCACAGTTCTTCCAACACCTCTTCTCCAATGTTCAGCCTTTGTTTGGTTCCATTCATATTATTATGTTTCGTATGTATCTCCAGTAATTGCTGCTATTCCTGTCACTGTGTTGTCCCCTCTGTTAATTCTTGAGGGTCTATCCTTGGTCTTCTCCTCATCTAATGCTGCTATCATCTGAGGGCTTTGGGGTAGAAATTGGTGGTGCAAAATGGGCAGCATCAGATTGGCTGCCTGTTACATGTAGCGCCCATATATTCAGTTTCATTGCAGTCAATGGAATTAGTGGAAAAATACACATTTTTTGCCACTAACTAAACCAATTTCTATCCTCTGATGTCAGTCTGGATAGCTACACTGACAACAGCCAGCGGGAACTCTCTCCCTAACAGCACTGTGGGTGCACCTACATCACAGGGACTGCAGCGGTTCATGAAGACAGCTCATTACCATTTTCTTAAGGGCAATTAAACATGGGCAATAAATGTTGGCCTGATCATCCCATAAGTGAAGCAAAAAAAGATCTACCCTCCACTGCTTTTACACTGTCATACTGTTTATCCAATATTCACCCTTGAATAAGCAATAATTTTATCCAATTAAACAACGGGAAATTCAAACACATCACTTTCCATTCTACTGCAGCGGTAGAAGGGCAAACACGATCAGAGAATCCAGAGAGGCAGCGAACCCCTCTTCCCCTCACTGATCACAGGCAGAGTGGCAGTGGACTACCCCTTTTTCCTCCCACCGATCTCAAGTGGAGAGCCATTGGACCCACCTTCCCAACCCCCCCAGACCCTTCACCACCAATCTCAAGCAGACCGCCATCAGAATCTCCTCACTTACTCGTGCTCCTGAATTGGACTTTTGTGGAGCCTGTCTATTTTGCGTTGACTTTGGATGGGCAAACACAGTGGCAAAAGGGGAAGCGCTGGTAAAGTTGAGCGTGCAGCCAATTAAGTCAATTTGAATGCATGCAAATGCATTTAAATGGCCATCACATCTATTTTGGGCACTGTCCCAATCGCAGCCATTTTTCGGGTCTTGGTAAAAGAGGAATTGTGCGGAGGCAGGCACGGATTGCGCTACTCATCTCACGGCCAACTTTACCAAGCTTTTGCACCCAAAATGGTAATGATAGTAAAAGCGGGCCCAATATATTCGTTGCTTAGTGCGATTTTTTTTTCTGATTGCTCTTTTGTGATGTACTTTGGGATACTGTTCTCAGGTAAAGACACTATATAAGTGTAGGTTGTAGGTCAGAAGGAATGCAAACCTTCTCAATTACCTCAATGGGAACAATTAAAGTGGCCGTAACACTTAAAACAGATTCCAGTTTTGAATTTGTATTGCAATTCACTTGATGCTAAGCATAACTTTCACAGCTTTATCATCGATGCATTTCAGAAAGTCTATATCAATAAAGTAATAATAATAGTTGTCCCGATGCTATTGAGTGCCCTTTATTTTCATAACTTCAGAAAATATCAAAAATGCCAACTATACTGTGACGGACAATTTCATTCTGCTGTCATCTGGAAGCCTGTAATGTTCTCTTGACAGTATTGCTGATGTGATGGCAGTGCTATCAAGTTTATATTAAAGGACAAGTTAGAATTTTCTCACATATACTTTCAACCAGGACCTCAGGACCTCACCCATTTGAAGCCAGGACATTAACTTGAAAAATGTAAGATGTGGCACTAATTTGAAAACTTTAAGTGCATCTTTCTATCTTCCCGGCAATTCTGAATTCATTTGCTCCCTGCAAGCTCACAATCCCATTCCTTTAATATGCCTCTCTTGGAAGCAAATCTTTTATTCTTATCAAGCATAGATTAGCGTGAGCAGTGTTTAATTCCGGCCTAAATGAAGGTGAACTATGATGTCAAGCTGCTCTGAAATTGTACTGGATTTTGAAATTAACGTGTTAATGCATCTAAAAATAGAGGGTTGAAACAGAAGAAGCATGATTTGGCTTGGAAATATTACAGAACTTCAAATTCTCTTAAAAAAAAGTTGTTGGTGTAGTGGTATTATCATTGGACCAATAATTCAGAAACCCAAAGTCATGCGCTGGGACTCTGGTTTGAATCCCACATAGGTAGATGATGAAATTTCAATTTAATTAAAAATCAGGAATTAAAAGTTTAACAAAGACTGTCAACCCAGAGTCAATTGTTGTAAAACCCATCTGGTTCACTAATTAGGGCAGCAAGGTGGCACAGGGGTTACCACTGCTGTCTCACAATTCTGGCCACTGGTCACTGTCTGTGTGGAGTTTGCACATTCTCCCTGCCTGGGTGGTTTTACTCAGGGAACGCGACCTTGGAAAGGACCAGAAAATCATCGTTACAAACTGCCATTTGTTTTATGTTCATTCCGAGGTTGTTTATTTATTAGGATCACAAGTAGGCTTACATTAACACTGTAATGAAGTTACTGTGAAAATCCCCTAGCCTCCACACTTTGGTGCTTGTTTGGGTGCACAGAGGAAGAATTTAATGTGTCCAATGCACCTAACCAACAGGTCTTTTGGACTGTGGGAGGAAACCGGAGCACCCAGAGGAAACCAATGCAGATGCAAGGAAATGAGTAGACTCCACACTGCCAGTAACCCAAGCTGGGAATCAAACCTGGATCCCTGGCACTGTGAGGCAACAGTGCTGCTAACCACTGTGCCACTCTGTTACTGGTAAAATCTTGTCCATCTTGTAACTGAATTTTCCAAAGGCTGTGCCCTTTGCTCTGCGCTGAGAAAGCTGATGTCAACTGTGATGATGCAACTGATATTTGAAGTGCTGGTAACTCTGGAGGAGGATGGCTGTCCTTAACCTTAATAGTGATCTCTGCCACTGATAAAATGTGACTCTTGGTCCTAACTGAGCAATGCTATGGGTTCACCTCCCCCCATCTGTCATCTCCCCTCTCCAACACAAACAACAAACATACACATACAAACATGAATGCACACACACAAACATAAAAGCATAAATACGCACGCACACACACACATACACACACTCGCACAATCTTCTGGGATTGCTTTACTTGAGATATGCTTCAGGAACCAAGATGAAAGCAAACCGTGTTTGCAATTTTCAACAGGTGAGTGTGCTTCCTTATCTGACTGGCCAAATCAATGACGCAGAATGTGTGACTATCAGTTTATTTGTCATTAACAAATGCACGGCAATCTATGTCATCAAAAACCCACTTCCAAACTCAATTAATTCTCAAACTTGCAGAGTCTGATTCAATGGACTCTTCCTGCTTTGGCGGAAGGTGATTTGGTGTAATGTCTGATTACATTATTTAATTCCTGCAATGACTGATATGTTATAAAATCATATAATATATATATAAACATCCTGACAGACTTTTTTGCCAGATTATGCTGTGTCCACTCTGTGATATCCCAATCTGATATTTCATAATATGTTTGAATACAGAACGTGGAACAGTGCTGCAAAGGAATGGGCCTTTTGGCCCAAAATATTGTGCCGAACATGATGCCAAATTAAACTAGTCCTCTCTGCCTGCCCCTGGTCCAAATCCCTCAATTCCTTGCATAAAATTGAAGTTAATAAAATGTTAATTGCAGAAACAAAGATGGGAAACACCGATGGGTCAAGTAGTTATTCAACGTTCGATATCTAAACACAATTCCTGTTTCTTTCCACAGTCCAAAAACATGCGGGTTAGGTTGATGTGCAAGGTAAATGTGAGGGGTTACAGGAATACAACACGGGTGGGGTTACGGTCGGTGCAAACTCAATGGGCCAAATGGCCTCCTTCAGCACTGTAGGGATTCTATGATTCTATGGATTCTAAATAAGGGAATATTAAATTCGTTAGCAAAGGTCCAAAGTACCAGGTAGTTTGATACTGCAGCTGTCACAATGAACATTATTACCACATATTTTGTTATTGTCCAGCAGCACAACTGCAAAATCTTCATTGCAGCAATCCTGGGAAGAATGAATTTGAAGCATAGTGCAAACCTACTGGAATACAAATCACACATTAAGAAAACTGGCTGCAACACAAGAGTCCAATACAAACTCTGAATGATAGCTAACCTGGGAGTGATTGCTGCTGCAAAGAGTTGCAAGAGAGCAATTAAATCTCATGCTATGCCCCATTTTCATGCTCATAAAATCCACTAAATCAAATGAAACAAATCCATGAGAGCAAATATAGTGCAAGGCAATGCTAAGAGATTGTCTCTGTGTGTCAAATACACATAATTACACTCGCTTAATAAGTCTTCCTTTTTGTGTGCCTGCATCAGTCTGCTCCTATTTTTTCCTGTTCCTCCAATTTAGATTTCCATTGTATCTGAGATATTCTAAATCTGTATGGGGTCTGCTTTCTGTTATTGCTTAATTCAATAAACGCATTATACCAAGCAGATATACAACCTGCAGTTTTGCCCAATCACGATCATTAATTTAACGCCTCTTTTTAAAAGAAAATGTGATGTAAATACTTTTTGCAGAAATCAGGTTCTAAGATCAATTAAACTTGTTAAATCACTCTTGGGTAGAAAGCTGTGCTGCCTTCCACTGCTTGTTATGAATAAAACATTTTTCGGCCCTATTCCGCCAAACCTCACAACTTCCCTGCCTGGCTCCCATGCCAGTTAATGTTGTTAACAATTCTCTCTCTTCTGTTATTGCAACCAGTGGTGAGCACTGCTACCTCACAGCGCCAGGGACCTGGGTTTAATTCCCGGCTTGGATCACTGCCCATGGGGACTCTGCACGTTCTCCCTGTGTCTGCATGTGTTTCCTCTACGTGCTCCAGTTCACTCCTACAGTCCAAAATATGTGGTGGTTAGGGGCATTATCTATGTGAAATTCTCTCTCAGTGCATCTGAACAGACACAAGAGTGTGGTGACTAGGGGATTTTCACAGTAACTTCATTGCAGTGTTAATACAAGCCTACTTGTGACATTAATAAATAAACTTGAAACTTAAACAAATGTGTCTTTATCCCACTTCTCCTCAAAAATTTAACGCCCCAGTTGAATAGATTCAAAAGCGTCCCATCGCTAATTTGCCTTTTCTCTCAAGCCCTTGAGAAACTTGCTGTCACCTCCCAAATCAAATTCTTGAAATTCCATGCTGAATCATTCCACTCAGGCTCTTCTCCTGCCACAATTCTGAGGCAGCCCTTATAAGTTACAAATCACATCCTACAAGACTGTGACAAAGGTAAAATATCCCTCTTCTTCCGCTTTGCCCTATTGCATTAAGCACTGCCAATGTTCCTCTTTGAGCTCCGTGAGACTGCACTTGTATAATTACTTTCAAGTTTAGTTTATTTACTAGTATCACAAGTAGGCTTACAGTGAAGTTACTGTGAAGATCCCCTAGTCGCCATTCTCCGGCGCTTGTTCGGATACACTGAGGGAGAATTTAGCACAGCCAACGCAGCTAACCAGTATACCTTTCAGACTGTGGGAGGAAAACAGAGCAACCAGAGAAACCCATGCAGACATGGAGACAACATGCAGACTCTGCATAGGTAGTGACCCAAGCAGGGAATCAAACCTGGTCTTTTGCACTGTGAGGCAGCAGTGTTAACCACTGCGCCACTATGCCACTTCTTACTTAGCTGAATGGCAATATTACAATTGTGAGGTCTTTCAGATTATGATGTCTTGAGAGCATATCTTTAAACTTAGGATAGTTAATCTGTTCTGAAGTCTGCCTGACAGTAAGCCTGTGAGGTTTAACGTTTGGCGCTCAGCAAAAAGCTTTGATTACTTTGCTGGGATGAATGTGCAAGGTATTTATATTTGGAGACGATGGCAGTTGTCTCTGAATTCACAGTTGACAGACTGTGTCTTCCAAGGCCCCAGAACAATGTTGTTGATATTCGGTTGCACTGTAAACAGTTGTGCTGTGACCTGGCTATTTACATCAAAGGTTAAAGAGACCTGAGGTCAAGAATAGCTAATCAGCATTTCCACTGGATGCAAGGCTGATATGCTTCAGGTTGCCATGGCGAAAGTGGCAGAGGAAGCTATTTTTGTGATCAGACTGCAGGCTTTCCTAAAATCAATGCATATCACAGACAGAAACAGATTTGTGTTGTCAGCAGAGAGATGAGGCCGCTTGGCTTTACAAACAACCACTAGCGGCTGCAGGAGGGAGACGGCCCCTGGTTAGAAGAGACAATCCCGCAGTCACCTCAGGATTTCAGGAGAATTTTCAGGGGAGTGGAAATGGCAAAAAAAATCCCACAGGAGTCCCAAAATGACAGTTCCCCAATCAATTATCCCTACCCTGTACCAATGACATAACGGGCATCCCAGCTTTGAACATCAGGATTCCCATTTGAATACATTTAAACATCATCATCATCAGGCCTGTTAGCCCCCATATTAATTACACGCCGACAGGAATCACTACAGGTTCTCCACGATGTGCGACTGGCGAGCAGAACCTGCCAGAGACGCGTAGGCGAATACAGCCCCCATGGGGGAGTGGGTCACTGCCCAGTGGGTTCCATGGTGGGAGGTTGTGTGTAAGGAGTTGTGTGGAAAAGGCTCCCTGTCTACGGAAAAGGGTTTCAATGTCGTGAAGTGTGTTTCTATTTTTTTTAAATTGGTGTATCCTCCTGATTGTTTAGAAAACAAGACCCACCCCTTATTTCTTTTCTCACTAAGAGGTTCACAATATACCGTGGAAGCCCCTCTTGGGTCTGGTGGCTTCTCTCCCCATTTTTCCACTTGCTGTGCCACACTGCCAAACAAGGGTTAAATTCTACCCTTTGAAACAGACTTTACTGCTGGTGATCGATTTAAGGAAATCTCTGAGACTTGAAGAGAGCACCTGGAGAGGATTACTTGAAGTTAATACTCTGTGACATGGGGATACTGGAATCCATTGGAGGCTGGAAACAACTGTAGGCTGTTCAGTATAAGGACTGAAATTGTGTCGAGATTGCAATTTGTGATGAGAATAAAAGGTGATGTAGTTTAAAGTATTAAGTCACTGACTGAAAGCAAATAATGTCTTGTCAATCATGGTCTTAGTCATTTGTTACAGCAAAGGTTCTTGGCATTTTTTCAACAAATAACTGGGAGCTGGAATCTCTTACAAAAGTTATCAGTCCCTGCAGAGATTATAATAGCCACCTACAAGAGCTTCCATTCTTGCTCCTGTACCATTACTTTTAGTATTCCCAAGGCTCTATTCTTCTCTTTCTGAATTCTGTTTCGTTTTTTTGATTTCTCATCTACATATTGTTACTTGACAAAGTTGTCATTTTCCACATGACAATACCCAGATTCACCTGAGCACTCATGACCCTTTTGTTATCTCTATACTATCAAATTGTTCGTCTGACATCCTGTAGCAAATGAGTGGAAAATTCCTTCGGTATTATAAACACTGAAGCCAAGCACTTTGGTCCTAGTTACAAGCTCCATTCCCTAATTACCAACCCTCTTTGGCAACTACCTGAGGCTGGACCAGACAGTTTGCGTCTTTAGCAACAAACCCAATCTGAGATGAGCTTCTGACCACTTGTTTGTTCTATTGTCAACATAGTTTATTTTCACCATTGTAACATTTGCCTCTGCCTGAAGTTCATCTGTTTCAGAAACCCTCAACTATGCCTCTATTACCTTCAGAATGGACTATTCCAGCAAACTCCTGGCTGACTTCTCATGTTTTACACTACACAAAATTGAGGTCATCTCCTGTGTCCTAGCCTCACTGGCCTCTCCTCCTTCTTCTGAGACAGTCCCTTGGGATCAAGGATGACTTGCTTTCACTTGGCTTGAGGTAGCTGGTCAGTCCATTGTGTAATCTGCGGACTGTCACAGCTGGGACAGGTGGTGCTGAAGGGTTGGGTAGATGAGTAGATTGGAGATTCATGTGCTCCCTCTGATGCCCCTACATGTTCCTGGCAAAATCTATTAATGTGTTTGGCGCCATCCCGAATAAGCTTTCTCCATTTTGGTCGGTCACAAGGCAGGATATCCCATCAGTCAAGATACATATTTCATCTCTTCACCCATGCAGGCAAGGGGAGAACATGCAAACTGCATAAAAGACAGTGACCTAAGCCAGAAATTGAACCTGGTCCCTGGTGATGTCAAGCAATAGTGTTAATCATTGTGCCACCATGTCATCCTGGACTATTGTAGCTGTGTTACCTTATTTGCCATAGATTGCCAAATGTGAAGATGAAAGGCTGAATTTTCCCAGTTTCATTGCGATCCCGGTTTAGGAATACAGAAATGGCTGTTGTGGGGAGTTGGTCACGGTATTCCCAGAGTGGGCCTCTTGATTCTCTGGAATCCCTGCCCAATTTAGGATGGTAGGGGACCATGGAAACAGAAGGCACCATAGGATGTTGCAACCATGTTCAGCCAACAGTCCACTGGCAGAGGTTGGTGAAGCTGAGACAAACAGAGACGGTGAGGGTACCTCAAAATGGAGTCACTCCCTTGCAGTGTTCAAATAATTTTTTAAAAATCACATATGGCTGGAGATGGCAAGCCATTATTATGACAGAGGACAGCTCAGTAGGATGGCTTGCAGTTGTCACACCTCAACGGGACTATGCTGAGATAGTCAGCAAGAGGCTTTCATGGTACACAAGCTGACAGACTCCAGTTGTCTGTCCTCTGTGAGGAAGACCAGTGTTAATGGACCATTAATGGCAATAGGTCTAACTGGCCCCCATGCCCCTGACAGCTGGGCAGCCTCACTGCATTGGCCCTGCTTCCAGCAAGATTACTCAAAGCTGGGAGTGAATCTGGTAGGTGCTTTGGCTTTTTTTTTACAACTTTGTCACCAGGGACAGGAATTGGAAGAGTCAGCCCTAAGCTTTGCACGTTCAATGCTTTTCAATTTCCCATAGTTACATGCACTGTGGGCACAAGGCCCTGTTTGTGCTATAGTGTTCTATTGTATAGCTGAAATAATATTTTATGGTGCCAGCTAACCAATTAGCTAGCCATTCAGGCTCTTGAAAGGCATAACTTTAGCTTATTAGCAGAGAGTTATGATTGGCCTGATAAAAATAATTGGATTGAAGGAAAAGCACAGAGCATTATAAGTCTGGAGAGATTTATAAGCATTCTTAATATCATCAGCTTGATTACTGTTGTTTAGTATTTAATGTTGTTAAATACCTTTACTTAATTTTTGCATTATTTTAGTCATCTGATTTATTAAACCACCCAAAGAACATTGTTTTGCATTCATATTATTTACTCCAAGGTCATTTTTGGAAACTCTTTTCTCTTTACTGATTGCCAATGAATTTTGTTCCAAACCGTTCCAATTTACCTTCTCTATTATCTCTTGGAATCTCCATCCATTTGTTTGCTCAGGATTTTATCAAGGTTATTTATTCCCCATCAGTTACTCTTACATCAACTGGATTAACTTGACTGGGTGCAGTCAAGTTAATGTGATCAATAGTATCATTGTGTAAGGTATGAAGAAACATTCACTGTGATAGCTGACACGTGCATTTTTCTTTTGAACAAGTTTTGTCTTTTGTCTCACGTTCTTCCACATATGAAGCCTTGCCCTTTCCATTCCCAGTTGACAAGAGGAAGAAAAATAGATATGGAAGAGAAAAGACAATTCACTATGTGGTGGTAAATTCACAGGCATATCATCCTGTGAAAACATTAACAGACACCGTTCACAGTATGCTGATATGGAAATTTCCATGGTTGAATTCCATATTGTTCAGAGCACAGAGGCTAAGATGCTCATAGAGCCAAAAGCTTCATTAGTCACGACAAAACCTAACCATTGGTGTAAGTGTTTGGAGTTAACGCAATACTCTTAAATCTCCTTAAACTGCATTTAGCCTAAGTGCGAATTACCTTATCATCTCTGGCAATAGATTAGCATGTGGCCACTCTGCTGCAATCACTCAGTTAATCCTTTAATCCTTTCACACTTATTTGTAACATTTATCAGTTAGCCCTCTCTCTTTCTCTTTAATTTACCTCCTGACAGTATATCAGTCTTCTTGATTTGCCTCAAATTCATTTTAATGCCTGTTAAGTCCAAATTTTTAACTTTGGAGATGTTTCCATAGTGATGTTTAACTTGTTTTGTATGCTAAACAATATGAATTAATAATCTCCATGTTTATGCGTGAGTTTCCTCTGGGTGCTCTGGTTTCATCCCACAGTTCAAAAATGTACGGGTTAGATGGATTGGCCATGCTGAATTGTTTCTTTGTGTCTAAGATGTGTAGGTTACGGGTTATGTGGATAGGATGCTCCATTGGAGAGTCGGTGTAGAATTGGTGAACCGAATAGTCTGCTTCTATACTCTAGAGGTCCTATGATTCAATGAATGTGTGCTGACCTCATTTGCTTAAAGAAAATATTTGTTTGAAAGAAGGTCTAAGCATTGTTTTTCACAGCTTCAGGACATCCCAAAATGTTTTACAGTGAATTCAGGCATTTAATTTGCCTTTGTCGAGAGCACCCTGGGGTTCAGAGGCCGGCATCTCTTCATTGCCGTCAGTGCCTTTGGAAGTGGTGACTGGTGCCAGCAATGCAATCCCAAAGATTGCTGAGGAACCCCAGATCAAAGGTGAGTGAAGGTAGGTTGGGGATCATGGGGTAGGGCTTATAGGGGAAGGTTGGAGACAAGGGAAGGAGCATAACTTTCATCAGCTCCCTTTCTGATTCTGGGTGCCTCAATCGGACACAGAATATTTGACAGTAAGGAGACTCTTCTCTGGAAAGGCAACAGCAAACCTGATAAGGTTTGCAACGGTATCCTGTAGGAGATGTGGAAGGCTTTGCATTTAATCCCTGAGCCACTACTGATCTGTGATGCACTGAGGATTAATGGTGTCAATTGGCTCGTGTAATGACCCCGTGAGATTGGCCTCTTCTAGTATGAGCTCCCTGATTGAGATAATGATTGCCTGCTCTATTAGCAAGTCTTTCTTGTATATATCTTGAGGAGTGTCAGGACTACTCACACTTTGAATTCTGACTTTGTATTTGAAGAACGCTTCAGAGTGGAATTGAGTTTGTAAATAAAGGCATTTAGTGAAGGGACACCAGCCTTTGAGAAGTTATTTCAGCCCCTTGATCATCCTATTTTGTATCCCACCAGCAGCAGCTGAAAATGCTGCATCAAACCCTTCCATTCTCCGATTTAATTGGGAGACGTTTTGGAATTGCAGTGGAGAACCAATGTGAGCCTTCCCCTACGAGTAGGTGAATGTGATCAGCATTGTTCCCACTGCAACAGGCTGAATTTTAAATAGCACCCAATAAATGTAGAGAAAGCAGTTCCTAGCCGTGTTAAGACTTCGCCTGATTTACACGGCATTTTCAATTTTTATTCAGATAATGATTGTTAAAATGTAACCAATGACAATGCTGTGTTGGATGTAATGTGGCCAATGGGAAAAAGCTCTAAGGGTCAGCTGACACAGTAAACCATGGAACCAATTACAGGGTGATGTAATAGTCAGCTGACCAGCTGATTCACTATAAATAAGGAACAATGTGGAATTGTGGAGAGTTTGGTGTGGTTTACGGTGAGGCCCCAAATTTGGAGTAATAATGTTTCTTTATTAAACCTTTTCTTTGATTTATTAGACGGAGTAAGTTTTACTGTATTTTCATTTTGAAGAGTTTCTTCTTAAGAAACAGTGGTTATGGTGGAGCATTCACTAATCCTACATTTCAGGTGGACATATCACTTGAAGCACACAGGAAGTTGTAAAAAATGGTTTCTGTTAACTAAGGAATAATTAGTGCAGTAGTGAGAGATTACCCTAGCTCATAGAGACAAGAATCAGTTTTGGTGCAGATAAAAAGTAGGAAAGGTTAGAGTTCATTTGTGGAGAAGTATGGACTCTCTAACAGTAGTTTCATTGGAGGGCAAAGTATGCAGAAAGAAATAAATGAGACACATAAGAAAGGCATTGCAATAATTATGGATGACTAACCTACACATTAATTAGGTGAATCCGATCAGCAAAGTAGCCTGGAAAAGAAGTTCATTGGGTGTATCTATGACAATTAGAATATTACATTCTAAAGTCAGGCTGCTCCAGATCTGGTAATGTGCAATGATATGGAGATGCCAGTGTTGGACTGGGGTAAACACAATAAGAAGTCTCACAACACCAGGTTAAAGTCCAACAGGTTTACCTGGTAGCACAAGCTAGTAGCTTTTGGAGCACTGCCCCTTCTTCAGGTGATCCCTTCGAAAGTTGCATCATCCATGGCTAAAGAGGAAGTCAGTGATTGTATTAAATTGAAATAAACAGTGTCTAAATCTGTGAAGATTAATGATAAATTCAAAGATTGGACACATTTTAAGAACCAGCAAAGAATGACAAAAAAAAGAGAAAAAAGTATGAGAGAAAGCTAACTAGTAATATAAAGACAGATAGTGACAGTTTTTAGACATATTGTAAAAGGAAAATAATAACTTGATCCTTTGGAAAGAGAGTTTGAGGAATTGACAGTTGAAAACAAGGAAAAAGTGGAGGCGTTGATCAGATATTTTGCAGACTTAGAAAGAAGACTTAGAAAATTTCCCAAAGATAACTGAAAATTGAGAAATGAAAGGGAAGGAAGAACTTTGAAAATCACCAGGTGAAAGATACTGGGCAAGCCCTTAGGTCTAACGGCTTGACAAGTCCCCAGGACCAGATGGCCTGCACCCCAGGGTCTAAGTGTCTGCTGAGGTCATAAGTACATTGGTTATCACCCAAACTTTCTTAGACCCGGAAGGGTCCTAGCATATTGGAAAATAGAAAATGTACCACCTTTATTCAGGAAAGGAAGGAGACAGGCAACTACTGGCAGTTAGCGTAACATCTGTCATAGGACAATAGCTAGGATCCATTATTAGGGCAAGATACTTGAAACTGCATAATGAGATCATGCAGACTCAGCATGATTTTGTGAAAGGGAAATTGTATTTAACTAATTTATTTGAGCAAATGATAAGAAAGGTGGATAAAGGGGGAGCTGCATGTATGGATTTCCAAAAGGCATTGGATGAGGTGCCACATCAAAGCTTCCTCCACAAAGTAAGGACTCATGATAAAGAGAATAAGTTATCAGTACGGTTAGCTAACAGCGAACAGAAAGTAGAGATAATTTTTTTTACAGTTTGGAAAGCTGTGCCTAAGTGATCAATGGTACCTTACAATCTGTATCAATGATTTGGTGCAGGGACCAAATTGTAATGGTGGCTAAATTTGTAGATGACAATGAAATAAGTTGGGAAGTAAGCTATCAAGAGAATGTAGAGAATCTGCAAAGGGATAGAAATAGTATAAGTGACTGGACAAACATTTGGCAGATGGACACAGTGTTAGAAAATGTGAACTTGTTCACTTTGACAGGAATATTCAAAAAGAGGTATACCATTTAATTGGAAAGAGGTCATAGAACGCTGTGGTATACAGGGATATGACTGGTACATGAATCACTAAATATTAGGAATTGATAGAGCAAGTGATTAGAAAGGCACACAGAATGTTGATGTTTATTGCAAGAGCAATAGAAGCTTTACTGCAGCTGTGCAGAGTATTTGTGACACCACTTTTGGAGTATGTGTACAGTGTTGGTCTCCTTACTTGAAAAAAATGATATAAATGCATTCGAAGCAGGTCAGAGAAGGTTTGCTTGACTCATTCTTGAGATGAAGGACTTAAGTAAGGTTGAATAGGTTGGGCCAATACCCATTGGAGTTTAAAAGAATTAGATGATTTATTGAAACACAAGATTCTGAGGGGACTTGAGAGGTGGATACTGGGTTGATATTTCCTCTTGTGGGGAAGGATAGATCTGGGTGACATAGTTTAAGAATAAATGATCTTCATTTTAAGATGAAGATAAGGAATTTTTTTTCTCACAAAAGGTTTGTGGAGTTCTCTTGCCCAGAAAATAGTGGAAGCTAGCCCTTTGTATTAATTCAAGGCAAACTAGATAAATTTTTGGTAGACAAGGGGGTCAAAGAGTAAGTAGGGTGAACAAGAAAGTGGAATTGAGATCACATTCAGATCAGTCTTGAATCTATTGAAAGGCAGAGCAAGCTTGAAGGCTGAAAGATCTACGTAGGAGTCTAAGACCAATGATCCTACTTTCCTCTGACTTATTTCCATCCTCAGAAGACTGGATAATCTGCCAATAATCACAGCCCAGGCACTCAGATGGGGTCAGACACTGAAAGCTTTTAAAGTTTTAGTTTAAAATAGGTCAAGAGGTTGGGGCTGGAGGGGAGAAAGGTTTGCAATTGTATAGCTTAATTCATGACAAGGATGTCTCAGAGCACTTTACAGCCAATGAAGCACTTCCTTTTTGAGGTATAGACACTGTTGTAATTTGTGTAACAGGGCAGCCAATTTGTACACAGCAACTTCTGACAAGCAGCAATGATAATAACCAGATAATCTGTTTTTGTAATGCTGATTGAGGAATGAAATTTGGTCAGGACATCATAGATAACTCTCCCATTCTTACGTGTAATAGTACCATGGAATGTTTTGCACTCACGTAAGCCAGCAAATGGGACCATGGTTTGACATTTCACTGAAAAGTCAGCACCTCTGACTGTGCAGCAGTCATACTGCTCTGGAATGTCAGTCTTGACTTGTGTGCCGAACCATTTTGGAGGTTATTTAAGAGTCAAGCACATGTAGGGACATGGAACCCCTAACCTTGCGACTCATGGGTAGAGAAGGCGTTGAACGGTGCCACATTAACACTTAAGGGAGGTGGTGTTGGAGTGGCATTGCTACTGCAGTAATAATCTAGAGACTCAGGGTAATGTTCTGGGGATGAATCCCACCATGACAGATGGTAAAATTTGACTGCAATAAAATTATGAACCATGAAAACATTACTGATCATTGTAAAAACTCATCTGGCTCCCGAATGTCCTTTAGGAAACGAATTCTCACCTGGACTGGCTGACATGAGACTCTAGAACCAAAACAATATGGTTGACTCTTAAATACCCTCCAAAATGATTTGGCAAGTCATCAGTGCAAGAGCAATTAGGGATGGGCAATAAATGCTGACCCAGCTAGTCATGTGCACATCCTCTATAAATGAATAGAAAAAAAAAGAAATTGCTATGAGGTGAAAATATAGATTTCTGCTGATTGACAGACAGTCATTAAATTGATGATCCTTCAAAAAAAATGTTGCTTAGGTCATAAGGCCACAAAGAAATCCATTCAATGATATTACTACTCCTTTATTCCTCCCCTGTTGTAATCCCTTGTTTATAATTGTGATGAGAAGTGAAGGCAACAACCTCTGTGACCTTCAGCAGAACTGCTGCCGCGGGGCTCAGCTGTGAGGGAGGACATTGACTTCAGTGGCGGATGAACTGAACGATCATTTTATCTCTCAGAGATGGGAGATTTTATCAATTGGGCTGCTGAGAAACCAACAAAAGAAAACCATATCGTTTGCGGAATGAATATCCAGTATTACTGGAAGTCAATCTCATGATGATTAAGAGTTTGGAGAAACTGAACATCTAATAACCAAGCCGGCCACACATGATTCACTTTAATATAAAAGTGAGTATCTGTTCAGTCTGTGAGGATGAAAGCCCCATCTGCTGCAGAGGTAATTCTGGAAAAACATTTCTGAAGTGGCTTTTTGTTGAAAATAAATGAGGTGGTCCAGGTGGCAGTGATTTAGAGTTGAACCACAGCAAGCTGGGTTTGAAAGTAGCTGCTGATTTGCACTGACAGAATCTGACCTGATTCTGATTAAACTTCCAGGTCAGTATTTTCTCCCTGTCCTGCTTTTCCAGATGGGACTATTCAGGGATGTTAAGTCTTATTTCCGTGAGGAAATCACAAACTGCACTGAGATTTTTATCCCACAAATTTTAGCAGATCTTGTTTGAAGGACATATAAGGCCAGCTCATAGATCCCTACAGAGCAGAAAAGGCCATTTGGCCCATCGAATCTGCACCGACTCTGAAAGAATATCTTACAAAGTCCCTCTCCCTCTAAAACCCACACATTTACCTTGCTAATCCATCTAACCTACACAGCTTTGGACACTACGGGGCAATTTAGCAAGGTTAGTCCATCCAACCGGCACATCTTTGGACTGTGGGAGGAAACCAGAACATCTGGAGGAAACCTATACAGACATGGAGACCAAGTGCAAACTCCACACAGAGAGTCAGGCAAGGCTGGAACTGAACTCCCTGGAGCTGTGAGGCAGCAGTGCTTGGCACCGTGCTGCACACTAAAACAAACCTTACTCTTCCTCCTACATCAAACAAAGACCATGGGCGGGATTTTACGGCTTTGCTCATCCAGAAACTGTAAGAACCTGCCCGATCTGTCCCTCGCCCGCTCCGATTCCAGTGGTGGGCAGTACAGTAACACTCCAGCCAAGAGATGGCATTTAATATCTGTCTTGGATCAGCAAGAGGAGCAATTCGTTAACTATCCATTGAATCTACTTCGACATTGTATAATATGCTTGCTGTAAATTTACTTAGGAATATTTTTAGGGGAGTAAATGTACTGAAGATAGGCCTGAAAATTAGAACTGATTTTCCTAATTTCATTGAAATACAAATGAGTAATCCCAGAAAGGTTAGGATCCGTCGAAAAAGATATCTTCAAACATAGTGTCAATTATTAAAATCTGTTGGTATGTTATCAAAGAGCTACAATTTTAATAAGACATTATTTATACAGCTGAGAACAGAAGACCGCTGGGAGATGGATTTGGAATTAAATATACCGAACGTTATGTGAGTGACATGACAGTATTTTCTACCTTCACGTAGGTTCCATCTGAAATATTCCTTTGTGACTTGGTTCATTATAGTCTTGGGCAGCAGCATTGTAAGCCTGCTTGCCAAAGAGCAGATGGAGACTACAGTAAATCTGCAAAAAAAAGCTTCAGCCATACTGTGACCAGATGGTTATGACGATCTGCAATTTCCATTTAAGAACATGGCATCGGTCATTCTTAAGTCTCTAATCGTTGCAAAGTATTCTTCACAAATATTCGGCAAAAATCAGCACTCTTCAAATGTTTGGTCACCCAAGTTGGAGTAGCTGCAGTTTGATGTAATGTCAACAACTGCAAACATGGCCAATTGGTGAAGGGTCAAAAAAGAACAAGCTGTTAATAATCTGCTTTGCTCCAGAACTGAAGGCTGACAGCTGTTTTCTGGTACACTGTGTTCCTGAAGTATCTTATCGAACACGAATGTGCCAGGAATGGCACAAGCATCCATCAGCAGTTAATTTTTAATAAGGAACCCAATTCGCTTTTGCACTGAGGCAAGACCAAATCAGTAATCGTTTAATTAGCAGTCAAATTCTTTCACCACAACGAGAGGCTATTACGGCATGGTAGCAGTGGTTGGCATTGCTGCTTCACAGCACCAGGGACCTGGGTTTGATTCCTGGCTTTAGTCATTATCCTCGTTCTCCTCCTGCACATTCTCCTTGTGTCTGCATGGGTTTCCTCCGGGGTGCTCCGGTTTCTTCTGACAGTCCAAAGATATGCAGGTTAAGTTGATTGGCCATGCTAAAACTGCCCCTTAGTGTTCTGAGATGCATAGGTTAGAGGGATTAGGAGGTAAATATGTAGGGATATGGGAGTGGGATTGTGGTTGATGCAGACTCAATGGGTCAAATAGTCTCTTTCTGCACTGTCGAGTTTCTATGATTTCTATGATTCTATGACATGCAGGCTACCACATTTAATTATTTGTACATAATGGCCAGGACTTTCAGACCATTCACGTCAGCGGGATCTTCCAATCCCACTGAGGGTACACTCTCTCTGTGGGTTTCACAGCAGCGAAGGATGCACTCAATGGGAAACTCCATTGGCAATGGCAGGACCCATACTTCTCATACTGGTGGCCAATGGTGAGCTACCTTCCGCCACTGCGAAATGCGCAGCAAGTTGTGTGGTAAATCCCACTCAATGAGTATAAGGTCTGAATTTTCTCAGAGGTGGAAAGGATTTTTGGCTTTGTGAAAATGGCCACTGGACCCTGATCCCAGAAGTTCCACCCCCAAATCAGGCATCTATCATTTTTGCTGGGGGGGGGTGGTTTGGTGGGTAGAAGCAGGGGCAGATTGTAGTTTGTATATTGAAAGATGCAGCTGCCTGCAAACAGATGCAATTCTCATGAATGAACTGTCCAAAACACAACTCGTGGGCTCCAGCCCTTTGAGGAAAAGACCTAAAGATGCCGGAATTATTTGTTGAGATAGGGTACCCTTTTGGATGGGTCCAGGATCCCCGTTTGATTAAGTGCAGTTATCCATTTGGGTAAGATGCCTTCAGAGCAAAGTAAGAGCAAACAATGGATGGACTTCATAGAATTATCAAGTTTCTAAATCATTTAAACCTCCTGTTCATTATTTTAAACATTTTTATAATTTCATTCCATCTACTGATATGCCAGAGGCTCACGACTGTATGACTGATTTTACGAGCTATCTTTATTACAATGGGGTGTCTGTCAGTTCACAGTTTGATTCTCAGCTCCAAAAGGTTATTAAAGACAGGATTTCCACACAACACTCTATGTGGTGGAGGTAGCCCAAAGTTAGCCAGTGGCAGGATCTTCTGGTCCCACTATTGTTAGTAGGATTTCCCATTGAATGTACCCTTTGCTGCTGGGAAACCCATGGCAGGAATGCACCATAGGCAAAACCAGATGATTCTGCTGGCATGGACAGCTGGAAAATTCAGGCCAAAGTATTTATCTGTGCCAATAGAACAAATGTTTTCCACAAAGGATTAAGTACTTGAATGACATGTTTGCTTTTATATGGGATTAAGTACTTGAAGAATGCAGTCATTTTGTAATATAGAACTAATTACAAATTTAATTGTATTGGATGGGTTTTTTTTTAAAGTAAACTCTGCAATAAACACAACTTTATTTTATTTAATCTCAGCATGGGCTCTGAGGTCTGCCCATGGTGGATAATGGATAAGTTAATGTGGAGGGTGTAAAGATAAAAGGTAGTTGATGCAGATAGGATGGATTGGCATAAGTAGCATAGCAGGTATAAAAGCCTAAGGTGCATAAGAGTGGCACATGATTACATAGTAGACAGGAAAGGCCATGGGGATGGGTAGAGGGCCATATGTTGGCATAGGGGCTATGAAGGACCATAGGTTGACATGCATGTATGAATGGCCATGGAGGAGATGGATGGAGAGACATGAGGTGTAATGAACTGGCATGGAAGGGGCATGAGGAATGTGTGCGTGAGATTGGAATGTTCTGAAGAGTGAGGCCTACAGGGCTGTGTTTTTATTACTTTCCTTATAAATCTTGGAGCAATGAGTCAGGCCTTTCACACAGCCTACTTCCACACTCAACTGCTCCTGGGGCTACCTCCTAACTCCCCCCATAACGGCAGACCAGACTCCCATTAAAACTTATCCACCCTGGAATGGAAATGAAATCTGGGACATTTTCTCCCCAGTTGGCTTTGTGGAGTTGGAAATTTTCCCAACAGAAGAGCAAAAATTCTGGCCTAAGTTTTTGATCTGAAGTGACTGAAATCCTAATCAATGCACCATTGCAGGACTTTAAAAAATATATCTAGAATTACATAAGCCGATTAGTTAAAATCATTATACAATAACGATTAGTTTGAGTTCCACCAGGGCCACTCAGCTCCTGACCTCATGCCCAAAAGCACAAAATTTTCCTGTGCTGCCTGCCATGGGAATCATAGTGAACGGCTCACAGACTATCCAAAGGTTTATTGACCTTGGGCAAGATATTCCGGTCTTGGGGGTGAGCATGGCCGGAAAATCCTGCTGAAAATGTGAGATGAGAGTGAGTGCTTTTATCATCAAGACAGCTGAATGCTGCACCAAGGAGTGATTGCAGTGAAATCAGGGGGATGGCTTGTCACTGGCTGAAGTCATTCCTAGCACAGAAGAAGATGGCTGTGGTGGTTGGAGATCAAGTATTCCTCAGGGTAATGTCCTAGGGCCAACCACCTTCAGCTGCTTCATCAACAATCTTCCTTCCATCATAAGGTCAGAGTTGGGGATGTTCATTGATGATCACACTGTTCAGCATCATTTGTGATTTCTCAGATACTGGAGCAGACTATGTCTATTTGTAGCACGACATGACAATATTGAGGCTTGGGCTGATAAATGGCAAGTGACATTTGCACCATACAATGCCAGGCAATGATCATCTCCAACAAGAGAGAATCTAACCATCTCCCCTTGACATTCAATGACATTCCCATCACTGAATTGTCCCTGTCAACATCCTGGCGGTTACCAATGATCTGAAACTGAACTGGAATAGCCATATAAATACTGTGGCTATAAGGACAGGTTAGAGACTGGGAATTTGATGGAGAATAACTCCACTCCTGATTCCCTGTTGACCATCTACAATGCACAATTCAGGAGTGTGATCTAATGTTCTCCATTTGCTGGATGAGTATAGCTTCAGCAACACTCAAGAAGCTGACCAGCCTGCTTTATTGGCAGCCCGTCCACCACCTTAAGCATTCATTTGCTTCACCACTGATGCACAGTGGTAGCAGTGTGCATTATCTACAAGATGCACTGCAGCAAGTTAATCAAGTCTGCTTTGATAGCACCTTCCAAACCAATCTAGAAGAATCAGGACAGCAGATGCACGGGTACGCAGCACCTACAAATCCCCTTTCAAGTCACGTCCCATTCCGACTCAGAAATATATTGCTGTTCCCTTGCTGTTGTTAGATCAAAATCATGGAACTGTGGGTGTTCCAACACCACCATGGACTGCAACAGTTCAACAAAGTGACTCACCACCACTGTCTCAAGGGCAATTATGGATGCGCAATAAATGCAGGGTGAGCCAGCCAAGGTCACATCCCATGGACAAATAAGTTAAAGAATACACATTCAAAAATATCCTTCTTTTCAAGTGAAGCAGAAGCTGCTGACACCAGTCTAACACCCATTTGCAGTAGAGTTAAAATCTATTTATCTTCACAGTTCTGGATCACAGATCAATTGGGTATTTTTTAAAAGAATTTCTATCTAGCTTTTGAGTATGCTGTAAGATTTGTTCTTGTTGCCTAAATTAATAATTTGCTCTACGCCAACACCAAATTTATCTGAGTTTTGGTGGCTTCTTCAGCCTCTGGCAGAGGTACCATTGCCAGAGACTGAAAAATGCCCACGGACATGCAGATGAGACTTTGCGCTACCAAGGTCGGCAAGTTTGGCACCAGCCCTTTCACTGCACAGGGGTAATTGGCTTTAGGTTGCTCATGATTGAGCCTAATTGACATCCCATCATCACGCCATCCTAAATCTCGGACAATTTTCCCAGGAGAGGACAAGACAAGACAGCAAGATAGCACTGTAGGTAATGAAAATCAGAACATGGCAGGAAAGGTCAGACTGTAGAAACTTAAGAATGCGCCGGCAGAGGTTGCAAAGATGGTAAAAATGACAGAACTAGAGGCTTTGTAGCTGACTGTGCATAGCATTCATAACAGAACAAATCATTCCGTCAGCTCCAATAGAAATAAATATGTATGATCTGATAGACCTCATAGTGACAGATGCAAGATTACAATGGATGGAACCTGAATATTCAAGGTTACTTAATGTTTCCAAAGGACAGAAAGCTAAGAAAAGAAGGTGACATAATTAAGGATGACATTAGCACAGTAGTGAGGGACAATTTTAAGATCACAATATTAAATCAGTTTGTGTAATGATAAGAAATAGCAAATATAAAAATCCCTTGAGGTCTCTAACAATAATTACACTGAAGGATAGGGTATATAAAAAGAAAGAATGATTTGATTTGATTTATTATTGTCACATGCATTAACATACAGTGAAAAATATTGTTTCTTGCACGCCATACAGACTAAGTGTACCAGAGATAGAGAAGAAAATGAGAGCGTGCAGAGTGTAGTGTACAGTCATAGCTAGGGTGTACAGGGGCTTGTAAGAAAAGTATGGCAATAATCATGGATGATTTTAATCTACCTATAGATTGGATAAGTCAGATTGGCAAAAGCAGCTAGGGAGATGAGTTCATGGAATGTTTTTGGCAGAGTATATTAGACCATCACGTTCAAAAACCAACCTGGTAATGTGTAATGGGATTGGATAAATTAATGACTTTGTAGTAAAGGGATCCCAAGTAATAGCAGTGATCATAACATGATTGAGTTTTGCATCCAATTTGAGGGAGAGAGGAGAGGGTCTAAGACTAGTGGTTTAAACTAAAGTAAGTATAATTTATAGTGTATGAAGACAGAGCTGACAAAAGTGAACCAGGGAACCAGCTTAAGGGATAAGTCTATAGAGATGCATGGAAAAATATTAAGATGTTTCATAACACTCAACAAAAATATATTTCAGTGGGGAAGAAATAAAGACTCCAAGAGAAGGGTGCATTATTCATGGATAACTAAGGAATTTAAAGATGGGGGAGGGCTATAGAAGACAGGAGACACAATCCTTTCCTGCTTTTAGTCAGACATAAAATGTGACTTTGACTTTTTTGCAATATGTTCCACTCCCATCGCTGAACCTGTCCTATGTAGACAAAAGTGGAAAATCCCAATCTTTAATTCAGGAAAGGAAGGAGGCAGAAAGCAAGAGATTACAGGCCAATAGCTTACATTCTGTCAGAGGAAAATGTTGAAATCTATTATTAAGGAGATTCTAGGAGGGCAATTAAAACATTTTAATACAATGAAGTAGAAACAA
Organism: Sphyrna mokarran; assembly: GCA_024679065.1. Lineage (NCBI taxonomy): Eukaryota > Metazoa > Chordata > Chondrichthyes > Carcharhiniformes > Carcharhinidae > Sphyrna > Sphyrna mokarran. The sequence goes on along the minus strand of JAGIQG010000016.1, from coordinate 56,306,747 downwards.
CATGTTTTTGTGAACTGGCGATACTGTGTGATTAATTTATTAGAGTTCTTTGAAGAAGGAATGAGCAACCTAGATAAATGATTGAAGAATAGTGCGGCAGATGGAGTGTATTATGGAAATACTGGGGGAGGGGAGGGACCTCTCTAGCCCATGCTGCTGGCAGGTTCTTCCAGTCCCACTGAAGGCAACCCTCCATAGCAGGTTTCCTGATGGTGTGGCTGGTGAGCAACGCAAATGGCTTCAGAGGGACTGGAATGTCCTATTGGCAGCCAATAGAGAGCCATCTCCTCCATGGGAAAACCCACCATAGAGAGGAGGCCGGAAAATCCCAGTCAGGAACTAGGGAGCAGATGTCAAAAATAGAGGGTCTCCTATTTAAGAAAGAGACGAGGTGAAATTTTTTCTCTCACAGGTCTTTAGTCTGTGAAATTCTCTTCACAGTGGAGACTGGATCATTGAATATTCTTGGGATTGAGCTGGATTGATCCTTGACTGACAACTGGGTCATAAGAACGATGATCTCATCAAATGGCGGAGCAGACTCAAGGGGCCAAGCGGCCTTCTCCTGCTCCTAGTTCATATGTTTTTGTTTATCGGATATGTCCAATTCTGGCACACACACCCCACCACCTTCACTGTGCCCACTCCAGCAGACTACATTCATTTCAAGAGAATAATGGATCTTTTGCAAAGATGACATCCCTGGAAAAAAGTAGTAGTTATGTCCTAGCCAAAAAACTAATGACAAATTTAACCTTGACAATTACTATCTATTTAGCCTCTTCCAGTTTGCAAGATGCAGCTTGGCAGTAGTGCATTAACACCTGACACCATGATCCATATCAATGCTGAAATATATTGTATGTTGGCAGTGGCGAATCACGAATCTGCATTTGCAGATTGGAAGGATTTCTACATTTTGCAGCAGTTGCTTTGATTGAAACTTGAACGCTACAGAATAACAGAGAACGAAGCTTCTAGGCTCCTAACTGTATACTTGAGAGAATTGATAGAAAGTTGAGCTCTACATTAACGTGTTTTTGACTTTGTACATGCATTAAGTTGGGAATTTGAACTAGAAGCAAAAAAAAAATGCTCCCACATCACAAAAGATTTTTCTTTTTTCAACTGGTTCTCTTTCTACATGTCCCAAATGATACCATTAAAAAGATGCTTAATTAGCCAGTCCTATTCATATGGATATGGAGCAAACTAATGAAGCTATAATTATACAATATTCTGTTTCATGTACTGAACCAAAGATCAGAGCCCAAAAACATGAAATGCTAAAACGTGGCATATATTCAAAAATATTTAAGATACATACAATTCACTGGAATAATTGTGAGCCATATTTGAACCTTATAATTCCACATCCATGTTAACATTAAGGCAATAATTTTACTTCTTTGTGTAAGGACACTGCCCCAGTAATAGAAACCATACCATTAAATTGCATGGGGAGCAATCTTACCAAAAATATTCTCAGTGATGAATGAGCGAGAAAATATGAAAGTTTCAGATTCGTTTCTTCAATAAGTTGAAAAACACAATCTTATGGCACTTAGTCATAAAAAAAAGTCACAATGCAATTTTTGCCAGCAAGGGGAGGGGACCAAGCCAACTCATGCCGGGAAGTCAACTGCTGAACTCTAGAGGTGCCATTGCGCATGCACCCCAATCTCCCAGGCTACTGTATACATATGTACACTGTGTACTGGGAGATCTCTTTTCATTCATAAGAACATAAGAAATAGGAGCAGGAGTATGCCATCTAGCCCTTTGAGCCTGCCCTGCCATTCAATAAGATCATGGCTGATCTGAAGTGGATCAGTTCCACTTTCCTGCCTGCTCCCCATAACCCTTAATTCTCTTATCGATCAGAAATCTGTCTGCCTGTGACTTAAACACTTCCCATCAACACTGATCCCAATGGACATTGGGACCTGCTGTCAATTGCTCCATGTGCTGGGCTCCTTCTATATGGGTGCAAAGCCCATTTTGTCAGTAAAACAATGCTGGTAAGATCATGATTTTTAGAACTAAGTTTTCGCCTCTCACCTGATCTTATCAGCTCACCATGCTGATCAATTAGTAGGACAATCCGATGTGATCCCCACTCCCCCATAACTATAAATGTCATCTTATACTTCTTTCTTCAAATTAAAACAATTTCAAAACTTTATTCTCCGATGCCAAATGTACACTAGCTGGGATTTTCCAGCTCTGCTGCAGCATGTTTCCTTATGGTAGATGCAGTGAGCCATTTAAATGTCCAAGACTTTGGCAGGACTGGACAATCCCATCAGTGTGAAGAGCCAGAACATCTTGCCCATTGTGAAAGAGCAGTGAGATTCTGCTGCCTTGGGTTTTGGACACTATTTGCTTTCATATGTTCATAAATGACTGCAGTAAAACTCTGACTGTCATGAAAGTTAACAGCTTTATTAACTTGCCCCGCTAAGAAAATTGCTCCAACTATTTTCTTTGAATTCCAGCTATAAAAAAGATCAAGGACTGCAACGGAACTGAATGTTAGGTGCTAATTCAATAGAATTCAATAATTCACTTTGATCTATTATCTGAGGCAAGCGTATCGTCGCAAAACTCATCATGTCTCTTGGTGCAGATTCTTCCTCACTCTTATGCAATGCAGGACAGCACTCTATGGAGATTTTCCAGTCCTTCCCACTGGCAGAATATTCCGGTCCTGCCAAAGTGGATGGCACGGTGGCACATTGGTTAACGCTGCTGCCTCACCGTGCCAAGGACCCAGTCTTTAGGTGGCTGTCTGTGTGGAATTTGCACATTTTCCCTGTGTCTACGGGGGTTTCCTCTGTGTGCTCCAGTTTCCTCCCCACACTCCAAAGATGTGTGGGCTAGGTTGATTGGCCATGCTAAATTACCCCTTAATATCAGGAGGACTAGCAAGTAAATAGGCGGGGTTAAGGGGATAGGAGTGCAGGCTTGATGGGCCAAATGGCCTCCTTCTGCACTGTAGTGATTCTATGATTCTATAAGTCAATAGACCTTTGGTTGGCTTGTCGCATCTGCTGAAATGGGACTTGTGGCGCTGAGGTTGGAAATTCCAGCTTGCCCTATTGCTATGTTCTTTATTACACAGGAGATATTTATGAGTTTACTGTTGCCAGTCTGAAAGTAGCCTGGAGTACATTGATGTGCTCACTTCAATAGTGCCAACTTCCATCAGGTGACACAGGTTTTAAATGTATCATTGACTCAGAGGGGATAGGTTCCATCTCCATGGGAATGGGACAACAGTTCTATGAATGTCAGAACAGAGAAACTCAACCATTCTGTTTACATTGCCAATCCACGTACAACTGATTCTATCAGGGTGCAGGCAAAGGCCACAAACAGGCATGAATGAACCTCAGCAAAACTGTCCTACTGGAGCTCTATGATGGCAACAATATCCCAATTCTCTTTCAAACACTCCAGTAAGGCATAGGGTAAAGCAACTATTCCAGCAGTGTTATCTACTTCACAACATTGGAATCAGTAATTACCATCCCTTTGCAGATCACAGGCTCTGACAAATACTTTTCTAAACAAAATATAACATGTCGTTTGCCTTTAAGGAGATTTTAATTGTTAATCTTTGTGAAATGTGGGTAGGATTTTCCAGTCCCGCTCGAGATCTCGCCCAAGGTCAACAGATCTTTGCATGGTCTGGGATGAGAAAAATTCGCCCTTAGTATGTTGGGGTTTAGGGTGTGAACTGCCTCTTTAAGTGTACAGGTCAGGAGACTCTGGGGCTATTAGTTCTGCCCAGTGGGAGACCCTGTTGTGTAGTCTTAGATCAGGCTATGAATAAGTGCACACCTTCAGTGAACATTTTCCAGCATTCGAGCCTATCTTGTGATTCTTTACGCCTCTCAGTCCACAGGGGTATGCATAACAGGGTGAGTATGTTGCAAGGGGTTCATTTACTCTATTTTACTCCAATACATCCATTTCACTTAAATAAATTGATATTTTCACACATGGGCTTCTTCAATGCAATTTTAAAAAAAACTTAAATGGACCTGCTTCGTGGAAAAGTTGTCAACAGAGCACTGACTAATCAAAAGTGGAGATATGTTAATAGATAATGCTAATATGGTATTTAATTTTCATATCCAATGACACTTGTGCCTTTACTGGTATCAAATATACAACTGAAGCTATTTGGTAGTTCAGAAACTACCCATAGTTTCTACCCATATAACCCATAGACAGTATCAATTATTTTGCTGATTTGTGGTTAAAGATTGCAGGGATGAAACGTTAATTGTAGAATGCATTTCATTCACTATCTTCCCATTTGCAGAAGGCAATAAGGTGGGACTTCAGGATTATAGGTTTCAATGCCATAAGAGGGCACTGCTATATTCAATGAAATATTGCTGGCGAAATGGTGCACTGTTCACATTATCAGTTCAAAACCCCAAGTAAACCACAGCACCAACTTAGAAGGAAACTATGGTTTTCAGTGACTTATTTCTTTACATAATCTGTCAGTGACCCTATTGTATTAGGAAAAGATAAATGATTGCAAATAGGACAGAAACATCAGCGCATCACCCTTCATTTCACTCTCACATCAGCCAGTGGGGCAGATTTTATTTTCCCTATCATTTTTCTCCACTTAATTTTAAAGGCCCTTAGAAAAGTGCAGAAAAAAAATCAGTTCTGAAGATGAGAGTAATATTGAGGATGATATACATACACCTTGGACACTTCACAGTGACAGGGATTAGGCTGAGTAGTAATTTGCAGTGGGTAAGATGTGAATGTCGGTTGATATTTACAAAAATTCCACTTGATATGTTTAGCAATGTCAGTGTGCAAAATCACTCCTGGATATAGGTGACATGGTGGCGCAGTAGATAACACTACTATCTCACAGCATCAGGGACCCAGGTTCAATTCTGGTCTTTTGTAACTGTCTGTAGGGAGTTTGCACGTTCTTCCCATGTCTGTATGGGTTTCCTCTGGTTGCTCTGGCTCCCTCCACATATAGTCCACATATTAAATTGCTCCTTTGTCGCAAGAGGATTAGTAGGATAAATATGTAAGGTTAAGGGGATAGGGTTGTGTGGGATTGTTGTCAGCTTCAAGTTTTTAGATGTCCAGATCACTAACAACCTGTCGTAATCCCCCCATGCTGAGACTATAGTTAACAAAGCCCACCAATGCCTCTACTTTCTCAGAAGATTAAAGAAACTTTGGCACATCAGCTACAATGCTCTCCAACTTTTACAGTTGCACAACAGAAAGCATTCTTTCTGGTTGTATCATAGCTTGATGTAGCTCCTGCTCTGCCCAAGATTGCAAGAAACTACAAAAGATCATGAATGTAGCCCAATCCATCACACAAACCAGCCTCCCATCCATTGACTCTGTCTACATTTCCCACTGCCTCGGCAGCGCAGTCAATATAATGAAGGACCCCACTCGTTCTGGACATTCTCTCTTCCACTTTCTTCTGTCGGAAAAAAGATACAAAAGTCTGAGGTCACATATCAACTGACTCAAGAAAAGCTTCTTCCCTGCTGCCATCAGATATTTGAAAGGACCTACTTCGCAGTAAGCCACTGTTTCTCTAAACCTTAGCTATGACCATAACACTACACTCTGCACCTTCTCATTTCATCCATTATGCACTTTGTCTGTATAGAGCACAAGAAACAATACTTTTCACTGTCTGTTAATACATGTGACAATAATAAATTAAACAAGGTGCAGGCTGAATGGGCTGAATAGCCTGCAGCTGCACTGTAGAGATTCTGTGTTCAAATACCAAGCTGACATCATCTATGTGAACAGCTGGATTGCAAAGGTGTATCTATAAATGAAAATTTATTAGCTACAAATTAATTAACCATAAAGCATAAAGAAAGCTTCTGTCAGAATCCACAGTCTTAGTATTTAAATGGATTTAATGCTTTGACTCTTATCTTAAATGTGCCTACATAAGAAATGATGTACCTATTGGAGACTTGTTTATGAAAAATATAATAAAGTTAGGCAATGGGTTATTTAATACCTCAAATATTGTCAACCAAATCAACTAAGTGTTTTACAGAAAGCTGTGTCAATTATTAAATCTGACTTCACTGTGTGTTGATGACATCATTACATCATTGACTGTGAGAGTATATTTTCAAAGCTGGAAAACAATTTGATTCTGTGGGAAAAAAGACAAGTAGCATTTTTGTCCAAATGATTGGAGCTTTAAACAGCACCAGAACGATGCCGTGCAATGTAAAAGCTGATAAAAATTATCCTCAGGAACTCTCACAAAGAAGACCAGCTGGCAGGTAAGAAAAAAAAAACAGTTAGAAGGAAAATTAGCAGCTTTCAGCGGGAGGTATGGTTAATGGATGACCCACACATCTAACCAAGTGATTTAATTGTCTGAACTCTCCAATTTACGGCAACGACTTTCAGGTATTGATGTGCATTACGAACAAGTTGTCATTAAAGTAACAACCTAATATCACAGACAGATCTGATGAAAGAACCAAGGCTACATGACATGGGAACATCCTGGAGGAGACCACCTCATGCCACTTGGGTTTGGCAGTGAATGAAATATAACCGCACTCCCAAAAATGGGGTTGTGATAATGAAGTGCTTAAGAGGACCGTTCGACCTCCTAGGTAGCTTGAAAAATCTATTGTCTCCCAACATCATATAACTCCCATTTTTAAAAGGCAAAATACTGTGGATGCTAGAATCTGGTACAAAAACAGAAAATGCTGGAAAATCTCAGCAGGTTTCATGGATGGCATGGAGGCATTGGTTCCTTTGGGCGCCCCACCTTCCTCCCACAGTCCAAAGATGTGCGGGTTAGGTTGATTGACCATGGTAAATTAATTAGCAGGGTAAATGAAGGGAATAGGGCCTGGGTGGAATTGTGGTCAGTGCAGACTCAATGGGCCAAATGGCCTCTTTCTGCAATGTAGAGATTCTATGAGTCAGTGAGGCCCGGCAGCACCTGCGGAGACAGAATATAGCCTATCGGTTATCCTGATTCAAAACATTGGCGGTATTCTCTCCCTGCAGATGCTGTCAGACCTGCTGAAGTTTTTCCAGCTTTTTCTGTTTTCGTATCGTAACATTTCCACCAGGGGAGCAACACACTGTTCATGTAAGCAAGTACTAATACAGCACTAGCTCCCAGCTTCACAATGTAATGAGTACACATAGACTACAGTTATAATGCTTGTGCAAACTATTGACACAATTATCACCTAAGTATAGCCTGAGTCTGGCTCCAAGATCTGAGGAAGACATCTCCCTCTCCTATGGAGTCTGGGCTTTCACAGACATTTTATAGTTTACGTTTAGCACTGATATTATGTTTTGGTTTCGTGCTGATGCTAAAGCTCTGGACTGTGAATGAGTTATTAATGACAGCACATCATGGAATAGTTCATATTTCTACGATCTCATCAGTAATCTGTCAGAGTTGATTGTCCAGAACGAATAGAATAAAACATTGGCGAGTTCCAGAATGCACAGTCAATCTTTCCTGGATTGCTGTCCAGGAGATGAAAAGGAAAATCTACCCCAATATAGTTAAGTTCTTGCTTATTTTGCTTTACATTTTATGACTCATGCTTCCACACTTTAAAATGGCATTTACCAAAAATAACTCTTTGGCCTTTCCTTGCATTCATCCTCTACTTTGAACTTTCTCCGTTATTGGACTCCATATATGCTAAAACATTCCTGCAGATGTTCTCAGGTCTTTTCAATCTGTAATGCCTCTGCACTGAACAACGCAAGGCAGTTGTTTTGAACACTTTTCACTGAATAAATGCACAAAGAAAATATTTGCGTGCACGGGCTCTTTTCTGCATTAGTGGACATGAGTAAAAGCACAGAACTTCTTGAAATGATCACATTTTAAAGATGTGTTCAATATGGTGGATTCGATTGGAATCCTCCCATCTTGCGGATGGAGGGAAAGAGAATTATGTAAAAGTCCATTGAAGTCAGGCGGGATGCTCTGTATTTTAGGTGAGCGGGACTGGACAATCTCACCCGACCTTAGGAAAGTCAGCCTGTTTGAATTGATTCCTTTTGTGACTTGGTGTAAAGAGCAGCTTGAAAGCTTTTAACTGCTTTCTATCTGAACATCATGACCCTTGTGTTTTTCAGCATTAAATTGGAACCGACATCCCTTTAATGAGGAGTGTGCAGGCGATGTCAGGGCTGCAGTTGGTATGTGAAGCAGGATATACATTGAAGACCAGCTGTCAACAAGATGCAGTGCTACATCTATCACTTAGGCCCACAACACTCAGTTGTCCTTATGTATGACAATTGAGTTCAATATTAAAGTCACTCAAAATAAGGTTAAAATAAAGAAAGCTGAAATTACAAATGGTTTTGCTTAAAGGTAGCTGTTTAGACTTTGAAGCTCTTGAACTAATTGGAAACTCATGTCCTAAATACTTCATGTCCGGATCCCCAATCGTACTTTGCCAAGATACCTCAGACATCTGTCTTATTCAGTTCCTCGGTAGCAAGTTATAGAATCATAGAATCCCTACAGTGCAGAAGGAGGCCATTCGGCTCATTGAATCTGCACTGACAGCAATCCTACCCAGGCCCATGCATTTACCCTAGCAAGTTCCCCTGACACTAAGGGACAATTTAGCACGGCCAATCCACCCAACCTGCACATTTTTGGAATGTGGGAGGAAACCGGAGCAGCTGGAGGAAATCCACGCAGACACGGGGACAATGTGCAGACTCCACACATACTGACAGTGACCCAAGCTAGGAGTCGAATTCGGGTCCCTGGTACTGTGAGGCAGCAGTGTTAACCATCGTGCCACCCCACTGTCTGTATAATTATTATTATTTCGACAACTGCATTCTTTCCATCCAACAAATTTATTTTCACTTTGTATCAAAAAAGGCTTGAATTTCATTTTGAACTTTTGTAATAAGGTGGCTTTTTTTTGTACAGGGCAGATCCATATGTTGTTATAATTGAACCCAGAGGGATGGAACAGGCAAGATAAGATGGCTCACTTAGACCTATTTTAAAGGACAAATCTCTTGTGATAGAACTAGCCCTCAACCGTATTTGAAAGTGGTGATGGAGCATTTTTGTATTGCCAACAGCGAGTTTCACTTCTGACTGATGAAACATCATTGCCGGTCATTACTTACGCCTGCAGAATTGAGTGATAATTGGCCGATCAGAAGTGAGAGAGCTCCATGGCAGGATAAAGGTTCATTGACAGATCCTCATTTCCAGCACCCTAACTCTCAAAGTCTTGTCTGGCACATTGTGTAAAAATTCTGATGCCCAGAAAGAAACTATAGTGTTATTATCTCTGGGAATGATATAATGATGTGTAGTACGATATGACAGTAGCTCCAGCAGTCATATACAAGAGATTAAGAAGAAAAATAGATTAGCATGTGCATGAGAAAACTGCGTTTACCTGGAAGATTATTATGAATGTCTTAGAAATAAACACTGTTTTTGAACAAGCCTCTCCTCGTTAGGCTCAAGTCATGCACAAGTATAGTGGAATCTTGCTAATACAGATTAGATCACAAGCTAGCCAAAGGGAGATCCTCGTACTTTTCAATGTGAAAACCAAGCCACGTTATTTAACCATTTTTTCAGCATCTATGTCACCTTAAAGTAGTGTCACAAGTAGGCTTACATTAACATTGCAATGAAGCTATTGTGAAAATCTTTTTGTTGCCACACTCCATCGCCTGTTCGAGTACACTGAGGGAGAATTTAGCATGGCCAATGCATCTAACCAGCACATCTTTCAGACAGTGGGAGAAAACTGGAGCACAGAGGAAATCCACGTAGACATGGGGAGAACATACGAATCTCACACAGACGGTGGCCCAAGCTGGCAATTGAAACCATGTCCCTGGAAATGTGAGGCAACAGTGCTAATCACTTTGCTACTTGTGGTGCTGCTCATGATACCAGTAAATCACCCTTTTCATGTCCTAATCAACTATTTTCTTTACTCTCCCATTGTTTGACTGTATAGATCAATGTAGGTTAAGTCTATTAAGGGGCACAGGCAAAATTGTCCACTATCTGTGTTGAAATCCATTTTTGCTGTTAGAGTAAAATAAAGTAAATTACAATTTATTATTATCTCTCAAATGTGTATTTTGCTTCACCCTGCTCTTCTGGCATGCAAACTTCAGGGCTCTGATCTCCATGTCTAGTTTACCAGTTATAGTTTGACTCATCCACCTCTTGTCACATACTCAGAACTGATACTCTTATAATTGAACTGAGCTTGACTCCTTTTGTACAACCATCACATCTGTCACCCCATGTTTGCTTAAATGGTTGGTAAGAATCATAGAATCCCTACAGTGCAGAATGAGGCCATTTGGCCCGCCGAGCCCACACCAACAACAATCCCATCCCTGCAAGCCCACGCATTTATCCAATTAATCCCCCTGATTCTAAGGGGCAATTTAGCGTGGCTAATCAAGCTAACCTACACATCTTCGCATTGTGGGAGGAAACCAGAACACCTTGAAGAAACCCATGCAGACACAGGGAGAATTTGCAAACTCCGCACCCAAGGCCGAGCCCCTGGCGTTATAACCATTGTGCCACCATGAAGACCAGCTTTATTTTAACAAATGTTGTTTTATCATTCACTCTGTTATGCTTTGACAGAGCGTACCAAATAACGTTAAGGGTTCCTGATAGTTTGTTTATTAACAAAAATTACAAAACAGTTTAACTATCATTTAAAAACAACCACAATTTAAGCTACCCATATTGAAATTCGCAAATAGCACAATCCATTTGCCATTATCATTATTGTTGATGATAAAGCTGCTCCTTGCAGTGTTAAACACATTGGCTATTTCAGGCAGAAACAGGTTGTTTGGTGGATTGTTCGCATGTCAATAAAGTGTAATTGCCTATTTAATTTCTCAGGTATGGAACCACATAAGGATTTCAGCTGAAGAGAAACTGGGTAAAATTGAGTAGTTTCTGTGGACAGTATCATTGTGTAAATGAGGAGTTAATGGTTCTTCATAATGTGGTCAATCAATATAAGAATCATAAATACACAATGACCATGATGGGCACTGCACCCAAGAAATGTGCAAGCAGATTCAGATTTACAGAGCATTGAGTTCCAGCAATGCCTTCCATGTTTCTTGATTGCTATGGGATAGTTCAGGAATAGAGAGATTAATGGGCTTTAAATAGAACTCTTTGAAATACTATTTTAGGAAAAAATACTCCAATCAGATTTATAGGGCAGGATTTTTTACCAGCATTGCACCTGGCGCAGCTCACGTTGGGGCTGTGTGGAGTCTATTCAGGAAGAGAAATTCCATTGTTTATTATGAAGTTAACCTACTTCCCAACTATTTTTGATTTTGGCATGAGTGTGAGCATACCACTTAAGGTATGATTCTATTGATCTATTTGGAGGTTTTTATTAAAAACAAATGCTAATTTACAACACAGTTGAATATAACAAAAATTGAAAGCCTTAAGCATAAGATATAATTCTGAATTGTTAACTATTTCTATTAATTCCAATTTAAGCAATATCCCCATAGGCATAAATTCATCAGTTAGCAAGACACACAGGCTTATGTGAATTCCCAGTCCAACAACCTGGTAACTCCTCAGACAGAGATACAGAGAGACACCCATCTTCTAACCCTCAGATAGTAACTTCCAGAGGAAAATCTATCTTTACACAGCAGGACTTCAGTGTTAGAAAGAGGGAGAGAAAACATTTTTTTCCTTTTGCAGACTTCTAGAGAGGGACTCTTATTTTCTAGCAGGTCCACAGACTTAAATTTCCATATATATATATAGAGAGAAAGAGCTATTGCTCTTTTCAAATTCAAGCTGAAACTGTCTGCTTATTTTTTTCCTTTCTCTGTATGCCTAGCTCCACCCACATGCATGAATCTCTTGTCAGTCAGTCTAATCCAACCCTACTCTGAACCCCAGGAAAAACTCTAAAAGTATCATTAGCCTAGATTAAAACAAACAATCCATTAATTAGGACTTATTAATTCTTCCGCTGATTCAGCAGATGGGCTGCCAGCTGGAAATATTTTGGCATTATTATGAGAGATGAAGCATAAAGCAGTCCCTTCAGAAGAAACATGGCACAAATACGGTTCTTAAAGGCACAGTATCATCACAGGTCGAAGAATCCTTGGGGAGGGGATGGGTGCATTTATTGGCAGTTTGAAACACCTTTGCGATTTTCCCAACATGCACACCTAGTTATAATCTGATTCTGGCCCTCTCTGGCTGGGAACCAGATTAACATATTTAAATATGCATAGTTAATTTCAAGCCAGATGCTCCCTGTTCCTGGATTCTCCGACCCTTGGGCACAACAGGAACTCTGCATGAATCATGACTGGTCTCCACAAACTATGCAGCATAGCTCCAGAAAGATTTTTATTAAGAACAGTACCAAACAGCTCAAAAAAGACAAGTTGGAATTTAGGTCATTTATTTTCTTGTCACATCTCACTCTGTGTACCTGTAAGTCATTCCTCGAGGCTCAAAAGCAGACCAAACTCAGTGGAGCAGCATAAAGCACTTGTTTTATTTTCTCATCATCTCCTAAGCATGTCTGCATCTAAATGTTGCTTGGTGGTTGGGGGTGGGGGGTGGGGGGGGGGGGGGGGGCGAGAGAGAAGAGATCTGTTTATAATGGTGATGTGGTTGGTTATGCAGGTGAGGCATTTGCACTCACCTGATGAGTAAGCATCAACTGGTAGCTTGTTTTTCTGTTGGTTACACTGGGTTACTTTGTCAGAAGTCTTCAATGTAGAACTGCAGTACTTCCAAAAGCACGTCAAACTGAGTAGGTTGGCAGAACAGGCACTTGATGCCAAGTGAGGTCAAAGACCTGCAAAGTAAGTAACAAAATAATAATGCAAATTTATGCTGGGTAGTCATAATATTAACATTTTGATTTTAAGATCAAACTTGCTTAACTCTTTAACGTGTGGTTAACTTAAAGAATGCTGAGCTGCAACTGAAGTTTCTGTTCTAAAACTACTTCAGGATTGAGATTTTATTTTGGCTGACTTGAAAACATGGTTGGGAATTAACATTTTGTCACTTTATAGCATGAAATATTTGCAAGTATAATGACTGAAACACTGTACTTCCCAAAGCCAATCTGGGACATGCACATACAAAGTTTCAATGTTTAAGTGAATTTTTTTTTAATTCATTCGTGGGACATGGGTGTCGCTGGCTGGCCAGCATTTATTGATGTAGAGATGCAGGCGTTGGACTGGGGTAAACATAGTAAGAAGTCTGACAACACCAGGTTTAAATCCAACCGATTTATTTGATAGTAAACTCACAAGCTTTCGAGCCTCTTGGTCTTCGTCAGGTGAAAGACCTGACAAAGACCAGAGGCTTGAAAGCTTGTGAGTTCACCATCAAATAAATCAGTTGGATTTAAACCTGGTATTGTCAGGCTTCTTACAGCATTTATTGCCCATCCCTAATTGCCGAAGGGCAATTGAGAGTTAGCCACATAGCTGTGGATATGGAGTCACATTTTGCCCAGACTAGATAAGGACAGCAGATTTTCTCCTCTAAAGGCCATTAACTCCCTATCTCTCTTTTGGCCAGCATCACAATTTCTGTACCAAACTGTACTTTCGTTTTTCAAAAAAACAGGACTAATATCATTCTTTTTGCTGAAATGTTTCCTTTAAGGAGACCAAATTCTAGTCTTTAAATTGTCCCATTTAACATGTCTCAGAAACTTAGTTGTTTGCGTTGGACTGGCCTACATTCAATGCTGTAAATTCATTCCTGATTCTCAGTGATGGATGATTTCCAGCATTGACTTCCTTTCCTGAAAAGCTTTCAAAAATATAAAGATGCTTTAACAAGTTCCTGTTGTTCACTGGGGAGTTAAACTTTATTTATCCATGTTTAAACATAGGCTAGTGACACATATTATACTTGAATATTGCTAATTGAACACAGAAGAGCCACCTGATGAGAACAAGCATATTGTTGCAGTGACAGTCCAGGGTCCCTTGTGTTGAATGCGACAGTCACAGAGAATGTTCCAGAGGGTTAGAAACAAAAGCAGCTGTTGCATTGCCATACCAACTAAGGTTTTGCTGAACGTTGCAACCCTGAAATTATGTCTTGGACAATATAAAGCAAAACTACTTACAAACATGAAATCTCTTAGTCCATTATTTTAATGAAATTGTTAGGCTGCAGTAAAACTAACCAAATGTAAGCATTCATTCACTAATATTCATGACATAATCTTTTAAAAAGTTCATTCATTGCATGTATTTTTTTTAGTTTATTTATTAGTGCAACAAATAGGCATACATAACACTGCAATGAAGTTCCTTTGAAAATCCCACAGTTGCCACAGTCCGATGCCTTTTCAGTTACACTAAGGAAGAATTTAGCATGGCCAATACACCTAACCAACACATCTTTCAGATTGTGGGAAGAAGCTGGACAAAACCCATGCAGGCACAGGGAGAACATGCAGACTCTGCACAGACAATCCCCCCGAGGTGGGAATCAAATTTGGATCCCTGGCACTGTGAGGCACCAGTAGTAACCACTGTGCCACCCCAATATTACTGACTAGGATATTACTAACAAGGCCAGCATTTACTGACTTCCATAACTACCCCTAAGAAGTGCTGTTGAGATGCTTTATAGAATCCACAGTGTAGTTAGGGAGGAAACTCCAGGACTTCTACCCAGTGACAATGAAGAAACAAGTGATATAGTCCCAAGACAGGATAGCACGTGACTTAGAGGAGAACTTCTAGGATGTGTTATTCCCATACATCTGTAGTTGTTGTTCTTCAAGGTCGCAGAGGTCACAAAATTAGAATCTGCCATCAAAACAGCCTTGGCGAACTTCTGCAATGCATCTTGTGAATGGCACATATAATGCACTGATGGTGGTGGACGGGCTGCTGCAATGGGCTGCTTTGACTTTGATTCAAGCAAGTGGAGATTATTCCATTGCATTCCTGACTAGTGATTTGATGGTAGATAGGCTCTGGGGAGTCAGGGGGAGAATTACTTGTTGCAAAATTTCCAACCTCTGACCTGTTCTTGCAACCACAGTATTTATATGGCTGGTTCAGTTTCTGTTCAATGGTAATCCTCAGGATGCTGATAATGGGGGATTCAGTAATTTCATTGAATATCACAAGAAAATGGTTAGATTCTCTCTCACTGGAGATGGTCATTGCCTGGCACTAGTTGGCAAGAATGCTATTTGCCACATATCAGCCCAAGCCTCAATATTGTCCAGGTCTTGCTACATGTGGACATGGACTGTTTAAGTATCTGAGGACTCTGAATGGTGCTGAATGCTGTTTACTGATGGTTGCACATTCTCACTTTTGACATTCATATGGAGGGAAGATCATTGTGAAGCAGCGGAAGATGGTTGGCTCTAAAATACTACGGTGAAAAACTCCTGCACTGATTTTCTGGGACTGAAATAATTGACCCCCAACAACCAGGACCATCTTCCTTTGGACAAGGTACGATTCCAAACAGTGAAAAATTTATTCCCTGCTATTCATTAATTTGATATTTGCTCTGTCACCCTGATAATACACTTGGTCATTTGTGTGCACATGTATATCTGTGCATGTACATGTAGTAGAGATGCTGGCATTGGACTGGGGTAAACACAGTAAGAAGTCTGACAACACCAGTTTTAAATCCAACCGATTTATTTGATAGCCTGACAAAGACCATAGAATCGAAAGCTTGCGAGTTTACTATCAAATAAATCAGTTGGATTTAAAACTGGTGTTGTCAGACTTCTTACCATGTACATGTACACAGACACACAAATGCACATATTTATGTGGTCTTCCATGACCATAGGGTCATCCAGACAATTAAGTACTTTTGAAGTGTAATCATTCTAAGAAATGCAACAGTCAGTTCGTGCACATTAAGATTCCACAAACAGCAAATTAATAACAGCCAAATGAATAACAGAATCATAGAATCCTTACAGTGCAGAAGGAAGTCATTCAGTCCACCCAGTTTGCACTGACCATAATCCCACCCAGGCCCCACTCTTCTAATCTCATATATTTACCCTGCTAATCTACCTGACACACGAGTCAATTTATCATGGCCAATCAACCTAACCTGCACATCTTTGGACTGTAGGAGGAAACTGGAACACCCAGAGGAAACCCACACAGACACAAGGAGAATGTGCAGACTCCACATGGAGAGTGACCCAAGGCCAGAATTGAACCCAGGTCCCTGGCGCTGTGAGGCAGCAGTGCTAACCACTGTGCCGCCAAATGATCTGTTTTTAAAAGACACTGGTTGAATATTGATCGGAACACCCAGAAGAACTCCCCTACCTTTATTTGTGAAAAGAACAAATCCCATTCATATGCAATTTTGATGACACGCAATTGATTCAATTGTTATAGCCTGAGTGTATTGCATTGTCTACATAGCAGCATTCTATTTATATGATGAACACTTTTCAATTATGCTTTGCTATATTTGTTATTATTCCTGAAATGGCAAAACAAGAACTAATTGTTATGCAGAAAAACCAGTAGCAGTTGGGAATATAACAGAGGCTGTTGACAGTGATCAGGTTGCAATATTTGCTATTCCTTGCTTCTGTCCTGGCTGCTATCCAGTTCGAACACTTGGGCAAATAGGTAACAATTGATCGATGACGGCTGCACAGCTAAAAAATGTTCAGAGTTGTACAATGCAGTGGATTTGTTTTTTAAAAAAAGGTTTCGCATAGCAGGCAGTTAAGTGAGGCACTTGGAAATGAAGAGGGTCAGGAAAATGAACCAGATCAGCTATCAATACTAGGGCAGTGCAATTCTGCCACTTATAAAATACGTTATCCTTTGTGATGACGTGTTCTTATTAAAACTAAAGGCAGCAATAACATATAGCCACTTTTGTCCCATTAAATGGAAAAGTATGCATATTGTACAACAATAAGTTCTGACTTTTACAGCAATTAGTTATTGCAGTCTAACCTTCAACTTGTCTAACCTCAAGACTGGCTACCGTAAAGCCACTGGAGAATGAATTTATGTCCAGAGTAAAAGAAAAAATATACTGGGAAGCTGTCTCATTTTGACAGCTGACAAGGCGGCTTATGAGGCTTTACAAGAGCCTGAAAACGTGAACCACTTTGTAAATCAAGGCATGTTTCTGCTGATCATTTCTACTGTGGTAAATGATAGGTTTGAGTCAGGGATGTAGCACAAATAGAAACTTGAAAATCGTTCCTGAAATGTAGATCTCAGCTCCAGTTAAGGAAAGCCTTTTAACTGAACAGTTGACCTTCTTGGAGATGGGGTATATTTCCCTTGGACTACAGTCAGAATATCAATCACTATTTTAGACAGCTAATGGTAGCTGTAACACCAATCTGCAGAGATTTAGCCCGAGATTGCAGATATCCTAATGGTAGTTCTGTTTGAAGTACATTAAGGGAGAGCTGACTAAAATGGCTTTTTTGTACACAGCATTTTTAAAGCACACTTTGAAGAAAGAAAGATCATTCTTTCATCTCAATTTTTCAATTAGTCTGAATTAAAATATTTCCTGTATGGATCAATCTTCAAAAACAACTGAGATTGTCCATTCATGGCAAGGTGTTTATCAATGCACTAGAAAGTGCAAAGCAAAGCTTGAGAAGCAGACAAAGGGCATTGCAGTGTCATTGGGAACCCATCAGTGTTGAGAACTGTCGACTGCCAACAAAAAGAACAAAAAGACACATGAAAATAGTCAATCCAGTATGCCCAGGTCAATAGTCTGATTATCCTGCATTCTGTTTTGTGCTCTGCAATTATAAGCTTTGTTTGAAATTCTTTATACAGTTGATGACTCACTTCATCTGTTCTAGTGAAAGACTAAAAGTTAAAATTTAGTTATGAGTCATATGTAGGCTTACATTAACACTGCAATGAAGTTGCTGTGAAAATCCCCTAATTGCCACACTCCAGCGCTTGTTGGGTACTCTGGGGAAGAATTTAGCATGGTCAATGCACCCTAACCAGCACATTTTTCAGATTGTAGGAGGAAACAGGTGCACCCCAGAGGAAACCCACGCATACATACGGAGAATGCGTAAACTCCACACAGACAGTCTCCTGAGGCTAGAATTGAACTTTGGTCTCTGGCGCTGTGAGACAGCAGTGTTAACCATTGTACCACCATGCTGCCTCACTACTGATCTAAAATCGCTCAAGCGAGACCAAAAATTCTCGCCTGAGACATTTCCGTTGTCTGTCTCTCACCTGCTCTGATTCCATGGAAGGCAAGGCGTGGAATTCGAGTACTAAACCTAGTACATCTAGATACTAGAGATCTGTAGAGTACCTCTACAGATGCTCTCTGACCTGCTGGGTATTTCCACCATTTTCTCTCTTTATTTCTGATTTCCAACAATCACAGTATTTTGCTTTTGATTAATAACTGTCTAGCCTGGAATCAAACAAGCCAAAAGCCTCGACCTTCCCGGTTCTAAAATACCTGTCCTAACTGAGTTGTGTCACTGAAGTTCACACACTTTGTAAGATTATTCAATGGGGTACATTGACTGTTCATGTAGTACGCACTAAAACCTACTCTTCTTAGTTGTTTAGCAACCAACTAGTCACCATATTGCTCAGGGTAAGAGAGATCAGCAGCATTTAAGATGCTTTGCCTGTGCTAATTTTAAAATTGAGATAGGTTTTTGCTCTAGTTAAATATATTGAGCGATATAGGGCAAACGCAGGTTCTAGATATAGATCACATTGCATAGTGGAACAGGCTTGATGAGCTGAATGTTATCCTCCTGTTCCTATGGAAGTTTGTTAAGGTGCCATGCTAAGCATTGGAAGCTAATCTTCCAGATGGAAAATTCCAGAGTTAAAACAGACAGTACATTAAGGTACTGTTGACAATTGATCAATTAAACCCACTCATTCGTAGAATGTGAAGAGATAAAAACTCAGTGGGAGCTGCAGCCCTTCCCAATTAGACTAGCCAAAGTTTTACTGAATTAGGGTGGTCCGAACTTCAGAAGCAATGAAAGACATATTGATTCTTTCTTTTGGTAAAAGTAAGCTGCGTGGATTTAGTTGGATATTCTTGAGCATTACTTGTGTATACTTGGTGGCTTTATAAAATGTGGCTTGCCAGACAGCACTAAATCCAGTGCTCTGGACTTAGGTAAATGACGTGTGTTACTACAAGAGAGATTTCTGCATTGCATGTTAGGCAATCAGAAATCTCATTGGCTTGAATCAGAGACTCTTAAATATAATGATGAGTTTCTACATATGTCAGACATTCAGCTTCCAAAAGAAAATGTTGTGACAATCCTCGTGCAGACTGATAACTTTTAAAAAGATATTTGAAGTCCCAGTGAACAATTAAGGAATTACACGAGAATATTTCCGGTTTTAAGACTATTACTGTTACAAACAATCTAAAAGCAACATTGACTAAACACTCCTTAATAGATTTAAACTGTGGCAAAGATATGTTCTTTTAATTTTTAACACAAATTAAAAATCCATGTCAGACTTATACATCACCCAATCTCTGTGAAACTGCAGTTTTTACAGGAACTGGTCCAAAATCACTCTCAGTGTCCAATGGTTTCACTTCTTGCTGTTTCAACAAGTGATCATCAAAAGAGTGCTCCCCTCAGTTTCATGAAATGACCAGTAATAAGGCCCATTCCAGCAATTCCTTCCACTGGCCATATCAGGACCATTCTTTCAGAGTCTTTAGATTGTCACAAGTTGCATTTCTTCAATTAAAGATCTTGTTCCATCCAGCATTCCACCCGGTATTCCACACAAAGGCCAAATTCACCTCTCTGCTGATCATACTTGCTGCATCCTTTTGTCTCTCTGCAAAAACTCTTTTTCTCTCTCTCTATCTAAGTCTCAGAGGACAGAGCTTTCCTGTCCAGCCCGTCACCATGCATTATCTGTTGACCTCAGGAGGGAACTTCCGGTCTTGGGGTGAGGGCAGGCAGAAAGTCCCAACCAGAAAGTCTACTTAGCTGCTTTTGCCTTTGTTTTTAGGTATAATAACTTCACACCTTGCTCAGCAAGTCTCACCCTCGGTGCTCCTATCCCCATGGTAACCTGGCTACGCTATTGGGCAGGATTCAAAGCCAATCATGTGACCCTTCTCACTACTCCATTTTACCCTTGAATTAAAGATAAAATCCCAACACATAATCATTCTATCTTATAGCTCCTCACGTTCAACAAAATGCATTACAACTTAGTAAGACTTGCAAGTCAAGCAGAAAAATTAGGTCAATTTACTTTCATTACTGAGGGTTTAAAATATTCAAGCAATATTGGCAATGTAAACTGCTGGAAACATCGCAACCTCTTAATCACACAGCAATGCAGTTGTTAAACGTACAAATTTAAATGGAGCTGGCATTATATAACACAATGACAGACAGAAAGAGGTTGTCTTAAAAAAAACATTGCTCGATGTAATGAGGCTTGAAAGTTCTGGTTCAAGCACATTCCATCATTTCAAAGAGTCACTTCCACACCTGATGTTTCTGAGCCAAATATGGATTTAACAATTACTGAAATAAAGATCCCCACAGGCAGCACAGTGACGCAGTGTTTAGCACTGCTGCCTACAGTGCCAAGGTCCCGAATTCAATTCCAAGCTTGGGCCACTGTATGTGTGGAGTTTGTATGTTCTTCCTGTGTCTGTGTGGGTTTCCACTGGGTGTTCTGGTTTCCTCCCACAGTCCAAAGATGTGCAGTTTAGGTGTACTGGCCATGATAAATTGCCCCTTAGTGTCAGAAGAACTAACTAGGGTAAATGCACAGGGTTATGAGAATTGGCTCTGGATGGGATTGTGGTCGGTGCAAATTCAATGAGCCAAATGGCTTCATTCTGCACTGTAGGATTCTATGAATTTTACAAGTCAGGATCCCCATTTGCTTCACTTTAAATATCATATGCATAAATGCCTAGTGGTTCCCCCATGTTAATTTGTCCATTTTATGTCAATGTGCCCTCACACCGATGTGAATCATGACAGCACCCCCTCTACCCACTCACAACCTGCATCTGACCAAGAGAACTCACTGGAGGTACATAGCTGAGCACAACCCCTAGGAGGAAAGGGTGATACCCACACTGCACCCAGTATTGCCCAAGCACAGAGTATCATGTGCGGGTGTGTCAGACTGGATGTGGCACCTTGGCAGTGCCACCCTAGCACACTGCCAGTGCCAGGATGACAGTGGAAGTGGTGCCAGTCTCTTCTGTGGCTGAAATCAATTTCCAGTGCAGGCATGCTATTCCAGTATGAGAGGTTGAAGACACACTCGTCAAAGAAAAATTGAGCCAAGGTCTTCGGAACAAAGAACAAGCCTGTTTTAAAAAAAGTTAGAAAAGAGGAAGTACTTCAGATTCAATCATCCCTGAAAGGAAACAAAGCTGCTGCCTACTGAGATTTGCCCAGACTTATCAATCAGGAGATTCTTAAAAGATTCTACGGCATGAAATTGAATGCAAACAAAACATTTCAAAGTCTTTCAGCTTTCTAAGAAGGTTGAAAATTGGAAAAAAAAACTGCAGTATTGAAAAAATGGGGTTGAGTGAGCAGCTATACTTGAGGCTTATTAGACTGGACTGAACTTATTGTATCAATGAAGAACTGTTTGATCTGCTCTGGAGATGTCAATCAGAGCAATTCAAAGTGGCCAGGCTGCACCTGTTTCTCACTCAGGCTACAAAAAGGAATTCCCCTGGTGAAATTGGCATCTCCTGTCAGTCAGAAGACTTCACATGGGTTTGCTCATACCTGGGGCTTCTGAGAGTGAACAGGGGAATCCCTTGTGTTGAATGGAGTGCTGCTGTGATTTTCAAGACTTCCTGGTTTTCAGTACATTAAAGTGATCAGGTCATTTCA
Source organism: Sphyrna mokarran (assembly GCA_024679065.1). NCBI lineage: Eukaryota > Metazoa > Chordata > Chondrichthyes > Carcharhiniformes > Carcharhinidae > Sphyrna > Sphyrna mokarran. The sequence continues at coordinate 56,284,740 of JAGIQG010000016.1, read as the reverse complement.
AAGGTTTTACAGTATTGGGACAAAAGTGAAGGTTTTTAACAGAAAGTTACCTGAGATCATTTTAAGAGAACAAGAAGAAACAGTCCACCCTAACAGCCCTATCCTGGCAGAGAGTCCCAAGTTCAACTCTTTCACCTCAGCCAATGCACAGGCATGTTCCTTGGGGTAAAATCTCCCTTGGCAGCCTGGCAGTGGCAGAGGAGCACATGGGCTCATAACTTACCTACCTGCCCTCACTCAGAATCCAAAGTGCCAGGTTCACAGTTGTCAGGCCCTGTACTGTTTGGTGCCAGCAGGATTTCCAACTTGGGGAGGAGGAGAATGCGGGGGAAAGGCTGAGGACGGGAGATTTGTGGGAGGCTGGAGAAATGGATTCTAGCCCAATGATGATATTCAAATTAGGAAGCGTGCAGGGTAATAGGGTTCCTGCCCACTCTGTGAGGGAACCTGATTGGGAACAGTGCAGCAGGCAAACAGATGGGCAATAGGTTTGATGTCCAGTGAGAATCATATTTTGGTCTCATTCCCAATTCAATGGGCCAACAATGATCCCGATCCAGCTAGCAGGAACTGAGGATACTCACCCCCTTTATATTTAGAGGGTATGGCTTAGAAATCATCATCACTGAAACCCTGTAGTGCAGAAGGAGGCCATTTGGCCCATCAAGTCTGCACCGATAACAATCCCACCCAGGCCCTCTCCTCATATATTTACACTGCCAGTCCCTCTAACCTAAGCATCCCAGGACACTAAGGGTTAATTTAGCGTGGCCAATCAACCTAACCCACACATCTTTGGACTGTGGGAGGAAACTGGAACACCTGGACGAAACCCACGCAGACACGGGAAGAATGCGCAAACTCCACAGTGACCTGAGCCGGGAATAGAACCCAAGTCCTTGGAATTGTGAAGCAGTTAACCACTGTGCTACCATGCCCCAATTTTAGGCTCCCTATGAAATTTCCTACCCCATTATTCTACTCGACCTGCTGCGGGGCAGAAAAATTGCTTCCTCTGTTTTTTTCAACTGGTATTCAATTTGGAATATTTCAGCAGTTAAGAGAAATGGGAGGAGGTTGTTTTCCTGAAATTCAATGAATATAGCTGGCCAAAATAAAATTGTGGGTAGATATGATGCACAAACCCTATTTAACTTGATATCTGCCTCCTGGAAGAATCCATCCCACCTCCATTAATGCTGGAAATGGGCAAAGTAAGTATTGGGACTCCAATTTTTAATACTTCAACCTCCTACCAACCCATCCATTTTTGAAATCAAAATTATCCAAAAAGGTCATGTTGTGGAATAACATTTCTGGAGGACATTAATGGTGCAGCTAGATTTTTTTTATATGAAACTTTCACAGTACTTTTTCTGTTGAAGCTTATAAATGACTAGATCCTCAGTTAACTTGCTCAGCATGTGTGACTACGTGCTTTGCTTTTCTCTCACATAAAATGACAGTCTGAAGGAATCCATGTATAATTCAGTCAGGTTTCTGCCAATGCAAGTTCTGTGATGACAAATAAAAACAGCTCTCATTTCTGCATCTTGTGTCTCTAGACTTGACTGTCCCTAGGTATTATTGACCAGATTCCCATATTCCATCCTCCATCAACTTGACTCATCCAATATTGCCCATGTCCACTACGTCACTAGCTAGCTGACTTGCATAGGCCCCAGTTAAGCAATGTCTCCATTTTTATGTACTCCTTGTTTTTAAATCCATCCCACCTTAGATCTGTTATCTCCTCCAATCCCACAACACACTAAAATCTTGGTCCTCCTCCAACTCCAAACTCTTGGACATTCCGGTTTCAATCACTCCATCACCGGATGCTGTCTCTCTGTCTCTTGACCTCTCTTACCTCCTCCAAAGGCATTCCTTAAAACATACCTCTGGTCATTTGTCGAAACACCTCATGTTGCTGACTGTTAAATTGTGTTTGTTAATGCTCTTGTGCAGTACCTTGGGACAATTTACCATAATGCTAACACTCAATTATACCGGACATTTTAATTGCACTATGAAAATAAAATTGTTGTTGTTGTAGAATGGTTTGGCATATTTTTATTCAATTAATGCAGTCAAAATAAAATTAGGTTTGATGTATTTTCAATTATCAAACACCAAGTTAAATATTTTCCTCTACAGACCCTTGCTCCCTTGGGCCACATGAAAATAATCCAAGCATATCTTGGCTAGGACTTTTCAGATCCATTACCTGTACAGCTGAACAGATTTATATGTTAAAAGGAACCTACCTCCTGAAATAGGTGGGTAAATTGGGAACACAACAGAAGGCCCTTTCAAAATGCCAGTATAAGTAGTTTGTCAGTGGGATCAAGATGGTGAAGCTATCAACTGTTCTTTCCAGTCTGTTAGAGCAAAGTGATGGAAGTAAAAACTGATCACTTTATCTGGGGATGGCATGGTGTCACAGTGGCTGGCACTGCTGCCACACAGTGCCACTGACCCAGTTCAATTCCTGGCTTGTCTGTGCAGAGTCTGCATGTTCTCCCTCTGCCTGCATGGGTTTCCTCTGGGTGCTCAGGACAGGTAAGAATTGGCATGGGGGCACAGTGGTTAGCATTGATGCTTCACAGCGCCAGGGACCTGGGTTCGATTCCTGACTTGGGTGACTGCCTGTGGTGGAATCAGCACATTTTCCCCATGTTGGCATGGATTTCCTCCAGGCATTCTGGTTTCCTTCTATAGTCAGAAAGACGTGCTGGCTGGGTTCATTGGTCATGCTAAATTCCCTCTCAGTGTACCCGAACAGATAAAAATTAGGAAATTTTTACATTAACCTCAGTAGCCTATGGAATTCATTACCATAGGAAGTAGTTGATGCCAAAACATTGAATATATTCAAGAGGCAGCTGGAAACTGCATTTAAGGTGAATGGAATCAGGGATTATGGGGAAATAGCAGGATTCGGCTGTTGAATTGGATGATCAGGCATGATCATAATGAATGGTGGAGCAGGCTCAAAGGGCCAAATGTCCTCCTCCTGTTCCTCTCTTTCTATGTTTCTATTGCAGTGTTCATGGAAGTCTACTTGTGACACCAACAAAATAAATAAACTTTTTGGGTGAGCTATTTGTTATCTACCAAGCAACAATTGAATCACGAAAAGACCAATGTTTGAAAACTAAAGATTTCTTCTGGCCTATGAAAAAAAGAACTAGTTTATAACTAGATCAAAATGATGCCAATAAATACAGGGACAAAATCAGCACACATCTGAAAAATATCTTTGATTTCAGAATGCACTGAAGAAATAATAGTGAAACAACAGTTCTCGTTCTCAGCCAATCATCACAGTCATAAATTAATGTTTGAATTGCACTTAAGTTTCACAAGATTCTGCCCAGAAAATTATTAAATCTCAGTCAGGTATGAAACTTTGCTTTGCTTTTTATTTATGTTATTCATTCTAATGCATGCACAAATTCCAGAATTTTCTCTCACCTTGCAGGCAGACATTTACAAATAACAAAAAGATTAAGTCAAATACTCTGAAATGTTAAATACACAAAAGCTGCAAGAAGTATGACTCCAGGTTATGCAGAATGGCATATTTCCTCAGGCACAGTACAACGACCAAAAGAAATATTACAACAGCATCAAGGAACAAGGACATCACAATTTCAAAGTCTAACAAGCCTACGTTCCCTGTAATGCTTATTCCGGTGAAAGCACTTGGTGTGGGGCGGCACAATGATTAGTACTGCTGCCTCATTGTGCCAGGGACTTGGATTCGATTCCCGGCTTGGGTCACTGTCTGTGTAGAGTTTGCACATTCTCCCTGTGTCTCTGTGGGGGTTTCCTTCAGATGCTCCGGTTGCCTTCCACAGTCCAAAGCTGTGCAAGTTAGGTGGAATGGCCATGCTAAATTGCCCCTTAGTATCAGGGGGACTAGCTAGGGTAAATGCATGGGGTTATGGGGATAGGGCCTGGGTGGGATTGTGGTGAGTGTGGACTCAATCGGCTGAATGGTTTCCTTCTGCACTGTAGGATTCTATGGTATCATGTCATTTTGTACAGCAATGGGATAGTAGCACATTCCCATGTTGCCTGCTCAGCATTCCTAATTCTATGCCACATCAGAACTAGATTTTTCTGGGTAAAATTTAATCTGCTCAAAATCAACTTCAATAAAATATGCATGAACAAGAAGCCATTCCATACTGAATGATGACTATGGAAATGATCCCTTGATTGTGTCTCACTTGTTTGCTAATATTACTAATCTCTTCTCTTTCATCAAACAAGTACCCTCATCCGTTAGGTTTCATTTTTCAGATTTTCTTTTCTTATTTTTGACTCTAGTGTTTATTCCCATAGGTGCACTTAAGGATCATACATTACCGTGACAACTGAATATATAAGAAAATACAACTACATCCAATTCTCTGAAAGAAAGATTGGAATGCATTCACATTTATTTATTAGTGTCAGGAATATGCTTACACTGCAATAAAATTACTGTGAAAATTCCCTAATCACCACACTCCGGTGCTTGTTCATGTACACTGAGGGAGGATTTAGCATGGCCAATACACCTAACCAGCATGTCTTTCAGACTGTGGGAGGAAACCGGAGCACCCAGAGGAAACCCACACAGTCACGGAAGGAATATGCAGATTCCGCACAGACAGTGACCCAAGCTGGGAAACAAACTTGGATCTCTGGAGCTCCGAGGCTCATTCCTCTCAAGACATCACTTCCCGACTGCCGCTGCTGAATGTCCTTAATCTTCTTCTGCTTCTGGTAAGCTTAATGAACAGAAGTGCACTTACGAATTGCACATTAAGAAGCAGTCACTCAGTATTTTCAACTGTATTAGGGAGCCTCTCTGATACTTTCACATGGATAAAGTGATTGCAATTTCTGTGTTACAATTTAACACAAATCCCAAGCACAGCATTCAGATAGTAATTATACCATTTTCACTGCTGAAACCTTCCTGTTGTGAGCATAGTCATTGCATCAATTAAGCTACATTTTCCAGGAAAATGCACTGCCTACTCCTATGTGGGTAATGATTCCAGCACAGCATTTAGAATTCAACTTGCCAGAACTTTCTGGGAACACTTTAAGTTCCTACACTGTCACAACACAGCGCACGCCAATGCAGTGTGATCAGGATTTCTATAGCAATGCAAGTGGGAAGCCATGGTTACATTGCCCACTCATATTGCTACAGAATGGAGGACTGGAATTTAGCACAGCTCTATGAATACTGACTGAAATGCGTGGACAGTAGACTGCTTACAGTCATAATGACTTTGCTCTAGGTTGAGAGTAGGAGATGAGAAAGTCAGTTCTTTTCTATTGCTATAAACGAAATGACTGTGAAAGCCGACATGTTTTTGAAATGAGAAAAAAACATTTATCATCAGCCGTTATTCTAGAAATCTAAAGCAGTGAGTCAGGCATCCCTTGGACATGGATTTTCAAGGATTGCCCAAAAGATTTTAAGGAGGCTGCAAAAGACACAACTCCCTGCCCAGGTTTGAGCGCAGGGGCTCGAGATTTCAATATTAATATCCAGGCTGCGATTCTCTCATCCTGCTGTGCTAAAACATTGGTGCAGCGGGCCTTGAGATTCTAGCGCTGACTGATTCGCAGTGTTTGTATGAGCATTCGTGCCCCTCTTGCATCTCCTGGTGCTGGAAATCGGCGGGGATGCAGAAAGATCATTTACATGGTCGTTGCAATTGTAATAAATCTTCAGAAGCTCCTTCACCAAAATCCCTTTATTTACAAACTCTAACAGCAGAGTGCAAACAGTTAGCAGTCTATCTCTGGGGGTGTCAGAGGAACTGACACTCTGGTTAAGTACAAGGCAAAGACTCCCTGATTGGCTCATCAATTAGACGCTTAATCAGGGAGTTCATAGTCCAGTAGATTAATCTCAATGGCCTGATTGTATTAAAATTATATTACTGTAAATGATGACAATGAGCAGGCCCATGACTGAAGTCTCCAGGCCCACGAGCATTTCCCATTCCACCAGAATATTTCACTCCAGTGGGGATTACAGTAGCTCCCACTTTCAGAGAGCTAGTGGCCTGAACCCATTGGAGTGAAGTGGGGGCAATTGGGCCCTCCAGAAGGTTGGGAAGTGGGGGGCATTTGCACCTGGTACTCAACATTCATTGGGCAGTGCCCATAGGTGATTGGTGGGAATTGGGGATCCCGCTACCATTCTGCATAGCCATCGGTGGGGGAAGCAGGGAGGCCAGTGATTGGGGCAGGCTGGGGGATTGGGGGGAGGCAGTTGGGAGGGGAGAGGGTTGCGGTCAGCCTGCAAAAGGGGGAGGATTAACACTATGGGGGTAAAATTCGTGGGGAGTGGGAATGATTGGGGGGGCCAGCAATTGGACCATTGTTGGGGGGCGGGGGGGAGCCGGCATTGCAGGTGTCGCGGGGCTGGCCAACGATTGAGCTGAGGTCATCAGTGTGGGACTACCATGCACTGATTTGTGCCTCTCCAGCGGGATGAACTCTACCCTCTGAAATTTACTGATCTTCACGCTGATGTCCTCTGCAGTGCATAGATTGTGAGAGATTCTTCTGTGAAATCTCACTGAAAAAATCAGCATGAATCATTCCAGTTTTCCACCAGATTTTTTTTGGGAGAATTCCGCACTTAACATTTGGGATTTTCCCGTCCTGACCCAGTGAACAATGATTTGGCTGGCTGCCAAATTCTCTGACTTTGCTGCAGTGGGACGGTGGCGTGAACGAGCGGTGAGATCAAGCCCTTTATATTTTGCTGTATTTATTTCCTCCAATTCGACACATACCTCATCAGTGTGAACGGCACTGAGCTGGATTTAGTGTTCTAAATGGGGGTCCTGCCCTCTCGTTAGAGAACCGGCAGGAGACCAGCATTGCTTCAGTGGGGGAGGCCTGATTGAATTAAGTGCTATGTTGCCAATGTCGGGCCTAACCTAAGCTTTGGCACCATGGTGACAAAATCCTACCCCCTGGGAGCTGCCGGTCAAGCAGAGAATGAAGGCAGGAATCCTGGAATTGAGCCCCTCCCAGTTGGGCCATTTTAAAAGATCTCGAAGCTCACTCAATGACATGAAAATCTAACCTTTGAGCATAATTATGGATTCCAATAACTGCTCCATGACAGATGTTAGAGATTAATTGGTTTATCATTTCCCGATTTCTGGCTATCTTTTAAAGTTACATTTGCAGTTATCCAATCTAAATAGACATTTGAGGGGAGAAAGGCTGCAAAAAGCTGAGGCATACAGAAACTTGAAAGTCCTTGTGCATGAATCAAAAAAATTTACATGCATGCTCAGTAGGTGAAGGAATGTTGGCCTTTATTTCAAAGCGAATGGAGTATAAAAACAGGGAGGTCTTCTACAACTATACAAGGCACTAGTTTGGCCACAACTGTAACACTGTGAATAGCTTTGTTCCTCTTATCCTAGAACTGGAGACAATCCAGAGAAGATTCACTAAGTTGATCCTGCATATGGAGGGATTTTCGTATGAGGTTGAGATCTGTATTCCTTGGCGTTTAGAAGGATGAAAGGTGACCTTACTGAGACACATGTGATTGTCAGGGGGGTCTGACAGGGCAGATGCTAAGAGGTTGTTTCCCTTTGTGGGAGAATCTGGGACCAGAGGACACAATCTCAGAGTAAGGGTCACCCATTTAAGACAGAGATGAGGAGGAATTTCTTCTGTGAATCTGTGGAAATCTTTCCTGCAGGAGAGCTATGTTCAAGGCTGCAATAGACAGGTTTTTAATTGGTAATTAAGTCAAGGGTTATGGTGATAAGGCAGGGAAGTGGAATTGAGGATTATCACATCAGATCAATTACAATCTCACTGAAAGGTGGAGTAGATTCGATGTGTCAAATGGCCTATTCTGCTCCTATGTCTCATGGTCTTATGGTCTTAATTCTAGAATTGTGGGAATGTTGGAAGATTCTGACTGAAGTATTTGCAATTTCCTTGTGCCTTTTAAACTCTGGGATGGAAGCCACCAGGCTCTGGAGATTAGTCAGTCTTTTGTGTCATTCTTTTCACTAATGCTATTTTCTTTATATTTTAACTTTAGTGAATTTCAGTCTTTAATTAGCTTCACTGGAATGTCAGCAAAGGCTTCCACAAGGTAATCATTCAACAAGTCTGCAATTTCCTTATGCCATTGCCATTATCCTTGACTAACCTTTCTCTTCTGATATAATTGCAAAACATGTGTTAATCTGGATCTACCGCTAAGTTTCTTTTCATATTTCCAGATGTTATGAGCTTAAATTTCATATGTCTGAATGAGAAATAAATCTTTGAAATTAGCCATTGTGGGATAGAAAATGTAATATTTAGTATGAGTTCCAAAAGTGATATTGATGGATTCAAATGGTTGACTTTTAAAACAAAATTGGTTTACAAATATCTGCTTGGTTTTAAAGAGTTTGAGTATTACTGGAAAATTACTGGTATGCTGTTGAGGCTTTTGTCTTGCACTTATCAGAATAGATGCAAATATCAAAGGGAGAAACCATTCATATCATGAGGGAAGGTTGCTAATTAGTTGGCAAATCAATTCTGATTTGTCCAAGTATTGCCATGGAAAATATACCAAGGAACTACTGCCCCCATCTTTTTGTTTCATTCAAAAAAGATGCTTTACTTGTTCATTTTCTTTGCCTGCTGAGGATGCTAAAAATGTGCTAAAATTGAGGCAGGCATCCTTTAAAAAGTGTGCATAAATGTAGCTTCTGGCAAACCAGCCCAGCTCACAATCTTCAATTTGTTGTGAATGCAATTTTTGTAACACGGGACTGTTCAGCAAGTACTGTCCAATTGTGGAGCACATCTAATGCCAGGCATTATCTTTTGAGTTTTTTTTGATTCCCATTTTTGAGAAACCTTATCTTCCCTGGGAACTTGAGATGGACTGGCCATTTTTCAGGTTTGAGAGACAGCCTTTGGCCCCCTTGTGAATATACGTGATACAGAGCGATCAATCAGCTCATTTCATTTGAATAGGTGAGGCTAGCCATTTGACACTGTTACTAAGTAACAGAAACAGAATGATATTTTCCACTGACAGAATGCTGCCCTTGAATCAAAAAGTTATTTGGTCCATCAGACAAATGACTAATGTGATGTAGGAATTTTAGTGCCGTGTGAGTTGCTGCTCTCATTGAAATTAGGTATTCTTGTATCTGTCCTGATAAGTGCAACATGAAAAGTTTTGACAAGATGGGGCAATTCTCCCATCCCACTGTGCTGCTCGAGTGGCACAACAAGCTGGCAGATATCAGCTGGGTCCATTTCGCAGGATTCCCGCTGGGCACCATGGCCTCCACACGTGTCCGGGACCAAGTTTTTCAACATCATCAGCTCTGGGCCGGAAATTGGCACTGAGCTGTTTTCAGCATGGAAATCAGCATTTCCATCTGATTAGCAGGCCCAGGACTGAATTCTCCAGGGCTGCTAGTGTCTCTCCCCTGCCAGAAATGGTTCCTTCCAATAGGGTTTACTCCTGCTGCTCATTAACAAGGAACTGGTGGCCTGATCCCACTGGAGGGGAGACAGAGCATTGAAAATCCCCCTGGAAGTTCAGGGTAAGGGTGGGGGTTTGCCCGTTGGGCAATGCCAACCTGGCAGTGCCAGCCTGGCCCGTGGCACTGCCCAAAGGACAAATTGACCCTGCCCAAGAGCCTACAGGGATGGGAGGGGGGTGGGAAGGCAGTGCCTTTTGAGGACAATCGGGAGGGGGCAATAGTTGGGACTGCTGCCACTTTGCATTAGGATCGCTGGCTGAGGCAGGGGAGAGGGGAAACAGGGCTGGCCATTCGGGTGAGGGAGGGGAGGGGGGTATTGGGACTGGCCTTTGGGAGTCGAGTTAATTACTTTACAAAGTTTTTATACATCTTGAACCAGCAGTTTTCTACCAGGTTTTGTTCTGTTTTATAGATTTCTATCTCTTTAGCTCTAATTTGCTTGTGGCAGAGAAGCATTGGCACAGGAACGAAGGTTAATGAGGAGAACTTGCAAGGCACTTGCAGCACTTTAAATATACAAAAACATGTAGATTGTTTTCAAATGGGAAATGTATGAGCAACATTTCACTGTGCTATTTTTAAGGTAATATACATTCATAGTGTCTCATAATTTGTACAACATTATGTAAAATTAAAAATGTTTGTTATACACATTGGCCTTGATGTCTCTGCATGTGCGGATCACAGTGGGGATTTGGGGGAAGAAGTTAAAATTTGGAAATCCTGACGTACGTGTATTTTGGATGGCCTGGTGTCTCTTTAAGGTTCTCTCCAGATTTCTCAATTGACAGACAATCTGATTGTCAGATTGAATGCCTGTGGTGCAGAGAGCCTGCAGCATGTAACGCAAGAGCAAGTTGGGAGGCAGAGAGACACCGCTGTTCGGGAGTTAAACTAGGGAAGTAGGATGGAATATAAATAATGGAGAGGGTGGTCACTGCCAAGGTGGTGGGGGAGCTGGAGGGGAGGAGGGGGGAGCAATAGTTGAAAATGCTAAGTCTCTCACTTGCAGTACAATAATAAAAAATAATGCAAGTTCAGCTTTTTCACAAACTCACCTTATTCGCCTATTCAACTCTACATATGTACACCCAACACCCAGTACCACCTCTATCCTTTTTATGTCATAGAATCTCTGCAGTACAGCAGGCGGCCATTCGGCCCATTGAGCCTGCATTGACAGCAATGCCACCCAAGCCCCATCCCTGTTGCCACATACATTTCCCCTGTTAATCTCCCGACACTAAGGAGTAATTTAGCATGGCCAATCAACCTAACCCCCATATCTTTGAACTGTGGGAGGAAACCAGAGTACCTGGAGGAAATCTACGCAGACACAAGGAGAATGTGCTTACTGCACACAGACAGTGACCTGAGGACAGAATTGAACCTGGGTCCCTGGTGCTGTGAGGCCTTAGTGCTAACCACTGTGCCACCAGTGAGTACTATTGAACAATTAACATGCAAATTCAGTCCAAAATGGAAGGTTGCAGTTAACCCCATTCCTCACAGTAGATAATGGGTAGAAGGAAGAGCTTACTGTCAGAGGGTTCATAATGCTGCTCAGGAAGGTTCAACCACACAGGGGCAGGTCAGATACATCACAGGAGCATGCAGGGTGGCTTGTTGTGTAGAGACAAAATGGTGTTACTATTTCTGGCCCACTAAGTGTGCTGTAAATACAATTACCTAATGACTGAAGCCATTCCTCTGTGTCCTTTTACCTATCAAGTTTGCTGAGGTTGGTAAAAATCTAAAAAATGTTAAAATGGAGGCACACACCTCCTTGAAAGGTAATCTACATCCTGGTTGTCTACCTCTTGTCCTGTCTCTGTTAAAATTCAAAGTAGGTGCTTTTGACATAGGATGAGTTCTTGTTTCACATTTTTACAATTTTAACTTGAATCAAACTCATCAATTTCCATGGGGTTGATGGGGGCGGGGGTTCACAATACCCTGATGCATGACATATAATTATATGAAATAGGAGCAGAAGTAGGTCATTGGGCCCCTCAAGCCTGCCCCGCCATTTAGTAAAATCATGGCTGGCCTGCTTGTGTTTCAAATTCCACATTTCCATCGACTTACAATAACATTTCATTCCTTTGCCTAACAAAAATCTATCTACCTCCACCTTCAAAATATTCAATGACTCTGTCTCTACTATCTTCTCAGTCAGAGAGCTCCAGAGTCACACAACCCGCTGAGAGAAAAGAATTCTCCTCTTCTCCATTCTAAAAGGCTGACTCCCAATTTTAAAACCACGTGGACTCACCCACAAGTGGAACCATCGGATGGGATTTTACAGCCTCACTCGTCCCAAAACTGTAAAATCCTGCCCGAGATCATTGTCTGCTCCTTGCCCGCTCTGATTCTCATGGTGGGAGGGCCGTAAAATTCCAGTGATTCTTTCCATGTCCACCATCCCAAGATCAGTCAGGATGTTGTATACTTCAATCAAGTCACCTCTCTTCTAAACTCAAGTGGAAACAGGATCAGACTGTACAACCTGTTGCCTTCAGACAACCCACTCATTCAGGTATCAATCTAACAAACCTCCTCTGCACCATCTCCAATGTATTTACATCCTTCCTTAAATACGGGGACCATATCCCGTACACAATATTCAAAATGTGGACCCATCAATACCTAGTATAACTGAAGCATATTATCCTTACTTTCATGTTGGTTCCTATCGTAATAAAATACAACTTTCCATTAGTCTTAATTGCTGACTGTATCTGCGTGCTAACTTTATATGACTCATGCATGAGAACACCGAGATCCCTCCACGCCTTGGAATTCTGCAGCAGTTCTCCGTTTAAGTAACACTCTGATTTTTTATTTTTGCTGCCAGAGTTAACAACTTTGTATTTTGCCACATTATACTCCACCTGTCTGATTTTTGCCCACTCATTCAAACTATTTATACCCATCTGCAACCTCCTTATGTTGTCGTCACAACATACATTCCTATCTATCTTTGTGTCACCTGCAAATTTAGCTACTGTAGTTTTGGTGTGAAAATTCAACATTTTCTAATTAAGAATTTGTATTATCCACAACCTAGCTCTGTTGTTTTGCTTTGAAATTTAAAAAAAAGTTTGGTGCCATTAACATAGTTGAAATTTAAAAAAAAACACAATATAATGTCTGCTATTGTCTTTCTGGAAATTTGGGTGCTCAGAAAGTGCCAATTTCAGCCAATCTGTGGAATTCATTAATGTGACGAACTACTGTTCCATTTACTGTGAAAGAAAAAGGTTACAGTGAAAGGACATAACCTCTATTGGAAACACTCTACAGTACAAAACTAATGTCCTTGATTATAACCAGCAGATGTCAACACATGCAGATGAGTAAGGTTGTATGTCACTCTGTTCACTGTCTTCAATATTGTTTTAAAAATAATCATTAACTGTTACAGTCAGAGACGGAAGAATTCATAATGGGGAACAAGGAAATGGCCGAGGAACTAAATTTGTACTTCCTTCTGTCTTCACAAAGGAAGACATGAATGATGTACCAGAAGTTCTGAGGGGAACAAGTTTTAGTGAGGAGCTGAGGGAAATCAGCAATGGTAGAGAAATGTTTATGGGAAAATTGATGGTGAATGAATCTCAAGTGCCTGATGATCTTCACTGCAGAGGATTTGAGGAAGTGGCCCTGGAAATAGCAGATGCATAGGTGGTTACTTTCTAAAATTTTCAAAAGTTTGAATTCTGGATTGGTTCCTACAGTTTGGAGGGGAGCTAATGTAAACCCGCTATTCAAAAAGGGAGTTAGAGATTGGGAGTCAACTTTCTAAGCCATGATTCACAAGAAAAATCCTATTTTATATATTTTTAGGTCCTATATTATTCTGTAAATGTCCAATCTGTTGATGTGAAATTTTTTACTTTAGAATAAGCATCTTTGCTAATGTAGCAGAGAGGGGACCTTCAGATGAACTAATCAGTTGTACAATAGTATCCCAATGTGTTATTACAGATGTGTTATTGTCATAATCCTCCTTCATTTGAAGCATGTCTAAAGACTGCAAGAAGTTGGCTTTCAGTGAATACAGAAGTTTAAACACTCATGCTTGCAATGAAATAATTTTGTCTCCTTTCTGGGTTAGGCATTTTGTCAGAATGATTATAAAAAGTACAAGGAATTCTGGAAAAAGTACAAGGATTATAAAAAGTACAAGAATTTCAATAATTCAGTGAAATTTTTACATTGCCAGTGAATCTGCTTTTTAACTCCTCTTAGCTTCAAATGCTCCAGTGAGAATCAGTTTTCTTGAAATAACTCTGTACGGAAAACAAATGCATTAATGCCTAATTGTGTGACTTCAAAAATCTTCCAACAGTTAACTTTAGAAGTCTTTACAATAGAACTGAGCAATGAAAGGGATCTCATTCCATTCAATTTGTTCCAAAAATAATGGCACTGTATTTATTTCCGGACAGGTAGCATAATCTTCAAAAAGATTTGAACATTACGTGATAAATATTTTCATTAATACTGAACAGAAGGGGTGAGCATTAAGGTTTTAGGATTTCAGTTTCAAAGTTCTTTCATTTTATGCTTAAAGCTAAGTCTTGATTCCAATAAACTATAAACCACAAGCTTCCCTAAGCTTCCCCAAGATAAAAGGATAATTCCCAAATTTATTCTCAGATACTGTGTTGCCCATGAGGCCAGAACTGGACAACACTTTCTGTTTTTAATGGAGAACTGGCAACAAAATCTGATAATAACACCAAGTGATGCGTCAATACTATTAGAAAAAGTTGTTTTCTCAAATTGTTAATGCTTGAATGCAAAATTGTGAATCTTATGGATCAAGTAATGATTATTACGTATAATATCTGTAGATGGCATGATAGCACAGATGGTTAGCACTGCTGCCTCACAGCAGCAGGGACCTGGGTTCAATTCCCAGCATGGATCACTATTTGTGTGGAGTTTGCACATTCTCCCCCTGTCTGTGTGGGTTTCTTTCAAGTGGTCTGGTTTCCTCCCACATTCTGAAAGATGTACTGGTTAGATGGATTGGACTATGCGAAGTTTTCCATCACTGTACCTGAACAGGTACCAGAAGTGTGGCGATGAGGGGATTTTCACACTAACTTCATTGCATTGTTAATGTGAGCCTACTTATGACAATAATAAATAAACTTCAACTGAAGCGAGGGCGAGATCACTGGACGATAAGATGGTGCATATTGACAGAAATAGCTCCTCTATATATAGAGATTTGCTCTTATGCAAACACAGATGGCGCTTTAAATCCAAAAGACACCAAAAGAAATGAAAATGCACAGATGGCGGAGATTGAGCAAGTGCAGGATGGCTACTGCACTGCAGTGTTAAAGCAGCTGAAATGAATCTAGAGCTGTGTTGTTGAGATGCGATTGATGATGGCGTATGATGATTACGGATGCCCGCACAAATGTTACTGACCTGTTTGAGGACAGCAAATTCTCTGAAGAGAATATACGCCCGTAAGATGTTCAAGGAAGCCCCCTGTCCACGTCCAACTAGCACAGCTTAAAAACCATCGTTGGAATGCTCACGGATGCACACAAGCCAAACATGCTGGCTTATTGTCACACAGTGAGTAACAGAGTGTTTCACACTAATGATTCTCAAAAATTCAAGCTTCAAGTTTTAACAAGGTCACCAGGTAAACACTGCAAAGAGGCAAAACACTTCACACTGCACGGGAGGAAGGGAGAAGTTCACCTGCTTGCTGAGCTCCTCTTTAACTCTCACTGATTCTCTCATAGAATAGCAACCTAAAACTAAAAACTAATTTATCCCAAAGAGATGCATGGAATTATCATAGAATCCATACAGTGTAGAAGGAACTCATTCGACCCATGGACCACAATCCCACCCATTCCTTAGTCCCATAACCTCACATACTTACCGTGCTAATCCCCTGACACTCGGGTCAATTTAGCACGGCCAACAACATAACCCGCACATCTTTAGAATGCGGGAGGAAACCTGAGCACCTGGAGGAAACCCACGCAGATATGGGGAGAATGTGCAAGCTCCACACAGACAGTGACCCGAAGCTGGAATTGAACCTGGGTCCCTGGCACTGTGAGGCAGCAGTGATAACCTTTGTACCACGAGCTGCTTTAATATAGATAGAGCTTATACTGCATGGATTTACGCTGTTGATCAGTTCAAATTTAAGACCTATACTGATATTCATAGTCCATGTGTTGCCAAGGCTGAGATCTACTTTGATTGACTCCGTGGGTGGAATTTTCGTGTTCCGCCCGCCACAGGAATCAGAGTGGGCTGGACACGGACCATGCAAAGGTCCTTTAACTTTGGTTGTGATTTTCTGGCCTTGGGGCGAGCATGGCTGGAAAATCCAATTCCATCGATTTCTTTCAATCCCAAGCACATTTTCTCACAGAATGGCATCTGTGTTATTTGCCTCAACTGCTCCATAAAGTACTGAGTTCAAGATTTTCTTTCCAGAAACGCAGCATAGGTTTGAGGTGACATTTTCTGGCAGGGCCATCTTTAAAGGGCACCCCGATCTGGGCCTCCAGGCACCTCCATGTGCCAGCTTGGTCATCACAACTGGCTACTGTTTTCAAAAACCAGTAGTAATTCATGCCAGCATGATGTTACATTGCTGGGGTGGGGGGGGGGAAAGGTTCAATATGGCCGGATGCTACGGTGTAAAGCAGTTAATGATATTAAAATGTCTGTAAAATAATTCTTATCAGATTCTAACTCACTCACTCTGTTAGATCTCAAGTTACTTTGATTTTCCCATGAGATTTTTAAATTTGATTTATTATTATCACATGTATAGGAATATAGCGAAAAGTACTGTCTTCTATGCACTATACAAAGCATATCATTCATAGAATATATGAGGAGAAGGAGGGAGGCACAACATACTGCTACAGTCACAGCTAGGATGTAGAGAGAGATCAACTTAATATAAGATAGGTCCTTTCAAAAGTCTGCTAGTAGCAAGGGAAGAAGCTGTTGGAAGAAGGTTGTCACTTTAGATAAATCTCACTTTAATCAGTATTACTCAACTCTATTTAATGCTCACCTTTCACAATCAGTGATACAGCTTTGGTTAGTGTCGGTCTCACCAATGAATGTTCTGGAAATCACATTGTGAGGTTTCACTCTCAAATCGGTAGGTATGTGTTCTCAGACTTTTGTATTTTCTTTCTGACGGAAGAAAGAATTAGAGAGAATGTCCGGGGTTTGTGGGGTCCTTGATTATGCTGGTTGCTTTTCTGAGGCAGCGGGATATACAGACAGAGTCAATGGGTGAGAGGTTGGTTTGAGTGATGGACTGGGCTATATTCACAACCTTCGTAGTTTCTTGCTGTCTTGGATGGAGCAGGAGCCATCCCAAGCTGTGATACATCTGGAAAGGATGCTTTCTCTGGCGCATCTATAAAAATTGGTGAGAGTTGTAGCAGACATATTAAATTTCCTTAGCCTCCTGAGAAAATAGAGGCAATGGTAGTTTTCTTAACTACAGTGTGGAGGGACCAGGATAGGCTTTGTCACCTTCATGAGATTTGCGCCCTAGGTGAATGGAGCTACTTGATCTTGCCCATTATCTCTACTGCAATATATCAAGCCCTCCAAAATTTTAAAGCACATGATTAACTCACCTTTTGTCATCTTTTTTTCCTTGTTCAGTCTTTCTTGATATTTTTATCCTCTCTGTTCTGGTATCTTCTTCGAAATTTTTTTTTGTACTTTTTTTCAGTATTTTTGTATCCTATTTGCAATATGTTGAGGAGCACTCTTCACAGTACTCACCATACGGTCCAACCAAGGATTCTACGTTTAATATATCTTTGCTGCTTTTGAATTCTTTTCTGAATGAAATGAATGGCAGGGCTTTATTTACACTATTTGTGGTAATATTAAGTCTCATTGCTACTGTTAAAGATTGTGAATCTGTACCTCCATGTGCCCTTACCTTATTTAGACTATTATTCTCTAAGAAGTAGGTGACCTCTTTATTCTACCTCTCAAAAATGCATCATTCATACCTCCTTATATTAAAATTGGTTTGCCATTTACATGCTGATTCTGAAAATGTGTTAATATTTCTATGCATTTTATGAATTTATTGCTGTTTATCTATAGCCTGCAATATTATGTAATCCAAAAATAGTTTTTTAAATTTCTTCTGGGATGTGCATGCTGCTGGCTAGGCCAGCATTTTTATTGCCTATCCTTAATTGCCCTTTAGAAGGTGTTGGTGAGATGCCTTCTTGAACCATTACTTTGTAAGAACATAAGAAATAGGAGCATGAGTCGGCCATCTAGCCCTTCGAGCCTGTCCTGTCATTCAATAAGATCATGGCTGATCTGAAGTGGTTCAGTTCCATTTTTCTGCTTTGTCCCCATAATCCTTAATTCCCTTGTCTATCAGGTGTCTATCTACCCGTGACTTAAACATATTCAGCGAGGTAGCCTCCATCACTTCAATGGGCAGAGAATTCCAGAGATTCACCACCCTTTGAGTGAAGAAGTTCCTCCTCCTACACTTTGTGGTGTAGATATACGCACAGTGCTGATTCCTGGGGTGAAGGGTTTATTTTATGAGGCAAGTTTCAGCAGCTTGGGTCTATACTCATTGCAGCTTAGAAGATTGGGAGGTGATCTTTTTGAAACATTTAAGATGCTGAAGACACATGACAGGGTGGATACAGAGTGAATATTTCCCTTTTTAAGAAGTCCAGAACCAAGTGACTCCATTTAAATATTAGGTGGTATCCCCTTTATGACTGAAGTATGGAGACATTGATTGCGATTCTCTGTTCGCGACCCTCAACTTTTCTGGCAGGTTGCGGTGGAAGATGCGCATCAGCGGCCTTGTACTGGGAACACACACGCATCTTCCAGACTCGGCGAACAGTTACCAGTCAGACCTCGCTGGAAATCGGTGGGAAGGCAGGTCTCTTTTTTAAAAGTATTTTTAATTATATCTTAAATCTAATTATTGGGAACTTGTGGGTCCCAATTGAATCTCCCACCCCATCAGGAGTATTTTGTCCTGGCAGAGTTCAGATTAGCTCTCCACTTTCGGGGAACTAGCGGGACATTTCACCAAAATGGAAGGGGGGCAATCAGCATCTCTGCAGGATCGGGGAGGTGGGGGAATGGTGCCCCCTGTGCATGGGCACCTGACATGCCAGCCTGTGCTCCCTGGCACTGCCCAAGAGACAAAATGTCCATGCCCAAGGGGCACCTTGGCACTGGCCACCAGGCATCAAAAAGTGCTAGGGGGCAGGGCCTATTGTGGGTGGGGTCTAGGGGTGATTGGTAGGGGTGCAGGGTCACGCTGCCAATCTGCAGACAAGGTCCATCTGGGATGGAGGGAGGGCAGTAATTGGGACAGGCTGAGATGGTCTGCCTGGGGGCACGGGGGTCTGCCTTCCAGCGGTGATCAGCGGGGAGGTGGATGGATCGCCACTGCTGGGGTAGGCTGTGCATTAAGGTGTTCTGGCACCGGGGTGGAGGGAATAGGACTGGCCCGGGAATAGTTGTGGGGGGCCGCAATTGGGCCATGAGAGGTTGTGGGGGGGGGTGTGTGTGTGTGTGTGTGTGTGTGTGTGTGTGTGTGTGTGTGGGGGGTGTGCTGAAAGGGCAGAATTGCGGAGGCCTTGGGCTAGCCAGTGATCGAGATGGCCAGCAAGTGGGAAGTCTGACTGATTGGGACAACTGCGCAAAAGCAGAATTCCAGAACAGTCAAACTCCAGCACGAATAGGCCCTGCCCCTCACTGCGTGTTTAATGATATTCACAGAGTGTGGCGGTTCAGATGGGAGGCTGAACTGACAAAACGGTCGGGATCCAGAACAGTTTTCCCGCCAATTCAGCGCTTTTGGGAGAATCGCAGCCACGTTTTCTCTGAGGTTTGTTAGTCTGTGAAATTTTCTTCCCCTGAGGGGCTGCATCAGTGAATTTGCTTGAAGTTGAATTAGACGAATCTTTTGGCCAACAAGGGAGTCAAGGATTATGGCAGGGCCAGAAAGGAAAGTGGAATTGAGGTTACGATCAGATTCGCTAGGCTCATATCGAATGACATAGCAGGTTTAAAGGGCTGAATAGCCTACTCCTGCAACTGTGTGCTCTTTGTGTTCTGCCAGTCTGAGTAATTATGAAAACCCACGACTTTCCATTTCCTGTTTTGTATCCAGGTTTATTCCCTATTCCTTCGTCATCAAATCTACTTGGCGGTGCATCACAGGGGTAACCTTTTACAATTTAACATTCCTGATTTAGACTTTGTATGATGGGAAATTTGACAAAAGCAGTTTTGGCAACATTCAATTAGCTTTCTAAACCCCAGGAGTTTAAGGAAAGGGCAATTTCTCCTTTGTCTGGAAATAGGTTACTTTGTAATATTGCAAACCACGATTTCACTGTGAATGAGTAAGATTTGTGCGGGGATGTCAAACACAGAGTTATAATAAGATTCTCAAGATAACGGAAGGATCCTATGATATAGCAAGGTTATTTTTTTGAAAATACTTCAGGTTGTTCGAAATGATAAAGGCCCTGGCATTCTTCAGGGTCTGTTCTTCCATAATGCATAACTGGAGTGCAGCTTTAGGAAATCCATAATGTTTTTTGCCCTCTCGCTTTCTTGTGATGCCGAGAACGTGATGTTGGAAATAACATGGCAAAGAGTTGCAAAATTCATGAGAAAATCATTAGCTGTGGTTACACACCTGACTTCTGTGTTTTTTGTCAGAGTCTCTCTGATTCGGGGATTTAGATTTTTTGTTGATATTTTAACTCAAAATGCTAGCTTTTTGCAAGTCCCGGGACCCTGGGGCCAGGCCTCCCTGGCAGCTAGACCATTATTTTGAGCTTCAATCAGGGACACTGTGCCAGAGTCGAGAGCTGCAGATTTCACATTTACAAGCGGCAATGTGTTTATTGAAAGCTGCAGCGTAGGTGGGGGGAAGGCAGTATCTGTTTAATGTAACCAAACAAGGAGGGCTGGATTCTCGGACCTCACTCACAGCCAGGATTCTCCAGCCCCACTGCAGTGAACGGAGCTTTGGCTAAATGCCAAATTCTTCGTCTCTGTTGGCAGCAGGGGTGGAGCGTAAACAGCTGGAGAAATTGCGATCAGAATTTATGCTGAAATCATTGGCAGGTGGCACAGTGGGTTAGCACTGCTGCTTCACAGCACCAGGGTCCCAAGTTCAATTCCAGCCTCAAGTCACTGTCTGTGTGGCGTTTGCACATTCTTCCTGTGGCTGCGTGGGTTTCCTCCGGGTGCTCCGGTCTCCTCCCAAGATGGGTGGATTCGGTTGATTTGCCATGCTAAGTTAGCCCTAGTGTCAGGGGGATTAGCAGGGTAAATGTGTGCGGTTATGGGAATAGGACCTGTGTGGGATTGTGGTTGGTATAGACTTAATGGGCCAAATGGCCTCTTTCTGTGCTGTAGGGATTCTTTGATTCTATCAAAATGGATGCCTTATTTTTAGTGAGCCTTTCTGCAAATTCTCCGCATATCTCATGATAGCTATAGAATCATATTCTTTTGTCTATAATTGATTGTTTTAATTCAATAATTTTTTTAATTTTGATGATTGGTAGCTGAGATTAGAGAGATGTTACATTCTGTAGTCTAAACTCTAATTGAAGTAATGAAAACTGGGACATTTGCATACTTGCGTTGCAGCAAGAGAATTTAAACCAATGCAGCTGTTAGCTCCGCAAATAAGTAGGCCAGTGTGAGAAACTAGAGAATAACAAAGTGCATTCTTTAAACTTTGTAACAGTACCATTACAAAATTGGTATTATCATTATGGTACCAAATAAAAGTCAGGCAGCATGCCTTAATGACTACTGCCCAGTGGCTCTGACATCCATCATTATGAAGTCCTTTGAAAGGTTAGTCATGGCATGCATCAACTCCAGTCTCCCAGATTGCCTGGATCCATACAGTTCATCTATCGCCGCAACGGGTCGACAGCAGACGCTAATTCCCTGCTTTACAATCAACCCTGGAACATCTCGATAACAAGGAGACTTATGTCAGACTCCTATGTATTGAGTACAGCTCAGCCTTCAACACCATTATCTCCACAAAATTCATCTCCAAACTACGTAGTCTCGGGCTTGGCTGCTCCTTCTGCAACTGGATCCTAGACTTCCAAACTCACTGAGTGCAATCAGCAAGGACATGCAATCACACCTCCTTTTCAACTATCCTGAACACCAACTCAATTTTCAAGCTTGCTTCTGACACCACTGGAGTGAGTCGGATCACAAACAATGATGAGACAGGGTACCGGGATGAGGTAGAGAATCTGGTGAAATGGTCCGGCAACAATAATCTCTCCCTCAACATCAGTAAAATGAAGGAGATAGTTATCGACTTCAGGAAGTGTATTGGAGGACATGCCAATGGTGATGAAGTAGAAATGGTCGAGAGCTTTAAGTAACTAGGTGTCCACATTCCCACCAACCTTTCCTGATCACTCCACTCTGACAATGTAGTTAAGAAAGCCCACCAACACCCCTACTTTCTCAGGAGGCTAAGAAAATTTGGCACGTTTGCTTTGACTCTCACCAATTTCTACAGATGCACCATAGAAAACAAGCTTTCTAGATGTATCACAGCTTGGTGTGGCCCCTGCTCCGTCCAAGAAACTACAAAGGGTTTGAATAAAGTCCATTCCATCATGCAAACCAGCCTCCCATCCATTGATGCTGTCTACACTTCCCGCTACCTCAGAAAAGCAGCCAGTATAATCAAGGACCCCACACAGCCCGGTCATATTCTCTTCCAAATTCTTCCGTCAGGAAAAGGATGACAAAAGTCTGAGATCACGTACCAACTGACTTCAAGAACAGCTTCTTCCCTGCTGCCATCAGACTTTTGAATGGACTTACATATATTAAGCTGATCTTTCTTTAAACTCTAGCTATGATTGTAACGCTAAATTCTGCACCCTCTCCTTTCCTTCTCCCCTATATACTCTATGAATGGTATGCTTTGTAGGTTAAAAAATCTGCAACTAATTTGGGTACAGGAGGGTTCTACAAAATGGCAAGATAATCTTGGCATCATAGAATCCTTACAGTGCAGAAGAAAGCCATTGAGCCTGCACAACAACAATCCCACCCAGACTCTTTCCTGTAACCCCATATAAACCCTGCCAATTTATGCCGACATTGAGGGGCACTTCAGCATGGCCAATCAACTGCACATCTTTGAACTGGGGCGGAGGGGGTAGGGGTGTGGTGGGACAAGAGCACCCAGAGGAAACCCACGCAGGCACAGGGAGAATGTGCAAACTCCACACAGTGACGCAAGCTGGGAATCAAACCGGGGCCCCTGGTTCTGTAAGGCAGCAGTATTAACCGTTATGCTGTACCATTATTCTTATACGGGATGTTGGTGTCACTCACTGAGCCCATCCCTAACTGCCCTCCAGTTCAGAGGAAATCTGAGAGTAAACCACATTGCTGTGGCTATGGAATCACTATAACCAGGTGCAGTAAAGTCAGCAGATTTCGTTCCCTAAAGGACATGAACCAGACAGGTTTTTAACAACAATTGACAATGATTTCAAAATCATCTTTAGACTTTTTTTTATTGAATTCAAATGTCACCATCTACCACTTGAACCCTGGTTCCCAAAGCATTACCTTGTTTCTCTGGATTACTAGTCTGGTGATAATACCACTACACCACCAACTCCCTTTACTAATACACTGTAGGTGATGTAGGCTGAGAGGTGAATGCTAACCGGAGAAGTTGCACTGCTTTGAATCCACAACACCAGGAAAAAAGAGTCTTAATTGTTGTTATGTGCCGTGACACATGGCGAGTAGCTTAAAATAGTGGAAGAAGTTGTGAGCAGAGTAAGAGTCCAACAGGCCATGGTATGAATGCTCCTTCCAGGACCATAACTATCTTTATACTACTCACAATCCACAATCCATATAATAGGGGAAGGGTACCTCACACCCGCTGAACAAGTAAAGGAAATGTAATGCTTATGTTACTAGGCTGATGATGTGGAGATCTGCTGGTTAGGTTATGCCAAGTTGTCCCTTAGTGTCAGGGGGATTAGCAGAGTGAATATGTGGGATTTCAAGGATAGGGTCAGAATGGGATTGTTGTCCGTGCAGACTCGATGGGTCAAAAGGCCTCCTTCTGTACTGTACAGATGGACCGGGGTTTAAATCCCACCCAAAAAATGGGGAGTTCAAAGTCAGTAAATTAAAAAAAAATGCTGGAATAAAAAGACTGCATCAGCAGTTGAGACTATGTAACCAGTATACTTTCATACAAATCCATCTGGTTCACTGTTGTCCTTGAGGGAACAAAGTCTGCCAATATTATCCAGTCTGGTTTATTTAAGATTCTAGTTGCACAGCAGTGCAGATCACTCTGAAATACCTTTTTGAAGTGACCTAGCAAGCTTTTCAATCATATTCAAGAAGGCAACTCACCAAGGGTAATTAGGGAAGGACCACAAATGCTGGCCTAGCCAGTGACACCCACAGCCGATGAACGAATTAGAAAACAAATTAAAAAAAATTGCAGCAGGAATTCAAGTTAGAATTCAGAATCAGAGGTTTAGCCTCCACATGTTGGGACTGCCCGGAGTGGGATTTGAAGATTTATTACATTTATGTTTAGTTCACAATCGTTGATTCAAAACCATCACCACTCTGTCACCACACTGACACTGTCCATACCTACTGACCTGCTCGTGTTTTACCTTTTTCAATCTAGATGTCAGGGGTAAGTTTTTCACTCAGAGAGTGGTGAGTGAATGGAATCGGCTGCCGTCGGAGGTTGTTGAGGCAAACTCCTCAACAGTCTTTTAAAAGACTTCTGGATGAGTATATGGAAACGAATAGGATAGAGGGTTATAGATAAGTCTGTGGATTGGTAGATGTGATTGGCGCAACTCGTGGGCCATAGGGCCTGTTTGTGCTGTATTGTTCTATGTTCTATGTACTTCGCAGTTTACCATGTCCCCAAAGTTGATATTCGCAGACTTTGATGTCATTCCTCTCCTGCCAATCCAAATCATTTGCATGCAGAGGAAATTTAAAAAAAAATCACACCAATTCGTGAAATGAGGCTGCAAGCCTGGAAAATAAATGGACAGCATCCCCTTAGTGGGCCAAGATATATAGGTTAGGAGGATTAACGGGGTAAATATGCTAATAAAAGCGGGGTATAAGGGTATATGGCCTAGGTAGGATGCTCTGTTAGAACACAGAACCCTATAGTGCAGAAACAGGTCCTTTGGCCTATCAACTTTACACTGACCACAATCCCACCCAGGCCTTATCTCATATCCCTACACATTTACCTGCTAATCCCTCTAACCTACACATCCCAGGAGACTAAGTGCCAATTTTTGCACGTTGAATCAACCTATCGCGCACGTTTGGACTCTGGGAGGAAATCGGAGCACCCGGAGGAAATCCACACAGGCACGAGGAGAATGTACAAACTCCACACAGACAGTGACCCAAGCCGGGTATCAAACCCAGATCCTTGAAGCTGTGAAGCAGCAGTGCTAACCACTGTGCTACTGTGCTGCCCTGTTGTTGGTGCAGACTCAGTGGATTGAATGATCTTTCTGCACTGTAACGTTTCTCTGATTCTCGGAGCCCTTCTGATCATTTAATCTCTCCAAGCCTGCACCCAATCAGAGATTCTTCTGTACACATATTGTCACTTCTTCAATAAAGTGCAGCAACTTAATCAAATAAATCCTGTTCTTTACCAGTCTGTCCCTGATTTCCCACATCTCAGGTTACATAAATCCATTATTTACTATTGACTTTGCTGTTTGATTTTACGAATATATGCTTACAGCAAGGCACACATGATATGAAACCACTAAAGTTAGTGCACCCAGCCATTCATTCTTGCTCTGTAATGTGGGCAGATGAGCCTTAACACTGGCTGCATGATTTCACAAAATAAACTGTTGGAATTTTCCCTTGCATAAAGAAGGCTAACTAGTTTCGTGTTTTCCTCTTTTTTGAATAATATTTGCCACCCACTCATCCTTCGTACTGTAGCTATTTACAAAGATTTTTGGAAAATCATGATCAATCTATTACGACTTACTCATTTTCCTTCATATTCCATGATGCACAGCCTCAGGGCTCCTTTATTTTCAATATCATTAACTTTTTAATGCACATTTAATGTGGTTTGAACATCCATCTCCAGTAATGGCTCTTCAAAACCACTTTAGGTACTTCGCAATTCCGTTTCCACTTTCCTCTGTATAAATTCAGGCAAAATGCATATTAAGCATCAATCCTACTCCTTCCCTTCCAAGCTGGTTCCTTTTATGTTATAAGTGGTCCTAATCATTCCTGTATTATCCTTTCCCCTCTTGTGTGTACCGTTACTCTCCCAAAGCTGCTTGTCAGTTTTGCTCGTGCTGCCAATATAATCTTCTCATAAAGGAATCTGTGAGTCAGTCCCAACCAAAAGTGAGCTGAGCATCTTGCTTTTGAGAGAGTTGATTGCGCAATATTGTAACATTTGTGATCCGAACTGTACAATCACATATTTATGTTTCATCAAACTCTCTTTTTAAAGTTGATTTATTACTGTCACAAGTAGGCTTACAATAACACTGCAATTAAGTTACCGAGAAAATCCCTGAGTCATCAGACTCCGTCGCCTGTTCAGGTCCACTGAGGGAGAATTTTAGCATGGCCTACGCACCTAACCAGCACGTCATTCGGAGGAAACTGAAGCACCTGGAGGAAACCCATGCAGACACAGGTACAGCATGCAGACTCCGCAGAGACAATGATTCAAGCTGTGAATCAAACCCAGGTCCTGGAGCTGTGAATCAGCAGCGCTAACCACTGTACACGATATCACCCATGTTGCTGTGGCTCTGGAGTCACATGTAGATCAGTCCAGGTAAGAATGGCAGATTTCCTTCCCTAAAGGGCATTCATGTGCCAGATGGCGTTTTCTAACAATTAACAATGGTCATTAGCAGATTCTTCCAGATATTGTTTTATTGAATTCAAATTCCACCATCCGTCATGGCGGGATTTGAACCAGAGTTCCTAGAACGTTCGCTGCGTTTTTATATTAATAGTCTAGTGACAATACCATTAGGCCACCGCTTCCCTGATGTTCTCTCCTGCACTCCAACATTCTCACAAATGCTGCACATTGACTCTCACATTTGAATACTCATCTCCACATTGACAAATGATCCATTGCTTCGACATAACCATGAAAAGGAATTAAAAACTTTGCAACATACTAAAAGATAGGCATTTTCTAATTGCTGAGACATGTCAGGTGAATTACTTATGATTGCAATTTATAACAACTTCAATTAGCATCATAACTACAGATAATTACATTTTAAGTTGTGTGATTATAATTTGCTTCCTCCAGTGGTGAGACAGGGTATAGGAAAGAGATAGAGAATCTAGTGAACAGTTGTGGGGACAATAGTCACTCCCTCAACAAAAATCATTGACTTCAGGAAGCATAGTGGAGGACATGTCTCTGACTACATCAATGGGGACAAAGTAGAAATTATCCCGAGCTTCATTTCTTTTAGGTGTCCATATCATCAATAACCTTTCCTGGTCCCTTCATGCTGATGGTATAGTTAAAAAGGCCCCAACGCCTCTACTTTGAGGAGAGTAAGGAAATTTAGTATATCCATTACCACTCTCACTAACTTTGACAGATGCAGCATAGAAAGCATTCTTTCTGGTTCTTTCACAGTTTGGTATGGTTCCTGCTCTGTTCTAAACAGCAAGAAACTACAAAGGAGTTGTGAACAAAGCCCAGTCCATCACACAAACCATCCTCCCATTGGTTGATGCTGTTCACACTTCCCACTGTCTTAGAAAAGCAGCCAGCATAATTAAGGACTGGATGTACTCTCTTCCACCTTCTTCTGTCGAGAAAAAGATACAAAAGTCTGAGGACATGTACCAACTCAAAAACAACTTCTTCCCTGCTGCCATCAGACTTTTGAATGAACTTATATAAAGTTGATCCTTCTCTACAACCTAGCTATGATTGTTATATGACAATCTGCACTCTCTCTTTTCTTCTTTACACACAATATGCTTTGTATAGCACGCAAGAAACAATACTTTGCACTGTATGCCAATACACGACAAGACTAAACCAAATCAAAATCCTTTGTGTAAAAATAGTCAAAAAGTCTTAAAAGATGACAACTTCCTCATCTCACATTCAGTTTCCTTCTGTACTTCCGATATTATTTGTGAATTTCTTCTGCATTATTTATGATATGCCTTTTTTTCCAGTCCCTGCATTTAATAATGAAATAAACCAAACCATTCAATATGCTTATTTTATTCCAAGTTGGAATGTTTTCATTGTTAAGACCCATGCCAAAGACTCCCAAGTGTTTTGTGAAGTTAGCCAAGATCCTACGTTTTACACTTGAGTTTGGCAATTGCGAGTATAAGATGTTTCACTCTAGGTATGATCCAAATAACCCACTAGGAAGCTTTTCTCAAACAAAGTTTTTTTAACAACACGGTTGGAATGGAAGAAAAAGAATTAGTGTAACTTTTACCAATTATAAGATTTAAACATAACATATTATAACTCCTAACAGTTAGCTTTCTCTGTTGCTCCAAGGTAAAGTAACATCCCACAGACATACATCCTTCCTCAGGCTTAGCACAAAAACAGATTTTCAGCTTTTTAACACCTATGGATAGAAATCCAAGCCAGCAGTTTTCAGATAAAAATATATCCTCAAAATAGCCAAACCTCAGAGAGGTAAACCTAATCTCTGATGAATTCCAGTCTTCAGGTGCCAGAGAGAGTAAAACAGTGCTTAATCTCTCAAGCAGCTTCTGAAAATGAAACTAAAACTGGAAATCCCTGTGAAAAATAGCTCTCCTCAGTCATATAATGTGACCTGTCAATCATCCCAATCAAGCTCTACTCTGCCATTCCAAGGGAACATTAAGATCACATAACACTGCATTAGTTCAGATTAAAATCCACGTGATTATACTGCTTCAGTAACAAAAAAGGGTACCAGCTACAGACAACATGGCGCTGACAAAACGTCCTGCAGATAAACATGATCAAAAATACATTTCTTAAAGTCTCATATCATCACATTATCATTTATATTATCATATCAAGCAACCAATGGATAGACAATTTTTGTTTTAATTGACTGTGAGCCACACGTTCTACATTGGAACATGAGGTGGGTGTCAAGTGAAAATCACCGCTTTTTCTATTATTACTCTTACTCAACAAATTTGTTCATGTTATGCTGAATATTTTATATGTGCTCAGAAAAGTTGTTTAGCGTCAAGAAAACACTACAGAGGCTCATTAAGCTGACAACAGCCCTCAAAGGACAAACAAGTGATTCCCTAGTAGTTTTATACTTCAACAAACAACAGCAAACACGAGTGTTAATTTTCAAAAATAAAACCTCTTTGCAAAACAAAAATTAGGAACTTTTACATGGCTGAAAAAAAACAAGACATGCGGTTGAAGATTTCCATCTTACATTCATCAGGACAATGCACGAGAATAATATCAACATTGATGGCTGTTCGCAACAGGCAAAGTCCAAACTGCGTCCGATTAGCCTGTGCTTACAAAACTCAAAACACAGGGCCACCTACCATTGAGACTGGCTGGCTGAAACTCAATGAATTTTTGGCTGGGCTGCCAAATCATTTGCTGAGGATGCCAT
The DNA here is from genome assembly GCA_024679065.1 of Sphyrna mokarran. Lineage (NCBI taxonomy): Eukaryota > Metazoa > Chordata > Chondrichthyes > Carcharhiniformes > Carcharhinidae > Sphyrna > Sphyrna mokarran. The sequence goes on along the minus strand of JAGIQG010000016.1, from coordinate 56,255,420 downwards.
CATATAGAGCTGGAAAATCCTGGCCATAGGGTCCAACATTAGATAAGATTCCATAGTTGGACAGTACTTGCTAAACAATTTTGAATGTGTTAAACTTACACTGAATACCAATTTAATATTATCAGTCAGGCTTGCAGCGTGGCTTACTTATATGGTAGAAGCTACATATATTCACACAAAGGGCTGTGTCCTTTACAGACAGGAGGAACAAGTCTACACATTGCACCTTTTACAACTAAACAATGGTGGCAGCCGTTCCCTGGCTCATTCCCCATGGCAATGCCTTGACTAATCACACTTTACCTGCTCAGTTTGAATTTGAATCAAAGCTTGGCAGTTAACTGTTCCCTGGTGCACTCTCCAAGGCAATGCCTCGACTAATCAAAGTCAACTTGCAAACCAATCAGCATTCACATACATGCAGTATGAATTGTCGTTCTCTTTACAATCAGTATTCTTGAAAACTGTCCTGTGCAAGATGAAAAGCTTTGACATCACATCTATTTTTCCCACAACAGGTAAGTTGCCAAACAACTATTTAAGAATTAGGAAGCTTAAATCTGGAAAGCAGAATAATCACTGCATTTTGATAGATATAAAGACAGCAGTCCACTGAGCTCAAAAACAAATTACTGTGGATGCTAGAATCTGAAACGAAAAGAGAAAATGCTGGAAAATCTCAGCTGGTCTGGCAGCATCTGTATGGAGAGAAAACAGTGGATTTTTTTTTGACCCTTCAAAAGGGAAATCTGCTGTCCTTACCTGGTCTGGCCTACACGTGACTCCAGAGCCATAGCAATGTGGTTGACTCTCAACTGCTCTTGGGCAGCAAGGGATGGACAATAAATGCTGACCTAGCCAGCGACACCCATGTCTCGCAAATGAATTTAAAAAAAAGTCCCATGAATGAGTAAAAAAAAACTGGGATCTGTACATAATTGAAAATGAACAATCAATATTCATGTTTAAACACACAAGTCTCAATACCTCATCACTGAGACATCTAAAGAAACCATAACACCACAGATCACAACCCATCTATGTCCCATCTGACGCTGGACTTTTGTATTTCACCCTATCATAATTTTCCTCATTTTGTGGCAGGGATCTTAAGGATTTTCATTTCATCCTGAGCAACTGCTTCCTGAACTTTTCATGTTTGCGCTGTTTCATCTGAGCTATCTTTTTTTAAACTATGCTTTCAGCTTACTTTAAACCCTCCAGCCCTTGTTCCATTTCTCTCCTGTGAAAAGCATCTTGGTAGCTTTTATTAAATTAACAGTGTTACATTAATGTGTTACTGCTGTCGTTTACTTCCTATGGTTTTCCTATATCAACTGACTAGCCTTTTCTCACCCCATTCATTATTTAAAGGAGCTGGCTGAAGCTGCTTGCAAAATAGATCAGAGAAATATAGATAAAATTGGATAGATACTCCACAGAATATAGGAATCCTAGTTACGATGGGACATTGGACTGGCATCACTTAAATATGACCGATCAGTGTTAGAAAATGTAGGTTATATTGATAGACGAGACCTGCAGTTTAACTTGATGTGTACGTCGAAATAACCTTCACGGTGACCTGCTGTCACTCATACCTCTAAGATTAAATAAACTCTGATGCAGAAACATTTAGCTGAAAGGACGAATTGAATGTTGTATGAATATTCTACGCTCTCATATTCAGATGGTCAAAGTACATTGCTTCAATACAAGGATATAGAAATTATATTGCGTTTTTTTGGAGCTAAGAAGGTATTAAAGAATTACTATTACTAAATTCAGTTAAAAAAAAAACTTTTTGACAAATAATTTTTGTTTACTTCTTCCAATATTATGATAGGTTTGTGCCAAAGCACCTCTTAAAAACCTCACTGGGTCACTTGAACATAATGTCACCATGATGGAAATGTCACTTTGTAAATTGACTGATCTCCCACTGGTAATAAAATATATGTCCTCTTCAACAGCTTTATAATTATTTCTGCTTTCCTATTTTTAAACATTGCGTGATCGTGACATCATTAAGTTGATTTACAGGAGTGAATGAGCCAACAGCTTGAGGGAGCAAAAACGACAGGAGATGCGTAATTAAGGCAAACTTCTCCAGCTGCACATGTAGCTCCAGTTCCCTCATAGCGCCGGCCTCAATATCCGCTTCCCACATTCTGTTCTGCCATTCAATGGTGAAGAAGGAGGCAGCACTGAATAGGGTCTTTGGCTGGAATTTTACCATTCTGCCCATTATGGCAATCAGACCAGGGAAGGGGCAAAAAATGGGAAGGTCCGTTGACCTCAGGCAGGATTTTACCATTTCCTTGAAATCCCTATGTTTATGCTTCCAAAAGGAACTGATTTTGGTCTGGGCCTAAGCCCAGGAGTTCATGAGCAAAACATACCCTAACTGAGACGCCTGGGGATTGATGGAAATTGGCCCTCAGACCTTATCAGGACAGATGGACATAGGATGCCAGCATGAATCTCACCTCCTCAGGCTGCTCACCCGATGAGATCACGGTCAGATTGCCTGCAGGTAAGTTCTGGGATTGGGATATTGGAATGGGCCAATAGAGGAGGAAGTGAAATCAGAATTTTTTTTACTCATTTATGGGACATGGGCGTTGCTGGCTGGCCAGCATTTATTGCCCTTTTTCAGAGGACAGTTGAGAGTCAACCACATGCTTCTGGAGTCACATAAATAGCAGGTAAGGATGGCAGGTTTCCTTCCCAAAAGGATATTAGTGAACCAGATGAGTTTTTCTTGACAATTGACAACAGGAGATACTTAATTCCAGATGTTTTTATTGAATTCAAATTCTATCATCTGCCATGGTGGGATTCGAACCCAGGTCCCTGGAACATTAACTGAGTTCCTGGATTAACAGTCTAGCAATAATACCACTAGACTATTGCCTCTCCTATAAATTCTGAAGAATCAGAGATGCACTCCTGCTCCTCTTGGTTCAATGGAATGGATTTATTTTTAAGTAAAGATTAATTTAATTTTCATTGGCCGATAATGGATACACTGAAGAATTCTGCATGGGCACTGCCAGTGTCTGCTCTATACAGCCTTATTTCTGCAATGGGGTTTTTCAATTGTTATCAGATATATATGAGAGACGAACACAGTTTTGACAAAGAGTCGAAAGTACTCAAAATGTTAATTCTGCTTTCTCTCCTTACATATGCTGCCAGACTTGCTGAGATTTTCCAGTGTTCTCTCTTCATGTTCTGGTGCCCTGCCTTAGCACTGGGGTCAAAGCCTGCTATGCTTTGTGCCCATGTGACACCTAGAAGTGTGTGCGGTGCAAACCAATTCCTCCCAGAGGTTGCTCTGCAGCTCGAGCGGTGAGCCTTTGGTTTCTTGGGACAGCAGGTTTGAAAAATGTGCACCGCATTCACAATGACTATCAGCGCTCAGAAGACTGCATGCCACACCAACAGTTCGGCCGCATTTGAGATTAGAAGATGAACCTGTCGTTCTGATTAATTTTGTAACACAGAGTTACACTTCCTACCTCCTACAAAAGAGCAAAAACCACTTTGATTTGTCTTTCATTCATCATCTGTGTGGTGACTGCATTCAGTACTTACCTTCAGATGTGTATTTTCTAAGCACTCAATTCCAATGCTGCTTTTCAGCTGAATAAATTTAATGAATGTTGCGCAAATAAGAACTTGGAGAAAGATTTGATACAGGGGAAATTTCCAATGATCTGAAGTGGTCATACCGGCGTGAAATGACCTGCATACTTCTCTTTGCTGAGAGCAGCGAGGAGGTATTTTTGACATTGGTTCGTTTTTCTTTCACCTGCTTTTATATTAACGAGTGAGTCACCATTTTAGCAAATTTTGTGAGCAGATGCAGGGATGAATCTGGCCAGTAGGACCAGGTCAGGAAAAAATGGGACAGGCGCTCTGCACCAAAATACACACTATGATTCTTAAATTTACAATAACTTGCACTTTTTGGTGACTTTAATGTGGAAAAACCTTTGCCAGGGACTTCACAAATGGATGCCAATTTAAGACAAGCATACTAAGTTTAAATTTATTTATTATTGTCACAAATAGACTTACATGAACACTGCAATGAAGTTACGGTGAAAATCCCCAAGTCGCCACTCTCTGGCGCCTGTTCAGGGTATATTGAGGGAGAATTTAGCATGGCCAATGCACCTAACGAGCACATCTTTCAGACTCTGGGAGGAAACTGGAGCACCCGGAAGAAACCCATGCAGACATGGGGAGAATGAGCAGACTCCGCACCGACACTGACCCAAGCTGGGAATTAAACTGGGGTCCCTGGTGCTGTGAGGCAGCAGTGCTAACTGCTGTGCCACAGGAAGGTGCCGTAAAGGTTGATAAAAGAGTAGGTTCCAATGATAAGAGGGACAACACCACAAACTAAAAACAAGAATTTTAACTTGGAGGCATTAGGAAAATGGGAGTCAATAAAGTAGTCACCTCAGATGTTGTTGGGCAAGTAGGATTAGCACTAGATATTTGTACAGATGGTACAATTTGGTTGAGCTTAAGTTCAGAGGGTATTGAGATTCAGCAGAACAGTGGAATAATTAAGTTAGGAGGTGATAAAGGCAAGATTCAAGTTTCAGCAGAAGTTGGGCTGAAGCAAGATAAGGGTGATGTAATGCACTAAGGAGAATGGAGGGTCTTTGAGGTGAACAGTAAATGGAGATGGATGTTCAGCTTGAAGTTAAATACGTGCGGGGACTGCAAACAGGCTAATCCAATGCAAAATGGTAGCCAGTGAGTGGGATGGAGTTGATGACATGGGTACAGAGTCTGTGGTGGGAGCTGGTGACAATGGGTTTGGTCTTCCAAATGTTTAACTGGAGGGTATGTCAGTTCCTTCAAGGCTGTCTATGACATGTGGCTTGCCTGATACCTCCTGTCACCAGGCCTTTTTGCCAGGTACAGGAAAGGTGGCATTCAGCTCACCCTCGTCACTCGTCCACTGATATTTTGCTAGCAGGTAGCAGATAGTGGAGTGTGGCAGCGGTGGAGGGGGTCTGGGGTGGAGGGGGAAGCGGAGTTGAGAGGAGAAAGAGAGGTAGTGGAGTCCTTCACCACATCGGGAAACAGCCAGAAAAACCCTTGCAGTCTCCCAGCACGCTCCAGGGGAGAACCTCTTGTGTAATCTTAGCCAATCCCCCACCAAGCATTAATGTCACCAGCCCTCACCAACACCTAGTACCATTCCACATTTTGCTGGTCCCTGCCTGGCTGACCCCCGACACCGATACTTAAATTGTGAAGGTGCACACCCAATCTTTCTACAAATGCAACATAAGCAGTGGCTGCCATTCCCTCCAAAATGCCTCAAATTGCTACAAGAGGCACAGAAGCTCACTCTGCAGCAGCCACTAAATTGATTACCACACGCAAAATAAGGCCCTGGGTCCTGCCATCCACTACATTGATGCTGGCAAGCCCCCCACCCTGCACACACACACAACCATCACTCATGGCACACATTCTTAGGTCTCTAACAGCAGAACCCCTGCCACTTGCAAAATGGCCAAGCCAACGGTAGGAAAAGGAGCCATTGCTCTGAATACAATTGGTTATGTAGGAGTAGGAGGAAGTATGGGTAATAACATTGAACTGGACAGCAGGAGAATTGTGCAATCGACTAAGTCAAAGGCAGTAGAGTGACTTCAATAAGGAGCACTTTATTGCTGCAATAAGGGTAAAAAACTGTGTGCTAATTCTCTGGCCATTCATGTGGCCCCATTGCAGTGAATGGAGACTTGGCTGAGCACCAATTTCTTCATCCTTGCTCGCAGTGGTGATGGGCTGAGAGTGGCTGGAAAATTCCGGCCCTGATTTAAGCTATTCAAACATAGGACGATGGGAATGATGCTGGGAGATAACAGCACATTCAAAGCTGTTGGACAGTAGAGACAGGTTTGAGATAGAGCAGTAAGTCAAAAAGACAGAGAGATTAATATATCATGAGGGGTGATTAGTTCAGCTTCAGAAGATGAATCAAAAGAGAGGATACTATTAATTAATAAATTAACCTCAGAGTAACCAAATCTACAAAGAAGTTATTTTGGCTGGTGTGATAGCTACTGTCAAATAATGTTGTGTTTGCAGCCTGTACAGATGTGGAATAGTTAATCATTGGGCTACTTTGCCGACAACACAGAAACCCACAACTTGAATCTATCGACCAGTCTGCACTGTTTTTGTGAACTAAAATGAAATGTGGCACTTATAGTTTTCTAAGTTGTATTGATATCATAACTATTCATTGAGTTAGCAATCCCCAAGGTAGATGAATGGAATTAATTGATTCAGGGCATAACATTGGTCTATATTTAACTTTACCCAAATTGAATCAGTTTGCTCCATCATGTAACGTTTAAACTCACATAGATTATCAGAGATAAAGTGCGTATGTTAATGGGTCCATTTAGCTCAGTTGGTTGCACTGCTGGTTCCTAATGGGGAGTGTTGCCAACAGCACGGGTTCAATTTCTGTACTGCTGAGGTTAATTCATGAATGCCCACCTTCTCAACCTTGCCCATCACCTTGACCCTCAGGTCAAGTTACCACTAATCAGCTCTCCCCCCTCAAAGGAGACAGCAGCCTACGGTCATTTGGGATTATGGTGATTTTTATCTTGCGTCACTATATTCCTACATTCATGATTATTAGTTCCTCTACCTCCCATAATATCCACCTCAGCCCAATAATGGGACTACCATCACTAGGAACACAAGAGTTGGATTTTAGCCCTACCCCTACCTTCAATAAGAAAACTCTGCACTTCAACAGCTAAACTCAAGCAGGTGATTTACCTAGCAATGTCCCGCCTGAATCTTGCTATCCATCATTTTTACCTGATCTTTCAAGCAAGCAGTGAAAACATCCATCAAAAGTTGATGAGGCTTCTTCAAGTATGCAGATCATGGTTCAATGCTGCCCATGGGACCTGACTGCAATTTGAATTGAGGTCAATGTGAAGAAAACCACTGCAGTATCCCTGCCAGAGCAATACTGTGAGAATATAGTTGGACACAAAAAAGGCCATCCAAGGTAAGGTTTTCTTTTCAACTTTCTTTGAGCCCACAATCCATCTTAGCCAAATTCTCATGAGGATAGTTGTAGAGCATTGAAGGAGGACACAGTGGCATTTCCACTTCACAGCAATAGGGGCCTGGTTTCAATTCCCGACTTGGGTCTGTGTGGAGTTTACACATTCTCCCTGTGTCTGCATGGGTTTTGCTCCAGGTGCTCAGGTTTCCTCCCACAGTCCAAAGATGAGCAGATTTGGTGGATTGGACATGTTAATCTCATTAAGTGTCAGTGGGATTAGTTAGGGTAAATGCATGGGGTTATGGGGATAGGGCTTGGGTAGAATTGTGGTTGGTGTAGATATGATGGCTGAATGGCCTCCTTCTGGACAGTGGGCATTCTCTCAAACCTCTCCCTTGTAGCAGTCAAAGCTATTCCACTATTGTACAGAAATGTGAATAACATACTATGAATTGTTCAGCAGCTGATTCTGCACCTCAAGATGAATGACTTTGCCTCTGGTGACATTTCAATTGCCCTGACAACAAGTGATAACCAAGGAAATCATTAAGTTGAAGCATTAGAAAACCTTTGAGAATCGAGCCCACTATCTTCTTTCTGGGCTCAGAAATCTCTATCAGTTTACTTTAGTAAACAAAGTTAAGTAATTTGATATTGTTCTTTTCAAAATAATCTGCAACATTTTCTCGAGTTCAGATCATAGAATCACAGAAATCCTACAGTGCAGAAAATGGCCATTCGGCCTACCGAGTCTGCACTGACCACAATCCCACCCAGGCCCTATCCCCGTATCCGTATATATTTATCCACGAATCCTTCTAACCTACATATCCTGAGATACCAAGAGGCAATTTAGCATGGCCAATTCATGTAACCTCCACATCTTTGGACTGTGGGAGGGAACCGGAGCATCCAGAGGAAACCCACACAGACACAGGGAGATGTGCAAACTCCACATAGACAGTGACCCAAGCTGGGAATCAAACCCAGGTCCCTGAAGCTGTGAAACAGCAATGCTAACCACTGTGCTACTGTGCCACCCAAACACAATACAAGTAATTTCAAAATATTAGTTAATTTCAAAGTTGATGTTCATAATGAAAAAAACTGTTCCTGTACCTCATGAAACAATCTCAAAAAGCCTCAAAGAATCTCAACAATATCACTCCATGAAATCTCAAGGTTTGTGTGAAGTGCAACATTTTGGGATTTTTAACCATAAAATAGAATTATATTGAAACAAAATGTTTTCTTTTCTGGTTCCTGTTCGAATGCTCTCTCTCTCGGAAAATGATCAAAATTTACATAGTCTGAGCTTAACAGACAATGTAAATTGTTAATGGAACATTTTTAAGATTGGGAACTACTTGCAAAATTCCCAAGTCTCTACCTATGAAGAAAGGGCAAGCTATCAAGGTCAGGGAAGCAGCTGAAAAGTGCAAAATTCTGTGGATTCTTGAAATCAAACCAGTTTTAAAGTTAGCTCTTTTTTCACAGACCTACTCAGTACTTGCAGCTATCCTTATTATAGCTGAAAAGTGCTGTCTTCTTTCTCATCATTTTTGACATTTTGGAGAATGTGCAATAGATTCAGAAATCCTCTGGCCAACAATTGCAGAATTTGATTTAATTTGATTTGATATATTATTGTCACACATATTAATATTCACTGAAAAGTATTATTTCTTGCGCGTTATACAGACAAGTTCATAACGAAGGAAATGAGAGAGTGCAGAATGTAGTGCTACAGTCATAGCTAGTGTGTAGGGAAAGATCAACTTATTGCAAGATAGGTCCACTCAAAAGTCTAATGGCAGCAGTGAAGAAGCTGTTTTCGAGTCAGTTGGTATTCGACTTTTGTATCCTTTTCCTAATGGAAGAAACTTGTTCAGTAGTTGGTAAGTTGATGGAGAGGATTCTGAGAGATAGGATTTATGAGCATTTAGAGAAATTCAATATGATCAGGAATAGTCAACACAGCTTTGTTAAGGGCAGATCGTGCCTTACGAGCCATTTGAATTCTTCGAAAATGTGACTGAACACATTGACGAAGGAAGAGCAGTGGATGTGGTTTACATGGATTTCAGCAAGGCATTTGATAAGGTCCCCCATACAAGACTTCTTGAGAAGGTGAGAGGGCATGGGATCCAAGGGACTTTGGCCTTGTGGATCCAGAACTGGCTTGCCCGCAGAAGGCAGAGAGTAGTTGTGGATGGGTCTTCTTCTGCATGGAGGTCAATCACCAGTGGAATGCCCCAGGGATCTGTTCTGGGACCCTTGCTGTTTGTCATTTTCATAAATGACCTGGATGAGGAAGTGGAGGGATGGGTTAGTAAATTCACCGACGATACAAAGATTGGTGGTGTTGTGGATAGTCTGGAGGGATGTCAGAAGTTGCAGCGAGACATAGATAGGATGCAAGACTGGGCAGAGAAGTGGCAGATGGACTTAAACGCGGATAAATGTGTGGTGGTCCATTTTGGCAGGACCAATGGGATGAAGCAGTATAATATCAAGGGTAGGAGTCTTGGCAGTGTTGAGGAACAGAAGGATCTTGGGGTCTGGGTCCATAGGACTCTTAAATCTGCCCTGCAAGTGGAGGATGTGGTCAAGAAGGCATATGGTGTGCTGGCCTTCATTAATAGAGAAATTCAGTTAGGAGTCAGGAGGAAATGCTGCAACTTTATAAGACCCTTGTCAGACCCCACTTGGAGTATTGTGTGCAGTTCTGGTCGCCTCACTATAGGAAGGATGTGGAAGCTATTGAGAGGGTGCAGAGGAGATTTACAAGGATGTTGCCTGATTGGGGGGCATGCCTTATGAAGATAGGTTGAGAGAGCTAGGACTCTTCTCCCTGGAGAGACGAAGGTTGAGAGGCGACCTGATAGAGGTTTATAAGATGTTGAGAGGAATAGATAGAGTGGATTCTCAGAGGCTATTTCCCAGGACTGAAACGGTCGCTACGAGAGGACACAGGTTTAAGGGTGTTGGGGGGCAAGTACAGAGGAGATGTTAAAGGTAATTTTTTCACTCAGAGGGTGCCGAGTGAATGGAATCGGTTGCTATCAGTGGTGGTAGAGGCGAACTCGCTGGGGTCTTTTAAGAGACTTTTGGATGAGTACAAGGGATTTAATGGGATTGGGAGTTGCAGATAGTTCTATGGCCTGGTAGGTATAGATATGATCAGCACAACTTGTGGGTTGAAGGGCCTGTTTGTGCTGTAGTGTTCTATGTTCTATGTAAATGACCACTTGATGCTACTATGTGTAACCTGGGTGATAAACTCATAACCATCACTGAGTGTTATACACCTAATATAGAAGACCACAAATGGATTGTACCAGTTGGATCCATAGTGGGCAAGTAATGGGAGCCTGCTGCACTACTCTGCTAGCTGGCACGGTGGCACAGTGGTTAGCAGTCCTGCCTCACAGCGCCAGGGACCCGGGTTTGATTCTTGACTTGGGTCACTACCTGTTTGGAGTTTGCACATTTCTCCCCGTGGGTGGGTTTCCTCCGGGTGCTCCGGTTTCTTCCCACAGTCTGAAAGAGGTGCTGGCTTGGTGTATTAACCCAAACAGGTGCCGGAGTGTGACGACGAGGGGAATTTCACAGTAACTTCATTGCAGCGTTAATGTAAGCCTTACTTGTGACTAATAAAAAACAAGCAAAATTCTGCCCACAAATTTTTATGTCACTAACTCTCTTTTTCAAAAGTTGTGGAATACCTGTGGATCTCACAGGCCCAATATTTCTGTAACCTCAGGATTAAGAGAAGAGATGCGATAAAGGAGGCTTCTCTCTGGCAAATAATAGAGGTTTCAAGCAGCATCAGAAGTGGGAGGTGGTCAGGAGGCAAGCATCCAGGGATGGTATTGGAGAAAAAGATCACTGGCACATTAATGAATCTTCAGGACATGAACAAACTATTTTGTCATATGTTCAATATCCAGACAATGTTCTTAGGGACATTTCCATTCACTCAAAATAAGCTAATCAAACCTGTAGTTTGTAAAAACCATTACTCTCTATTTACAGATACCATGTACATATTGGGAAAGCTTCAGGAGGTTGGAACTTCTCCTCCTTCCGGATCTCCATTACTCATTTGGTTTGTAATGATGTTGGTTGAGGAATAAATATTGGCTAGACCTTCTTGGATCTTCTCTGGAATTGTGCTGCAAGGGAAGAATGGACCTCACTTTTATGTGTCACCACCCAATAAATGACATCATCTAGTCAACTTGACCTTACATTGGTAACATCACATCAACCAGAGATCTTCAAATAGAATCACTGAATCCCTACAGTGCAGAATGAGGCCACTTGGCCCATCAAACGTGCGCTGACACCAATCCCACCCAGGCCCTATCCCTATAACCTCAGGGTATTTACTCGGCTAGTCCCCCACACACACAGGTACAATTTAGTACGGCCAGTTGACTTAACCAAGATATATTTGGACTGTGGGAGGAAACTGGAGCATCTGAAAGGAACTCATGCAGACACAGAGAGAATGTGCAAACTCCCATGCAGACAGTGACTGGTCTCTGACACTGTGTGGCAGCATTGCTAACAACTGCGCACCATGCCAAAGAAGTCAATTTTTTGAAATTTTACAGGACCAATTTTCCTCCTCATTCAGCACAGCCTGTGTCAGGCAGTACCCATTTGAAACTTATCCAATTTGAAACTTATCCAATTTGAATGTAGCTGAGGCCAGCTGAGTTTCACATTCAGGTTATTTGGACAGGCTGAATACCGTTACCCCGAGATCAGGGAAGGAACATTGAGCATTACTGCAGATTCAGACCAACACACACACACACTTTTAGCCCCAGCGGTTTGTTGATACCAGTCTGAAATAACACCTTCCCTCCAACTTCACAGTGGAGCCATGTTATACACTAGAGTCAAGACAAAATATACCATGGCTTCACAAATCATCCTATCTATAAAAGCGGGCTGGCAAACTCCAGTGCACCCTTCCCTTGGCTGCTTTTCTTTCCTGCAGGATATTCAGTGGACTCTGGATGAAATGTTGCAGGAAGCCAGGCTATGTTCTCCCTCAGTGCACCCGAACAGGTGACGGAGGGTGGCGACTGGGGCATTTTCACAGCAATGTCATTGCAGTGCTAATGTAAGCCTACTTGTGACACTAATAAATAACCTTAAAAAAACTTAGCGACTGTTTGAGAGTCATATTATCTTGGGAAGAACACTTCTTGTTGTACCAAAAACACAGACTCTAAAGTTTCTTGTTCACTTCAAAACTAGATTATACAGTTAGCGTACCTCAATTCTTGGCTACTTGAGAACTGGTCGCATCCAAAAACTGGATGTTTTGTCCCTGTGCTCCAGTGAACCTAGACTCCACCCACCTCAGTACAAATGTGTTGCATTCATCCAGGAAGAACTAAGGACTCTTGGAGGATCCAATGAGGCAGAATATTTAGCAATGTTTGTGCTTGGGATTAGGACACATACCTATTCTTGCCACAGAACAGGGAATCTGCGTTGAGTTTAGATGCCATTGAAATCACTCAAACAGAAGCCCACAGACTTCAACTCAAACATTAGACTTGATGCCCCAAAGCCTTAAAGTTCCCTAACGTTGTCTAACTTCTTTCCACGGCACAAGTTGAAAGTGAAATATTAAAAAGCATTATCCAATCTTGCATGAATGATAAAAATGGATAGTTTTTAGTTACAGCTGGAGGGTAGTTTTAACACTATTTCAATTTGACTTATACTTTTCATTTTAAACAAGTTGCACAGATGTAGGGAAATAAGAGAGGCATGAGAGGGTTATTAAATCCAATGTTTCAGAAGTGAATTAGTATCAGCAGTGACAGGACCATTAACCTAAGGTGCTCTGCAATTACATCAGTTTGTTTTCCTGTGTTCCACATTCACTGAATTAAGGAATTCCGATTTGAATTAAGGAATTCTGTTTTCTTTTTCCAACAAGTTGCAAAAATTGTCTCCATCCTGGATTTGAAGTACTTGACTGGATTGTACTGGAAGTACTGCTTGGATTGAATTATCAGATGAAAATGGATTATTGATTGGCAACTCCCAGTTTTCTTTCATATATAAGATATCCTGTTAAAGTTGTGCCTCAAAATGATTTAATCAAACTATGGCATCAGCAGCATGTTTACTGACACATTGGATTTTGTACAATTTTAAGCCCTTTATCCTACAGTAAATCAATATTTATAAGTGGTTGTAATATGTTCACAGAGACAGAACTCCCTTCACAAGAATCCCTTTATTTACAATTCCAACAGCAGTATACAGAGTGCTATCAGTCAGTGTCCCTTCAACCTGGTGTTGTGAGACTTCTTACTGTGTTTACCCCAGTCCAACGCCGGCATCCCTACATCATGACCTTCAGAGGTGGCAGAAGAACCGACACTCCTGGTTTAATACAAAGTCTCCCTGATTGGCCCAACAATTGGCTCTGCACTTTTTATTTATTAAAACAGTTACACAAATACAAAGATACATTTCACTTTCAAAAATGCCATCTCACAATTATAAATTATAAAGAAAATAGCCAACAATACCAACAACAACAAAGCATCATTGCGGACTGCTGGTGTGCATTGCAAGTTGGCCACAACTCACCTTCCGAGACTGCAGACAACCAAACACAACAATAAACCAATGAGCTACATGTAAGCAGCGTTAATGTAAGCCTACTTGTTTGAAATGAAAAAGGATAAGTCAAATTGGAATGGTGTTAAAACTACCCTCCAGCTGCAATTGAAAACTATTTGTTTTTATTATTTCTTTAAGATTGAACAATACTTTTTAATGCCTTGCTTTCAACTGGGGCCAGAGGCAAGAAGTTAGACAATGTCAGGAAATTTAAAGGCTTTGGGACATCAAGTCCAATGTTTGAATTTAAGCCTATGATGGCTAGTGCCATCCTTTAACTAATAACGAACAACTATCAGTTGGCCCCTTAATCAGAGCCTTGTATTCCAATAGGCCAACTTCAATGACCTGATTAAAGTGGCTGAATCTTTTATGTCTATTATTAAGAAAACATAAACACTTTGCATTCAAGGCAAATGTTATATCTATCCCCCATCCTGTTTTGTTGTGCATTTTAAAAATAGCTTCCAGTCACGCAGATCAAGTGGAAGCATACAGAGGAAAGCCTTGGGCTGTGATTGGAGCCTCCCCCTGAGAGGAAGAGGAAAATCAGAATGAAAGCCAACAACTAGGCTGCTCCCGCATTGCTCCCAGTGGCTATTTGCAGACTGCTTTAAAAAAATCAAAGGCTGGTCACCTGATATCTCAGATGCAGGAAGCAGCCTTGACAGAAATCAGACATGCATGCAGAATTGAAAAAAACACACAACTTGTGTTCTTAAGAAAAAAAAATCAAACTTAATGAAAATAGTGCAACCGTGAACAAAATAATTATTTGTAATTTAAGTTGATCCCTGGAGTTCTCTTTTAATTCTTTTCAAGCAACAGCTCATTATCATAACAGAGAAGCCAGTCAGGATTGCACCATTTCTTAATACTTCCTTCGTATTTCATTAGGATTTCTTGCTGGATAAATAACCAGTCAATCAGAACCTCAACATACATCCCTGTGCAACACCATAGCGGCAAAATGCCCAGCTGCATCAGAAATCTAGTTCACGTTTTGCACTAATTGTCCCAAACGAACATGGTTATTACAAATATTATATATAATTCTATGTAACTGCAGTAGCACTGTTCCAGTGTATGCTTTATAAGTCGTAAGTGCACGGACAAGTATCCCAGAAACATTCTCGGAATATACTCATTTGTTCCCCCAGGGTTATAGTTTTCCAAAATTGAATCTGAGGCTATTAATGGCCAGGCAAGTGAGGAATAGTAAATGGAAATGGGAAGTAAGGAGAATGAAGTGTGTGCATCTCTCATTATAGGTAGAAGTACCATATTACTGAACAAAATATCTCTTGCGATGATTATCCTGAACTGTAAACGGGCTAATATCTCACAAAGTGTTATCTTTCAAGTCTGGATTTTGAAGAGTAAGGCCCATTTTATTGACCTGAAGAAACTGCGTTCCTGTCTACTGAGGGAGCAGCTGTTATTTGTCAGATGACCTTTGGATTTCAATTCGCTCCAAAGCTGTCACAACAAAATGGCTTAATTACAGTTAATGACTGAAATGTGATCATTAGACTTTCAGTTTACAAGTTCATTAAATTCACAAAACTCAATACAATCATCCATTATTACAGACAAGTGGGAAAAGTGTTTGTCATTACGAAGATGACACCTTATTGAGATTTGAGATCATTTTCAGCTTCAAGTTAAGCGTTCACCAGAGCCGTAGAAATAATCAGGGATTCGTAACTGCTGCATTTTGGATTCCAAAACTGTCATCACGTCTTATTTGAAAAAATATATTAAAGGTGATTCATAATATGCACAACTTGTAAATGTCACTTTCATTTCTTGCCACACTTTCCACTACACAATTTAGTGATGATATGCCATTGTTACAAAACCTTACATCCTGTGAGTCAGCCTGAGCAATGCTACAGTTCTGCTAGTTTCAGAGAATCACAGAATCCCTGCAGTGCAGAAAGAGGTCATTCGGCCCATTAAGCCCGTACCCAGACAACAATCCCACCCCAGGTCCTATTCCCATAACCCCATATATTTTGTCCTTCTAATCTCCCTGATACTGAGGGTCACTTTAATATTACTGATCAACCTAACCCACACATCTCTGGACTGTGAGAGGAAACCGGAGTGCCCGGAGGAAGCCTACATAGACACAGGGAGAACATGCAAATTCCACACGGTCACCCAAGGCCGGAATTGAACCCAGTCTCTGGTGCTGTGAGGCAGCAGTGATAATCATTGTGCCACCATTTATTAACAACTAATAGAACATGGAACAGTACAGCATGGTACAGGCACTTCAGCCCTTGATGTTGTACCGAGCTATGTCCAAACCAAGATCAAGCTATCCCATTCCCTATCATTCTGGTGTGATCCATGTGCCTATCCAATAACCGCTTGCAAGTTCCTAAAGTATCCAACTCCACTATCACAGCAGGCAGTCCATTCCATATCCCAGCCACTTTGAGTAAAGAACCTACCTCAGACATCCCTTCTATATCTCTCACCATGAACTTTATAGTTATGCCTTCTAGTAACAGCTACATCCCCCCAAGGAAATAGTCTCTGAACATCCACTTTATCTACCCCCTCATCATCTTATAAACTCCTAATAAGTCACCTCTCATCCTCCTCCGCTCTAAGGAGAAAAGCCTCATCTCCCTCAACCTTTCCTCATAAGACTTACCCTCCAAACCAGGCAGCATCCTGATAAATCTACTCTGCATTCTCTCCAATGCTTTCACATCCTTCTTATAGTGAGGTGACCAGAACTACACACAATATTTCAAATGCGGTCTCACCAAGGTCCTATGTAGTTGCAGCATAACCCCATGACTCTTAAACTCAAATCACCTGTTAATAACTCTATAAGCCTTCTTCACAGCTCTACCCACTTGAATGGCAACCTTCAGAGATCTCTGGATATGAACCCCAAGATCTCTCTGTTCCTCCACATCTTCAAAACCCTGCTGTTGACCCTGTAATCCACATTCAAGTTTGTCCTACCAAAATGAATCACCTTGCACTTATCAGGGTTAAAATCCATTTGCTACTTTTTGGCCTAGCTCTGCGACCTATCAATGTCTCATTGCAACCTACAAGAGCTCCTACCTCATCCACTACTCCACCAGTCTTGGTTCATCAGCAAATTTACTAACCCATTCTTCAGCTTCCTCTTCCAAGTCATTGATAAAAATCACAAATAGCAGAGGACCCAGCATTAATCCCTATGGTACACTGCTTGTAACTGGCCTCTAGTCTGAAAATTTTCCCTCCACCACCAGCCTCTGTCTTCTGTGAGATAGCCCATTACTTATCTAATTGGCCAAATTTCCTTCTATCCCACACCTCCTTACTTTCTTCATGAGCCTCCCATGGGGAACCTTATGAAATGTCTTACTAAAATCCATGTACACGACATCAACTGCTTTATCTTCATCTGCACACTAATTCTCACCATCCAATCAAAATAATGTTATTTGAAATGAATGTAATTCATTTTGCAACAGTATTTCCCATGAGCACAAATGCCCATGAGAATTAGAAAATGAAGAACCTCACTGCGGAGATCTTGTTTTATGATTCCGCCCACCGCATCCCACCAACCAGGAAATTTGGGAACCTCATTTAAATATATTTAAATATCATTAGTGAAGCTTCCTCACCTTATCTCCCAACATTTGGAACTCCCATCTCAGTGTGATATCACACTGGCAAGGCTGACAATTCCTTTATAAAAATGTGAACCAGGCAAAGGGTACTTACTAGGGGCAAGTGTAGCCCTTTGGAGAGACACACAGACACACGCAGGCATATGCTTGGATAACACTCTGTCACCCACAGCATCATGGCACTGGCCTGGCCCTCTGACACCGCCAGATTGAGAAGGTTCTCCGTATCCAGGGAGGAGTGAGGGTTCCCAGAGTTGTGGAGCATAGAGATGGGGTTGCCAATATAAGTGGGGGTGGCGGTGGGTGTGGAGCAAGTGGTGTCCATGTGTGTGGTGGGGTTTCCTGTTTCTTGTAAGTCAGAGGTCTGAACACCTTTTAAAAAGGGCAAGCTCATCTCGGGATTCCCAGTGTTGCTATTCCTTTCTGGCCCTGTCCCGCCAGTGTGACGGACTCAATTTCTTCTTACGTAGAATGTTGAATAATATGAGGAGAAAAGCTGGCTGTGCAGAACTCTGTGCAAGGAAAAGAGTAAATTCTGCTCAATGCTTTTTAGATTTGGGGTTCCACAGTGTAGAATTAAAATCAAACAAATGTGACCACATCGATAAGATAAGCATTTGATTTAACCAGAATTGTTTACATCGTTTCTTTTTTTTCCCTCCTATTACCCTTGCTGCTGGTGTGCTGTTGAGCTCGCTTCATTCCTTCTCACTCTATTCCTTCCGTAAGGTACTCAGTTGCACTGGCGCTCCCCATTCTCTTCAACTGGCCATGGGGTGGCACAGTGCTCAGCACTGCCACGTCACAGCGCCAGAGACCCAGGTTCAAAGCATCACCATCTGTGCAAACTTTCCCCTTGTCTGCGTGGGTTTCCTCCGGGTGCCCCGGTTTCCTTTCACCATCCAAAGATGCAAGAGGTTAGGTTGATTGGCTACGCTAAATTTACCCTAATTTCGAGGAGATTAGCAGGGTAAATATATGGGGTTATGGGGATAGGGTTGTCAGTGCAGGCTCGATGGGCCAAATGGCCTCCTTCTGTACTGTAGGATTCTATGAATAAGCAGGGTAACCCGACACTTTTCCTTTCCATGGAAAAATGTTCAGGTATTATTTGGCTAGTTGGATTAAACCATTTCTCATTTCTTCCTAATGAGAAAAATTTTTGCACTATGTGTATAAAGATACACATCTTGATCAATGTGAGACTTAATTCTGGTGCAGAAAATGTTTACCAGGATGTTACCTGGTTTGGGAGATATTATCTTTGCAGAGGGATTGGATAAACTCTTTCTGTTTTTGCTTGAATGTCAGAGGCTGAGTGGTGAGCCGATAGGAATTTACAAAATTATGAGAGGCATAGGTAGAACGGAGAGGCAGAGTCCTTTTCCCCAGGGCAGAAATGTGAATTACTGGGGGACATAAGTATAACCTAAAAGGCGGGGGAATTTAAAGGAAATGTGAGAGGAAAGTTTTTTTACACAGAGGGATGTAAGTGCCTGGAACACACTGCCAAAGGAGGTGGTAGAGGCAGGTACAATTGCAATTTTGAAGAGACACCTTGGTAGGTATATTGAATAGGCAGGGAATAGAGGGATACAGACCATGGGGAGGCAAATAGGCATTAGTTTAGAAAGGCATCATGTGTCGGTGAGGCTTGGAAGGCTGAATGGCCTGTGACTGTGTTGTACTAATCTTTGTTCTTCTTTGTTGACTAGAGCGCCCTTGCTTCCAAATCATAAGGTTATAGGATTAAACTTCGTTATGGATCTGAGTACAAAATCTCAATGAGTACTTGGGGTTGGATTTTTACTACCGATGCAGAAATTTCCCAATTTGGAAAGCTCCTCTTGATATCAAGGGCCATTTTACTCCCAATTTTCACTCCAGGGAGAAGGGAGGGGGAGCATCATTGAAGCTGACGAACCTATGATCCTATGCAACCACAGGTACAAGTGAGTGCTGAGGTGGGCTACACAGAAGATTCATCTCAGTTCCCTGGGACTTTATCTGTGTTGTTTTAGAAGCTTTGAGTCCCCTGGTCTTCACATTTTACATCATTTTCCACCCACTCCTCCATGGCCCCTCCATGTCAACTTACTCCCCTCATGCCCCCTAAAACCTTTCTCATTAGCCCTCATATCTCATTGTCATCTCCATTGTTACTCAGCCAAAATTGACCAAGAGCAGATTTCAGGAGCTATGTAGTGATGAAAAAAATAATTTTGAACAATTTAATACAAATCTCACTCAAACATTTATAGTCAGAAAATTCCCATTCATTCAAAGTTTTAGAAGTTCCTCAAGTGTTCATTATCTTATGTATATATAAAACTATTCAGATCCCACACCAAAATAGCTAATCCTTTAATAGCCTCTTTAATCTTTCCCTTAAACTGTAAAATTAGAACTCCCTGTTGAGATACTTTAGCTCAGTCACACATACATTATATCATAATAATAACCTCGGGAAATGTTCAAGAAAGAACTCTATTGAAACTGTATGAACAGATGGTAATGTTTTTTCTCATCTATACCAGATTATCTGTGAATCAATGCAACCCAGCAAATGATAGTTTCTTAACATTGACAACTTAAGCCATTTTCCCCCTAAGTTAAAGCACTTCAGATTATGGTACTTATTGGACACAGCAACCCTTCAAAGAATGTTTATATCTGCTCCATCAATTTGGGACTTCCATGATGTATGTTAAAGCCCTTAGAATAGCCAAAGTGGGGTCTGTTTGAAGCTAGCACTGACTTCAAATAATACTACTGAGTTCATGTTTTTCACATTTACGGATCATATCAAGTCCTATTCCCCCTGCTGGTAAGAACTGAATATAATAAGAAATCTCACAACACCAGGTAAAAGTCCAATAGGTTTATTTGGTAGCAAAAGCCACTAGCTTTTGGAGGGCTGCCCATTCATCAGGTGAATGGGAGTTCTATTCACAAACAGGACATATAAAGAGATAAACTCAATTTACAAGAAGCGGAACTGATTTAAAGGGCAAAAAACTGCAGCATGGTACTGTGCAGAGGGACCTGGGAGTCCTTGTGCACAAATTGCAAAAACCCAGTCTGCAGGTGCAGCAGGTGATCAAGAAGGCAAATGGAATGTTGGCCTTTATAGCGAGGGGGATAGAATATAAAAGCAGGGAGGTCTTGTTGCAACTGTACAGGGCACTGGTGAGGCCACAACTGGAGTACTGTGTGCAGTTTTGGTCGTCGCATTTGCAAAAGAATATATTGGCCTTGAAAGAAGTGCAGAGAAGGTTCACTCAGCCGATACCGGAGATGAGAGGGTTAGCCTATGAAGAGATATTGAATAGATGGGTCTGTACTTGTTGGAGTTTAGAAGGCTAAAGGTGGATCTTATAGAGATATATAAGATAATGAAGGGGCTAGATCGGGTAGAGGTAGAGAGATTCTTCCCACTTAGAAAGGATAGCAGAACTAGAGGGCACGGCCTCAAAATAAGGGGGGAGGGGGTGCACTTTAGATCAGGTTGAGGAGGAACTTCTTCACTCAAAGGTGGTGAGTCTCTGGAATTGTCTGCCCATTGAAGTGTTGAAGGTTATCTTGCTGAATATATTTAAGTCACGGGTAGATAGGTTTCTGATGGACAAGGGAATTAAAGGTTATGGGGAGAAAGCGGGAAAGTGGAACTGATTCACTTCAAATCAACCATGATCTTATTAAATGGCGGGGCAGGCTCGAAGGGCTAGATGGCCTACTCCTGCTCTATTCCATGTTATTGTTCAAGGAAAAGCTGGGGAATGTTGCTAGCGTGCTGGACCAACACCCTACCTCAACTAACACCACTAAAAGTGCATGTTTGTGGGATCTTGCTGAGGTAACTAGCTGTTGCTCTTGCCTGTACAAGAATGGTGGCTGTGCTTGACAAGTACAGGTACAGTCCCCAAATCTAGCTGGAAATATCCAAATACCTGACATTTTTATCTCCATGTGTGCTGCTTGACATTTACAATTATATAGTTTACCCTGTTTGTATGTTATCACATCAATTAACACGCACCTGAAGTATTGGCATTCAGCAGCTGTCCTGAATGTGGGAATTGACAGTGTGAGCTACCATTATAATCCTTTCATTCCTTGTCTCCTACTGTGCGTGCTGCCATTGCTGTGCAGGTGGCCACCAACATTAAAGATGGCCACCAAAATCACTCTGAACATGCACTGACTTGGATGAGATGCTGGACAGTAACAGGTACCCAGGGACTCATACCTGAGGAGTCAGTACCTATTGGAAAGGAGGTGAGTGAAGAAGCTTCACCCAGAAGCGAAGCACTGATTGGAACTTAATGTTCGCAATCTCATTTTCCAACTGTATTTTATCAAATTAGTGTTTCAACTGGAAACAGAATCCACAAATGAAGCCCTACAAACATCCTTCAATCTGTTAAAATAGTTAATTTTCAATCCTATGACAAGTGCTGACTATATCCAAATAATAAAGAGCCCTTAATTCTGCTGAAGAAAGCATGGGTCATTTATGATTATGGAAATAGTTCCATCAAGCATTTCTTTCTTACATTTGAGTTTATGCTGCACTGACATTAAAAAAAATAATTAAAGCATTTCGGCTCGTGATTTGTCAATTGCAAGCCGTGTGAAATAAAACAATGGGCTGGCATTCTTATCCATGCCTACTTGATCCGTATGAACTTCACTCTGATTCTGACATACCTCCTGATTCAAAGATATTTAACAATGGTTTGAGTATCCTGTCACATTGCCCAGCATAGGTATGAGATGGGATGCCATGTATTGAGGGGGTTTGCTATCCGCTCCTTGTACGATTGTTCCCATAGAAACAAGCGTGAGCCATCTGCAGCAGCAGAATGCGACTCTGCACTGCTGGCATTCTCTCAGGTTATCAGAATGCACAGGGCTCGAAAGCCTGGCGAGAAAATAACTGCGTTCATCAACAGGGAAAGTCAGAGCTTTATATCTTGAGAATTGCGTTCTTGTGTTGCAAAGAAAAGAAAATTGATTTCCAGTGAAGGCCATGGTTTGATCATTCACACCACAGCAATTCGGATTTGTCCACACCAGCATGCCATTCTGTGACAAAATCTTCATGTTTTTATTTTCTTTTTCATTCCACAACTGGCTGGTGTCAAAGGTTAACTTGGTGTTTTAATGAATAACACAAAGACCAAGCGGAAAGTCCCAGGTATGAGTGATTTTCCATTCAGTTTGATTCACATTGTTCCACGGTCGCTGCCCTGTTAATTGCTGATGTGATTTGTCTGCGTTTTATTGAATCTTTCCACTGAGACGCTGGAGCAGCAACAGGCCAAGAGAAGAGCCTTGTGAAATTTGACACTTGTTGTGGGTCACAGCGTTTGATGCCTAAGCCACAAGGGCACGAACAAATAAGCAAAACAATCCCAACACAGATAAGCTCATTTGTAGCCGCAAGTGATTTCAGCCATTTTTATTTCACATTGGCTGCTTGCCAAATGACCACAAATTTGTCTTCTGCTTCATAGGTGGCCCACGCCATGGAGAAATATTTTAAACATTTCTTCAATGTTAATATTGGCTGAGCATAAGCCAGTAAGAGGCTCGTTAAATTATTTATTCCCCCCTCAGGTTATCATTTGACAAATGCTTTTGGAAAAGGACAACAAAGAAACAATGGTATGAGGTAATTCTCCCTGCAATAAATCAAAATCAAATACAATATTTCATCAAGCCAAGAATTTAGAGACACACCAAACATAGCAAAAGGAAGAATTGTAATCCACTGAAGTCAAATACACAAGTTTCTAGAAGCTTTAGTAAGACTGTCCTTTTAAAAAGGTACTAGTGAGAGAAAGGATCTTGGTTCAGCTGCTTTAGTTCGATTTCACAATTTGGCCTAGTAGTGTTTGAACTCGTGCTGAAATTCTACCATCCCCCCCAGCTATGGGAATCAGAATGAGTGTGGGGTGGACAATGGGCAGGTCTGTGGACTCTCTGGTGTGATTTTCCAATCTCGAGTCGAGCGAGGCTGTAAAATCCCACACACGGGGGTGGAAACTGTTATGCACTGTGCCATACTTCCAATACACGGCATTGCAATTTAGTAGCGGGTTCCACAGACAAGAATACTGCAAATAAACAGGCCCATCTGCACAGGTTGCTAAATTCATAGAGGGCAGAATTTAGATATCACGGGTAAATGACCAAAACATCAATCCCTGAAATAAATTAATAGGGAATTAATTCCTGTTGAAAGGCTCCACGACAACATTTGTTGCTGGGGAATGGGGCAGAGATGGGTCCTGAGGCCACCAACAAAAGTAAGCATGGTCACAAAACCTCTGCCAAGCCAGGAGAAAAGTCCACAATGCCACAGTGTTTATAACCAGTCAAATCCAGTCACTCCACCCAGCTTCTCCACTCTCACCTCAGAGCCAATGCCAGAGCCCACAATTAATTTTTCCCCAAGATGCAGGCTGCCAAGGTGGTTCACCTTGAAGTAGCTCAGATTAGCTAAGCAAGTTTAAAATAAAACTGTATGAAACTGAAAGAGTGAAGGATGGTATTAAATTGAATTGGGTGGGTAAGTGGAGCTGAGTCCATGAAAAGATCAGCCATGATCTTATTGAATTGCAGAGCAGGCTCGAGGAGCCAGACTCTTGCTCCTAGTTCTTATGTTGGAAAAAATGTACAATGCTGCAAAGATTAATGGTGGGCCAGTAAGTTGGGAAAATTTGATGAAAGAATCAATAAAGGGGAAGAAATTTGTACATGAAAGCTAATTAGCAAGTAATATAAAAACAGATAATATGATTTTTTACAAGTACATAAAAAGGAAGAGAGTAACTGAAGTAACTTAGAGGATGAGAATGGAGAATTAAGAATGGGAAACAACGAAATTGCAGAGATGATAAACAAATATCTTGTGCTCTTCTTCATGGTAGAAGATACAAAGACAATCTCAAGAATAGGAGACAATCAAGGGGTAAAGGGAGAGAGGAACTTCATGCAAACACTATCAGAAGAGAAAAAGTACTAGCAAAAACAATGGAACGAATTGCTGACGTTTCCTGGGCATGCATCAAAGGGTTTTAAAAGAAGTGGCTGTAGGGATAGTTGAAGTTTTGGTTGTAATCCGACAAAATTTCCTAGGTTCTGGAGAGACCTTTGCAGATTGGTAAATGGCAATTGTGAAGCCCCTATTCAAGAAGGGGTGACAGAAAGCAGGAAGCTATCATCCAGTGCATAATTCATTCAAATCTATTTTCAAGGAAATAGTAGCAGGACAGTTAGAAACTCATCAAGCAGAGTTGTAGGATCAGAATCCTTTCCAACTGGGCTTCACGAAATATAAAAATCCTGAAACCCACAGACAAGAATACTGCAAATAAACAGGCCAAACCCCAGCTGTGTGAAGAGTCGTAAGTTAGGGGTTTTGAGGCTGAGGTTGAAAGATCACTTAAGGTTCATAACAAAATCCTGAGTGGAGGGGGGGGAAGAGCATTGCCAGAGGAGAGTTGAGTTGAATTCAGGAAGTTTTTGGGCAGAATTGTGGGGTTTTACCTCTGGTTTTCAGTATTATGTGTTTCTGAAAAGCCAGCTCAACCATGAA
The DNA here is from genome assembly GCA_024679065.1 of Sphyrna mokarran. NCBI lineage: Eukaryota > Metazoa > Chordata > Chondrichthyes > Carcharhiniformes > Carcharhinidae > Sphyrna > Sphyrna mokarran. The sequence goes on along the minus strand of JAGIQG010000016.1, from coordinate 56,230,420 downwards.
GGGATTTAAATTGGACATACAACTAAGTGCTTTGTAGCGTCATTTACACTTGTTTAGAGCTCCTATATTAGGGCATCAGAAGGATTTTAATAAACAAATCTGGGGCTGAGCCAAACCCTGTGTCTGTGTGATTTTGTTCTTCATAAAATCCTACAGTCAAGGACTTCAGGGAAACTGGGAGCATGAACTGCTGACAGAGTCAACATGTGATAATGATGAAATTGTGCTTGACAAATTCATTTGAGTTTCTTGAGGATGTATAAAGCACGGTGGATGAAGGGGAACCAGCAGAGCAGGGTATTTGGATCTCTAAAGGCATTTGACGAGGTGCAATACAAAAATGCTATTACACAAGACAGGAGCTCATGATGTGAGGTTTTTACATCAGTATAGATAAAGGATTGGTCAAGTAATAGGAAACAGGGAATCATGAAGAGGAGGAGCTTTTCAGGTTGGCAAATTGTAACTAGAGGAGTGCCACAGTACTGGAGCCTTAACAATTTACCACCTACGTTAATGACTTAGCTGAAGGAACCAAGTGTATAGTCGCCAAATTTGCTGACTATGTGATAGATAGGATGGACGAGTTTACAAATAGATTTGAACGGATTTATTGAATGGCCAAATATTTGGCAGATGTGGGAAAAGTGAAACTGCCCACTTGGGCAAGAAGAATAAAAAAGCAGCATCTTACTTAATTGAAGAAAGATTACAGGATTCTGTGCCACAGAAGGACATAAATTACAAAACAGTGCCATTCAGGTATAGCAAGTGTAGGAAGGCAAATGTTACATGAGCTTTTACTGTTATGGGGATGGAGTATAAAATTAGGGAAGTCTTACTATAACTGTACAAAGCTTTAGTACGACCACACTTGGTTACTGCACACATGGGTCTTCTCATTTAAGGAGGGAATATTTGCTTGCAGGTAGGTTGAGAAGGCACACAAAGATGATTAAGGGGTTGACTTATAAGGAAAGTTTAAAATTTTAAAATGTTTATTTATTAGTGTCAGAAGAAGGCTTACATTAACACTGCAATGAAAATACTGTGAAAATCCCCTAGTCGCCACACTCTGGCACCTATTCAGGTACACTGAGGAAGAATTTAGCATGGCCAATGCACTCACCCAGAATGTCTTTCAGTCTGTGGGAGCAAATCAGAGCACCCAGCTGAAGCAGGCAGGGGAGAACGTGCTGACTGTGCACTGACAGTGACTGAAGCAGGGAATCGAGGCTGCGTCCCTGGTTGAGCAGGTTGGGCCCACACTCATTGGAGTTTGGAAGAATGAAAGGTGAGCTTAGTGAAATGAATAAGATTCTGAGTGGACCTGACAGGGGAGCTCGGGCAGTGAAGCTAAGATCATTATCGGATTCAGTTATGATGTTATTAAATAGCAATACAGGCTCAAGGGAAAAGAAATGACCTACTCTGCTTCTATTTCTTATGTTCTTAACAGTCTAGACCCAATTTTTGGAATGCATTATGCCACAAATTATGGGAGGAAGAGTTACTATCCAAAAAGCTAATCTGGGCAGCATAAATTAATTTTAAATTCTTTAAATTTTTGTTCTGAATAACATTCACCCCATAACCTCAGGTTTGTTAGTTGGATACCATAGTCCCTACGCTATTAAATGCATTAAATTCAATGTATGTATATGAAATTCTACCCCTAGAGGGGTAGAGGTATTTACTGTCAGTAATCTGCACTGAAACAGATTTTTTTTCAGCAGAGAAGTACATGAACAAAAATTCAGAACATTTTCTGATCGCACGTTTTTGGTATCTGAATGATGTTCAGGTTATTAGCAGAAAGAAAGGTAAAATAGAAATTATTTTCCGCTTAAATGAAAAGAGGGAGAAATAACATTATGCCAATGCTTGTGCTGAAACTTTAGATTCAATGTGATTCATGTTGACGATCTTTCCTATTAAACTATTAATTTGACTTTTTTTTTTAGCTAATTTGTTTTTGCCAAGTCTTGGCAACATAAGAAACAGGAGCAGGAGCAGACCATTCAACCCCATGAGTCTGCTCTATCATTCATTACAATCAGAGCTGGGCCTTATGCCTCAACTCTACTTTCCTGCCTGCTCCCCATAGCTCTTGCTTTATTCACCCAGAAAGAAAAGACAGTAAAATGGAGAAATAAGAATTCTGGTCTGAACTGGTCTAGTATACTTTAAAACGACACACCAGCATGGCAGGGTGACAGAGTGGATAGCACTGCTGCCTCACAGCGCCAGAGGCCCAGGTTCAATTCCGGCCTTGGATGACTGTCTTTGCAGAGTTTGAACAATCTCACTGTATCTGCATGGGTTTCCTCCGGGTGCTCCGGTTTCCTCCCACAGTCCAACGATGTTGGGTTAGATTGGTTAGCCATGCTAAATTGCCTATTCGTGTGGGGGAATTAGCTGTGTGATTACAGGGATAGGACCTGGTTGGGGTTGTTGTCGGTGCTGACAACAGTGGGCTGAATGGCCTCCCTTTGCACTGTGGAGATTCTGCGATCTGTGAATCAAATGGAGAAATAAAAATACTAGCCTGAACTGGTCTTGTATGCTTTAAAATGGAACACCAGCAAAACAGGGAAATAAAAATATTGGTCTGAATTTCTCTTCTGGGCAGTGACTGTGTGTCTCAGCCCTAAATATAGTCAATGATGGAGGATACAGAACCATCTCAGGCAAAGAATATGCAAGATTCCCATTTCTAATATATAGCTGAATAATCACATGAGACAGCTTTGTGATGGCAGAGTTGATATATCGACTGGATGCTGCTTAAGTGCAATAGTTGATTAATTCTGCCCACCCTCGTCCTCTGCGCCCTCCCCCCCCCCAACTCCTTCTTCCCCTCCCTCCCCCCCCCCCCCAACTCCTTCTTCCCATCCCTCTCCCCCTGTCTAGCAGCAAGTCTTGCCATGGCAGATACAGCAACATGTTGGGCATTGGTGGGATCTTCCAGTCTCGCCACTGAAGCCAATGCACTTTCTGCATGGCTTGTCTGCCCAGCCAATGGGGAATTGGCTACCAGGGATCAGCTTCACTGGAATCAGAATTTCTCGCCAGTGGGAGGGGACTGGAAAATCTCACTCTAGTCACATCAATCAGTTTATTTACAAAAGTTATGCTAGGGGTTTTGCAACATTTCATGTTAAAGCACGAAAGATACAATTTGACTGCTTGTTAATGTGAGAGAATTGATTTAAAAAACTCAATCATAGTCACAGTTTAAATAGTAGGAAAGACAGTCAATATGAATCACATTGAGACTGACTTTTTAGCGCAAGCATTGGCATAATGTTATTTCTCCCTCTTTTTACTTCAGCGGAAAATAGTTTGTATTTTACCTTTCTTTCTGCTGCACTACTAAAATTTATTAATCACTTGTTAAACTTGCTGTTTATTTTTGTTTAAAATGATTATGACCCAACAGAGAATACGGTTATTCAAGCTATCCGGAGAATAAAATCAAAAATGGTCGCTTGGAAATGTCTTAACCTTCTCTTTAATTCTATGTTGCAAGTTACACATTTATTAAAATAATTTACAATATGATAATATACAATGTTTGCGACACCTCTTCTCTCATGGTTGTGAATAAAGACATCACCGAGGATGAGATTAAAGATAATAAGTTACCAAAAGGCTCACGGTTATTCCCCAGATTGTGCTAATTTATCAATCGCAACTAAAAGGGAAAGAGTAGGGACATTGGGCAGTATCTGCCTAAGTGGGCAGGAGCTGCTTGATGTTATGATATCCATATCACAAGGTTTCAAAGCAGGGTGGCAAGTAAAATCCAACTGGTGACCTTCCCGGCACCGCTGCCCTGTCTGAAATGTTACAGGATGGGTTAAGGAAGGTGTCAGAGACCCCACCTATCCTTGGGCCTATTGACAGCACTAAGTGGCTAACCAAGAGCCTCATCCCAGCATCTTCAATTTCTTACCCGCACAGGGACAAGGTCCGTTCTATACAGGAAGCCCAGCAGTTTTAGCTGTGCAGGTTGACATCAAGGAGGAGGCACCACCTTTATGGGTCACCTGGGTTTTCCCATATGCTTGGCCCCCTTGAAGAAAGGGATATGCTGTCAAATGTGAATGTAACCACATTAATTTTCATTTTGCACTAGTCAAGACAGATACAGGAAAGAATCTGCTCATTCTTTTACAATTGTAATGACTTCAATCAGATCACTGAGGTTGGCCTATTGGAATATGAATTCCCTGATTAAGGGTCCAATTGTCAGGCCAATCAGCGAGCCTTTGCCTTGTACTTAACCAGGAGTGAAATTTCCTCTGATGTAGAAGATATTCCCTTGGAAATAGACTGCGAACTGATAGCATTCTATGTACTGCTGTTAGAGTTGCAATAAAGGGATTTTGGTGAAGGGACATCTGCCTCTGCAGACTTATTGCAATACTCATAATGTGAACTATTGAGGATAAAGATCCCAAGCATACATAATAATATTTCAAAGGGAACAACACTTCATGTTGCACAAAAAAGGAATGATTGAAGTCATCACAAGTATAAAAAAAGAGTCAGAATCTTTCTTGCATTTGTCCTGAACAGTGCAAGATGAAAATTAATTCACAAGTTAACCATTATTGGTCAAAGCTAAACAGAATAGATTTTGAGCACGCGGCTTCAATTGTTTGTAATTGACAGAGTACTGATCATACTCAATCAGCCTGTGTTTGCAAAACTTCGAACATAATGTCTAATGTTAGATGTGATTCCACAGCCTTTGCGGAACAATTAAGAGTTTCCACTAACAATCAATTTAGGATCACCAGTCAGGCTCACTTCTGCTTACTGTTGTCATATGCAGGACCAGTCTTCTGCAAACAAAAAGAACATGTCCAGGGGGCAATAGTTCCTATAGCATGTCCCATGGCAATGTCTCGACCAGAGATGATTTGCTAACTATAATATCCCCAGGAGTCAGCTGTAAAGGAATATTCCTTTCTTACACAAAATAAAGTAAAACAAAATCTCAAGCCTGTGGTGAACACAAACTGGTCTCAACCAGGACAAGAAGACAATAATGAACCTGTTTTATAAAGGGCTCTGTATGAGCTTCATCTGGTGAGGTAATTAGAAATCACCAGGAAACTTATATTCAGCAAGTCCTATAGGAACTGATTCCCTATAGAAGTCCTGAGAGTTATCACACCAACCAATTAGCACCATTTTCTCATACAGTTTAAATCTCTGCTCCCTTTGAAATTTGGTATTTCTATATCTATCCTGATGCGTACAAAATGTAATGCTTCAACAGAATGTCTCAAATGACCAAATTAAACATCAAAACAATTAAGAAAGAGCACTAAAGAAAGAATAGAGAGAGAGCGAAAGGAAGAAAATGTTGACAACAATGTATATGTCAAATTTTAGTTTTAAAATCTCCAACAAATGAAGCCTCAAAAAATGAGACTCCATATTTGCAATAATTAACTTTCAGTGCTGAAGACATTCTTTAGCACCAATTAACATTACTGTGTCAGTAAAAGGGGACTTAGAACGGACAGTTAAGACTTAACATTTTGTGGTTATTTTAGTCTGTATCTGCCACGCAAATGTAGAAACTTCGCAATACTTAGCACATTATAACAGTGAAGCAGATGGTGTGATGCTGTTTTCATGCAGAATACCATCAAAAAGTTATATTTTGAAATATTTCTTTGAACAGTTTTTCTTGTTAATCCTAAAAATATTAGTGACAGGGGAAAAAGGCCATTAGACTGAGTCAAGAATCTTGCATAATGGGTAACCAGTCTGTTTGTTTTCCAATTATTATGGGAAGTTGGTGCAACGTGAAGCTGGACGTGCAGGTGATGAACTGTGGGAGCATGCAGCAGTGCAGTTATGGGCAAAGTCATGTGATAAAGCCTTCAGAAATATGTTCACCCAGAGTTAGGTACACAGCCTAGTTCTATTACGAGGCATTTTAAATTGGTCCCCAAGGGTGTAGCCCGAAAGATCTAACAAAGAATACACTGGAAATCTGCAATCACAAAGCGTCAAGTGATGCCTCATTTAATGAGGATAAACACACATGCAAAATAAGGGAAGAAACTGGTATGATTGATACAATTTAAATTTATTCAGAGTCTAATAAATTATTGCTGCTCCTGTTGGCAAAAGCCTTACAACTAAGCAAAACAAAGGTGGAAAAATCTGACTCACTGTCATTAAAGCTACAAGATCCTTATATTAATATGAAAACTATTAATACAAGCAATAGATAGTCCGAACGTTAGGACTCTTCAGAATATTGGTACTTACTGGAGAAAACTGAAAGATTTGCTTACTGCTATTCCAATCCTGACACGCATATGCACTTACTTGAAGTCTCATCGGTCGTGACATTTGGATCTAAAGAGCTGGCTAACATTAGAGAGGCACAGTAAGAAGTCTCGCAACACCAGGTTAGAGTCCAACAGGTTTATTTGGTAACACAAGCTTTGAGAGCGCCACTCCTTCATCAGGTGAGTGTTGAGTAGTGTTGTGAGACTACTTACTGTGCCTATCCCCAGTCCAATGCTGGTAACTTCACATTATTAGTAGGAAAGTTTGACAGATTAAGATAGGTGGCCATTTTGAATGACATAGCAGCCATTTCATTCAGATAAAAGCAAAACACTGCGGATGCTGCAACCTGAAATGAAAACAGAAAATGCTGGGGAAATTCAGCAGTTCTGACAGCATCTGTGGAGAGAGAATAGGGCCAATGTTTCAAGTCTGGATGATCCTTCATCAGAGCTGAAAGCAAAAGAAATCAGAAAAGATTTATACTATGGGGTGGGGGGTGGCTGTAATTCGACTGAGGAAATGTAAATGGTGATAATGAAGACTGAGAGAGGTACCGAAAGCTTCCATTAACTAATCATAATGTGCGGATGGCAAATCAGAGGTACAGATTGTTAAGGCATTGCCTGAGGAATGTGGCGGTTGGCCTTCGGGGTGGTGGTCGGGGGACGGGAGCACGGGGGTAGGTAGAAAGCAAGATGGAGAATGAGATGTAGAAGTGGAAAAATAGAAGCAAGAATGAAAAGTGATAAAAATGGATAAAAATAAGATAACATTTACACAAAAGGAATGAAATAAAGTATGTGGTAATATTTGCTCTATTCTCTCACCACAGATGCTATCAGACCTGCTGAGGTTCTCCAGCATCTTCTGTTTTTGTGTGAGCCATTTCACTCAGTTTATCAGTGCCAGTGAGGCGAATCCTCATTTTAATGTGCAGCACACCTTAAAATTACAATTTACTACTGGAAACAAAATATAATTGAAAAGTAAAATCTATTAATCAATGTTTGAAATTGGAAGAAGTCCAAAGACAGCAATCAATTACTTCTGCATCTATAGAAAAATTCAGCATGAACGTTCTATAAGTCACTCACTGCTGCTCAAGTGCTCCATGCCACTAGGGGCGATCTTGAGCCCCTGCTCACCATCCATGTGAATTCCGGCGGGGCCTCAAGTCACAGTTCTCACTGGCAAGAACATGATCTTGGATCTTATTCATCTCTCACCAGTGACATCATCAGGTTCACACCCATCATGGATGTGAACGTACTTCACATTGATTTCACAGAATCACAGAATCCTACAGTACAGAAGGAGGCCATTTGGCTCATTGAGTTCTGCACCAACCACAATCCTACTCTATTCACATAACCTAATGCATTTATCCTAGCTAGTGCTCCTGACACTAAGGGGAAATTTAGCATGGCCAATCCACCTAACCCACACATTTTTGGACTGTAGGAGGAAACCAGCACACCCCAGGGAATCCACGCAGACACGGGAAGAATATGCAAACTCCACACAGATAGTGACCCAAGCCGAGAATCGAACCTGGGTCCTTGGCGCTGTGAGATAGCAGTGCTAACCACTATGCTATCGTGCCACCCCAATATATTTAAATGTTATTAATCCACCTCCTCACCAAATATTGATCCCCCACCCTCTCACATATTGACACTGTGCTGATGCAATGTCATGTTGGCATGGTTTACAACAGGATGATGTGTACCTATTGCGGGTTCTCCCCAGGGGCATAAAAATAAGTATAGCCCTCGGGGAAGAGGGACATGGCTAGGCAGTACCCTGACAATGGTCCCTGGTGTGCCCCTTGGCACTGATGGGCACTGCCAGAATGGTAACCAATGCATAGTTTGGGTTATGTCAAAGTCACAGAGCTTGAGACCTTATTATAACCTTACTACAAATATAGGCAAAAGAGCTGAATACCAGACATGAGATAAGAATGACTGATCTTGACATCAAAGCAGCATTTGACTCAATGTAGCAACGAGGCGCTCTGATTAAACTGACGTGAATTTGAATCAGACAGAAAACTCTCCACTGTTTGTCGTCATACTGAATACAAAGGAAGGTGGCTGTGGTTATTGGAGATCAATCATCTCATGCTTAGGGCATCACTGCAGGAATTCCTCAAGGTAATGTCCTAAGTTCAACCATCTTCAGCTGCTTCATCAATGACCTTTCCTTCATTATGGGTCAGAAGTTGAAATGGTTGCACAGTGCTCAGTTCCATTTGGAACTGCTCAGATAATAAAACAGTCCATGCCCACATGCAGCAAGACCTTGATAACATTCAAGCTTGGGCTGATAAGTGGCAAGTGCCATCTGTGCACACATTGCCAGGCAATGAGCATCTCCAACAAGAGAGAATCTTACTACTACCCCTTGACATTGAGCAGTAATGTCATCACTGACCCTTCCCAACCATCAATATCCTGCAGTCACCATTTGTTAATGATATGTTAATTGTATTTAATTATATTCAGGCAATGGGCATTAACTGGGGAATTAACTAACGTCACTTACAAACAGAAACAGACAGCATGTCTGTTTTATTGAGCTGATTGAACAGATTAGAACAGAATACTTACAGTGCAGAAGAAGGCTATTCAATCCATCGAGTCTGCACTGATTCTCTGACAGAGCATCTTACCAAGTCCCACTCTCCGTACCCCAGGTATTAACCCCGTTAATAATCCTAACCTAAATATCTTGGGACACTAAGGGAAAATTCAGCATGGCCAATCCATCTAACCTGCACATCTTTGGATTGTAGGAGGAAACTGAAGCACATGGAGGAAATCCACCCAGGCTTAGGGTGACGGGGGTAAGGTATAATTTGGATGCTAGAGGGAGTTTTTTCACACAGAAGGTTGTGAGGGTATGGAACACACTGCCAAGTAAGGTGGTAGAGGCAGGCACGCTGGAGTTATTTAACAGTTACTTAGATGGGCACATAAACAGAATGAGGATGGAGGGATGTAGAAGACTGATTTAAAATAGGGATCATGAGCCTTGGGAGTTCCCTGGGAATTGTGTAAATTGTGAATGATATTGATGTATTTCTGTTTTATCCTACAGGTAGTTCAGTCCACCTTGTTGTCCAACAAGGGGCATACACGCAATGGGTCGTGAGAGGGCTGCTCTTGGATTTTTTGACAGTATCCTAGTGCTTCACGTTGTAAGTGTACGCTTGAACTGGACCAGTTGATGGGCAACACGACAGCTCAGTGACTATCGCTGTGCTGTGCAGATACATGGATTTGGGCCTGTGTCTGTGGGAGTTTGTGCATTCTCCCCGTGATTGCGTGGGTTTTCTCCGGGTGCTCCGGTCACCCCAAAGACATGCTCTTAGGCTGACTGGGAAAACAAATTCTCCCTAAATTGTCTCGCAAATTTGGTTCCAATATAGATTTCTATAAACATAGACAGGGATCATGGATGGAAGTGGGAACGTCAAGTGGGCTCATTGGGCCGAAGGGCCTATTTCCCGTGCTGTTTTGTTCTTTGACATGTGGAGACGTGAAATCTCCACATTGACACTCACCCAGGTGGAATTGAACATGCGACCCTGGCACTATGAAGCAGCAGTGCTAACCACTATGCACCATGCCGCCACATGTTAGTAATGGGCATCTCTGTAAATAAGTGCTAAAAATATGTAAGCATTGGCCTCAGTGCTAGCCATCATCTAGATTTCTGGATTAGAACACCACTTATCGAAATGTAACTGGACCAGTCACAAAAATACTGTAGCTACAGGAGTAGACCTAGAAGCTGCCTTCCTAAAACTTTTCCACCATTTATAAGGCATAAATCAGAGAGTGTGATGGAATATTTCCACTTATCTAATGGGTACAGCTCCAACAAAACTTGAAGCTTGACACCTAGGATAAAACACCCACTTGTTTATCACCTCCTGAACCACTGTAAATATTCACTCCCTGCATCACTCCAAGATGCACTGCAACAACTCATTAATGATTTGTTGCAGTGCAATCCTAGTTCCCAAACCTGAGACTCTCCTGCCTAGAAAAACAAAGCAGGTTCAAGGGAATATCACCACCTGCAGATCGCTCTCCGAGTCACACCCTATCTTCACCTGGAATTATATCAGCGTCAGGTCAATATCCTGAAACTTTCTTTCTAACAGCACCATGAGTGTACCTACACTACAAGAGCTGCAGTGGTTCAACAAGGTACCTTTCTCAAGGGTAGTTAGGAAGAGGAAATAAACAGTGACCTAGCCAGGAACTGATACTCATCCCAAGATTTAATTAAAATTAGAACAAGGAGGCAAAAGAGTAAATTTTGTGATCAGAGAATAAAGAAAATTACAGCACAGGAACAGGCCATTCGGCCCTCCAAGCCTGCACTGACTATGCTGCCAGTGCGAACTGAAATTCCCTATCCTTCCAAGGACTATATCGCTCTATTCCCATCCTATTCATGTATTTGTCCAGATGCCCCTTAAAAGTCACTATCATATCTGCTTCCATTACCTCCCCTGGCGGTGAGTTCCAGACACCCATCACTCTTTGTGTAAAAGATCTCGTACATCTCCTTTAAATCTTGTCCCTTTGCGCCTTAAGCCTATGCCCCCTGGGAAAAACTTTCTGACTATCCATCTAACCGATCATTCTGGTACATTGTGGTGCATACAAGCTCACTGCCATGGTTACCAACAAAATAAATGACTATGATTCAAAAGTAATCCACTAATTGCAAAGGACTTTATGACATTTTTAGGGAGTGTTAGGTACTACATATGTAAATTAAAAGTTCCAAATAGAATCTTTAAATCTTTTCTGAGCAGGATTATTTTGTTTAAGTTTTCTCTTACCAATTCTTACCATGTCATTTTTTTTCTGGAAATGTAAGGAAGATTATATAAGAATTATTTCCATTAAAACTTGTTGACTTTCTGGTATCTGTTCTTTGTCATTTCATCCATCCTTGTGGCTGCACTATGGACAACCTTTTTCTGCTGCTCTCTCTACCTGTTTCAAAGGAATATCAGTTCATGTTCTGGTATTACCCATCCATGCCATCTTTGGTTTCCCTTTACACTTTTTCTAAGTGTTTTAATTTGTATTACCTGGTCACATCATCTGTCCAAAGTATGTGAGCTTCCTTCCTATCACTGCCTCAACCAAGTTCCTCAGTACCAAATCCTTGAGCAACCATTCGTTTGCTTGCTTGGCTATCCAGCATGTAATATCTATCTGAATCCTTTAATTTCGTGTGCTCTTATTCAAGTCTTGTCACTCTTCTTGATGATTCAGCTCTCACAGAATCACTACAGTGCAGAAGGAGGCCATTTGGCCCATCGAGTTTGCACTGACCCACCTTTCTTCTATCCCTGTAACCACATGTATTTCCCCCCATAATACTCTAAACTATACATTTTGGGACACTAAGGTGTAATTTACCATGGCCAATCCATCTAACTTATTCACCTTTGGACTGTTTGAGGAAACCAGAGCACCAGGAGGAAACCCATGTAGATATGGGGTGAATGTGCAAAGTCACCCAAAGCTGGAGTTGAACCTGGGTCCCTGGCTCTGTAAGGCAGCAGTGATAACTATTGTGACGTCATGCTGCCCATAACGATACATTGTCATCCGTCAAGCAAGGGCTTTCAGTAGAAATTTTTTATTGTCATTGTGATGCTGTAGCCATTCCATACTCAGCTAAGTGAGTTGACAACACTATATGTCCCTTCTTAAACCTAGCCTAAATTGCTTTGGTAAGCTCTGCATCTTCTGTGATGAGTGATCCAAGATAGAATTCATAGAATCCCTACAGTGAAGAAGGAACCCATTGAATCTTTACCAACTACAATCCCTCCCAGGCCCTATCCCCTTAACTCTATCTATTCATGCTGCTACCCCACTTGACACTAAGGGACAATTTAGCATGTCCAATCAACCTAACCTGCACATCTTTGGAGTGCGGGAGAAAATTGCAGCACCCAGAGGAAACCCATGCAGACACAGGGAGAATGTGCAAATTCCGCACAGACAGTGACCCGAGCCCAGAATTGAACCTTGGTCCCTGGTGCTGTGAGATAGCAGTGCTAACCACTGTTCCAACATGCTGCCCAATGATGGTGGCTGGAAATTTACCACCCTATCTGCTAGGAGAATCGAAGTGGGCGAGAGGCGGACAATGGAAAAGTAAGTTAAACATGGGTGGGGTTTAACGTTTTCAAATGAGTGAAGCCGTAAAATCCTGTCCAGTGTATCAACAGGTATCAACCTGTTTAATCTGAACTCTGTTCATCAGAATCCTGCAGATCTACGTGCCTATCCGATACATGTTATTCCACAACAGATCAGTTATCATAAAATATGAACATTTTGATGCACTGAATTCTTTTCATTTTTGCTGATTTTGTTTTCTGTAGGTTATGAAAATAAATTTTGTTGATATGCAGTAATAATTCTGTTTTTATAGCTACAAAACTGAGTTAAAGCAGTTAATTACTTATTTTGATATTGTTGGCAGTTTATGTCTCTAACATGCAATGCCTGAATCATCTATTGTGGATCTTGATATTGGCTCATTAAGCTGTTTCTATGCTTCTGCTCAGTTACTAGAAAAGTAAATCTCTTCCCGCATTTAATATGAGTAACCTTATTAGGCCTTTAAGTATCAGAAAACAATTGCAACTTCAAAATACATAATGTTGGAAAAAAATGACCATCCAACTTTTAATGCTGAAGTAGTTAGATGTTAGGAATCCTATTACATTTCTCTTAGGCAAGGTTTGTGAGACTGAATGCATTCAAATCATGCTTTAAATGGAAGAATTAATTTTCATGTTAAGCTGCCTTTTTATTTAAAGCACCAATGTTATGACAAATGAAGATAAAGCTCCTAAATAATTCAAATTGATCAACTGCTCAATGGTGTGACGACCCACATGCTTTTGAGAAACCATCAGGTTGATGGTTTAAGGGCTAGGTTTCTCCGAAAGATAATTTCTGGTAAAGAAGTTTGCTTCCACTAACTGATTATGTGACCAAGTTGCCTGGAACAACTGGCTGTGATGATCTCTTTCCTGCAGAAGTCAGCTGAAAACTCTTTGTAATTGAAAGGCTTTGTAACTGAGGGCTTAAAACTCTTTGTAACTGAAGAACTTAACTAACAGTGAGTTGGACTGCAAGGACAGACAAGGGAGAGAGTAAGAGTTCTTAAATATAAAGCTCAGGAGTTAAAGAGCATGAGAACCAGGAGAACTGATGGCTACACTTATCTCAGTGGCTATACTTAAGATGGTAGTGATGCCTATGTTGAATTGGGAGTCTACACTTTTTGGAAGGGTGGTAGAAATTTGAAGGGAGGACCTTGCTGGAAGAAAGCAAAAGGGCCAAGAAATCTCAACCTAAAAGTACTTGGATGAATTGATTAACCTTCCAGTTTCTGATAAGTATGTGAAATTGTTTTATTGGGGGAGGGAGGATGTCAAATGGATGTATAAGCAAAGTTGAATTAAAAAGTCCATTTAGAGTATCAGTGTCATCAAATGGGTACATTCTCTCAAACCCAACATCTTGGAACCGATACTGTACCGGATTTTGGATTTTGCCAGATATTAAGTTAGCACTGTGAGCAATGGGTGATTCTTGCCAATCTAAATCGACTGGGGTCAAGGGCCACTTGGAGCATTAGACCTGTATGCAAAGGGCATAACAAGTGGCCTGCAGTTGAGTTGTCCAGGTAGTTAATTTTAATTGAGGAAAATAGGAAAAGAAAAAGGATGCATGGTGCATTCTAAAAATTTTTGGTTTTAGGATAACTCCAGTTTTTAGACAGCTGTTTTTGAGAGTGTGTATTTCTGTGTTTAATGTGCCATAATTCCTAAGTTCCCCAGTGTCAGATTGTAATGTGGTGAGGGGAGGGGGAGTGGTTAGAATGTAACCAATTATAACATTGGATGTTGTAGTGTATGGTAATATGCTGCAAGATTCAGCTGACCCAGTAAACTATGTAACCAATGACAAAATGATGTGGTGGTCAGCTGACTCAGTATAAATAAGAAGCTGCTGGAGCTTGTGGGAGCTTAGAATGGCCCAAGGTGAGGCCTCTAGTGTTGGGGTAATTAAGTTTTTTTTATTAAACCTTTCTCTTTGATTTATAAGTTGGAGTAAGTCTTGTTTTATTTTATTGCCTACAACTGAAGAGTCCCTTAAAGAGGATCAAGAGGGGTGTAGGAGAGTGGGGGGGGGGGCAAAGAATGCTGATTGCCAATTCTAAGAGGTTACCCCCCAATATCTTTAATGTAACTGCCTAATTAAGGTAGAATATAGTTATTAGTATTCATGTCCTTTGACTTTAATGTGCAGTAAAAGCTGTCCAGGTTCAAAGCTTGAACCTTGTGGCTTCATTCATTTTGTAAAAACCTGAATTTTGGATTTCTAAAAAATAAATAAAACCTGAGCCAAGATCATAACAACCACAAGGAATAAATTAATCAAATAAGAAAGCATGTTTGATCAGATAATCTTTGCTTGATGTAATGATTCTGCATATAGGAAAAGATTGTGTGGGTGGCTCGCAGCAAATAATCTCAGTTGGAAGAAGCTTGATAATAGTGAACCCAACATATCATACGTAAATAAGCAAAAGCGATTGTAGACATGAATTAATTGCTTCATTTTAACCCGGCATGCTATTAATTGCTATGAGAGTTTAGAAGAAATACTCACTCACTTTGTCAAACAGTTAGCTCAGTTAATTAGAAGAGTTTGCTAAAGGGAACCATTTACTTTCCACCGGAATATCCCCATAAACATTACTCACTTCCAGGTATTTAAAGTGGTTTGTGGTTTATTACATTTCATTTTTACATGTGTAAACATCAGCAAATTAAATGGAGTCACTGAGGCAATGTTGCTAGTGGGAGGTACGTGTGGGAGAGATGGTTGTGAAAAGCATGAAGTAGGAACCAGATTAGATAAGTAAGGCTGAGTAAAATACAAAGAGAAACATAGTGAATTATATGTGGGGTTCATCAAGGTCATAACACATATCAGGCCTTGTCAGACCCAACATAACTTAAAGTTCAATTCTGCCTTTAAGTGACTGTGGAGTTTGAGCATTCTCCCCATGGGTTTCCTCCAGATGTTCCTGTTCCCTCCCACTGTTCAGGTTAGGTGGATTGGCAATATCAAATTGTCTCTTAATATCCCAAGACGTGTAGGTTATATGGATTAGCCATGGTAATATGTGGGGTTATCGGGATGAAGCAGAGAAGCTGGCCTGGGTAATATGTTCTGTTGGGGATGGCTTCTTCTGCTCTTTAAGGGTTCTATGATTCTATAACATGGGGAAAGCACATCAAACCTGATGCAATACATGAAGAATATATCAGGTATATCTGGTAGAATTGGTCAGAAGGTTCATCAGGTCTGGTACTGTACATGGAGGGCTCATTGATCCTCATGCAAACTGTAGAGGGTGTATCAGACCTGGCTAAAAACATGAGGAGCTAACTTTATTGTTACAGTCCATCTAAGTGAATTCTAATGAAATGATGGAGAAATGTGGACAGATCAATGGTTCAAGGTTTAATTCTATTGACTTTTGATAGAATGCTCTTTCTAACTCACTTCTGGTGTCATGTAAACCATTCATTTCACTAAATGGCTTTGCCATGGATCAGATATTGGGACTGTAAGCCAACATTACATCAGAAGCAGTGATGAAGAGGCAGAAACCATTTAGTTAAGAGTTTCTTTGGCCGCGCTAAAAGCCTTTTTATGAATAGGAAAATTTTTATGCCAGGTCTGAGCTCTGAATAAATTAGCCTGCCTAGAGGATTATAAATTTAGTTGCAATAGCTCTTAATCTGGTACATACAGCAAAAATTATAGTTATATGAATGTATGTGATAAATTGTCATACATTCAGGAGAGAGCATGGTGACTAATACTGTTGCCTCACAGTGCCAGTGACACAAATTCAATTTGCAGCTTGGGTCACTGTCTATGTCGAATTTGCACGTTCTCCCTGTGTCTGTGTGGAGTTCCGCCGGGTACTCCGGTTTCCTCCCACTCTTCAAGGATGTTCAAGTTAGGTGGTTTTGACGATAAATTATCCATTAGCGTCAGGGGGATTAACAGAGTAAATATATGGGGTTATGGGGATCAGGCCTGGTGGGATCGTTGTTGGTTCATGCTTGATGGGCCAAATGGCCTCCTTCTTGGGATTCTATGAGAAGTGCTTATCCTCTGATCACACCAACAGTAATTCTAGCCAGCATATCTCAAACAATTCATATAATCAGGAAATTAAAAGCACCTAATATCCTTCACTTTTAATTTAAATCTTCACTTTGTGAAATAAATAATTATGACTGGATTGAGAAGCCCAAATAAAGGTAAACACGTTTATTTTATGCAGGATCGATTATTACGGAGAAATTTCATGGATGGAACTAACCCAAAAAATGGCAGTGTTGTTTTCGCAACTCAACCATCCTGTTTCTCTCGAAAGAAACCGGTCAGTTTTCTCTAGATCTTAACACACTCTGTCAAAAAAATTTAAGGGGGTTTGTTTCACAGTGTCACGTGGTGGGGGGGTGAAGAGCCTAAACACGGCAGCTAAACACAGTTGTACAGAGATCGCGTTGTCTCCCCACCCCTCAAAGCCACAGTTGAAACCAGCAGTCAATCCCTGGCCCCAGCAATGGCCGTCACCAGTACCTCCTGCTCCTCCCAAACCTGAATGAATCCCTCCCTCCCCCACTTCCCCTATGAGGTTCCCAATGGGGCCAGCCATCTAGCACTGTTTTGACACTGCCGGGGTGGCATGGTGTCAATCTGGCAGTTCCAACCTGTGCCAAGAGGCAGTGCCAGGGTCATTGCCAGACCACTGCCTGGCCATGTCCCTTTCATGATGTAAAGATGCCGGCGTTGGACTGGGGTGGTAAGAACTCAGTAAGAATTTAGCAACACCAATTTTAAATCCAACCGATTTATTTGACAGTAAAATTGTAAGCTTTCAACACTCTTGCGTCTTTGTCAGGCAAATGCACAGAACACTGCATTTGTCTGACGAAGACACAAGAGTGTTGAAAGCTCGCAATTTTACTATCAAATAAATCGGTTGTATTTAAAATTGGTGTTGCTAAATTCTTACGATGTCCCTTTCCCCCAGGGACTATACATTGCTTTGAGACCCCAGGGTCTGGAAGAGCCTGTTGTCCATGGCACTGGTATATCGACATGCTGGCACCCACTGAACATCCAGTGAGGGGGTGGGAGGGGAAGTGCTTGCTAATGACATGTCCTTGTATTAAAACGAGCTTTCTGTGGTCCCACAACATGTTTCATCCCATTCCACCGGAGAGGGGCCAGTAAAATCCGAACTCGGAAACTCTCTGGCACAAACCATGCTTTCCAGATTCTGAGCACGTGCCACCATTCCCACAAATGGCGAGTGGGGACTCAAAATCGCCCCAATATTTATACATATCAAATTATATTCTTGAGGCCAGAAGCAGCGTTGATCAGTAATTAAAAAGTTGGAAACACAGTTCCATCTCATTCAAAAAAAAGTGGAACTTTTTTGCAAGAGTTTTTAGAACATAGAACACTACAGTACAAACAGGCCCTTCGGCCCACAAATTGCACCGATCATATCCATATCTATCAGGCTATAGAATATCTGTAATTCCCAATTCCATTAAATCCCATGCACTCATCCAGAATTCTTTTAAAACATCCTGTGAGTTTGTTTACCACCACGAACGGCAGCCGATTCCACTCACTCACCACCCTCTAAGTGAAAAACTTACCTCTAACATCTCCTCTGTACTTGCTTCCCAGCATCTTAAACATAGAACATAGAACATTACAGAGCAGAACAGGCCCTTCGCCCTTCGATGTTGCGGTGACCAATTAAGAAAAAGCAATGACCCTCTAACCTAAACAAATCCCTTTTCATTCATAAACTTATCTACTGACCTCTTAAACGCCACCAAACTTGGTGCATCTACAACTGCAGCAGGCAGGGCATTCCATAGCCTTACCACCCTCTGGGTAAAGAACCTACCTCTGACATCCGTCCTATAACTACCACCCCTTAATTTAAAGCTATGTCCCTCGTGCTAGCTTTCTCCATCCTAGGAAAAAGGCTATCACTGTCCACCCTATCTAAACCTCTAATCATCTTATATGTTTCAATAAGGTCTCCTCTTAGCCGCCTTCTTTCTAACGAAAACAACCTCAAATCCCTCAGCCTCTCTTCATAAGACCTGCCCTCCATACCAGGCAACATCCTGGTAAACCTCCTCTGTACCCTCTCCAATGCCTCCACATCTTTCTTATAATGCGGGGACCAGAACTGCACACAATACTCCAAGTGCGGCCGCACTAGAGTTTTGTACAGTTGCAACATGACGTTGTGGCTCCAAAATTCAATCCCCCTACCAATAAAAGCTAAGACTCCATATGCCTTCTTAACAACCTTATCGACTTGATTGCCAACTTTCAGGGATCTATGCACACATACACCAAGATCCCTCTGTTCATCAACACTATTAAGAGTCCTACCATTAGCCCTATACTCTACACATTTGTTATTCCTGCCAAAGTGAATTACCTCACACTTTCCACATTAAACTCCATTTGCCACCTCTCGGCCCAGCTCTGCAACTTGTCCAAGTCTCTCTGCAAACTATAACACCCCTCTTCACTATCTACCACTCCTCCGACTTTGGTGTCATCCGCAAATTTACTAATCCATCCCTCTATACCCTCATCGAGATCATTTATAAAAATTACAAACAGCAGGAGCCCCAAAACAGATCCCTGAGGTACACCACTTGTAACCGAACTCCATGATGAATAATTTCCATCAACCACCACCCTCTGTCTTCTATCAGCTATGATGTACAGATGCCGGCGTTGGATTGGGGTGGTAAGAACTCAGTAAGAATTTAGCAACACCAATTTATAATCCAACCGATTTATTTGATAGTAAAAACGCGAGCTTTCGACTCCTGTGTCTTCTTCAGGCAATTGCAGTGTTCTGGTCTGCAATAGCACACATCAGCACAGACAGTCAGAGATTGCTGATTAGAATGCGAATCCTTACATCTAACCTGCTATTGAAGTGTTAAAGTGGCGAACAATGTGTGTGAAGGGAATCCTGAGCATTGTTGGAGAATTGTGTGTTTTCTCCAGACAGCACAGTAAGTGAGGTTTTTTGCTAACCCAGGCAAGTTACGGGGTTACAGATAGTGTGTCATGAAGCCAAGATCCCTGTTAAGACCGTCCTCATGTGTGCGGAGCTTGGCTATCAGTCTCTGCTCAGCGACTCTGCGCTGAGCAACTCACTGTACCGCAAACCGACAGACAACCTCACAATGCTCCACTTCTCCAGCTTCCACCCTAGACACGTTAAAGAAGCCATTCCCTATGGACAAGCCCTCCGTATACACAGAATTTGCTCAGATGAGGAGGATCATGACAGACACCTCCAGATGCTGAAGGATGCACTCGTGAGAACAGGATATGGCGCTCGACTCATCGATCGACAGTTCCGACGTGCCACAACGATAAACCGCACTGATCTCCTCAGAAGAC
Organism: Sphyrna mokarran; assembly: GCA_024679065.1. Taxonomy (NCBI): domain Eukaryota; kingdom Metazoa; phylum Chordata; class Chondrichthyes; order Carcharhiniformes; family Carcharhinidae; genus Sphyrna; species Sphyrna mokarran. The sequence continues at coordinate 56,210,474 of JAGIQG010000016.1, read as the reverse complement.
GAACATGGGACATGGTGGACAGAGTACCCTTTGTTGTCCAGTACTTCCCCGGAGCGGAGAAGCTACGACATCTTCTCCGGAGTCTTCAACATATCATTGATGACGATGAACATCTCGCTAGGGCCATCCCCACCCCCCCACTTCTTGCTTTCAGACAACCGCACAACCTCAAACAGATCATTGTTCGCAGCAAACTACCCAACCTTCAGGAGAACAGTGACCACAATACCACACAACCCTGCCACAGCAACCTCTGCAAGACATGCCGGATCATAGACATGGACGACATCATCAAACGTGAGGATATCATTCACCAGGTACACGGTACATACTCTTGCAACTCGGCCAACGTTGTCTACCTAATACGTTGCAAGAAAGGATGTCCCGAAGCATGGTACATTGGGGAGACCATGCAGACACTACGACAGCGGATGAATGAGCATCGCTCAACAATCACCAGGCAAAACAGTTCCCTTCCTGTGGGCGAACACTTCAGCAGTCATGGGCATTCGGCCTCCGACCTGCGGGTAAATGTTCTTCAAGGGGGCTTTCGTGATACACGACAGCGCAGAGTCGCTGAGCAGAGACTGATAGCCAAGCTCCGCACACATGAGGACGGTCTTAACAGGGATCTTGGCTTCATGACACACTATCTGTAACCCCCGTAACTTGCCTGGGTTAGCAAAAAACCTCACTTACTGTGCTGTCTGGAGAAAATACACAATTCTCTAACCAATGCTCAGGATTCCCTTCACACACATTGTTAGCCACTTTAACACTTGAATAGCAGGTTAGATGTAAGGATTCGCATTCTAATCAGCAATCTCTGACTGTCTGTGCTGATGTGTGCTATTGCAGACCAGAACACTGCATTTGCCTGAAGAAGACACAGGAGTCGAAAGCTCGCTTTTTTACTATCAAATAAATCGGTTGGATTATAAATTGGTGTTGCTAAATTCTACTGAGTTCTATCAGCTAGCCAATTCCTAATCCAATTAGCTAAATCACCCTCTATCCCATACATCTGCATTTTCTGCAGAAGCCTTCCATGGGGAACCTTATCGAACGCCTTACTAAAGTCCATATTCTTTAACTGCCTTACCCCCATCCACCTCTTTGGTCACTGTTTCAAAAAACTCAATAAGGTTAGTAAGGCACGACCTACCCTTCACAAAACCATGCTGACTATCCCCAATCAATTCATTTCTCTCTAAATAACTATAAATCCTATCCCTAATAATTCTTTCCAATACTTTGCCCACAACAGAAGTAAGACTCACCGGTCTATAATTCCCAGGAAAGTCTCTATTCCCCTTCTTAAACAATGGGACCACATTCGCTATCCTCCAGTCTTCCGGCACTATACCCGTAACCAATGACAACCTGAAGATCAGAGCCAGAGGCTCTGCAATCGCCTCTCTCGCCTCCTAGAGAAACCTCTGTTCTTTCATAGTGACCATTTTAGCCCTAGGAAATAGCCTCCGAGAATCCACCCTAAATATTCCTCTCAATTTTATAAACCTCTATCAGGTCACCTTCCAACCTTCGTCTCTCCAGGGAGAAGAGACCTAGTTCCCTCAACCTATCTTCATAAAGCATGCCTCCCAATCCAGGCAACATCCTTGTAAATCTCCTCTGTATCCTCTCAATAGCTTCCACATCCTTCCTGTAGTGAGGTGACCAGAACTGCACACAGTACTGTACACAGTGGGGTCTGACAAGGGTCTTATAAAGTTGCAGCATTACCTCCCGACTCCTAAAATCAATCCCTCAATTAATGAAGGCCAGTGCACCACATGCCTTCTTGACCACATCCTCCACTTGCGACGTCGATTTAAGAGTACTATGGACCCGGACCCCAAGATCCTTCTGCTCCTCAACATTGCTAAGACTGTTGCCCTTGATATTGTACTCCATCATTCCATTGGTCCTGCCAAAATGGACCACTACACATTTATCCACGTTGAAGTCCATCTGCCACTTCTCTGCCCAGTCTTGCATCTATCTATGTCATGCTGCAGCTTCTGACATCCCTCCAGACTATCCACAACACTACCAACATATGTATCGTTGGCACACTTACTAACCCATCCCTCCACTTCCTCATCCAAGTCATTTATGAAAATGATAAACAGCAAGAGTACTAGAACAGATTTCTGGGGTACTCCACTGGTGACCGACCTCCATGCAGAAAAAGACTCATCCACAACCATTCTGCCTTCTGCAGGCAAGCCAGTTCTGGATCCACAAGGCCAAAGTCCCTTGGATCCCATCCACTTCTCAAGAAGGGGACCTTATCAAATGCCTTGCTGAAGTCCATGTAAACCACATCCACCACTCTTCCTTCATCAATGTGTTCAGTCACATTTTCAATGAACTCCGCTAGGCTCGTAAGGCACAACCTGCCTTTGACAAAGTCGTGTGACTACTTCTGATCATATTAAATTTCTCTAAATGCTCATAAATCCTGTCCCTCAGAATCCTCTCCATCAACTTACCAACTACTGAGGTCAGACTCACCGGTGGGTAATTTCCCGGGCTATCCCTGTTCCCTTTCTTGAAAACAAGAACCACATCCGCAATCCTCCAATCCTCTGGAACCTCTCCTGTCTCTATCAACGACCACTTTTATCACTTTTGTAGTGATACAAACAGCATAAGGGTCAAAATTCTCATTAATTCAATTGATTTCCCATTGAGTGTAGTCCTGGAGCTGCCTCAACAATGGAGAAGTTTATTCTAGAACAAATCCAACACTTTTTCCCAACTGGAGTCCTTGCACTTTTCATTACTTTCTCCACAGCAAGCATTGGAGTCTTAAATCAAGCATCACTCAATTCAACACTTCTGTACATGGACAGTGAATGGTTTAAATTCTTGGAAGGCATACAACATGTTATTGGGGGTCTAGATGGCACTAAACTTGGTTTTGCATCCATCCAAATAAAGATATGTTTCCGCGAGAGGTGCAATTGGTGACTTGAGTACAAACTGCTTCCAAGATTGGGCTAGTTTTGAGAATTTTTTTTTGCTCAAATTTCAGTCAAACTAATTTTAATTTTGTGAAATAGAACATCTTCCACCAGCAAATGCTGAAAGAATTTTAGAATTGCAGTCAGTTGCAAAATCAGGCCGCTCACCTCTAATGACGTCATGGTGGTATAGTGGTTAGCACTGCTGCTTTGCAGCATCAGGCACCCAGGTTCTGTTTCCAGCTTGGGTCACTGTCGGTGCAGAGTCTGAACAATCTCCCTGTCTCTGTCTAGGTTTGCTCTGGGTATTCCGGTTTCCTCCTACAGTCTGAAAGGTGTACCGATTAGGTGGATTGGCCATGCCAAATTCTCCCTCAGTCTACCAAACAGGCGCTGGAGTGTAGCGACTAGGAGGTTTTCAGAGTAACTTACTGCGGTGCTCACGTCAGCCTACTTGTGACACTAATCAATAAATTTTGAAACAAAAACCTCAAAGAAAGCTGTCTATGATCAATTAGCATAACATAAAATCATGATGCTTGGCTACTTACAACAAACACTTCAATTGCATTGGTCCTGTGGGTGACCTCACTCTGCGTTTCCGGTTCAGTTTGCTTACGTGCCAACATTTTCTACACTTGGCAGTCAATGATATACCTCTTAGAGAAAATCCCTGGCTCGGAAGAACTTTCATTTTCCATTCTTTAAACTAAAACATAAATCTCACACTGTCTTTCCTTTACATAGTCCTGTGGGTCTGCGTGTCTTTTCTTAGCATATAAAGCTCTGACCTTCATAGCATCCTACATCTAATTCACAATTTTCCACATCGCAATGCGTGACGTTCTAGCGCCTTGCTCACATTTCATTTACATTATATTGCAAGGCCAGATAAATGTCCTGCTTCCTTGTTAAATTGCCTAATTTCACACACTCTTGTTTTTCAGTGCACTCCTGTGTTGAACCAGAAGCTTCAATACTGAGTGATGCTCAAGCAAATATTTGTGAGCTCAGGAGCTGCACTCCTGGATTCTAAATGTACTCCAACAGCAAGAATTCAGTATGCTCCAATGTTAGGATTCAGGGCCTGTAAGCCCTGGATGCAAACCCTTTGGGAACAGGCTGGGCAGAGGGCAGACTGGCATAATGGAGTGGACCGCATCTCGTGGCATGCCCAAGGTCATTCCCCTATTCTGCCATTTTGCCAAATATGTCAGTTACCTTTCACCTAGAACCCAATTGAGCCATTTAAGTGGTCAATTAAGGGCCTCTTCCCATCTCCGGACATGCAAACTCCGCACTGATAGTCAGCCAAGGCCAAAATTGAACCCAGTGCCTGGCACTGAAAGTCGTGCAGGTTAGATGCATTGGCCAAGCTAAATGCTCCCTCAGTGTACATGGAATGTGGTGACTAGGGGATTTTCACAGTAGCTTCATTGCAGTGTTAATGCAAGCCTACTTGTGACAGTAGTGATAAATAAATAAGAAATAAAAGAGGAAATTTCCTTTAAAAAATTGAAGAGTTGATAGTGTTTTGTCATTGGAGTAATAACCACAGAACTAGAGACCACTGTGGTGATCTGGATTCAAATCCCATCATGGCAAGTGGTGAAATTGGAATTCAAAACAAATTTTGAATTAAAAATCCAAGGATGACCACAAATCATTGCTGTGAAACCCAGCTGGTTCACTAATGCCATTTTGGGGCCACATGATGGCAAATAGTTAGCACTGCTGCCTCACAGCTCCAAGGACCCGGGTTCAATTCCAGCCTTGGGTGACTATCAGTTTGCAAGTTCTCCCCATGTCTATGTGGGTTCTCACCTGATGCTCTGGGTTCCTCCCACATTCCAAAGATATGTGGGTTAGGTGGCTTGGTCATGCTAAATTGTCCCTTGGTGTCAGGGGGATTAACAGAATAAGTACATGGGGTTATGGGGATAGCACCTGGGTGGGATTGTTGCTGAGGCAGGCTCCATAGGCTGAATTGCCTCCTTTTGTACTGTAGGGATTCTATGAGCTTTTCAGTCCCTGCTCTCTCTTCTAAATAGCAGGATCATTATTTTTGTGCACGAAATTGAATCCTGCAGCTTTTTTCAAAAATGTATATCTGTCAGAAATGTATATTGTGACGGGGAAATAAAGCACACTTTCACTTTGTAACCATTCGTTGACAGATTGGAACTGGCACAAACAGCTCCCTCTTTGTTACCTAGGTGATGCATTTTAACCCACTTCTTTGAAGTGTCATTTGAAGTGCCAGTTTGCCACTGGCGTGACACCTTACCCTCTGCAATTTCTCTGTTACTACTCTACAATTAATAGTCTCTACAATTAAACAGAATCACTAACAACTGGTGATGACTATGCTTCCTCAGTAGCTGTCCCAACATTGAATCACACATCCTTTTCTTTAAAGATCTTTTGACTCCGTTTCATTTTCACAAAACATCAATTAAAGAAACACACATATTGGCTTTTGACACAAAAGCAAAATACTGCAGATGCTGGAGACCTATGGTCGGCAAAGACTGAAGGTGCTCAGCAGTGATGTGGAGATGCAGGCGTTGGACTAGTGTAAACACAGTAAGAAGTCTTATAACACCAGGTTAAAATCCAACAGGTTTATTTGGTAACAAAAGCCACTAGCTTTCGGAGCGCTGCTCCTTCGTCAGGTAAGTAGGAGTTCTGTTCACAAACAAGGCATGTAAAGACACAAACTCAATTAACTCAATTAAATTGAATTTGTGTTTTTATGTGCCCTCTTTTTGAACAGAACTCCCACTTACCTGAAGGAGCAACGTTCCAAAAGTTAGTGGTTTTTGCTATCAAATAAATCTGTTGTACTTTAACTTGGTGTTGTGAGACTTCTTATGATGTTCAGCAAAAATCCTAACAAGATTAGACAGGGTAGATTCAGAAAGAACGTTCCTGATGTGTGGGAGTCTGGAACTGGGGGTCATCGTTTGAGGATGAGGAATAATTTTAGGATTGAGGTGAGAAAAATTTCTTCGCCCAGAGGATGGATGTGTGGAATTCACTACCACAGAAAGTAGTTGAGGCCAAACCATTGTGTGATTTCAAGAAGGAATTAGATATAGCCCTTGGGGCTAAAGGGCTCCAGGGATATGGGGCAAAGAGGGGATCAGAATTTTGAATTTAATTATAAGCCATAATCAAAATGAATGGTGGAACAGGCTCGAAGGGTCAAATGGCCTAGTCCTGCTTCTAGTTTCTGATTTTTGATTCTACAACACATATTAACCTCATGTTTTGAAAGCACATTCTGTACCATTTTCTAGGGAAATTTCCATAACTTTTTCACTCAGCAACTACATGTTTAAATCAGGCATTGATAAGAGTCCACAACGGGAGCAGCATGGATATCTTAGAAAGTTATGGAGCTGGAAGAGTTTACAGAGATAGGGAAGAATAATACAGAATTAAAATAATGGATGAGAATTTTAAAATCAAGACACTACTTGACCAATGTGATTCAACAAGCAGCGATGAATGTTTTTTAAGTTACTACCTCTTATCTGGGTTTTTAGATTTAGTTTGGAAAATTATCCAATTAAATGAGAAACAGTTTTCTATTCAGGCTAACAAAGTAAATTAATATCATGCTTCATCAATGGTACACTCTATACTACATTCTATGCAGTACTTCCTACAATCACATTTCATAGCAACATTTCATGCCATTTCATACATAAGGAATGTGGCACACTGGTCAGCACTTCTGCCTCACAGCACTAGGGACTCGATACAATTCCAGCCTCGGGTGACTGTCTAAATGGAATCTGCACATTCTCCCTGTGTCTGCGTGGGTTTCCTTTGGGTGCTCCTGTTTCCTCCCATGTTCCAAAGATGTGCAGATTAAGTAGATTGGCCAAGTAAAATTGGCCCTTAGTGTCAGGGGGATTAGTGGGGTAAATATGCAGGGTTACATGGGTAGGGTGTGGGTGGGGTTGTTGTTCGTGCAGGCTCAATGGGCCAAATGGCTTCCTTCTGCATGGTAAGGATTCTATGAATTGCTTTGAAATACAGTCAAGAGTCATCTGATAACATGGTGAATGTGGGAGCATGGGTCTACAAATGACAATGGGATGGATGACAAGTTAATCGCCTTTTGGCCAATAATTAGTCAATTATTAAGGAGTGAATTAATTAGATTTTAAAATTGTGATTTTCTACTTTAATTAAACCCTTCTGCCATGGGGAGAATTTTGATCTTCCTACGCCAGATTTAAAACCTGTCATCTGTAAAACAGATCCTTTTTTGTCTACTTGGAACAGCAACTCAATGACTATTTATAACGTATATTTTGTCAGTACTTTGGCATCGCTGCATTTCTAAGAAAGAATCGGACTGATGTTGCAGTCTTTATTCACCGTTAGTAGTCTTTCTAGCTTTATTAACCCTTTGATCATGGGAAGATGGTCTACCTGAGAGCTGGGCTCAGAATAGTAATCGTTGTGAGTCGATTAACTGATGCCAGATGACAAACTGCTTATTTTTCTTTTCCTTCTGAGGCAACACCCCCAGGACCAAGGATGAGTTACTTCTACTCCAATTTGACGGGTATTAAGATAGCAGCTAATCCCAAAATGCATACAGCCATATGGGGGGCAGATGGTGTTTGAAGGGTTAGGTTGTTCGGAGATTCTTACACTCTCTCCAATCCCTTGACTTCATCTCTTATTGTTGTAGCGTTTTGAGACAAAAATCACTCAGCATCTTTCATCAAGGTATGTGCCTTTAACCAAAGCAAATCTAGGATGATCATTAACTTTGTTCTGATGAAAGGTTGGGCAGAATTTTATCACGACAGGTGTTCTCTCAGAGAGGGTATGGGAAAGAAGGGGATTTGGGAGTGCGGGGGGCAGGGACAGCAGCTGGGAGCTCAGTCGCTGCACTAGCTGTCACTTCTGGGGGTTTCCTGGTAAATTACAGGTGGGTGGGTTAAGGTACCAAACCTCTCAATAAAATGATTGACCTGTACATTGATTTGGAAGGCTTCAACCAGCACGGGAATCAAAATGACTTGGGAAGGTTGCTCCTAGAGTTTTGGCCTTCTAATTGAGGGATTGAAGTGAGGCTTTTTTGTTCCCCCAAGGATGGGAAGAGGAAGCCAATTTCTCAAACCATGCAGGGGCTGAGGAGGAAGAAAATAGGAGTGTGGCCCCTCAAATCTTGAAACAGTGCACCAGGAGACTCAAGGGAACAGTAAGTGACAGAATGCTTTCCGGTGCTAACACCCACATTCTGACATTCCCAGCATTCTCCTCAACACTCCTCAGACCAATGTACCTTGCAGCTTATCTTTCTGATCGGTATTCAGGTGAAGGGGGTTTCATGATACTTTTGCTCTGTGAAAATGGGAAATGTTGGTCTTCAGCTTAGGTAGGAAGCTAAGAAAATAAAAAGAGTCATTAAAATTACATTAGATATGGAAACACTGGTTCTTGTGGAAGCAGTGGATATGGGATTCTATTAGTCAAAAATTTTAGGAAAACGTTAATATGAAGTGAAGTGAGAGCAGTATGCCCATTGAATATTATATGCTATCTTTATGGGATAGCGTTCACTTGACACAAAGTATAAGTGAAGACAGATTAAGAGACCTTGTTGGGGACAAAATATTGGGAACAAAAAGGAAATTGCCAAGATTCAATGGGTGGATGCAAGTCATGAATTATCTGACAGAAAGAAATGCTTTTATCAAGAAATTATTGGCGGTGCAAGAAGAAGGGTTTCTTGTTATGTAATATTTTATATGTGAAACATGGGAAATCATTTTTTCCTTCTTTAAATTGTTTTGGAATATTGTCGTGATATTGCTAAGTTTAATTTGAAGAAACGAGGGACCTCTGCTTTTTATGTAAATGAAAGATAAGAATAAAGAGATGGAGGGCATTCATGTTTGAGCACATACAGCAAGATAATTACTGACCAGATTAGAATGTAGAATTATTAACATAGAACATAGAACACTACAGCACAAACAGGCCCTTCGGCCCACAAGTTGCGCTGATCACATCTATACCTACCAAGCCATAGACCTATGTATAACCCCCAATCCCATTAGATCCCACATTCTCATCCAGAAGACTTTTAAAAGACCCCAGCGAGTTCGCCTCTACCACCACCGACGGCAGCCGATTCCATTCACTCACCACCCTCTGAGTGAAAAACTTTCCCCTAACCCCTATTCTTGTAACGTTTCACTTTGTAAATGAATCTAAACTGAATGAAGATTGTCTTCTGGTCTCCTTCTTGACCGAGTGGCTGTTTGAAGTTTATCCATTAACATGAATGAGATCTGATGGAGAACGGCTCGATGCCCAAGCTAAGAGTAAAGACCAAGATGAAGCAGTGATGTATGAACATCTGTTTGCTGATAATGTCAATTCTTTTCAACTGCTGCAGGAAAAGATCAACCTCCAAAGCACATGACAATGAGTCACGGTGGTCAACTCAAAGCAGCGCACAGTACTGAACTGCAAATCACAGACATTCTGCAACTTGGAGTCAATGATTTCAAGTGAAATGAAGTTTGATGACAAGTTATCAGTTTTTATTGGTAGTGCTTCCAAGCACTGGACAAAATGACTTCTGCACTCAAGCTTTCATCCACAAAGGATGGCACCAGAAATCACATGACTATGGCAAATCATTGGGCACTAACGTACTGCTCCAAACTTCTCCCTTCTCATAAAAAGACAAAAAAAAGACCTTCTTTGCATGTACACGGTTACGCATGCAACCCCAAAAATATAGCCTGTTTAACACAAAAACATCAGATTGTTCTTATGCATCAGTCTGAAGACTGAAACTGTCTTCTACAACTGCAATAATAAGAACATTCCTTAAAGATGGTCAGGAGTCTTTATATAAGAACATAAGAAATAGGAGCAGGAGTCGGCCATCTAGCCCCTTGAGCCTGCCCTGCCATTCAATAAGATTATGGCTGATCTGAAGTGGATCAGTTCCACTTTCCCACTTTCTCCCCATAACCCTTAATACCCTTGCTTATTAGAAACCTATCTACTTGTGACTTAAATGTATTCAGTGAGGTAGTCTCCACCATTTCAACTGGCAGAGAATTCCAAAGATTCACCACCCTTTAAGTGAAGAAGTTCCTCCTCACCCCTGATCTAAACAGCACCCTTCTTATTTTGAGGCTGTCCCCTCTAGTACTGCTATCCTTTCTACCCTATCTAGCCCCTTCATTATCTTTTATGTCTCTAGAAGATGTCTCCTCAACCTTCTAAACTCCAACGAGTACAAACCTAGTCTACTCAATCTCTGCTCATAGGCTAACCCCCTCATTTCTGGTATCAGCCTACTGAGCCTTCTCTGCACTCCCTCCAAGGCCAATATATCCTTCTGCAAATGCAGCGACCAAAACTGCACACAGTACTCCAGCTGCAGCCTCACCAGTGCCCTGTACAGTTGCAACAAGACCTCCCTACTTTTATATTCTATCCCTCTCGCTATAAAGGCCAACATCCCATTCGCCTTCTTGATCACCTGCTGCACCTGCAGACGGGATTTTTGCGATTTGTGCATAAGGACCCCCAGGTCCCTCTGCACCGTGGCATGTTGCAGCTTTTAAATAATAATCCCTCCTACTATTATTTCTACCAAAGTGGATAACCTCACACTTGCTAACATTATACTTATCTGCCAAGTCCTCGCCCACTCACTCAACCTATGCAGATCTCTCTGCAGACTTTCCACACCCTCCACGCAATTTGCTTTTCCACTCATTTTCGTGTCATCAGCAAATTTCGTTACTCTACACTCAGCCCCTTCCTCCACATCACCTATGTGTATGGTAAATAGTTGAGACCCCAGCACCGATCCCTGGGGCACTCCACTGGTCACCAGCTGCCAACCAGAATAGCACTCATTGATTCCTACTCTCTGCTTCCTATTAGACAACCAATCCTCTATCCACGCTAATACTTTACTCCCAACTCCTTGCACCTTAATCTTTTGCAGCAACCTTTTGTAAGGCACCTTATCAAACGCTTCTGGAAATCTAAAAACACCACATCCACTGGTTCCCCTCTATCTATCACACTAGTCACATCCTCATAGAAATCCAATAAATTCGTTACACAATTTCCCCTTAATGAATCCATGCTGCATCTGCTTGATCGAACCGTTCTTTTCTAGATGCCTCGCTATTTCTTCTTTGATGACGGATTCAAGCATTTTTCCAACTACAGACGTTAAACTAACCAATCTATAATTCCCTGCCTTTTGCCTGCTACCTTTTTTAAACAGTGGCGTAACATTAGCCGATTTCCAATCTTCCGGCACTTCCCCAGAATCCAGCGAATTTTGATAAGTAATGACTAAGGCATCTTCTATCACCTCTGCCATTTCTTTCAGAAACCTGGGATGCATTTCAACCGGTCCCGGGGACTTATCTACCTTCAGCCCCATCAGTCTATCAAGCACTACCTCAATAGTGACTGTAATCACATCAAGGACCTCATTTCCTACCATCCTTCTATCTTTAATATCTGGCAAACTATTTGTGTCCTCCTCCGTGAAGACCGACACAAAAAACTTCTTTAAAGCCTCAGCCATTTCCTCATCGCCCACCGCTAAATCCCCCCTCTCGTCCTCCAAGGGACTAACATTCACTCCAGCCAGTCTCCTCTTCTTTATATATTTGTAAAAGATTTACTGTCATTTTTCATATTTAGAGCTAGTTTAGCCTCATACTTTATCTTTTCTTTCTTTATCACCTTCTTAGTCATCCTTTGTTGTTGTTTAAAACTCTCCCAATCTTCTAATTGCCCACTACTTTTAGCCACTCTGAACACATCAGCTTTTAATTTAATATTCTCCTTTATTTCCTTCGACAACCACGGCCGATTTTCCTTTCTCCTACAGTCCTTCTTTACCAACAGAATATATTTCTGCTCAGTACCGAAAAGGATCTCCTGAAAAATCCTCTACTGTTCCTCGGCCGTCCTACCAACCAATCTGCACCCCCAATCTACATTCGCCAATTCCGTTCTCATCCTATCATTCAAACAAAGTACACAGGTTCGTGACACTACTTTCTCATCCTCCATACTAGAAATTCAACCATACCATGATCACTTGTTCCAAGAGGATCCCTCACAAGAAGATCCCTAATTCTACCTGCCTCATTACACAATACCAGATCCAAGTTCTGCACCAGATTGTTCGATGCACAAGTTTGTGATAATGTACACCTTACTGAAATCATGACTTAGAGTCATAGAGGTTTACAGCATGGAAACAAGCCCTTCAGCCCAACTTGTCCATGCCACCCATCGATGGGACTTTCTAATTTTGAAAGAATCTTTACCATGCTGCAATGCAACTGCAGCTCAATATGATTCACCAGCTTTTCTTGGTTGGCAGTGGCCAACTCCTCATGTCTCCTCTGATGATTCATTGGAATAAAGGTGAGGCTGGAGTTTTTCGGCCTCTCCTGCTAGCGGGATCTTCCAATCCCACTGAAGTGAATGTAAGCATGAATGGTGCCTGCCTCACCCACTTTGATGGGACCAGAACATTCTAACCAATCACTGATTTTGTAAGTGACCATTTTCAAGCATAATGGCCTAATGCATTAAAGATCTTTGGAGGATTTGACCACCAGGATTTAATGTACCAATCTCATTATGAATATGGATAGTTAATTGAATATCGCTGCACTTGTAGTCCATGCATTTGGCAGTGTGCCTTTATACTTTCTTAAGAATTAATCTTATCATAATGCAGAGGCATATTCAAAAGCCCCCAAATCCTCTTCTAATTTCACTTACATTGAATTTGGGACATTCGTATTTCAATCAAAATGTTTTTTATTTACTTAGAAGCAAATGCAATATCTTTCTTTTATCCACATTAAATATTATGATTCATGATACATGTACAGAATATCCAGGTTCATCTGACACAGCATTCCGCAGTGTCTTTCCATTTAAATGCTTTTCTATTCTTCCTGCCAAAGTGGATACACTTTCCCACATCATACTCCATCTGCAAATTTTTTGCCTACTCCGTTAACTCATCAATATCCCTTTCCAGTCTTTTTGCAGAGGAATTTTCCCATCCGCGGGAACTGTAGGGATGGGGGTGCAGACCATGCAAAGGTCCATTGACCTCAGGTGGGATTTTCCAGCTTTGGGGCCGACAGGGCTGGAAAATCCCACACTTTATGTCCTCCTCATGAATTGTTTTCCTATCTATCCTTGTACCATCGACAAACTTGACTATAATGCAATCAGTTCTTTTATTTAAGTCAGTAATATAGTTGGGGCCCTAACACAGCTCCCTGTAGTGCACCACTATTTAATAGCTTGCCAACCTGAAAATGATCCACTTATTCTAACTGTGCTTCCTATTAATCATCCAACCCTGACCTTATTAATTATGCACCGTGTATTTTATCCTGTTTTCAGTGTAAGGGTAGGCCTGGATGTTATATTGTCTACTCTCATATCCGAATACCATATTGCAAAGATGCCCAATATCACTGATCCATTTTTGAAGAAAGAAGATGGCTTGCCTGAAAACAAAAATAAATCTCCAGGGACTTTGAGAGGCTGGAAGATGGACCCCCTTCAGGACGTTAAGTCTGAAAAGTGCACTTGCAGATGCACCCCAGACCCACTTCCATGATGTTCCAGGATCACCACCACCTGAACCCTAACCACCCAACCACCCCCCCAGCTCCTAAAGTTGAGCCACTCATTGAACTCATGGACTTGGTTCCAGCTGCACTCCCCAATGAACCATAATTCTCATCAATATTCCAAGATTAGGAGAGTAGAATGCACTTAAGAAGACTCCTGCACCATCTGCCTGTTTCTACTTGACTGTCTGGTGGTGATCTGCTTCCTCCATCTCTGTGTGCTCCTATGCTGTGAGCTGATCACATTAATCAATGTGCTATCCACAATGCTCATAAATGTATCACAGTATTAACTGTTGCTCAACTTCTGAATCCCGGAGCCCAAGTTGCTACAGCTGACAACATGTTTTGCACAAATGCCTATCCAGGATATGCAAAGCATTGTGGTGTTGCCACACAGTACACAAGATAGGAGCAGTCCTACCATTCCTCTATCTTTTAGCTAATAACCATGCTACTGACAATAAACGTTAACAAATGCTAACAAACTTGCTCCCATTAATAGAGTCATAGAGCCTGATTTTACCATTGCATTGCACCCATATTCAGGCGTGAAAATTTGGTAAAGTGCATGCATTTAAATTGAATTAATGGGTTGCATGCCCAATTTTACCAGGTATTTCCCCCTTTATTGCCACATTGGCCCACTCAGAATTGGTGTGAAACAGGCAGGCTCCATATAATCCAATTTGGGCGCTCCATTAGTGAGGCTTAGTAAGGGGGTAAGTGCTGAGCATCCAACAGCTCTCTGCTTGAGATCACTACAGTGGCAGAAGAGGAAAGGGAAGGTAGGCCTGATGGCTCTCTGCTTGAGTTTGGCAGGGGAAGGTGGAGGTGGGTCCACTGCCGCACTGCCTGAGATCATTGGGGGTAGGGGGGGGAGAGGGGGAAGGGTCCACGATTAGTCTAGGTGGCATGGGTGTGAGGGGAATAAGTGGGTCAGTAATGTTGTGGGGGTGGAGCAACGTCAATGGGGGCCAGGGGTGCATAATCTGGCTCGGGAATGATGTGGCAGGGGAGTAGCATTCATTCATTTCTTCTCTGCACGTGTGCAGTTAAAGGCATCAATCAGAGCTGCAAGATTTCGGGTGTGTTAAAACGCTTCTGCAGTGCGATTTAGAATTGTTGACATTATTTTCTGGCAGCGTGCGAATGGAGGCACCTCAGAAGGGGTCTAAAAGTCGGATCTGAAACATTCCCAGTTTCAAGTCCGCCCAGCACTTAGAATCAGAATGGTAAAATAGGGCCCATACAGTCCACAGTGCAGAAGGAGGCCATTCGGCCTATGGAGTCTGCACCAACCATCCAGGTTCTATTCCCATAATCCCTCACATTTACTTTGCTAATCCCCCTCACACTAGGGTTAATTTATCATGACGAATCTCACACATCTTTGGATTGTGGGAGGAAAGCAGAGCCCCCAGAGGAAACCCACACAGACATGGGAAGAACATACAAACTCCACACAGAGACCTAAGCCAGGATTTGAACCCAGATCTCTGGCACTGTGAGACAGCAGTGCTAACTGCTGTGCCGCCTAATAGACCTTGAAAGTACCAATAAAGTCCACAATTACCGATAAATCCTAATACTATACATAAGTATTAGTATATCTTACTTTAAAATCAAAAAACAGGAAGGAAAATGTTTTTACTTAAAGGCAGATTCAAATTTGTTGAGTTTCATATAAGTTTATTAAGCTTCTTCATCTCAGATATTTCTAAGTGATTTGCTTCAGTGTCTGTATAATTACCAGTTGAGCTTGTCTTGGGGGAGTTACTAATTTCCATCTGCTAGCTTGGTTTAAAGAGTAATTTATGCGAGACTGAACACCCCATGGAAAAAGGTTGTTCTAAATAACCAGCTGTTGCAAAACATCAAACTTACCATGTATGTCAACACTATTCACAGTTCCATTCAAGTTAATTTTATTCTCCTAAAAAGAAAGTAAGGAACAATGATTCATATCCACTGAAATGCTCTACTTGCATCTTGGAATATTGGCATGAAGTCTGGCAGTGCTCAAAATCAGTCAAAAATTTATAGCATATTTATTTTTGATTTGATTTGATTCATTATTATCACATGTAGTAACATACAGTGAAAAGTATTGTTTCTTATGCACTAAACAGACAAAACATACCATTCACAGAGAAGGAAATGAGAGAGTGCAAAATATAGTGTTACAGTCATAGCTAGGATTTAGAAAAAGGTCAACATAATGCAAGTCTATTCAAAAGTCTGACAGCAGCAGGGAAGAAGCTATTTTTGAGTCCGTTAGTACATGACCTCAGAATTTTGTATCCTTATCCCGGAGAAAGAAGGCGGAAGAGGGAATGTCCGAGGTGCATGGCATCCTTAATTATGCTGGCTGCTTTGCCGAGGCAGTGGGCAGTGGTTAGCGTGATAGATGGGGTACAGTCATGACTTTTTGTAGTTCCTTGCAACCTTGGGCAGAGCAGGAGCCATACTCATTGTGATACAACTAGAAAGAGTGCTTTCTATGATACCTTTAGCCTTTAGTTCAGTATTAGCTGATCAGTCATAAATATACTCAAACAATTTTATAAATCAATAATTCGCCTTATTATTCAAGTCTAAAGTGGGGGACATAAACAGCTGTAGCAGGAAGCAATGGGGATAGAAGTTAGCTTTAATGGTTCCCCGAGTCAAAAGGCTCATTCTAATTTAGCTTCAAGGTTCACATTTGAGTAATGACAACCGGCGCAAGTTATCAGAGGCTGTCCAGTGTCTTTGGGATGGTAACCCAACAATGAGGCACCTTTTTCAAGACAGGGAGAGGGCTTGGAATGGGAAGAATGGTATGGAAGGGATAGGTGGGGGTGGGCAGCAAGGGCAGAAGAATGTCAGAAAAATCAACATCCAATGAAGAAATCCAAATGATTCTTTAAACTATTAGAACTGTTACCATACAGGAGTTGGATTTCATCAGTACTGCATGTGTTATCCTGAATACACAGGAAATAAGCAAGGAACTGGCACACAAATACTGAGGAGAACTCACAGGAGTTATCTTCTATGAATGAGTAGGGACATTACCATCATTGCTCAAAGGCACAGGGTGAAATCTTTCTAGGCAGCTCTCCAAAATACATTATTCATTCAATAGAATTAATCAATGCTGTTCCTTACTGTCTCTTTCCCACACATGTCCTATTGACTTTATATACTGCAGGTACAGAAGGAATGCATCATGTCCAATTTTCTGTTCAACTGAACATGCAGACCCCAACTTGGACATTGTCTTGAGTATGCTGATTTAGAAAGCGGCTTATGAATTTCAGCTATGTATCTGCATCCCAACATGGCATGGTGGCAAAGTGGTTAGCACTGCTGCTTCACAGCACTAGGGGCCTGGGTTTGATTCCTGGTTTGGGTCACTGGCTGCATGAGAGTTTGCATGTTTTCCCTGCATCTACATGGGTTTCTTCTGGGTGCTCTGTTTTCCTCCCACAGTCCAAAGATGTGCAGGTTAAGCGCACTGGCCATGTTAAACAGATGTGGAGTGTGGCAACTAAAGAATTTTCACAGTAACTTCATTACACTGTGAATGTAAGTCTAATTGTGACTAATAAATATACTTTAAAACTTTTGCTTAGTTAGCATTCTGACTTCCAAATGATTTGCTGGCCAACAAACCTCCTGTATCTACCTAATTATGTGCAGTGTGAAACTGCTTTCAGTTCCTCACTAAAACCTAGGCCAAAATATTTTTACACAACACATCCTGTTCTAAAATGCTTATACGGTGGAGAAAGCAGTAATAGCAATAGAGACATGATAACAAGCATGAATCTTTGCAACAATAAGAGTTGTGATAAAAGGAGACTTGGTTTATAATTTCAAGGACAACTAATGTAGGTTATGAAAGTAATAATCAAAAGATTTAAAGATTGCCACTGAGGACACAGCAGTATTAGAAACAACATTACCAGACTCAACTGTTGTGGCTTTTGGATACTTGCTTATATTGTCAGAGAATAGCAGCGACAGAGAGACATTTTCATGATAAAAGAAAAGCAAGACTGTTGTATTTCATATGCCTCAGATCTATGTAGAGATGACACTGATTTCAATGTGTATAACAGGTTATAATTCACAGTACTTTAAAATTATCCATTCCATGCTTCCAGGAACTTCTATAGTTTGTTTATTTTTCTCTGAGTCCACACCCCAGCTTAATTCATCAAGTTCAGTGCTCATCATTAGTAATCAGGCTCACATAATCTAACATAGAACATTCGAACATTACAAAGACATGTGTAGGGAGTCTATAACCGAGTGGTATTATCACTAGAGTATTAATCCACGAACTCAGCTAATATTCTGGGGACTTGGGTTCGAATCCCGCCATGGCAGATTTGAAGTCAATTAAAAAATCTGGAATTGAGAATCTACTGATGACTGTGAAACCACTGTCAATTACTGGAAAAACCCATCTGGTTCACTAATGTTGTTCAGGGAAGGAAATCCACAGTCTTTACCCGATCTGGCCTACATGTGACTCCCGAGCCACAGCAATGTGCTTGACTCGCAACTGCCCTTGGGCAACAACAAAGAATGAGCAATAAACACTGGCCAGCCACCACCATCCATGCTCCACAAATGAATAATAAAAAGAAATTCTATTGTGGCTTTAAGACTGCAGGACATACTAAAGTGCTTTACAACCGGTGCAAATGTAGCCATTGTTCTGCATCAGCGTATTTGCACAAGGGAAGTTCCCACGAACAACAATATGACACTGACTAGATAATTTGCTTTTGTGATGTTAATTGAGAGGTAAATATTGGCCAGGATACAGGGGATAAATCCCCAGATTTTTCTTTAAAATAGTGCCGTAGGATCCTTTACAACTGCCTGAGGGCACGACAGGGTTAACGTTTCATCTGAAAGGACTAATTTGGCACCTCTAACAGTGCAATAAGTGATAAATTGTTATGCCCTAGTCCTTGTGTGGGACTTGAACTCTCAACCTTCTGACTCAGAGGTGATACTAAGAATAACCTTTGTCTTATTTGATCCAAAAATGTAAATGTGAAAAAAATAGGTTCTGAAGAAGTCATACTCAACTCAAAACAGTAACATTGCTTCTCTCTCCACAAATGCTGCCAGAAAGGTTATGTTTTCCCAGCATTTTTTGCTTTTATTTCTGATGTCCTGCATCAGCAGAATTTTATGTTATTTTAAGTGCACATATAAAATTGGTCATGGCCCAAATATGAGATTTACTGATGTATGCTAAATGATATTGGCTCTTTGCATGAACTGACATAAAGTGCTTCACTTTGAAGAAACAGGGGTTAACACATTCATCTTCTTTCTTTGACAAGAGACCAATAAAACAACAGATGCAAATTTGATTCTACTTTTCATTGAGAACAAAGATTAGGGAAAAAAAGGAACTGTACTGGCATCCTACCCAGTCACAGATTTCCAATAGTTCCATATGTGCGTTCAGCAATCAGGGTTCTTTCATCACAATATTGAGTGAAATCAGGATTGGCAGTGACATATCCTGTAGCTCTATAGTTTGCTAATACTCACAGACAAAGCTCGCATAATGTCCATTGGGGTGACATACTGGAGGAAATTTAGCATCCCTGGAACTAAAGTCCAGCAAAAATCCCATAGTATCCCAAAAAGAGATGTGCACAGATTGCTGGTATAACAGACGCTACAAAGCCAATGAATGGGCAGCACAGTGGCACTCTCTGTTAGCACTGCTGCCTCATGGCACCAGGGACCCGAATTCGATTCCCGGGTTTGGGTCACTGCCTGTGAGGAGTCTGCATGCTCTTCCCACACCTGCATTCCCCCCCAGGGAACCGGGTTCGAACCTGGCTTGCCGTGCGGAGTCTGCACGTTCTCCCTGTGTCTGCGTGGGTTTCCTTTGGGTGCTTTGGTTTTCTCCCACAGTCCAAATGCTGGTTAGGTGCATTGGCCATGCTAAATTCTTCCTCAGTGTACCCGGACAGGCACCTGAGAGTGGCGACTGCGGGCTTTTCATTGCAATGTTAATGTAAGCCTACTTGTGACATGAATAGATAAACTTTTAAACTTTCTCTATCATGGACTCTTACTCATTTATTTAATATGTGGAAAAAACATTTGCACCAAGCTTTTCCCTGACTCACAAAGGTGCTGACAAGGCCAAGGCAGTGTGTATTAAACTTAAACTTCCATTCTTCAAACCTGCTTAATCGATTTGCACTGTGACTTGATGAGTCTTTTGGGAGTTTGCGCACAGTTCGTTCCTCATTTCCACCATCGCTCTTGAAAGAGCTTTGTCCACAGCTCATCAGGTTGGTGCGTCTTGAGTTTTCTGCTTACTGGGAATGAAGACAGCCAACGTCGTGAAGAATTCTAAGACTCCGTGTTGCAATTGCTCTCAGATTATAAACATGGCATTCAGCGTATGCTCTATTATCTCAAAATGAGCTCAGCTTGAAGAAAGACTCAATGTAAAATACAATCATAGAATCCCTACAGTGCAGAAAGAGGCCATTTGGCCCACCCAGGTCCATTCCCCATAACCCACCTATTAACCCTGCTAGCTACCCTGACAATAAGGGGCAAGTTAGCATGGCCAATCCACCTAACCTGCACATCTTTGGACTGTGGGAGGAAACCAGAGCACCCAGTGCAAACTCCACACTGACAGCCATCTAAGACCAGAATTGAACCAAGGTCCTTGGCTGTGAGGCAGCAGCACTAATCACTGTGCTACCGTGCCATCCCAAAATATTTGGAAAAATAGCCTAATATTGCTTTTCTGATTGTTAGTCAATATGTTTAGACGTGAGTTTACGATGACTGCAAGAACATTCCATAATATTATGCCACTGTTGGGAGAGTCTTTTCTTTTTGTACCCATGAGAGCAACAAACTCTCAACGGGTCAAATTGCTTCTATTACTAATTCTAATGAGCAAGTTAGCACGCCAAAAGGAATTAACTTCTTGTTTCATTCTCCCTGATTTCAATATTAACACAAATGACAGTAGAAGCTTTACTCCCTGGTTTCTACTAAGGCAGGTACATTGCAGTTCATTTCATACACAGAAATTGATCTCCTAGCTGGATGAATTGTTTTCAAATTGCAGAAACCTCTTCCACACTTTATCACACTTGCCAGCCAAATTTTCTTTGAAGAGAAAATATCAATATCCTAAATTTGTGCGCCAGTCATTTTTTGGAAACATGCCATTTTTTTTTTAACTAAATAGAGAAAAGAAGTGACGATTAAGCATAAAAGCTGAATTTTTTTAAAAAGATCTATGTTAGCCGAACAGGACTTACCCATGACAGAAAGGATTTCTCGTATTATTCTCCACAAATATATGAATTGTCAAAGTCTGAAGCAGATATAGCTGTTCAGTCTGCCTCGATTCAAACAACATGCTCAAAAGACTTTCAGATGATCTGTTGGTTGGTTCAACTGGCAGGGGACTGATAATCAGCTGCTGTCACATCACTTGATGGCCATTTTGTGTTTGCTATTTCAGCTGAGGCAGACCAAGTGCGACGCCCTGCAGCAGACATGAGCTGCATGCAGAATACTTTGTCATTTTAACAGGCAGGAGGAAAGCATTGGTCCATTCAGCAAAACTCTCCATAATTGGCAGTAAATTTAAGTTACGTAAATATTAACTTCTAGCTTTCTACTCAAAGGTTAAAGCTCTGCTCAAATACATCGACATTTTAACCCTGGGGCGCGCTCGCAGCGGAGGTAGCCAGCAGCCTGTCGAATGATTGCGGAGTGGGCTTTGCTGTGGCTTTTTAACTCAGTGTTGGCATGGGTACCTTGCTTCTGGGTTTCCTGTTCAATTGGAGTAAATGGACGAGATCCTGATCCGTACCTGACTGTTCAAAACATAGGGGGATGTTTCATCCCCCCTCTACTGCTGTGGTGTGCTTTCCAGTAGCCTGCCATTAGTTGGAATGTTAGTTGGAAAATGCTGGAAAATCTCAGCAGGTCTGACAGCAATCTGTGGGGAGAGAATAGTTTTGAGCCCAGATGACTGTCCTCTCTGACAAAGGGTCATCTGGACTCGAAACATTGGCTCCATTCTCTCCTTACAGATGCTATCGGACTTGCTGAGATTTTTTTGCCTTTTCTGTTTTTGTTTCAGATTCCAGCATCTGCATTATTTTGCTTTTGGTTCTCTGAAGCATCATTGAGATAATTCCATGGACGATGATGGTTTCCCAGTGGAGGGGGGGAATAAGTGGAGAGGAGGGTGGTCCAGAGCCCATGGACCTAAGGACCATGTTGGCGAGGGGGGAGTTCCAAATGTGAAGGATGATATGACAAGGAAACTCACTAATTTATATCAAAATTGATTCAAATGAGATTCCTGAACATTCCTGGCTGGGAACCTCTTTATGCCATTGACGGAGGGATTGGAAAAATCAGAAAGCGAGATTCTTGCCAGGGAAGTTGTGAGATTTTGTGCTCAGTTTACCATTTGCACTCGTGGTGAGCGTGGGTGCAAAATCACAGTGGTAGTGTGTGTGTCCCTTCCTTCCCAAGCAAAATATTGGTTATACTGTCTTCAACTTGTCACTTGACTAGATGGTGTAAAACAAAATTGGAACATGGCCTATGACTGATCCTGGTTAAAAACTGTAAAGCAGTATAATCCTGTTTTGCACAACAGTGATTTATTGTCCTTACAAAACAGTGCATCCATCGCTCCTTGTAAAACAGCACTAACACTCATTAACCATGAACAGAGCTGAGGGAAGCTCCTGTCACAGAAACTATGGGGCCAGTTTCTGTCTCACTCACACTCTTGTTTCTTGGCATAAATGAGGCAGTCGCAAGACAAAAAGAAATGTTTCAGCAATCAATAACCAAATTACTTCTGGAAACCTTCCCTATGCGATTTTTGGGAAGGCTTCAATTTAGATGGCTGGCCAACACTTTCACCAGAAACAGCTGGAGACCTCATTTACATATTTAAATAGGGAGCCAATTGTGCACCTAAGATTCTAATGTAATTTTGGTTCTATCAGTTCTGCTAATCTGCTTATCTACCTATCCGGAAACTATAGCCCCAACAGACTTGGTCAAGGTCATTTGCACTGTCAATTAAAGGAATGATGAACAATAAAAGTTGGAAGCATGTCTTGGAACTGACATCTTCACTTTCAGGCTCAAAGAATCCCTTCAATATAGCTCTTTATGCAATCTGCTTCTCACTGCTCAAAATATACCGGATTGTCAATGTCTATCTGACCCATTGGAACCAGCAGGTCCAATTTTGCTTAACAGGTCATCTGAAGTACAACATTTCCAACAATGCTTACTCATATGGAATGCCTGATTAGACGTGCACTTAAGTCTTAAAATTCAATCTTGCACCTCAGGCAAGGTGGGTGGATTTTCAATTTATTGCAGGGTAGTAAGCTGGCATTGTAGATTGGCTTCCCATTATGGATGATGCCCGTGTTCTTTTTCCATTGCTTTCTCTCGATTGAAGCCTGATCCACATGCCAGTTTTACATTCGGGCAGTGAGATAACTTTCTTTATCAAATCACATGATGTGCACTAGACTAACTAGCACAATATGGCTGTTCCTCAAATTATCTGCTGCACGTTTATTGCCAAATTGCTTGGTGCAGCTTTGTTGCTGGTCACATCAGAAACCTTGGGAGGATGGTCCCCTGGCAACTGAAAATTGAATCTGGAGAAAGGTAAATGTTAGTTTCAAAATGTTAGTTTGAAGCAAGATCCACAACTCTTAAAAGTATTCCAAGATCATAAGATACTTTGGCCTAAGGCAAAATTGAAGTTGTCAGTTGAATTCTCATCATTTTAACATTATCATCACAACCTCTGATGTGTCATTGCTGACACACTGTAAACTTCATTCAAACTGATAAACAGGATATTAATAGTGAAGAAGCAGTTTTAACATATGATTTTTCTTCAGGACAAACTTCAAGTGCCTTGGCACCTATCTTGTGATTTAAACCTTCTTGCCCATTATATGCAAACATGTTAGTCTCGATCCTTTAATAGAAAACATTTAAATTATTTTTTTTCAATCCCACTTCCACTCTGATACACTTAAAGATACACTGTTTGCTCCAGGCCCTTTTGTGTGACGTTCTACAGACTCCATAGAATCATAGAATCCTACAGTGCAGAAACAGCCTATTCGGCCCATCAAGTTTACACCAACCACAATCCTACCAAGCTCCAATCCGCATAGCTCCATGCATTTTGCCTAGCTAATCCACTTGATACTGAGGGGCAATTTAGCATGCCCAATCCACCTAACCCACATATCTTTGGACTGTGGGAGCACCTGGAGAAAACCCAGGCAGACACAGGGAGAATGTACAAACAGTGATCCAAGCCAGGACTCGATACTAGGTCTCAGGCAGCAGTGCTAATCACTGTGCCAGCATGCTGCCCTATATGCGGACATCACCAACACCTTTAGCAGGACCTTCAACTGGCGTCAGGGATCCATCTTCTGGTTTGTACCAAGCCATTTATGAAGATTTAGATGTCATTCCGCCTGGCAACATTTCCACTCATTCCTGTGCTTCTGGTTTGTATTAATAAAAATGTGAAAATCGTACAAATGGCAAATCGGCGTAGGGGTTCTGTGCTCAGGTGAATAAACAGGTCACTTTTCCAGAAACGTTAACTGGAAAAATGAAATCTTCGTCACTGGACAAAGCAATTCACTTCTTCCTGGGGAGAACATAGATGAGATTCTTGATACTGACACTGGGATGCAGAACAGGATGTTACGGGAGGAAATAAATGAACTTAAAAGTTGCTTTAAACTAATTTGACGCATTAAACGATTTTCCTCATCTCTGGGTAATTTCGGCAATAAATTGAGTCCAACATAGATAAAGTTAGTATTGGTAATAGAGACTAAGGTATTGATCAGAGGAGTGGGTTTAAACAGCACAAGGAGAAAGGAGAGAGGAGATCTAATAGAGGTGTACAAGATTATGAGGGGTATAGGTAGAGTAAACAGGGTTAAGCTTTTTCCCAGGATGGACTCAAATAGCATGAGGGGTCACGGGCTTAGGGTGAGGGGGGTAAGGTATAATTTGGATGCTCGAGGGAGTTTTTTCACACAGAGGGTGATGGGGGTATAGAAATCACATCCAAGTAAAGTGGTAGAGGCAGGCACTCTGGAGTTATTTAAGAGATACTTAGATGGGCACATGAACAGAATGGGAAATGGAGGGATATAGAAAACTGATTTAAATTAGGGATCATGAGCCTTGGGAGTTCCCTGGGAAGTGTGTAAATTGTCAATGATATTGATGTACTTATTTTTATCCTACAGGTGCTTTGGTCCGCCTTGTTGTCTAACAAGGGGCATACACGCGATGGGTTGTGAGAGGGCTGCTCTTGGATTTTTCGAGAGTATCCTAGTGCTTCATGTTGTTCGTGTACGCTTGACCTGGACCATTTGATGGGCAACACGACAGCTCAGTGACTATCGCTGTGCTGTGCAGATACATGGATTTGGGCTTGTGTCTGTGGGAGTTTGCGCATTCTCCCCGTGCTTGCGTGGGTTTTCTCCAGGTGTTCCGGTTTCCTCCCACATCCCAAAGATGTGCTCTTAGGCTGATTGGCAGAACAAATTCTCCCTAAATTGTCTCAAATTTGGTTCTAATGCATAGATCTATAAACATAGACAGGGAACACAGGGATCATGGGTAGAAGTGGGAACATCGAGTTGGCGGCGCGGGCTCGTTGGGCCAAAGGGCCTGTTTCCCGTGCTGGTTTGTTCTTTGTTCTTTATTTTTATTGAATTCGTTGGCTGCTTAAATTGTCTCAAGTCATTCTTGTTCTGAGGTTGACAGGTTTATATCCCCAGTGGAATACATTATATGAAATTACAAATATCTTATGGGGAACTTTGGCTGTTATTCAACAGATAGAATTCAGATGGACTCATAACCAGAGAATAAACCAGACTTGCTAAGTCATCAGAACCTGGCTGAATAATAAAAAAAAGCACAATTCATTTATGACCTTTATTGTTTTAACGATTAAACTGATGACAATTGTAGAGGATAAACAACAGTTTCTTTGCAAGTCTAGACTCAACTATGAAAATCCATGATACACGCACAGAATATGTCAAAAGCTGATACCATGATATTTATGTCTATAGAATGTACTTCTCTGAATGTGAGGCAGAAAATTTCAAAGGGCTATATCACAGAAACCCTACAGTGTAAAAGGATGCCATTCGGCCCATTAAGTCTGCACTGACAATCCCACTGCAGACCCTATCCCCACAGCCCCACACGTTTACCCAGATAATCCCTCTAACCTATACATCCCAGGACACTAAGGGACAATTTAGCATGGCCAATCAACCTAACCCATATATCTTTGAACTGTGGGAGGAAACTGGAGCACCCAGAGGAAACCCATGCAGACATGGTGAGAATGTGCAAACTCCACACAGAAAGTGACGCAAGCCAGAAATCAAACCCAAGTCCCTGGAGCTGTGAGGCAGCTGTGCTAACCACTGTGTCACCATGCTGTTATAACAACTGAAAAAGGCTCAGGCAGGACACCCAGATTCTACGATGCTGCATCGAAGGCTCTGGTGCAGGTGATGGATAGGAAGCGGAGAACCTGGTCCCCCTAGCCCACCTCACCTACTCCAAGCAGCAGCAATCACACCAAGCAACATCTCCTCTGACAGTGGAAAGGAATTGCAGAGGAGGTCAATGCCTGGAATCTATCTCCAACATCTGGTTGCAAAGGTTCAAGAGATTCAAAGTCAACACCAAATACGTCAACAGTGCTCTCACACTCCCTGCCCCACTATGTTCAATACTTATCTCTCCCACTTCTCTTCTCTCTCCTACAACCAATACTGCATCTCCTTATTTTTAGGCTCTCACACTCACCACTATGGCTTAGTTGATGTCTTTCTCACTATTGACTTTGAAGCATTGTAGGGATGTTGGTGTTTTGGAGACGGGAGTGTTGGTTTATGTGAAGCACACTTGATTGGTTTGGTTTCCAAGGGCTATAATGACTAATGGCTTTCCTGATCATTGTCACTCCCCCTATTCATGCTTCTCCTCCTCTTTCAACAAGGACTGGTTCTTCAAGATAGCCAAGTTTTGAACTATGCAGCAAACCACTGCAAACCTGGCTAATCTTTTAAGGCTGAAGTGCAAAGTTTCTCTCAAATGGCCCTAGCTGTAAAAGCATTCCTTGACTATGTCAATTGTCTACTGAATGAAGCTTTCAGGGAGCAGCATAGCCCATATTGTATACCACTAGTGTAGCTGTTCCCAAATTCATAAAAGGAGTGATGAGCTAACTGTGAAGGAGATAGCTCTTGCCTGAACAACTGGTTGGAACAAAGATGGCAAAGAGGACTGGCATTGGATGAATGTACCTTAATTGTTGCCAGGACACCAAAGCAACAAACCTGGGCAATATTTTGTTTGTGATTCCAAGTGAAATCGCTTCCTGTTCAAAAAGATGCTGGCTTCATGATTAGGAGTCTGCAAGGCACAGGTCACGAGAGAAGATGTTGGTTTTCCTGACACCATCACGCACATGAGCAGTTTTTTGGTTGGGGGGTCGTGCGTGAAAGTCAGAAGCAAGCAACTTAGCCCATTAAGGGGCCTATGGAATGCAATTTTAAGTGGCCCATCTGCTTTTACGGATGGCTGGCATGTCAATTGGCCAGGTGACTTCTACATTTTAGTACAACCCACACCTAGAGCGGGATGAAAAGTCAGAGCTAAAAAACAAATGTGAAAGTTTGCCTGGGGACTGAAGTTTGCACCTGGCTGTGCTGTCTATACACTCACTGCATAGATTCTCCACAGCAATTTATTTTATATGGGTCAGCAGCTCCTGGTTTTGCTCTCACTTCCAAGCTGGCTGACTATGTGTGCCTGATGGGCAAAGAATTCAGTTTTTTAAGTTTTATAAATCAGCTAAAGTTCATCCAGAAGTTAACCGACAATCTAAAAGGCAAGCAAGCAATTAACCTTTAACTGGTGGATAGGCCCTTTAAATATGTCATTTCCTATGTAAGTTCCTTCAATGTGTCAGCAATAGGAGTAGATCAAAATCACAAATGTTACATTTGTCTACCATACGTATGGGGCCTTCATTTAAATATTTTACGAACTGTGTTTTATCTTTCAGCCGATATGTTGATTTTATTCATATGCAACAACCCATATGGTGGGTTGTGTAATTCTGTTTCAGAATGAGTGTGTGCCATTGAGAAAATATCTCGATGCTGCAACATTTAATGACTTGCTGCATCACTTTAACGGATTTTCTTTTAAAATTGTTCTTCTGCAGAAAGGTTGCCTGTTGATTTTTGAGCATACTGTTGGAATCCAGAAAACTTGTGCCCAGAACTGAAAAGATTCCCCACTTTATCTGTAAATGTGCTGACTAAGAGTACCAAAGAAGAGTGGCAGGATTCAGCACCCTAGGGCATTGGCTCAGCAGACGTGCAATGCACAATACAGGAGGAGGTAACTTTCCACACCGTTGCTGAGTCAAATATTATATACATGAGGAAACACTTCCAGAAGAATCCTGCAGACCTAACCAGCTCAGGCCGTTATGACATCCACCAACAGCAGACTGCATCTGTGTAGAGGCTTTAACATAGAAAAACATTCTAGTTAGCTTGTTGCACACTGAAGCAATTGTATGCAGACTGTCTCACCACAGAACTTATGTCTACATAGCAGCCAAGTAGAGGGAACAGTTGTTGAGAATATGGTAAAGATGATCAGGGTTTTGTGAACAGGATGAAGAGAAGGATAAATTAAGGCAAAGGCTCATCAAAAAGATCCTGATAGTTACTTGAATACAGTGGCGGATTAACCAGTAAACTGAGTAAGTTTAAGCTTAGGAGCCTGGAAGGGAGGGGAGGTGCCCAACGGGGCCGAAGGACAATCTGATGATGATGTCACTGTCACTGGGATGTATTGAGCTTTGGCAAGAGATCGACTGCATGAGGTGTATCCAAGTACATACATTTGCTTTAGAATTTATCTAAATTGTCAACAGTTGAGGTTACAATACCGTTAACTGTGGCACTCTACTCATTGTGTCAATCTACAAAAAATCCATTTATGCCTACTCTCTGCTTCCTGTCAGGCAGCTAATCTTCCATCCATAGAAGTAAGTTACCCATGAGCATTCATTTTTTTCCAGTAATGTTTGGGGCAGAATTCACCTATTTTGAGATTAAATACAGTGGCTGGCAGCATCTAACTCCATTCTTGCAACTCATTAATTACGTGCGAGTTCTTCTCTGAATCTCCTGGCAAGCTGTCAGCTGATTAATCCTCTCAACGTCAACTGGCAGGTTTGAAGGTCCCGCTGCCACATTGAGACACCGGTCCCGCACACTCACATCACCCTCACCTGTCTTCAATAGACCATGCAGGATATCAGCAACCCTGAGGAAAAAGGCTAGTAGCCTCAAAAAGAAGTTTGTTCCTTGATTTAACTACCCTTGCCCTGAGCCCATATCCCACTTGGAACTCTATCCACTATAAATGGAGTTTTCATGCATTCCCCTCCATTAAACAATGTGGTTTTCTCTTGACCCTCTTGTTTGTGAACTTCTAATGCAGTCTTGTCAGGATCCAACTTTCCTCCTCTCAGTCTTGATGTGATTTGATTTGATTTATTATTATCTCATGTCTTGGGATACAGTGGAAAGTATTGTTTCTTGCGCACGATACAGACAAAACATACCATTCATAGAGAAGGAAAGAAGAGGGTGCATTAGCTTTCCATTGTTAATCTTTTTATTCATCTCCTTGCCCCTCTACATGCCATCGTGAGCTCTTGCCCTTACACTCCTCCTTGCACGTCCTCTCTCTCCATATTGCTCCCCTGGTCTTCATCAGACCATTCACTTGTCTCACTCTTGACCCCAGTCAAACTTCGAACCTTTGTTGCAGAGGTTGCATGAGTCCCACAGCACAGTCCTGTCCAGATGGACACTGGGGAAAAGAGAACCAACCCCCAGTGCAGTATTAATCTGAGACAGTAACAGAGGAGAAACTTAGAAGATAGGAGCTGGATGAGGCCATTTGGACCTTCAAGCCTGCTCTGCCATTCATTACGATCATGGTTGATCATCCAATTCAATAGCCTAATCCTGCTTTCTTCCCATAACCTTTGAGGGTCCAGAGGCATAGAGCATGGGGACTAGCTCACGTGGAGATGGAGGTCAGCAACTGGTCTGCCCCAGCAGAATGGTGTGCAGTGCATCAGGAGCATTATAGCAGAAATTTGTGACACTCACCCATAAGCTTCTTGTGAACTGAAGCCCACCTTGTGCACTCCATCTTAACAATCAGGTTTGACATTGACCTGATTCTCTGTCAACTTGTTGCAAGACTGGAAGGCCTGATGGGATTCTGGAGCCATCATGTGGAGATGCCAGGATTGGACTGGGATAAGCACAGTCAAAAGTCTCATAACATGAGGTTAAAGTCCATCAAGTTTATTTGATAGCCAAGTCCACAAGCTTTCAGGGTGCTGCTCCTTCATCAGGTGAGCGGGAGTCGTGTTCACAAACAGGGCACATAAAGGCATAAACTCAATTTACAAAATAATGACTGGAATATGAGTCTTTGCAGGTAATAACAAAGAATAAAGAACAAAGAACAACACAGCACCGGAAACAGGCCCTTTGGCCCAACGAGCCTGCGCCGCTGTCCTAACGTCTTAATGACATATAGGGACCAATTTGTTACCCAATCAGCCTAAGAGCACATTTTTGGGATGTGGGAGGAAACCGGAGCACCCAGAGGAAACCCACGCAACCACGGGGAGAACGCGCAAACTCCCGCAGACACAGGCCCAAATCCATGTGTCTGCACATCAAGTCAAGTCTTGCATTCCAACCATTATTTTGTAAATTGAGTTTGTGTCTTTATATGCCCTGTTTGTGAACACGACTCCCACTCAGCTGATGAAGGGGCAGCATTCCGAAAGCTTGTGGCCTGTGCTACCAAATAAACATGTTGGCCCTTAACCTGGTGTTGTGAGACTTCTGACTGGGATTCTGGAGACCAGCTTTTTTAATGAGGATGGTGTTTGTGCCACCCAGTTAGAAGACTGATCCACCATTAAACCACGTTGAGAAAACTGCAACATGATTCTACAGCGGCAGGTATCCTACTTCTTGGGTCCTGCTAAATTCTTTGTGCCACTCAAAACCAAACATACTGAGGATGGGATGGGCAAATTCTGCCCTTGATGTGGCAATTTATTGAATACCTTCTCAAAATTTAAGGACATCCACTAGTTCCCCTTTAACCATATTCCTTTGCCAAAGAACTCCAGTAAGTTGGTTAAACATGATTTCCCCTTTCACAGAACCTCATTCACTCTGCCTGATTACCTTAAAGTTATCCAACTGCCCTAATATATCATGATTAAAAATTGATTCTAACATTTTCAAATGTTAAGCTAATCAGCCTGTAGATTCTTGCTTTCTGTCTCCCACTTGTTTTTTGGATATTGGAGTTATGTTTGCTATCTTCCAATCTAATCGAATCTTCTCTGAATCTAAGGAGTTTTAGAAAATTAAAACCAATGCATCAAGCAATGCATCAAGCCACTTCTTTTAAGACCCTTGGATGAAGTCCCTCAGGACTTGGGCACTATTCAGGCCACATCTCCATCAATTTATTCGGTGTCTTTTTTCTGGTGATTGTAATTTTCCTGAATTCCTCGTACCTTTCATTTTCCAAATTATAGCTACTTTTGGAATGTAACTTGTACTCTCTATAGTGGAGACAGATGCAAAATATCTGTCCAATTCATTGTCATTTCTGTTTTCCATTATCAATTTTCCAGACAATCTTTCTAAAAGACCAATAGTGACTTTGTTAACTTGTTTCTTTTTAATGTTTTTATAGAAACATTCACTATCTGTTTTTATATTTCTGGCTACCTTTTTCTGGAGGTACTCTAACCTTTTCCTCATTAATTTTTAGTCATTCGAGTTCCTTGTATTTTGTCCAAACTTCTGACCTTCCACCAGCCTTTGCACAATTGTATGATTTTTCTTTAAGTTGGACATTGTCTTTAACCTTTTTAGTAAACCACAGATGATGTGTACGTCCCTTGGATCTTTTCTTATTCATATAGCATGCAACATTAGTGACTGTAATATTGGCATCATTTCAGCTGCATTCAAGTTATCCCGCTGTAACTATTGTTGAATGTACAGTTAGTATTTATAGCTGGACCCAACTGTCAATTCTCAGTGTAGTCTAAACCTTAAAATCTGCGAAAATGTTTACAAGATTAGGAATTCTGATGGTCTACATATCCAATATAGAACCCAAAGAGAGAAAATGTTGGAAAATCTCAGCAGGTTTGGCAGCATCTGTAAGGAGAGAAAAAAGCTAACGTTTCGAGTCCAGACAATTCTTTGTCAAAGCTTTGATTTCTCTTTTGGTTTCAGATTCGAGCATCCAAAGTAATTTGCTTATATCCAATACAGACTTATTCATAGAGGCCAACCAGACTCAGGGGGCTAAAAATTGAATTGCAAATGCTTGAGTTAAATTGAGACTGTGTGATGGACAAGAGGTCGTATGAAGGGCACTGCTGAAGAAATATGCTGGGCCCTGAAGAGACGTCACAGCCTTAAGGAGCAAGAAAGAGCTGGGAGATTGTTCAATGTGATCAGGGACTAAGCTATGTTTAGCAACCTGGTTGGGTACCTGCCTTCGGGACCCTCAGTGAGAGAGCCAAGTTACTGAAAACATCTGTTACTTTGCGTGCACACTGACAGTGCCCTTCAGATAATGGCAGTTCGCATTTCTATCCCTTGGCTACTTCAGAAATTTGGAATTTCATTCTGAATGGCCATGGAAAGGGTTAAATCATTTTCCTCGTCCATTGAGCTTATCTGGGAGAAATTGCTCACGATGGAATAACTTTCCCGGTCCCATCATTTCAATTGCCGGATTAGAGAGTTTTCTGCTTGCCAAAATCCTCACTGAGCCAACCTCGTTGAATTTTGCAAACTTCTAATTAATTATGCTGGGTGAGCTCCCAGCCTGCACCAAGCTGCAGCTGCTATTTAATGGGACACCTTGGTTTGTGTTGGGCATACGATGCTGCTTCAGAGAAGCTCGTGGATGGAATCCAACAATGCAAGGTTGTTTGTTTTGTTTGAGTTCCCAGGATTCTATCAGTACAGGGGCTCCACACAGCCAGCATGGCACTCAATACTCAATCCAACAATAGCAAAAATACAGGAACAGATGAAAACAAAAAGCAATCAATAGATTGAGGAGATCTGTCAAGGTAAGGTTGACCCCTTTTTTTGTTAGCATAATACCAAGAAAATGGACATATTACCCAAGCCACAAAGAAAATCAAAGCAAGAATGAGGATGCAGACTGGGCACTGACATAGCAGCTCTTTCTCAATCACACATATCTCTCAGAGTGCCATCAGTTCTAACTGAAATTCTTGTCACATCACTATTTTTAATGGTAAACCCACAAACTAACTTTTTAACATCAACTAGGCTGTAAGATGCTTTGAGCATTTACTTACACAGAAGCTGAGATGCAAGGTGAACTCTTAAGTCACATTCTTTATGTCTTCTTCTCATTCCCACAATCTCAATATAGTTTCCCTGATTGCACTCACTACCGACAGATAGCAATTGATAGAAAATATTAAAAGATAAGCCCTGCTCCTTAATTTTAACCTTCTAGCCACTTTGCATAGGCCTAGCGATGATGAACATGAATCATAGAGTCATAGAGGTTTACAGCATTGAAACAGGCCCTTCGGCCCAATTTGTCCATGCCGCCCTTTCTTTTTTAAAACTCCTAAACTAATCCCAATTGCCACATTTGGCCCATATCCCTCTGTACCCATTTTATCCATGTAACTATCTAAATGCTTTATAAAAAGCAAACTTATACCCGCTTCTACGATTAGCTTTGGCAGCTTGTTCCAGACACTCACCACCCTCAGTGTGAAAAAATGGGCCCTCTGGGCACTTTTGTATTTCTCCCCTCTCACCTTAAATATATGCCGTCTAGTTTTAGATTCCCCTACCTCTGGGAAATGGTATTGACTATCTAGCTGATCTGTGCCTCTCATTATTTTATAGACCTCTATAAGAACACCCCTCAGCCTCTTATGCTCCAGTGAAAAAAGTCCCAATTATCCAGCCTCTAACTCAAACCATTGAGTTAAATTTTTTCTGCACTCTTTCTATTTTAATAATATCCTTTCCATAATAGGGTGACCAGAATTGCACACACTATTCCAAGTGTGGCCTTACTAATGTCTTGTACAACTTCAACAAGATGCCCAACTCCTGTATTCAATGCTCTGACCAGTGAAACCAAGCATGCTGAATGCCTTCTTCAACACTCTGTCCACCTGTGACTCCATTTTCAAGGACTTATGAATATGTACTCCTGGATCACTTCGTTCTATAACTCTCCCCAGTGCCTTACCATTAACAGAATTAGTTCTGCCCTGGTTCAATCTACCAAAATGCATCACCTCACATTTATCTAAATTAAACTCTGTCTGCCATTCGTCAGCCCACTGGCCTGATTGATCAAGATACTGTTGCAATTGGAGATAACTTTCTTCGCTGTCCATGAGTGAAGCCACATTTCCTGATTTCAGGATGAGCATAAGTTTTTCCTGCTATTCTTTCTTCATTCAATCACTTATATGCTTTCCCATCCATATTCCAGCGTATCAACACAGCACACATTATTTTCAATGTAACCTTATCTTGAAGGGGTGTCTGCTCGCAGAACTACTACACAATACACATCTCTTTATTCTATGCTTAATGTTATCTCCACTCGCATTATCTGCAACTTTAAGACTTGATTAGCTGTAAAGACCCGCATCCTAATCAGTATTCTATAAACTGAGTGTATGTATTTAAATGCTCTGTTCGTGATCAGAAAGCTAGTGGCGTTTGCTACCAGATAAACCTGTTGGATTTTAACCTGGTGTTGTGAGACTTCTTACTGTGTTTTCCCCAGTCCAACAGCAGCATCTCCACATCATGACAAATTCCACAGACATTCAGTGGAGCCAACTTGTTTGCAGGAATCGATCAAATATAATCATCTGAGAAGAATCTAAGTGAACACATCTCCTGAGCAATTTGCAGGACAAGACTCAACTGGGTAGATAACAGGCATCAGACGTAATTGCCGGGATTCTCTGACTTCCCTATGGTGTTTTTCTTGGCAGGAGACATTACCCTGCTGTCAGGGGGATTTCCCACTGAACCCACCCTATGCTGCCAGGAAACACAAGGCCATGGTGAATTATCAGAGTGACCAAAAGATTCTGCTGCGTGAAGAGCCATAGGATTGGACCAAATCAGTTCAGACAAAGGGCTCTGGCTGGAGAGAGAGGGATTCACCCACCCATTATCTAATCAAGTTGGAACCATAAATTTTGAATCCACCAGTCATGACTATATTCGGGTTATTGGTCAGTTGTGAATACAAGCCAGCAAATCTTCTTGTGTTTTAAGAAACCGTATCCTCCAGATCAGATAGAAGCAAAGAAGAAACTGAAGTGGCAGGACCTGTATATGGGCCTCCCTAGCTTTCTCCCCATCCGACTGCAGGTTTGAGTCCTGTTTGTTGTTTGACTATCACACGAGCTGCATGTACAGATGTTTTAAAGAAATCAACCCAGCAACTTCAGAAGAAAAAGATAATGGACCATCACTTTAACTCCTTGATGCTGAAACCTGAAGGACTTAGTGAAGTTCAGCATAGATTCACCCATATTATCAACCTATGAGATCCATATAACTTGAATCATCATGTAATCTATCCTCCCAATTTGTAATCTATTTTGTGTGTGTGTGTGTGTGTGTGTGTGTGTGTGTGTGTGTGTGTGTGTGTGTGTGTGTGTGTGTGTACATGAGATAGTTAGAGAGTTTTTATTATTTTTCTGAGACCAAGTAAAATGAATACTATTTTCTTTACATAAATATAGAAAACCTGTCGGTCTGTGTCATTTACAGTTGCGGCACATAAACAGTTAAACTCACTGAATTGACAAGCGCATCCTTTTATAAAACCCATCTTTTTAAAAAGCACATCTTTTTAAAAAAAGAGAGAAGCCCTCATTCCATCCTCAGTTGATCATAGCAATATTCTGCCACACAATCGTTTCTCGATCATACTGTAAGACATTTAATTGCTATAATTCAATTTTTCTCTCTATAGCCAAGGGTTAGCAGAAAAGAAAGTGCCTTCAAAGATTGTGCTTTTTTTCCAAATTAAAATAAGATCTTGTAGTTAATAATTTTTTTCATTTAAGGATTTAAAAAATTAATTTCATAAAGCAATTATGTTGATGATGGCAGATAAGGCACATCTTTCATCTGTGTTAAATGTGCAATGAATCTAAACACAAATACTAATGCAGATGATGAGGGCTGGTAATAACTATCATGACCTGCAATAAAAGCTATACAATGTTCCTTAACATCAAATCTCAGTAAAAACCATATTACTTAATTATTTTGATACTTACACATCCTTCATAAATTACAATAACTCAACACTTGAGATCAGTTAAAAGAAACTCCAAGCATGCTCAGGAAAAGCCTTTAATATGTATCTACCACTTGTGTCTCATGTTTATACTTCTTCAGTGGGTTAATATGTGGGCAGCAATGTTGGAAAGAATTCTCAAGTGCAAAGGAAAGCTGCACAAACTGCTCTGACTGCAAAGGATAAGGGAAATAATCATGGAAGATAGTGATGAAAATGTCAATCTCATAAAGTAAAAATTATGCAATGCAAATGACACTTAAAATTTTTATAGGATAGAATCCCTACAGTGCAGATGGAGGCCATTCGGCCCATCGAGCCTGCTCTGTCAATGATCCCATCCAGGCCCCATCCCTGTAATCCCATGTAATTACCCTTCTAATCTCCGAGGGGCAATTTAGCATGGCCAATCCACCTAACCTGCATGTCTTTGTGGCAGAAAGCAGCCGGAGGAAACCCATGCTGACATGGGGAGAACACGCAAACTCCACACAGAATTGAACCCACGTCCCTGGCGCTATGAGGCAGCAGTGCTAAAAATTGTGCCACAGTGCAACCCAGAGTGAGGGCTGGGCTTACAGTTAAGTTGGCAAACATACTTATGGCTTCACATCCTGTACTGAAATTTTTCCCCTGGATAGGTGCTACTTTTTCATTATTCTGTTTGTCTTTCACTGTGGGCTGTGCATGATATTGGACCAGTTGTATTTCTCCTAGGCATAGGGAGCACATATTTTGGCTGCTGAAGAAGAGGATTGAAATAATCTACAGACCATAACATATTTTCATTCTCTCATAAGCAAGCTCAGTAAGCTCAAAGTGAAATTATGGATGGGGTGGGCAGAAGGATTGTGAAACCGCATTTGACTATTTTCTTATTTTTTTGGAGTATTTGAGATAGTGATAAACAACATGCTGGATAACAAAACTGCACTGTTTTGAATGAATGTTCATCACATTTGTCTCCATAATGTTATAAGAACATATAAGCTAGGAGCAGGGGTAGGCCATCATTCAACAAGATCATGGCTGATCTTCTTGTGGACTAGCCCGCTCACTTACCCTTAATTCCTTTACTGTTCAAAAATTTGTCTATCCTTGCCTTGTAAACATTCAATGAGGTAGCCTCAACTGCTTCATTGGGTAAGGAATTCCACAGATACACAACCGTTTGTGTGAAGAAGTCTCACCTCAACTCAGTCCTAAATCTGCTTCCTCTTATTTTGAGGCTATGTCCCCAGTTCTAGTTTCACCCGCCAATGGAAACAACTTTCCTCCTTCCCTCTTATCTATTCCCTTCATAACCTTATATGTTTCTATAAGATCTGCCCTCATTCTTCTGAATTCCAATGAGTATAGCCCCAGTCTACTCAATCTTTCCTCATAAGTCAACCCTCTCAACTCCAGAATCAACCTCGTTGATCTCCTAGTTATCATTTGTTTTCAACACTGACATCAAAACATTAGAGGAAGGAATTTCAGAGAAGTGATTTACACATCTGTTCACTAGTATTTTATACCTTTTGTGCCTATTTGTACCAGTTGAGGGTCAGAATCCTCTCCTTCCACTTTGCTTAAGAATGCAAAATTTTACTCAGCAAATGAAATGAAAAATGTAACTAAAATCTTTAATGTTTCTAAGCTGTCACCTCGTGTTAATTTCTGATGCACTTACAATTTAGTGCTGGTGCAAATTCTTGTACCAATGTGACAGTCATGATGGACATGCAACCTGGATTAAGTCAAAGTTCAATCATGCTGGAGCAAAGGCCCTGAAAGCTAATACGAAAACAGAAAATGCTGGAAAATCTCAGCAGCTCTAACAGTATCTGTGGAGAGAGAATAAAGCCAACGGGCCTGACTTTACCATCAAGTTGTGCCCATTTTTGGGTGCAGAAAGTTGGTAAAGTCAGGCATGAGGTGAGTAGTGTGATCCACGCCTGTCTCCACACCGGTTCCCCCTTTACCAAGGTCTGAAAATGGCCATGATTCGGGACTGCGCCCAAAATGGGCACAATGACCACTTTAATGCATTTGCATGCATTTAAATTGACTTAATGGGCTGCACATTCAAGTTAGGGGCACGTCCCCCTTTACCACCTTGATCGCCCATCCAGAATCAGCGTGAAATAGACATGCTCTACAAAAATCCAACTTGGATGCACGTTTAGTTAGTGAGGAGGTAAGTACCAAGCATCCAATGGCTCTCTGCGTGAGATTGGTGAGGGGGGGAGGTGGATCCAACAGTTCTCTGCTTGAGATCCATGTGGTGGGAGGGAAGTGGAGTCTTCTGCCATTCTGCCTGAGATCAATGAGGGAGAAGGGAGTGAGAGTTACACTACCATTCTGCCTGAGATCGGTAGTGGGGGACGGGGAAGGGGCCTGCGATCATTCTGGGTGATGGGAAGGGGTGAGGGATAAGGGGGTTAATAATGTTGTGGGGATGGGGCAATATCTGTGGGGTCCAAGGGGAGGTATTATCCAGCTCGGGTATGATATGGCAGGGGAGCTGCATTTTATCATTGTTTTTTCTGTGCATGCTTGGTGGAGACACCAGTCAGAGGCTGCAGGATTTCAGACTCATTAAGTTCCACTTAAGCAGTGCAATTCATAATTGCAGTTTTTTTTCAGGCAGAGTGTGTACGGAAGTGCCTGAGAATGGTGTAAAAATCTGATCTGAAACAGTTCCAGTTTCAAGTCTGTCCAATACTTACAATCAAAATGGTAAAATAGGGCCCAATGTTTCAAGTCTGGATGACCCTCTGTCCTCTGAAGGATCATCAAGACTTAAAATGTTGACTCTACTCTCTTTCCACAGATGCTGTCAGACCTGCTGAGATTTTGCAACATTTTGCTTCAGATTCCAGCACAATATTTTGTCTTTATCCCTGAGGAAGTTAATGCCTCATTTGTGTTTGTCAGTCCAGTGGCAGTTTGGACTAGGATTACTGATTGAACCACACAAAATCAGAGTTCAAAATAAGTTGACATTGCTTCATGCTGTCCCGAAAGCAGAAATAGTGTCTGGCAGTAAATTTCAGGGGGATGGGTGGGGGTGCTGGTGTGGCCATGGGCAGATAGGCTGGGGGCCGGTTGGGGGCTGAGTCTGATGTGGGAAGCCTACCTGACATTGTCAGGATGTGGCTGGGATGGAATTGTAGTGGGCTGGCCACAGATCACGCCGAAGTCTATTGACCATGTGTGGAATTTTCCGGCTTTGGAACAGGTGTGGCTGGAAAACCCCAGTCTACATGTTGGACCTCATACATCTGATAGCCAGGTGGCCACCCCATTGTGTCAGAACTTGGCAACCCATCCACTTCAGTTCAGAATTGCAACAATTTGCTATAATAACATCTACACTGTTCTGCTATTGATTATTGAACTATTTAGTACACTACGTAACAGAAAATCAAAGGTGTAGGGAAAGTCCCTTGTACCTCCTAGCATAATCCTGAGCCAAAAGTGCTGAGGGCTAACTTCATTACTGTTGGCAATTCATGAGCAAATGGTCCAGCAGGCTATAGATCTTACTGACAGAGACTGCAAATAATTACCCCCTAAAATGCAACTTCCAATGGGTGGAATCATCCCAGAAATTGGCAATATCCACCGCCAGGTAGGGAAAGTGGTGTACAACCCACCAATGATACTGGTGGGAGTGGTGGGTGCTTGGAACTTGTCGCAGGGGGAGGTAATGGAAACAGATACGGTAGTGATTTTTAAGGGGTGTCTTGACAAATACATGAATGAAATGAGAGTAGAGGAACTTCGTAAAAAAATAAGCAGGTATGTTTGAGTCAGATTGCTGGTGGGGCAGCCTCTAATTCGCCTACCTCGACATAACCTGCGAGCTTCATTAATCCATTTGCTATATTTGAATGATGCCCCTACACAGAACATTTCAAGTGATAGAAACCTCCAGGAGAGTTCTGGCCACCAGATGGATGCCCAGTCTTCTGTTTGTTTGATACTTAACCAAAACTCCACCCACATCCACCCCACATCACATAACAGAGTGGCGACAGTTTTGGCCACACAATTGCGTTCTGTGCTCTCAACACAAACGCTGTCATTAGCCTAGTCTGTACTCCGCGTCTGGGCAGTTTGCTTGGATCATCAATGTTAATGTTCAATGCTTATAGAACCATAATGCTGGGTGCTCCGAGATTCGCCTTAGTGAGTGATTCATGCCTGCCTATTGCCAGAGAATTTTTAAGCCTGCTCAGTCTGCCAATGTTTCTGCAGCCCCATAACTTTTGGTTGATTTTGAAGTCTGCGTCCTGTTAATACTGCACGAGCAAGCATTGGCACTCTCAGAAAATGGTGTTGCTTGAGTGGACATAATTGCTTCAGAAGTCGGACTTGAAGCTTGACAATGCAGCTGACAGTGAGATGCTGCAGCTGCAGAAGAATACTCAACCTTGAAATGCTTTTCTAATTGCATGCCGGCGGGAAGGGTGGGAAAATACCACCCAGAATTCTCCAGCCATTCTCGCCAGCAGGATCTTCCAGTCCTGCTGACAGGTTTCTCAGTGGCATGGGGTGGATTCTATTAACAGTGGCAGGACCAGAAGATCCCACCATCAGTAGGTTACCTCCCACCGCCACAAAACACCAAGGGTGAGCGGGGGAGGGCTTGGACATTAGCCCCCGATAAGTAAAAATGTTCCTTGTTGCCAATCATATGAAATTGGGTTGTGAAACAGTTATCCTTCACCTTCTATTTTTTTCTTGTCAATGAAATGGAACTAAGTTGTACTATTTTCAAACAGCACAAAGCTAAAATATTCTTGGATATTCTTAATGATGTACTCAACTAGTGCCGTTTATTGGCCAATATTACATCCATTCATTCTACTAGTACCAATTTTCCATGATATTGTAAACTGTTATAACAGTATAAAGAATCAAAGATTGAATTAAGTCATACTGCCTACCTTGTGTAAGATGCTATTATTCAGATGTCACGTCAATAAACATTCTTTGTGGTCTGGTTGCAATTCATTCGTAGATGCCGCTGTCTCCGAGATCTGCAGGTGTTTGAAAACAATACTCACAGTCAGAACAAATCTGCCAGAGATTTGGTGTTGGGTTTCTGCTAGGTTCATAGCTTCAACACTCTGAATAGATTGATTTAAACAACAGATTTTCCCTCCACAATGTCAAATCAAAACCATCCTGAAAAGTGAATGGATTTATACAAGCATGAAATAAATCACCTGATTTAAGTCCCTGCTGACTTCCCAGTTTTCTTGGTCTAAAAGGGATGCGTACTGCTGGCAAATTGATGCTGTTCAGACCATATCTTGGTTTGCGGTAAGAAGAGATTAAATTAACTCGCTCCTCTCTGATTGTGCTATACATGTTTAGGGCAGGACTTAATAGGAGGCATCTGTGGAGTTGTAATTGAATGGAAGCACAAAAAAGCTTCCTAATACAGAACTAATTAGAGAGAAGATAACAGTAAAACTGTCTTCTTTGATACTGGTGGGGATCTGTTTATGAGGCAGGTCGATTTAATTGATAGGAAAATCTAAATTCCGATACTCATTTATTTACAGCATTGTGGAAATGTAGGTCCATTGGCTTTAAAAAGTTTATTTATTAGTCACAAGTAGGTTGATATTAACATTGCAATTAAACTACTGTGAAATTCTCCGAACAGGAACTTTGGCACCTGTTCGGGTCAATGCACCTAACCAGCACATCTTTCTGACCATGGGAGGAAACCGGAGCATCTGCAGGAAACCCATGCAGACTTGGGGAGAACATGCAAATGCCACATAGACAGTGACTCAAGCCAGGAATCAAACTTAGATCCGTGGCACTAGCCACTGTGCCATCATGCCACCCCTGAAATGTAAACTTCATTTACACTTCCAGCTATCTCAGAATAGCAGCCAGCAGAATCAAGGACTACTTGCACCCTGGAAAAACTCTCTTCCTCCTTCTTTCACCAGGAAAACAGTATAAAAGTCTAAGATCGCATACCAACCAACTCAAGAACAGCTTCTCCCCTGCTGCCATCAAGCTCCTTGAATGGACCTAGCTTATATTAAGCTGATCTTTCACTACACCCTAACTGTAACACTACATTCTGCACCCCCTCTTTTCCTTCTGTATGTATGGTATGTTTTGCCTGTATAGTCTGCAAGAAACAATATTTTTCAATGTGTCTCAATACATCTACATATACTGGCAAATCAAATCAAAGATTTCACGTTATGGCAATTAGATCTCTAAAGTTACTCAGCTATTGCTTTTCCCAACACAAAAATACTTAACCAAAAATGCATTCATCAGGATTTTACCATTCTTTTAACAAATCCCAAATTGTGTGTGAGAATGTCACTTCTATTTAAAATAGTTAGATTTTCTTTGACACTGAATTTGCTGTCGAGTACTGCTTCTTATAATACACTGTTCTTGCCACTTCAAGTGCAAGGACAGTCAGAATTGTTACATAAATAATTAAAAGTGGAAGTGAGAGCAACATGGTTCGTGTTTTGGAATGCCCAGCCACATTAAAGGCACCTTCACTTCTGAATGCGCACCGAGCCTTCTTTTGAAATGAAGCTTAT
This sequence comes from Sphyrna mokarran, assembly GCA_024679065.1. Lineage (NCBI taxonomy): Eukaryota > Metazoa > Chordata > Chondrichthyes > Carcharhiniformes > Carcharhinidae > Sphyrna > Sphyrna mokarran. The sequence goes on along the minus strand of JAGIQG010000016.1, from coordinate 56,167,595 downwards.
CTGAGGAATTATGCCTTTGTCAAAGTTGACTTTCCCTTCACTGTGCCTGCTACCTCTCAAGTATCTACTCTCTAACCATGACACAAGCTTTGTATATCTTCTGACCCTTCCCAGAGACTTTCTATTTACTTGCCCCCACTTCCAGCTATGGTGAAGCTCCTTTTGATTGCTTTCTTGTCTTTAACTTTGATGTTCCCATTGTTCCACACCCTCCAGACCCATATGAGTGTTTAAATTAATTTATTAGTGACAAACAGCATTCATTAACACTGCAACGAGACCACTGTGAAACTTCCCTAGTTTCCAAACTTCTTCCTGGGTGAATTCAACACATTTGTACTGAAGTGGGTGGGGTCTAGGTTCAGTGGAGCAAAGGGACAAAATGTCCACTTTGGGTAGCTGGATTTGAGGTACGCTAACTGTATAATCTAGTTTTGAAATGAACAAGGGATTTAGAGTCTATGTTTTTGTACAATAAAACGTGTTCTTCCCAAGGTAACATGACTCTCAAACAGTAGCTAAGTTTTTTTAAGTTTATTTATTAGAGTCACAAGTCAGCTTATATTAACACGGCAATACCGTTGCCGTAAAATCCCCTAGTCGCCACGCTCCAATGCCTGGTCAGGTACACTGAGGGAGAATTTAGCATAGTCAATGCACCTAACCAGCACGTCTTTTGGACTGTGGGAGGAAACTGGAGCACCCAGAGGAAATCCACACAGACATGGGGAGAATGTGCAAACTCCATACAGACAGTGGCCCAAGCCAGGAATCAAACTCGGGTGGCTGGCACTGTGAGGCAGCAGTGCTAACCACTATGCCACCGTGCAAGTTATGACCCAATTACTGTGAAATGGGAAATATTTTTACCCTTTGATCAGAATTTGCACTCGTCTTTGGCCTGAAGATGAAAGCTGGCCCAATGATATTTATGATTAAGTGTTGCACTGGAACTTTGACCCAATTTAACTACTGGCGTTTGTCCTCCAAAAACATCTCTGGAATGTAGGTCAGTCTTGGAGAAGAATCATTGCATTAAATGCAATGATCTTGCACAGGAATAAGATGCAACTAACTGCACCATTTCCAACGTCACAGAGAACACGTGTGAAGAAATTATATCTTTTTTTAATGCCGAATTGATGATTTTGATAATTGGAGGTGAACATTTTATGCAGTATTTCTTATAATTTTGGATACTTGCAATATTTATCAATGCAAAATGTCTCAATAAAATCTCTTTAATTCTGATAAAGTGAATTCATTTGGCAGCTGTTGCTGCTCCTGCAAAAGCTTTAATTTCACAGTTCACTGATACATGGCACATGTAGCAATACACATGGGGCAAAGCCAAACAAGATTACTTGAGTCAAGGAAAATAGTACTTATTTCCCAAAATTTAGGATATACAACCAATCAATCTTAACATTTGTTTTTTTTAAAAGCATACATAGTTCCAAATCGCACTAGCAAGTTGTGGGCCAGATTCTCCATAAAAGGAATCATCCATCCCGCCATGTGAATGGAGATTTGGCCTGAGCACCAAATTCCCCGTTCTCACTGGCAGCGGAGCAAAACCAGCTGGAGAATTCTGGCCGAGAGCAGTCCTGCTTTGTTAGTGCTCTAATAATTAATTTTAAAAATATGTTAAAATGGTCAGACCTTTACAAAGCATTTCAAGACATTCTTATCTCCCTCACAGGAGGCTTGGGCAACAGCAGTAAAGGGGGAGCTGATTGTTCAGGACGTAATTTAATTGTGGTAGTAACCATAAGCTGGAGTTATGGCACAGGTTGTTTCAAAGGAATTATTACTACCCATATATTGACAATATAATGCAAATCAATTGCTTTGGAGTATTGTTGAGAAACATAGGGGGCGATTCTCCCAAAAAAGTTTGAAATGCTGAATTTGCAGGAAAACTGATGTAAATCATGCCGTTTCCTTTTCTCAGTGGGACTTCACACTAGAATCTCCCACACTCTTTACAACGTGGAGGTTACAATTGCAAATATCATTAAAAACTTGGGAGGCGGGGCCTATTTGCACCAGAGTCTGACAGTTCCAGGCCTTTGCGCATGGGCAGTGGCCCCAAACATGTCAGTCTCCTGTTTGCTGGCCAGCTCGGGACTCTCACAGTGCTGCCCCCCGACATCCCTACTGCTCTATTGCAGCCCCCCATGACCATTCCTGAGTCAGCCCCAACTCCCCTCCCCCTTTAAGGAGCACCCCAATCTCCAAACTCCACCCCAGCAGTGATAATCACCCCCCCACCCCTGCAGATAGATCACCCCCCCCCCCACATCCCCCAGGTAGTAGATCCCAATTAGCAGACGCCCCCACTCCCAGCAGACTCACCCCTGGCAAACCACCACCCCCCCCTTAAAGACCACCCTGATCGCTGGCCTCCCTCCAGCCCCGATCGGTCCCAATGCAGAGTGGCAGTAGGATCCCATGATGCTCCTCGCCCTAGCAGACCCCACCCCAAGACTCCACCCAAATAATCCCTGCCCCCATAGCACTGCCCCATGCCCGATGGGCACTGCCAAGGTGCACCGTGGGCTCTTTGCCACTTGGGCAATGCCTGGTTGCCTGTGTCGAGCAGGTACCATCCCCTCCACTGCCCGAACATCTGAGGGACCCCGATTGCCTCCCCTTCACTCCAGCAGGGTCATCTCACTAGTTCTTCAAAGTGGGGAGTTACTCTAAATTGTACTGGCTGGGTGGAAGACGCTATCAGACTTGGAGATTCCAGTCCCAGGACGATGATCACATTTAAGTAACATTAGAATAAGACTTCAATCACTTACTTGATTATTCCTGCTGGTTTCCAGTGTGGTCCCGACTGTGCCAGATATCCGACGCTGGGAGATGCGTGCACGTTGGGAACACGTGTGCGAGTTCCACGAATTGGCCAACATGCAATTCGCCCAGCCCACCACACTTAAATATTAACACAGTGGGATGGAGAATCGCCCCCATAAATCACTGCATCATGTCAAGCATTTTGGAACAAAGGTGTCACTTTACAAATGCAAGTATTAATTTTACAAGTTTGGTGGTATTGTTTCCAGGGACCTGGGCTCAATTCCCGGTTTGGGTCACTGTGCGGAGTTTGCACGTTTCCCCCTATGTCTGTATAGGTTTCCTCTATTCCTCTCCAGTTTCCTCCCACAATCCGAAAGATGTGCTGGTTAGGTGCACTGGCCATGCTAAATTCTCCCTCAGTGTACCTAACAGCTGCTGCATGTGGCGACTAAACAATTTTTGCAGTAACTTCATTGCAGTGTTAATGTAAGGTGATGTGGCAGTAATAAATAAATTTTAAAACAAATGAATACTTTATGCAGCAGAAATGAAAGATGTTTCTAGGTACAGATACTCAATCTCTTGCTGTTGCGTCATTGGGAATACTTAGCAGACAAATATTTTGCTTCCTTGGCAGCTTTACTGAACTCACTAGTTTGTTAAGTAGACATAATGAACAGCGTGATTTGATGAACCCAGCAAAAAATGGGGTTGTCTGGTTTCTATTCATTGGTCTTGTGCATCTCAGAATACAGGCTTCATTTAATTCCCCAGTCTTCCAATAAATTGAATCGGGACTTTAAGCACTGGAAGGAATGCTCAATGAGCTTAGCTTATCTGCAGCAGGCAGGGCTCATGGGGTAGCAAAAACCAGCCCACGAACTGCTCTCACAGGTCCGTAGCTAGTCACGTTAGGGGCAACGTGAAGCCTGTGGGACTGAAGGGGCAGAGAGACAGAGACCAGCGATAGAAGTAAACAGCTGTTTTTCAGACGAGAACATCAGGAGCAGTAAAAGACTTAGAAAGGTAGTGCAAGAGTCATATGTGATCATTTCCTCTGTCAAACAGATATACCACTTTGAGCAGGGTGGGGGTGGAAACAGGGGAAAAACAAATCCATGGCTTGGGTGGCTCTGCTGTTCAGAACAGTGGGAGAAAAATGAGTGGCAGTGATTTAATAATTAGAGGCACACATAGGTGCTTCTATGGACACAAATGTGAATCAAGGATGGTGTGTTGCCTCCCTGACGACAGGGTCCAGGATGTCAGGGAGTGGCTGCAGGGTATTCTGGGGAAGGAAGGTGAACAGCCAGTGATCGTGGTACACATTGATACCAAGAACACCAGGGTGAGGACCTACAAGCTGAGTACAGGAAGTTAGGAGATAAACTAAAATGCAGAACCTCAAATGTAGGAATCTCAGGATTATTCCTAGTTCTACGTCGTCATGAGAGCAGGAATAAGAGATTAGAACAAATTAACATGTGATTGGAGAGACGGTGTAGCTGGGAGGGATTCAGATTCCTGAATGGCCTCGTTCTATGTGAATTTTCTATGACTCTGTGTGCATTTGTTCACTGAACCTTGTACACTTGCTTGGTTGCTTAAGCCTGTAAGTGGAGCCAGAGAGCTGATAAATCTGAGAAACTTCCAGAAAGAATCTGGGGCTCTTGCAGAAATCATGGGCAGAATATTATAGAGATATGGACAGCTCACCCCCTCTTCCCCCAAATACACCCCATCCCACTCTACCCCAGAGGCAAAGAAAGATTTTTGATTAAAATGGGGCTGTCTATATTTGCCCACAGTAAGAAATCTCACAACACACTTCTTCCTGAAGAGGAGGCAGTGCTCTGAAAGCTTGTGCTATTGTTGGACTTTAACCTGGTGTTGTGAGACTTCTTACTGTGCTTATCCTCGTCCAATGCCAGTATCTCCACATCACATTTGCCCATGCCAACTGTTGTATGCCAAGGGCAATGTATTAGATGTTGACAGGAAACCTAATTACCCAGTGATTATTTATTAAAGTACAAGTGGGCTTGCCAACTTTGTGCCCACCTGCCCCTCACCCTGTCTTGTGGGAATGAAGTCAGAGTTGAACAGGGAGATAGTAGGGGGAGCACCTTTCCTATTTTAATGCCCCCTGGCAGTAACACATCCAGCAGGGGGAAATACAATGCAGTTCCCATGTGTGTACATATCCCAAAGTTCTGAGATGCCATACAGTTCCGTAAATAAACATTTGGATTTAGAACTGCAGTCATCTCTGCATTGCTTAAGGAGATAGAGGATAAAAATCAAACTGGCAAACACGTAACAACAGGGCCATGGGAAGAAAGCAGGTGAGCGGAGCTGGTTGGTTACTCTTTCAGAGAACTAGCAATAATCACAAAGACCAAATGGTTTCATTCTGACCCCTTGATTGTGTGGTCAGAAATCCAACAAACTTCAATAAAGTTGTTACTCTTCATAAACATAGTGGCGCAGATGTTCTGGTCTCCATTGGAGATCAGGCATCTCCTCCAAAGATAAGGACCCTTCAGAAATACAACACGCTGACTCTGGGAACTACCTGGCAAATTTGAACTTTTTCAATATGTTTCTCTACTCCCTGGGACCTTCTGAAAATGTCTGCAACCAAGCTTTAAGTCCCTGGATACTTACTCAGGAAATGTTAGGCAGAAAAACTTTAGTTGAATTCTTGGCTTATTGGACAACTGACTCCCCTTTGATATTTCCTCAATCCCCTAACTAATCCCCTGACCCTCTCCCCAACTCTCTCCTTTCCTAATTTTGTCATTCAACTTTCTCCAGATAACCTGACTCTCCATAACCTATTCACAACCCTGTTGACAGAAAAGAAGTTTGATGAGGACTTGTCTGTTGAGGTAGTATGGGCTGAGATTAGAAACAGGAGAGGAGAGGTCACCCTGTTGGGAGTCTTTTATAGACCTCCTAAAAGTTCTAGAGAGGTAGAGGAAAGGATTGCAAAGTCGATCCTGGACAGGAGTGAAAGTAATAGGGTAATTGTTATGGGGGACTTTAACTTTACTAATATTGATTGGAATAGCTATAGCTCTAGCTCGTGAGAGGGGTCAGTTTTTGTACAAAGTGTGCAGGAAGGTTTTTTGACTCAGTATGTAGATAGGCCAACTAGAGGTGAGGCTACATTGGATTTGGTGCTGGGCAATGAGCCAAACCAGGTGTTAGGCTTGGAAGTTGGTGAACATTTTGGTGATAGTGACCACAATTTGGTTACGTTCACCTTAGTGATGGATAGGGATAGGCATGAAGCTGGGGGCAGTAGTTATAGCTGGGGGAAGGGTAATTATGAGGCCATCAGGAGAGAATTAGGGTGCATAGATTGGACTAGGAAACTACAGGGACTGGGAACATCTGGAATGTGGAGCTTATTCAAGGAGCAGCTGCTGCGAGTCCTTGATAAGTATGTCCCTGTCAGGCAAGGAGGAAATGGTCGAGTAAGGGAACCTTGGTGTACGAAAAAAGTTGATTCGCTGGTTAAAAGGAAAAAGGAGGCTTATGTCAGGATGAGGCTTGAAGGCTCGGTTAGTGCAATGGATAGCTATAGATTAGCCAGGAGGGAGCTAAAGAGTGAGTTGAGGAGAGCTAAGAGGGGACACGAGAAGACTTTGGCTGATAGGATTAAGGAGAATCCTAAAGCTTTCTTTAGATATGTTAAGAATAGAAGATTGGTTAGGGCAAGATTAGGGCCAGTCATAGACAGCAGTGGGAAGTTGTGCGTGGAGCCTGAAGAGATTGGAGAGGCACTGAACAAATATTTCTCTTCGGTATTCACGCAGGGAGATGTAAATGTAGTTGTGGAGAACACTGAGGTACAGGGTTGCAAACTGGAAAGTATTGAAGTAGATAGAGAGGATGTGCTAGATATTCTTGAGGGTTTGAAGTTAGATAAGTCCCCTGGGCCGGACGGGATTTACCCTAGGATTCTCTGGGAGGCAAGAGAGGCGATTGCAGAGACTCTGGCTCTGATCTTCAGGTCGTCGTTGGTTAGGGTATAGTTCCGGAAGACTGGAGGATAGCGAATGTGGTCCCATTGTTCAAGAAGGGGAAGAGAGACTTTCCAGGGAATTATAGGCCAGTGAGTCTTACTTCTGTTGTGGGCAAAGTATTGGAGAGAATTATTAGGGATAGGATTTATAGTTATTTAGAGAGAAATGAATTGATTGGGGATAGTCAGCATGGTTTTGTGAAGGGTAGGTCGTGCCTTACTAACCTTATTGAGTTTTTTGAAAAAGTGACCAAAGAGGTGGATGGGGGTAAGGCGGTTGATGTGGTATATATGGACTTTAGTAAGGCGTTCGATAAGGTGGCCCATGGAAGGCTTCTGCAGAAAATGCAGATGTATGGGATAGAGGGTGATTTAGCTAATTGGATTAGGAATTGGCTAGCAGATAGAAGACAGAGGGTGGTGGTTGATGGGAGATATTCATCGTGGAGTTCGGTTACAAGTGGTGTACCTCAGGGGTCTGTTTTGGGGCCCCTGCTGTTTGTAATTTTTATAAATGATCTGGATGAGGGTATTGAAGGATGGATTAGTAAATTTGCAGATGACACTAAAGTCGGTGGAGTGGTAGATAGTGAAGAGGGGTGTTATAGTTTGCAGAGAGACTTGGACAAGTTGCAGAGCTGGGCCGAGAGGTGGCAAATGGAGTTTAATGTGGAAAAGTGTGAGGTAATGCACTTTGGCAGGAATAATAAATGTGTAGAGTATAGGGCTAATGGTAGGATTCTTAATAGTGTTGATGAACAGAGGGATCTTGGTGTATATGTGCATAGATCCCTGAAAGTAGGCAGTCAAGTCGATAAGGTTGTTAAGAAGGCATATGGAGTCTTAGCTTTTATTGGTAGGGGGATTGAATTTCGGAGCCGCAACGTCATGTTGCAACTGTACAAAACTCTAGTGCGGCCGCACTTGGAGTATTGTGTGCAGTTCTGGTCCCCACATTATAAGAAAGATGTGGAGGCATTGGAGAGGGTACAGAGGAGGTTTACCAGGATGTTGCCTGGTATGGAGGGCAGGTCTTATGAGGAGAGGCTGAGGGATTTGAGGTTGTTTTCGTTAGAAAGGAGGCGGCTAAGAGGGGACCTTATCGAAACATATAAGATGATTAGAGGTTTAGATAGGGTGGACAGTGATAGCCTTTTTCCTAGGATGGAGAAAGCTAGCACGAGGGGACACAGCTTTAAATTAAGGGGTGATAGTTATAGGACGGATATCAGAGGTAGGTTCTTTACCCAGAGGGTGGTTAGGGAGTGGAATGCCCTGCCTGCGGCAGTTGTAGATGCGCCAAGTTTGGTGGCGTTTAAGAGGTTAGTTGATAAGTTTATGGAAGAGAAGGGAATGGTTTAGTTTGGAGGGTCATTGCTTTTGTCATAATTGGTCGGCGCAACATCGAAGGCCGAAGGGCCTGTTCTGCGCTGTAATGTTCTATGTTCTATGTTGTCTCCCCTCAATTGGACTTGATCCAAACTTGATCCATTCCTCGACTCTCTCCACTTTTATCTGCCTCTACCTCATCACTCAACTACCCCAATTTCCTGACCCAACTACATATGGTCTTAACACCCTACCCACATGCCATCCTGTCACCCTATCTGTCTACAACGCTACCAATTCCTACACTTGCCACCCTATCCACCCATCTCCCTACCACCTTCCCCATCTTGCACCCTACTCTTCATCCACTTACCTCACCCACCTGCCAACACCCTGCCCACTTGCCACATCAGCTCTTGTCACTTACCCATTCATTAAACATACATCGGCTAACACAATTAAAGGCTGTTTAGATATCCCATTTCTCAGAATGTGAGTTAACACTTAGCAGAATACAGCAATTTGAGTTGTAAAAAAAGGGGTTGTAGCTAATCTTCCCCATGATGATCATCACTACAGAGAAGCAGTCCCATTTTAGGCATTTCTGGAAGAGCTAACGTCAGAAGTTCCAACCAGAAATGTCAAGTTCTGGCATGACACAGAAAAATGGGAGGCATGTGACAATCCGATGGCAATTGCCACTCCTCAGAAGATTCAAGCCAGTATCTTTTAAATGTTTGATACAACAAATGCACAGAAACCTGCCCTGCATAGTATATGCCCTTGAAGTAACTTGGAAGGAGCCAATGTAATGAGAACATCATGTTGTGGTATCCTTCTGTTGAATAAGAACCACCATCCATGATCCAGGTGTTGTCTGCAGATGGTGCAGTGATGTGGCAATCAGTCTTGTGAAATTTAGGATGCATAGACGGATCACCTTCAACTATTAAAGGTACAAGTAGAGCTGGTGCAAATGGCATCCTGGGGTCACATCAGTTGTGAGCAGAATGCTTCATGGATCACTGCATGATATGGCTTCTCAGAAACTCCTCTTATGCATTTGCAACCTCCACATTCAGACACTGGTGGTGATGCGCTGTACTTTGTGAAGTGCCCTTACACATAGTCGAGAATTCTCAAGAAAGTTGCTGCTAACGAAAATAAACTCTAAGGAAATAATGCCAGAATTTGCAGCAAAGAAAGAAACAGCAGGGCAAGATGCAGCAACCAAAAGAGAAAATGCTGGAAAATCTCAGCAGGTCTGGCAGCATCTGTAAGGAAAGAAAAGAGCTGACGTTTCAAGTTCCAGATGACTTTTTGTCAAAGCTCAAAGGCATAGAAAGCGGGAGATATTTATGCTGCAGGGTGAGGGAATAAAAGATGAGTCATAGCCACAAACAAAAAGGGGAAAGGTCACTAATGGCAGTCCATACAGAGAATAGAAATGTGAATGGCCAAAGAGTAGCGAAATCAGAGGGTAAGTTGTGACAGATGAGGATGTGGGGAGACAGGGGAATGGGCGGGACAGAGATAAAGTTGAGAAAAAGGGGGAGAAAAGGTAAGGAAACGTGGAATAAAGTAAGGGGAAAGGGTGGAAAAACAAAGAAAGACATGAAAAATAAAGAAAGAAAATGCCAGCATTTTCTCTTTTGATTTCAGATTCCAGCATTCGCAGTAATTTGCTTTTAAGATGTAGCGAAGTTTACTGGGAAATACAAAGAAAACATTCTGCCAATGATGTTGACATTTATCTAAGTTTAAGAAGGCTGCCTGAACAGATCAAATCTCAAGATCTCTAGTGTATGTATTTCAGCCGATGAGCAACATATCAGGAGCATTCCTTCACTGCATTTCGAAGCCGTATCCGCTTGTGCAACAGCCTCATTTTGAGCTCTGAAATTGCCATTGAGATGTTGAGTCTGCATCAGATCTGAGCTTATTTTCCTGAACCCAGCACTGTAAGAAGTCTCACAACACCAGGTTAAAGTCCAAACGGTTTATTTGGAATCACGAGCTTTCGGAGAGTTGCTCCTTCATCAGATGAGCCTGCTCACCTGATGAAGAAGTAGTGCAATGAAAGTTTGTGATTCCAAATAAATCTGCTGGACTTTAACCTGGTGTTGTGAGACTTCTTACTGTGCCTACCCAAGTCCAAGACCGACATCTCCACATCATGGCTTTCCTGAACCTGCCTATTGCCTTCAGAAGTTTTGTTCCAGACGTCACCTAACCCTGTCAATGAATTTTATATTAATTTAAGTTATTTTAAAATAATTTCCTGGCAACTGATTTAACTGCATATTGAAATCATGAGTATTCTCAGGTTCTCATGCCAGCTAAAATCAATAATTAATTTTAGAGTGTTGCAGATTAAGCAGATTGTGGCATTCTCTATGGTGATAGTTAATTTAAATTCACAGAAACATATGCTGAAATTTCACTTAGAGGGTTTTTAGTTAAATAAAAGCAACATGAGGAAACTTTTTTTTTTAATACAGTGAGCAGTTAGAATCTGGAATGCAATGCCTGACAGGCTAATGGATCAAGGCAATCAAAGCTGCTAATCATAAAATAATGCAGGGTTACGGGGGGCAGCATGGTAGCACAGTAGTCCCTGGTGCTCTGCGGCAGCAGTGCTAACCACTGTGCCACTGTACTACCCAACTTTTATTTTTTTTGTCTAGATACGTGGAGTAATGGAATCACAGGATTGCCAATGAACGTTTAACAAAAGAATAAAACATTTCTTAAAAGAGAAAAGATGAACAAAGAGCTCCTTCGCTCTAGCTGCACCTCTATGGATATATACATAACTCAAGTTATAAAATCTACCTAATGATTACAGTAAGTAAAGCAGCGCAGTGGCAAAGTGGTTAACATTGCTGCCTCACATTCCAGGACCTGGGTTCGATTCCCAGCTTCACTAGCTGTGCGAAGTCTGCACGTACTTTCTGTGTCTGCTGCATTTCCTCCGGGTTCCTTCAGTTTTCTCCCACAGTATGAAAGACATGCTGGTTAGGTGCATTGGCTATGGTAAATTCTCCTTCAGTGTACCCGGACAGGCACTGGAGTGTGGTTACTAGAGCATTTTCCCTGAGTAGCTTCATTGCAGTGTTAATGTAAACCTACTTGCGAAACTAATAATTAAACTTTAAAAAGTACACAGTCCATGTAAACCAATAGGTGAAATGTGGTTAAGCATACCACAATCCAAGTGACAGATGACACCCAGTACAACTTCTGTGGATCTTCAAATGTCCCCAGATGCTCATCACACTGTGAGCCAAATGGTCTCACTGGAACTCCATTTTTCACACCAGGACTTCCAAACTCTGCTCTTGAAGGACACACCTTGGAATCTCCTCTCAAACAATACTTTCTTTCAAAGAGCTTCACCAATGATCAATCTTCAGGATTTTAATATCTCCTTTCTGTATTCTGTCCTGCATTGTTACGTGCATTCAAGTTCTGGCTTTCACAGACTCTCTCAGTTACACAGGCTCACAATAAGGGTCACCAACCTTCTGATTATCTCAGATATCTGGTTTCTCGCAAGCTGACTTTCAATCTAGCTCGCAGCTGTCTCTTTAATTCAGAGCCCTTTACCTTAATTTCCCTGAACCGGACCTTGATCAGATTCTTGGGCTGGAACTTTCCTGTCCGTCACGTCAGTGGGATCTTCCGGTCTTACAGATGCCCAATCGCTACCGTGGGTTTCCCAGGAGCAAGGGATGCATTCAACGGGAAACTCCATTGGCAACAGTGGAATCAGAATCTCTGATTGCCAACTAAAGCCTCCACCGTTGCAGAATATACAGTGGGTTGAATGAAAATCACACCCCTACTTTTTGTTCCTTTGACTTAACTATCTTCCTGAGACATCCTTTTGTTCCCATTCCCCAGTTTTTGAGATATTCCTTTATCCTTTTAGGAAATATGCAGTTCTCTCTCCAGCGTCCAGCTCCACCTGACACAAACTTACAACTGACTCAACCGCTCTTGCTGTCTCAGTGTAGCTCTGGTTGCTAAGCAACAATGTAGCATTTTCTTTAAACCTGATTTGCTTTAACATTATAAAACCTCAATACATTGCAGGCATCTGAGCGAAACTGAAGTTCTCAACCCTTTCTTAACAGACAAAATTATAAGCACAAAATTATGCTTACTTAAAGCTGAACCTTATTCTTGATACTTACAAAAACAAATGTAATTTTATTAAAACTCTCCATTTCCTGACACATATGATGTAGTTCAGCATTTCCAAAAGAATGCTTATACTATTGAGCAGACACATCTTGTTTGCTGCTGATAACTGCAAATGCACTTAGAAACCAGAGGCTGAATTTTCACAGGGGAGGAGGGAAATGAGCTGTGCTTGTTTTTATGTCAGATACACACTTCCGGAGTGTGTATCTGACTACTGGATGAGTACATGGGATTTAATGGGATTGAGGGTTATAGATAGGCCTAATAGGTAAGAATATGATCGGCGCAACTTTTGGGCCGAAGAGCCTGTTTGTGCTGTAGTGTTCTATGTTCTGTGTTCTAGAGGTACAAAAGATTGTGTTAACATTATCACTGGGGGGAGGCAAAAGAGATGTCATACTGAGATGTGTTTACATGGCTATGTCTTCAATGAGAGAACTAAGAATAGAAAATATTGGAATGTAGATTAAAGGAGCATTTTACAGGCAGTTTGCTCTGTTGTAAATGGATATACAGTCCATTCATTATATGTTATTGATTATATTTGCCAAACATCACTATTTACCGCCCTTTACTGCTGACTTCTTGAGGCATTTCAATATTTATATACTTTAGACACCTTCAGATGATTGATACAAAGGCAAAATACTATGGGCATGCTAGAAATCTGAAATAAAAACAGAAAATGCTGGAAATACCCAGCTGATCAGGCAGCATCTGTGTAAAGAAGCAGAGTTAACATTTTAGGTCGACATGACTTCTTTTAATGGTTCCGATGAAAGATCACCTTGACCTGAAACATGAACTCTGTATCTCTGCATTGTTAAAGACCAGAACAGAAACTCCAACTTTTACTGGGGTCTAAGCTATTTACTTCGGTATTAGGTGAGCATTGGATGTTTAACTTCAGGTATGATTCAACTGATCCACTAGGAAACTTTTATCAAAACAAACTTTATTTAAGAACACAGTTAGGAAATGACCAAAAGAATTAACACAAATTCCACCAAAATACTTAAACATGACAAAGTATAATTCTTTACAGCTAGCAATCTCTGTAGTTCCAATTTAAAGCAAATCCCCAAAAACATACACCATTTTTCAGAATTAGTTAATATAAAAAAGTGTGCTGACATGATATTAGATTTCCAGCCTTTTAGCATTTCTTGAAAGAATCCTGACAGCAGTTTCTAGAGAAGGGTATATCCTCAGACTACAAAATTTCAGAGAAATGTTCCCCATCTCCCAATTTCAGAGATAGAAAAGCATACTTCTCTCTCTCTCTGTAGCTTCCAAAAACAACTCTCAGAGAAAGGGACTTAGATCCTGACAGATTCCACTCTCCAACTTCAGACAGGAGAAAAATGAGGCACTACTCTCTCTCAACTCAAAAGCAGCATCTCAGCTTGAATAAACCTAGCTGTACCTAGTTATACAACGCTACCTTTCAATCACCCTAATCATGCCCTACTCTGCAAAATCCCATGGGAATGCACTAAAAACAACAGAACAGCATTAGTCCAAGTTAAAACAAATAATGTAGCAATTAATATCAATTATGCTGCTGCAGTAACAATAGGGGAATGGCACCAATAAAATGGAAGGAACTGCTAAAAATATTCTGCACAGAAACATGACTAAAATACATTTCTTAACGGCAGGGTATCATCATGGCATGGATACTACCATTTCCAGAGTTCCCTATTTTTATTTTAGACAACTGATGTTGGACATTCACTTGCTGGTAACAATTTTAAATTTAGAACATAGAACATAGAACATTACAGCACAGAACAGGCCCTTCGGCCTTCGATGTTGCGCTGACCAATATAAAAAGCAATGACCCTCCAAACTAAACCATTCCCTTCTCTTCCATATACTTATCAACTAACCTCTTAAACGCCACCAAACTTGGCGCATCTACAACTGCTGCAGGCAGGGCATTCCACTCCCGAACCACCCTTTGGGTAAAGAACCTGCCTCTGATATCCGTCCTATAACTATCACCCCTTAATTTAAAGCTGTGTCCCCTCGTGCTAGCTTTCTCCATCCTAGGAAAAAGGCTATCACTGTCCACCCTATCTAAACCTCTAATCATCTTATATGTTTCAATAAGGTCTCCTCTTAGCCGCCTTCTTTCTAACGAAAACAACCTCAAATCCCTCAGCCTCTCTTCATAAGACCTGCCCTCCATACCAGGCAACATCCTGGTAAACCTCCTCTGTACCCTCTCCAATGCCTCCACATCTTTCTTATAATGTGGGGACCAGAACTGCACACAATACTCCAAGTGCGGCCGCACTAGAGTTTTGTACAGTTGCAACATGACGTTGCGGCTCCGAAATTCAATCCCTCTACCAATAAAAGCCAAGACTCCATATGCCTTCCTAACAACCTTCTCGACCTGACTGCCTACTTTCAGGGATCTATGCACATACACACCAAGATCCCTCTGTTCATCTAGACTACTAAGAATCCTACCATTTGCCCTATACTCTACACATTTATTATTTCTGCCATAGTGCATTACCTCACACTTTTCCACATTAAACTCCATTTGCCACCTCTCGGCCCAGCTCTGCAACTTGTCCAAGTCCCTCTGCAAACTATAACACCCCTCTTCACTATCTACCACTCCACCGACTTTAGTGTCATCTGCAAATTTACTAATCCATCCTTCAATACCCTCATCCAGATCATTTATA
Organism: Sphyrna mokarran; assembly: GCA_024679065.1. Classification (NCBI taxonomy): domain Eukaryota; kingdom Metazoa; phylum Chordata; class Chondrichthyes; order Carcharhiniformes; family Carcharhinidae; genus Sphyrna; species Sphyrna mokarran. The sequence continues at coordinate 56,152,511 of JAGIQG010000016.1, read as the reverse complement.
AAAATTACAAACAGCAGGGGCCCCAAAACAGACCCCTGAGGTACACCACTTGTCACCGAACTCCACGATGAATATCTCCCATCAACCACCACCCTCTGTCTTCTATCTGCTAGCCAATTCCTAACCCAATTAGCTAAATCACCCTCTATCCCATACATCTGCATTTTCTGCAGAAGTCTTCCATGGGCCACCTTATCAAACGCCTTACTAAAGTCCATATATACCACATCAACCGCCTTACCCCCATCCACCTCTTTGGTCACTTTTTCAAAAAACTCAATAAGGTTAGTAAGGCACGACCTACCCTTCACAAAATCATGCTGACTATCCCCAATCAATTCATTTCTCTCTAAATAACTATAAATCCTATCCCTAATAATTCTCTCCAATACCTTGCCCACAACAGAAGTAAGACTCACTGGCCTATAATTCCCTGGAAGGTCTCTCTTCCCCTTCTTAAACAATGGGACCACATTCGCTATCCTACAGTCCTCCGGAACCACACCCGTAACCAACGAGGACCTGAAGATCAGAGCCAGAGGCTCTGCAATCTCCTCTCTTGCCTCCCAGAGAATCCTAGGGTAAATCCCGTCCGGCCCAGGGGACTTATCCAACTTCAAACCCTCGAGAATATCTAGCACATCCTCCCTATCTACTTCGATACCTTGCAGTTTGCTACCCTGTACCTCAGTGTTCTCCATAACTACATTTACATCACCCTGCGTGAATACCGAAGAGAAATATTTATTCAGTACCTCTCCAATCTCCTCAGGCTCCACGCACAACTTCCCACTGCTGTCTATGACTGGCCCTAATCTTGCCCTAACCAATCTTCTATTCTTAACATATCTAAAGAAAGCTTTAGGATTCTCCCTAATCCTATCAGCCAAAGTCTTCTCGTGTCCTCTCTTCGCTCTTCTCAATTCACTCAATTTGGTAAATAAAACAAAACAGATCAGACAGTTCAATTCATTGTGAAATATCCATGTAATGCCAATTTACCCTTTATCATGGTATCTTTGTTTACTTAAAATAAACTTGTTTTGCATTTAATTTTTCATCTTTTTTTCTACTAGTTATTTGAAATCCTGCTGTTCTGTTTTTCTATATCTTTCAGCACTAACTGCATGATTTGGAGTTTTTCCCGCATCCAAAGAAAACACATTCCTAATAAATGTTTAGATCATACCTGTCAGCTACAGTAAAAAGGTAGTACCAGAGACATACACACAAGCTGTAGGCATACAAGTTGAACTGTTGAATGCTAAATACAAAACACTTATAATTTGCAATAAATAAAGTAAGATCCCAGTTGAAGCAGTGACTCAAGCAGATGATGAATTTGTTAGCCACAGCTGGAGTGACTAAGGTAATAACAGAGTTAGAGGATGATTCTGCTGTTGATAGAAGTGCAAATGGTGGTTTAATCAGTTACGGTTACCAAGGCTAGAAAACGCAGCAGCTTCACTGCAGATGACTAAGAATGAGCCAGTATAATAAAATTGTCAAGTAAAATTTTCATAGCGACTGCAAGGCTGAGCAGTGATAATTATTTTCTGAAACCAAAATAAGATTGTTACTAATATAGAACCTTTTTACAGTACACTATCAAGGACATACGTGTAACATGAGGCTGCACATTTTCTGGCCTTTAACGACTGCAATGAATGGATATTTAATTAACTCCTTGTGAAGATCATCATTTGCAATCATTAACATATACGAAGCCATCAGTATCACATTGTGAAAATGATATTTTATGCTTTATTATTGCACCCTTATGAATAAAAAACTTTAAAGCAACTCCTTAATAATGCATTATCTTTCTGGTGCACTTCCTTCAAGATTCTGCTTTACAACACAAAAGGGAAGGCGTTATTTCAGAAGCTAATGTTTGTGCAATTGATATGAGTAATAAGAAAACTGGATTCAAATTTGTTCTCTACTATCAGGTCATCCATTAAAAAGGCTAAAGAGATAAGTTATTATTTCAGTCAATATATAGGGTGGGATTTTCCATCCCCCCATCCTCAACCTCCCACGCTGCATTTTCTGGTGGCAGAAGCTGCTTACTCTTATCTGCTGGTGAGATGTCCCGCCGATGTATATAGCATGTTACATGGTGTGCCCATTCCACTGCCAGGGGACTGGCTGTACAGGGGGAAGGCATGGGGAAGAGGGGGGTTGCTACAGAGTGTAGTTGGCTTCAGTAGGACTGGACGATCCTACCAGCTGGAACGATTGGAAAATGTTTCCCATAAATTTAACAAATGGAATTTGATGCTTAATAGTTTAGTACAATAAATAAAGCCACGTCCTCATTTAATCACAAAATGGACCAAAGTTTTACTTTCATACTAAAAATCAACTTTGAGGTCACCCAGAGTTCATATAATGGCAGGTCCCATGCTCAGACTAAATAAGTCTGAGATATTAGATCAAATCCTCCTGAAATAAAATGGCAAGTCCACAACGCAGATCATCCAGCAAGTTCAGGGAAAACAAAAGAATACGTTTTGAGTTGTAAATGTCCAGGACTTATTAGTTAATTGACGCTGCTGTTAACATCCCAATTGAGATCAATAAAACAAAAGAACAGAATTTTACCAAAAGATCCTAATGAGAAAACCAATTCAAAAGATTTCACATTTACACCTTTTAGTTTAACAATTAAACCAAAATCAACATAAATTAAATATGAATTAACAGACGAATTGCAGTCAAATATATATATTATACATAGATCATGCAGATTTACAGGCAGCTCATTCAGTGTATCTGGCACCAATTTTAGCCACAAAGTCCTTTTCACTAAACTTCCACAAGCAGAGTTGCAGCTTCTTTTTTTCAAGGATTTAGCCATCAATTTGCGTCTGATAGTAACTCCAAATCAACATGAGTTCTGCATATCTAGAATCCCTACAGTGCAGAAGGAGGCCATTTGGCCCATTGAGTCTGCTTTGACCCACAATCCCACCCAAGCCCTATTTGCGTAATCCCACATACTTACCCTGCTAATCCCCTGACACTGGAGTTAATTTAGCATGGCCAATCAACTTAACCTGCATATCTTTGAACAGGGGGAGGAAGTCGGAGCATCTGGAGAAAATCCACGCAGACATGGGGAGAATGTGCAAACTCCACACACACAGTCATCCGAGGTCAGAATTGAACCCAGGTCCCTGGCATTGTTTGGCGTGGATTTCATCAAAATGGTGTACATCTCCAGAATCTCCTCAGGTATGCTCATGACAGCTTTAATGGCACGGATTCACAAGTATTAGCCTTGTCTGAAATAGCAACCCTGTGCCCTGTATGGCTGAGTATGGTCCATCAATTATGTTAACAGATACACTAACAGATACAGTTGCAGCTGGATTTGTCTATTGCCAGCTCTTGATGCAGCCTTTCTTTCCTTCAGCCTGCCTACACTACAAGGCTGGATAATGAGAGCTCAGATGGTTCTGAGTCTTTATCTGATTTCAATCAGTTTCAGTTCACCCAGAAAACTGAAATTTCAGTTAGATTTCAACTTAGAAGATACAAGCTTTGAACCAGCGTCAGTGCACCCAACAAACATTTGACAAGTTACCTGTTCAGGCAACAGCTGGTCCCGTAAACAATAAAATCCTTACTATTCCTTTCCGACTTTTTTTCTCACTTGAAGTAATGTCTTTGCACTCTCTTCACTTCTCTTTCTGGATCTGTTTTAACACAAATTTGCACCCATACTGCTTGACTCCTATCATTCACTGTTGTCCTTGTCATGTTATCAACAGCTCATATTTCCAGAACGCTTTGACACAAATTATATTCAAACCAAAATGCACAGGAATAAGTCAAACAAATGTTGCACACCACAAGATTCTCTGCCCTGGCCAGATTTAATCCAAAACCCTGTTTTCAGTATGCCTTGTATTGAATTTTCCCAAAGACACTGGCTGAAACTCTCTCAGCAGGAATTGCAGCAGGCCAGACAGAAAGTTTCATGGGTCGTTTAAAGGTCCATTGAGCTCGAGTGGAAATTACTGATCTGAATGGAGCATGCAGACGGAGAATCCCACCATCCATTCTAAAAATTCGTTTCAACCTCTTACTGCAAACCCATCAGTTTCTGCAAAGCACTGAATACTAATACCCAAAGTAAAATAGCCAGTATTACAGAATCATAGGATCCATCCAGTGCAGAAGGAGAATATTTGATCCACCGAGCCTGCACCGACCACAGTCCCTGATTTAATTATTTCATCAAAAGAGACCTTTACTCAGAGTTTAGCTTCTGGCCTTGTATCATTGCCTCTTTGGCCATTTGATCTCTCTGGCCATCTACCCTGTTGCAAACCTTCCCCTTCGTTCTGCTTCCCATCCTCACCCACTCACTTAAGACTTATGACATTTCTAAATTTTCCCAGTTCCAATGAAAGATCATTGACCTGAAACATAAACTCTGTTTCTCTCACCACAGATGCTTGCTGGCCTGCTAATTGTTTACAGCTTATTTTCTATTTTCATTTCTGATATTTTGCTTTTATTTCACCCATGTTTACTTGGTGCAAATGAAAATGTGCAAAGATCTAATCATTAATCCAAAACACAAACAGCCAGAATCACTTCAGAACATATCTTGTTATTTATTGAACCATAGTATACTATCTCTATCAAGAGTCAGATTTGCATACTCCTCGAGCACACGTGTGGATAGCTTGTTCCCGCTGTTAGCAAAGACCACGTACAGGTTTTTGTGACCACTGTAATTTCTAGCATGGAGGGCTAAAACGAGAGCTTGAATTAATGAGATGAGAGTTCCAGCTCTGTTATCGATTGACAGTTACACAATCACACCATGAGTTTTTAGTGGTCATGAGGTGCCAAGAAGGCTGTGCACATTGATACAGATCAGCTTTCCGCAGACAAATACAGACTAATGTCTAATAATAGCACACTTTTCTCAGAATATCTTTGCATATTATATTGCATGTGTGAATTGGTTTTCATCCTGTTGTTGCACAGCTCTGCATGGAAGACTGGCCAGCATCCATAAAATGATAGTGAAAAGGTTCTGAGTGCTGATACTTGGATTTATGATTGCAATGTTGAGGTAGGAAGCATAATACTGAGCTTTGCCACGGTGTGAACAATTCCACACTTGTTGGTTAGTCCATTCATAGTATTTTATGAAGAGAAAATATCCTAACACAAGGACAAAGGGTCATTTTTTTCCAGATAATAGTTACTTAGTATTTCATGCCTTGGTGACCAGTTATCAATTATCAGCCATAGCTAGCACCCCTCATTGCATTCAATTCAGAAGATTATCAGTAGTTCAAGTGAAGCTTCTTCAACTGGTTATTTTTATGCTCTGAAACATGGCTAACAAAATAGTATAGATCATGCATTCTTCAAGTCCCATCATATATTAGAGAATCATAGAATCTCAACAGTGCAAAAGGAGACCATGCAGCCCATTGAGTCTGCACCGGCAACAATCCCACCCATGCCCTATTCCCATAACCCCAGACAATAGTGTCAATTTAGCATGGCCAATCAAACCTGTGTATTGTGGGAGGAAACCAGAGTATCTGGAGGATATCCATGCAGGCATGGGGAGAATAGGCAAACTCCACACAGACAGTGACCTGGCACCAGAATTGAATCTGGATGCCTGGCGCTGTGAGGCAGCAGTGCTAACAACTGTGCCGCCATGCCACCCTACTACATCTGCTGATGAGGTAAACTAATCAGCTGAAATAAATTTTAATATCTTTATATAGTATTGAATGCGAGCCATTTGTGGTCATGCCATTCGGAGGTGCATTTCCAAGCATTAAGCTAATGCTCCAAATTGTGACTAAGTAGTGGAAATTAAAAAAGAGCTGTTTCTGACTACTTGTTATTTCTGTGACATGTTATGATCGTAATTGATACTACTTCTGGACAGTAAGATCCCAGAGAGGAAGCCTAGCTCGATGGATCATAACTTTTATTTTTTGTTTAGGAACGTAGATGAGCAGAGTCACGGGATTTAACTTTTAACTATAGGAATAAAATATTTATTGAACAACAAAATATTAAGTATAATATACAACTGCTTCATCCTTTACAGATATATATAAATAGATTAACAAGGTAAGAAGAGTTTCAAGCTTTATCTTGTACTCTAATGTTCACTGGAAGTACATAGTCCATGTAAACCAATAGGCTAAATGTGGTCAGACACCCAACGCTCTGAAACCAATTGACAGACATCACCCAATTCAATTTTTGTGGATTTCTCATCACTGTGAGCCAACTGATCTCACTGAAACTCTAACTTCCCAATCTCCAATCTTGAGGAACATCCTTGGAATACTCTACCAGTGTTTTCTTCCCAATGAAGGCCTTCAACGAGGATCCACATTCAGGATTTCAACCTCTCCTTAATGTATTTCTCTGCACTGCAACACCAAGCTTCCACACAATTTCTCAGGCTCGCCAACAGAACATTACTGCTTCAGAGGCTGTATTAAGGTATCACCAGCATTTTTCTGGTTCTCGCAGCCCTGTCTTGTACTGGGAGCTTCTCTCTCTCTCTCCCTGTCTGCACCTGACTTCATTGAACAGAGCTTTTTTACAGATTTCTGTTTATTCCTTAAACTTCCTGGAATTCATTTTTTGGTTTCTGGGATTTGCCTTCTGCCCCTCTGAATTGTCTTGTCTATTTTATTATTTACTGTGAGATCTGCTTTCTTCTGGGTTATCTTGTTCAAACTGAACTCAAACTGTTTCTGCTTTTCAGTGTGAGCCTCTGATTGTGAAGCAACAGCTTGTCTTTTTTTAAACTACTGTGATAACTTTTCTATCTTAAGCCCTTAATTACAATGCAGGCAAAGTTTAAGGAAAAACTAAACTATAGACGTGCAGGCACCTGTGTTTAACATGAAGCTGAACTAAAATGTTAACTCTTTCTTAGCACACAAATACAGAAATACAAATTAAGCTTGAATTTATATCTTATTCCTAATACACACAATACAAAGGTAAATTATTTGAACTCTCTCTATTTCCAAACAAGTGATTGAGTTTTTATGAACTTAGAAGTGTTTTTACATAGGATTAACAGCATAGGATGGAAGTCTTGGTCAACGCATTGTTTGGTTTGGGATTGCAGCCTGGGAATGACCTCAATGGTGCATCCACAATTACAGGCAGCAGCTTGAGGACTTCCACATGATTCTGTGTAGCCAAGGACTTGATGGCCAACACTGGCAGTTTCTGAACTGTAACTGCATCTGCTTTTCAGTGTGAGCCTCTGGTTGCTAAGCAATAGCTATGTTTTTTATACCCTTGTAATTGCTTTTATGTCCTAAACTTTTAAAGTAATGCTATACTATAGACATGCAGGCACCTGTGTTTAACGTGAAGCTGAATTGAGATTCCCAAGCCAACGTCAATTGCACGAGTTAAAAATTAATTGAATCAAACCTCCGTCCACTTGTTGGATGGTGAATGCAACACCAATATTTTTACAAATAAGAATAAAATTACCAATTTAAGCAGGAAATAGTAAATTTGAATTGTTTTAAGGAGTCTTGCAAGATGAAATATCACTTTTTTTCAGGGAGTAGAATTTTCTTGTTTGTCCACTGTAACACTGGCAGATGAAATGTAAGCAACCTTTCTGGGATTTCTAACCAAGTCAACTTAAGTTGTAGTGGGCCAGTGAGAGAAATCACATGATAATTTATCACCATTCCCTATCCCTGCCCCCACAGCTATTACTCCTTCATTGGAAATCAATTACTTTAAATGCCTTGCTTCCACAGAACATAAGGGGCATGGCAGGGAGCTTGTTAACTAGCTGGACAGTAAATGACAACATGCCCATGGCCAATTCAGGAGCCCCTTGGTGTTAAGTCCCAATCAAGCAGCCCAATGGTTACATTCGAACTTCCTGGATCGACAAAGGCAATCTCCTGTGGGAAGTGCTAGTGAGGGTAGACATCCTGCCTTCAGACCTGCTGAACAATTAGAGATTGGCAGCTGGCAGCTCTCCAGTAACAACAGCCCACCAGGGGCAGTGGCCACTGACGATATTGCACCAAAGCCAGGGTGAGGGTTATCACTGGACACCTCCAGCAAAGGTGATTGAGTCCAAAGATGTGCAGATTAAGTTGATTGGCCATGCTGACTTGCCCCTTAGTGTCCCAAGATGTGTTGATTAGGGGGATAGACTATGCTAAGTTGCCCCTTAGTATCCCAAGATGTGTTGGTTAGGGGGATTAGCCATCTAAATTGCCCCTTAGCATTCTAAGATATGTCAGTTAGGGGGATTGATCATACCAAGTTACTGTTTAGTGTTCCAAGATGTGTTGGTTAGGGGGATTGGCCATGCTGAGTTGCCCTTTAGTGTTCTGAGATGTGTGAGTTAGGGGGATTGGCTATACTAAGTTGTCCCTTTGTATTCCCAGATGTTTAGGTTAGAGGGATCAGACATGGGAAATTGCCCCTTAGTATCCCAAAATGTAAGAAGATAAATAGGATAAATGTATGAGTTCATTAAGTTAGAGCAGGGATGTGGGTCTGGGTAAGATGGTCTGTCAGAGAGTTGGTGAAGACTTGAGGGGATGAATGACTTCCTTCTGCACTGTAGGAATTCTATGATTTTATGAAATGGGATTGCCATTTTGTCATTTGAGTGCAGGATGGGGAAGGTGTCATGGTATACTAATGATTTCCAGAGGGTCCTTTTCTTTCTAATGGGAGGTCACTCCATTGGACTCTAGATTCTGGAAAGGGAGAGACCCCCTTCCCCAGACATAATTGCCCAGGAGTGACGACACCCACCACCACAGTGGTAGCAATGGAATGAGGCCCATGTGATGACTTAAGTGCCTGAATTGATCCCTGAGCAGGAAAGACAATCCTGATGGTACCCATCTGGACTTAATTGGGGAGAGACAGGAATGCAATGGGGTATCCAACGCATACCTTTCCCCTAGTCATATGACTCCCATGCTTCCTAGCTCACTTACAGGGGAGCATTAAATTCCACCCCCTTGCTGCTGCATCCCGTTGACGTGACATCAGATTTAAACCGACGTTGGGAAAGAGAAATTCCACGCCACAGAAATCACTTGATCTTTATGGATAGTTTTCTTTCAGTCAAAAATGAGTCCATTGCTTCATCACTGACCATAACATTTAATTGATATTGAGACAGCGGAGGTTTAGCAAAATGCTCTGATAAAACAGACACTATTTTGGGAACCAAATGCTTTCAAAACATTTCTAAGAATTGCAAAAAAAATCTGATAATTAAAGCAACTGAACAGCTGACAGCCAGTCAGGCAGGGACTGCGAGTTCACGGCCTTGTCAAAAAGTCATACTGGTCCATTTTTCTCCAGTGGGGAAATGTTTGTCAGATTTTAACTGAGCTCTTAAATAGAATTAAGGGAAGGAAATGAGGAGGAAAAAAGATGACGCCATCTGCTTCACACTGTTTGAATCATATCTCCTGACAACTAAACAGAACGCTGTGGTTCAGGCTGATGCACTTTTACTGAATGAATGAAGCAAGTGTCTTGACAGAGCGGGATGCTTAAACCCAGTATTGTATAATTGACACATTTTGCGACAGGGGAGATTGGCATAGTATGGAGTATTTCATTGAAAAGCAGAGCTGGAGGGAACCCCTGTCACCTGTTTTAGGCAAGGACCATCGAATTTAATGGTATTCAGTTAGTTAACAGGACAACGCTGGTCTTCCCCTGGTTCAGGGATCATGGGGGACCCTCCCCACCACACTTGTGGCAATGGAATGAGGCCCATGTGGTCACTTAAGTACCTCAACTGGTCCCTGGGCAGGAAAGGTAATCCTAATGGTACCCACCCATAATTAATTGGGGACAGTGAGGAATGCAATGGGGTCTCTAACTGCCACCTTTCAAGAGCTGTGGGGCAATCAGGGGACAGCGGCTCAATTGAACGGCAATGCCACTGGGAAGGCAATGGCTGGTGCTGGTACACCACCCACCTGAAACCCAAAATCATTAGATGATCTCAAGTGAGAGAATTTGGGGGATGCATGGGGTTCACAATGGAGGGAGTGGGGAAGGGGGGAGGTCATCAGCAAAGGCAGAAGGGTGGCTCTCAAGCAAGTCCCCTCGCTCCGAATACCAGGCCCCCTGATCAGATACTCAGTGTCTTAGAACAAGGGAGATCCCCCGTCCCACCCCATCTTGTCCAAACCTCAGGAACCCGCAGGAGGGTTTGCTTGTTATAGTTTTGACATGCAAGCTCTCAGCCCACTCTGGGTTAATGCTAGAGGCAGGGGAATGAGGCCCTTCCATGGGCATTAATTGCCAACTAAAGGGCATCAATTGGCACAAGGGCTGGAGTGTCATCACAGGCCTTTCCCTCGCAGACTTATTGGGGTGGAGACAGGATGACACTTGCTCAGCTGCCTTTTGGATGTATTACTGAGACAACTCAGTGTCACTTTTACTGACAAATTCAAAATAGATATGCTTCATAAGTACTCCCACACCCTCCCTACATTAATTTGCTGATGTGAACTATGCACATGAAATAATACTGCTTCATTTGTGCTGGCCAAGTTATTATAACATCATACAAGCTGGAATTCCATCCCATTGGCATGCCAAAATATAGCTGCAGGAACCTCTGCATGGATGCTCAGCACTTCCGAGGAATCAAAACCTCCTTGGTCGTGTGATCAGTTTAACTTGCGCACACAAATATTATGGCAACCTGCATCTCTGTTGTCAAGTGGGCTGGAGAACTGGTTCTGGATTGGTAGGGAGATGGAAATAGCAGCTCCAATGATAATTATGATGTTGTGACATCATGGTATATATTAGTGTGTGCTACATTGTTGTCAGCTCATGCTGTCTGATTGGAACCAATTATCCAGATGCCAACTGTTCACCTGAGCTGTGTTTTAATGGAATTCATGTAATCATTCCCGATTTGGAAGCCTTACACTGTACCTTCCAATGAGAAAAATGCATCCTGAAATCCATCATGTGAAGTGTGCAAAACACTCCTTGCTGAAGTGAGCCATCTGCTGCTCCCATTGTGTTGTGATGGAGAATATGAAAACAATGACCCTCAGGAATCCCCGAAATAGTACTTGTAGGATCTCATCCTGATCATCCATTTGACCAAAACTATAGATTACCTCACTTGTTTTGTTCATTTTGGTAATATCTATTCAGTCCCCAGTGAATTACATTCTTCCAGAAATAGTCAAGCACCTGACCACAGCAACACTACAGTCATCAGTATAAGAGCTTATTGGTAATATACTCTAATGGTCAGTTTCATGACAAAAGTCTTAGTAAATTTGTTAACGAAATATTACTTTTGATGACTAATGTGCAGCTTTAATCCAGTGAAACACATGTCACCCACTCCCTTTTACATAATAAAATGTGCTCTTGCTGAAAGAACCCTTAAGTATATTTGAAATGCTCATTTCAAGTTTCAAATTTCTAATTTCAAATGCTAATTTAAATGCAAATATTTAAATTGGGTAAATCATAATTATTGACCTTTGCTGATTTTTTGATAATATTGAGAACAAGACTATGTTTTGTAAATATGTCATGCATTATTTCTAAGACAAAATTAATTGACACTGTGACAATATTGAAGGCTCTGTAAAATTCTGCCAATTAAAAGTCCAACACTGGCTATTTTCTTTGATCATCAGGCCTTATATTATCCAGCTCTTTTCATTCAACAGACACAGATTTATTGGTGTGTTTCTGTTACTGTGAAGCAAAGAATAAGACTATAACTTCAGAGTTAGAGTGATTTGTGAAGTTAACAGTGATTAATCTAATGAGAATTCAACTTAACGTTGTATCGCTTAATCAATCTTTTGAACTTGGTGCTATCTCTCTGACAGTATGCGATCAAACCTCATCATGAATCTTGTGTTTGTAACTTTTGTACGGGACAAGTGGATCTACTGTCTCGAACTGAGCTTTCATAAATATAAAGTAAAGAGGAAAATATTTTCATCTTGTGGTCTGAATACAATATGCCACATCAATGGTGAAGTAATATAAAGATCCCCCTTGCTGATGACTTCCCTGTAAATTATCCTTCCAGCCTCCTTTGTGGTGGTTCTCATTATGAGTTACTGATTTTCACAATTTCCTTGAATGTGCAGTTATATCACAGTGATGAGGTTTGCATCTAGTGGTTTGCATAGTTGGAATTATTTTTTTCGAATGCTTTCCTGCGATATCTCAATATCAAAGAACAAAGAACAAAACAGCACGGGAAACAGGCCCTTCGGCCCAACAAGCCCGCGCCGCCACCCCGATGTTCCCACCTCTACCCATGATCCCTGTCTGTGTTTATAGATCTATGGATTAAAAACCAAATTTGAGACAATTTAGGGAGAATTTGTTTTGCTAATCAGCCTAAGAGCACATCTTTGGGATGTGGGAGGAAACCAGAGCACCCGGAGAAAACCTACGCAAGCACGGGGAGAATGCGCAAACTCCCACAGACACAGACCCAAATCCATGTATCTGCACAGCGCAGCAATAGTCACTGAGCTGTTGTGTTGCTCATCAAATGGTCCAGGTCAAGCGTACACTAACAACTTGTAGTGTACAAGTCTAGGATACTCTACTAGGATACTCTCAAAAAAATCTAAGAGCAGCCTTCTCACGACCCATCGCGTGTATGCCCCTTGTTAGACAACAAGGTGGACCAAAGTGCCTGTAGGATAAAAACAAATATCCTTTGACTCTCAAACAGAAAATAACTCAAACTTGCCTGAAATCAGCCGCTGGAGAAATCTAAGAACTACCTCAAGATGAAAAGCTCTTTAATTTTATCTTCCATCTTTCTATCATTCTTCCCTATCGCCTGGTCCCTCAACATGATGCAGAATGTAAATGGGAAGGAGGGAGGTTTGCAGATATAACTCTACCCACTGTACGACAATACTTCTGAATTCATATATCCACCTTGCATTTGTAATGAACAAAATGTTTCCAGTTCACAGAATCAAAGAATCCCTACAAAGCAAAAGTAGACCATTTGGCCCATCGAGCCTACACCAACAACAATCCCACCCAGGTCCTATCCCTGGTCGTAACCCCATGTATTTACCCTGCTAATCCCTGTGACAGTAACAGGCAATTTAGCATGGCCAGTCAATCAAGCTGCACATCTTTCTCTCTTCTTCTTTTGTACAGTGACATTATTAGATTACCAGTAATCCAGTGGACTGCAATACTACAGAATAGTGATATTGTCCTTCCGGAACTACACTAATGTACTAAAATGACTAAAGTACCTTTTGTCCCTCATTTGCATCCTCACACTTTGGATAATATTATAGTTAACTCTAATAGACCACAATTACACTACTTAATCAAACTGTGCTTGATACTGGAGCTGCACAAAATGGATTTCCTGATAGTTTCATGCAGAGATGTTTTTTTTCAATATAAAACAGAAGATATTAGTGACAAACATCTGAAGTGCAAACCCTGGTCTGTGTTGACAGCTCATTTTGACAGGTGCAGTGAGAGTGATGCAGCATTTATTCTTCATGTTCACAATATAAGGAGCGAGATGAAATCTCTTTTAAAAATCAACTCAGGTTCTTCCCTTCTGATTACTGGTCTACTTCGATAGAAAATATATGGAGACATGGGATGAAGGCAGGGTTGGGCTTGACACAGAAGTCTCTACTCACTGCTGACTCCCCCCCACCCCCGCCAATCCCAATCATTCCCCTATCCACACAAGCTGAATAATATGACTATCTTCACTTCCTTGGTTCCTAATAAAAGTTGGTCAACTGAACAAAATTCCAGCTGGTGGCCATTTGCTCATGGAGTTATTTAAATCAAGGGTTCAGATTTTTGCAGAGTGTGGAGACAATGCAATGCCATTGGGAAAATGATAATGAGAACCCAAGTTGGAAATCTCAGCCCTATTTCCAACAGATCTCATTTTTATAAGTAGGACAAGTGGGGCAGGAAATGACTCACATGTGGTGAAATCTGAACTCAGCAGGGTCATTTGAATTTAGTGCTGAGTTCAAAAAACCCCAGTTTCTCTGGAGTGAGGGCTTTAACCCACAACATGAGAGTTACAGGCTTTTAGAGTAGACATAAATGCTTGTATTGGGGAGATAAGGTCTGTGAAAAGGAAAAGCTATCAAGTTATTTAAATTACCTGCCCTTTAAAAATCCATAAAAGCCTGCCTATGCCTATAAACCTCTGTATGTTCTGTTTCAATAACTGTTTGTTGACAGAACTCTAAGCACTATCTTTACAGCATCATTACCACTTGACTGCTTCAGGCTTCAACCTAGTATTGTCACTGTCAGTTCACAGTCTGATGGACAGCTCCAAGTGTTACTTTAAGGTGTTATAAGGTAAGATTATGAACAATTTCTTTTTGTATGGGATGAAGTACTTGAGGGGATTAAAATTTCAAATGAGCTTTCAAAAATGAGTGTTTTTTAATTTGGTGAAGAGACGTTTAGCACGTTGTTTCATTTCAGCACAGCTCCTGAGTTCCATAGTAAATACTGGATGAACTGGTATGAACGGTGTAAGGGCAAAGGGTGGCGGGTTCATAAGTTGGCATTAAGTTTACATTGGGTGAGTGGGGGGTATGAGTCAGAATATATGGACACGGAGAATATGGACACGAAGTTGAGAGGTGAGGTCTGGAAGGTCTAATACTGAACAAAACAATAGGGACGAAGTCCCCGTGAATGATTTGGGTCTTTCAACCAGCATTTGACAACCCCTATGGCATCATCTGACTAATGTCTGGGCATGGCGGGTCTTACTTTATCCTGCACTCCACCCATCTCCCACATAAAGATCTCACTATTTGGGACTCTTCTTTCCCATGGTGGGTGCAGCATGGAAGGGGATTTCCTGACTCTAAGGTCTTGCTTCGAGAGCAAAAATCCAGACTAAAAGTCACTCACAGCTTGGCAGGTGGCTATTAGATCTGTTCAGCCAGGCAGCCACATCCTACGATGAGGGAACATAAGGAAAATAAGATGCCAGAGCTTTTCTACAGATATGCGTGCCAGACAGATTTTCTTGAATTGCTGCATGTAGAACTTCATTGAAATGATCTTAATACATTTTACAGTTTGGGGTAAAGGCATTTAGGAGCGCACTGTACCATGCTCTAACCATTGCCGTGTGCCAGATTGATGACTAGCACTGGTGATGAGTGAGACTCCCCACTGGCACATAGACTTGCAAAATTGCCCACTTTAAACATTAAGTGCTTTAGAAATGTGTCAGTTCCAACTCAAAAGCAAATGAAGCACAACCTTTGAAGCACAGGCTGGCAGCAACAGTTGAAGTGGAAGAGTGTCATATCGATGTCATTATTTTATGAATATTAGATTTACCTTGACAACAGTTATAAATATCAGTGCCAATCAGCCTGATGATCTTCATTTGCTCTTCTGTCTTCCTTTGACCCCTTTCTCCTCTGTCGGAACCGTTGCTTTACTGCTGTTCACTGAGCACGCTCAAATAAGAATGGAGCCAGAACCAGTTTTTCTGATTAATCATCCTGAAATGTCACCAAGTCCATATTTGTCCCTCGCTTCCACTCATTCCATGTCCCGGATTTTGATTATTTCTTCCCTCAGAGTAAATGAGTCACCAGCATTCAAGGGCAGTTTCTCGGAGAGAAGCAACAAATAATACTTTCTAGCCCCCAGTTCTGGGCTTCCTCACTAGGCAATATCTTCCCTGATCACCTGCATTAGTGACACAGGAGAGACTACTGTAGCTTCATGTTTTACAACATCAGTGGATGTGAGCATGTTACTTATTGGGTAAATAAAAAGCATGAATGAAAGGCTGGTAAAATTGTGTGACTCATCCCGACAAAATTGATCTGGTGTTCAAGCTAGGTACCAGTGCTTCATCATTCTCCTCTTTCCGCACAGAACTCAGCATTTATTTTTGCACAGAGAACAGTTCATTTTTTTAAGTCATCCTGTTGCAATGCTGGCAATGATGTATCTGGGATGGAGAGAGGATGTGGTATAATATTGTTCAGTCAGGACTCAGAAACATTGGTGTGGTCATGATCCGTGCCCAAACTTGCAGACAGAACTGGCACAAAATAGGGCTTCAGGTCTCATAAACAGTAATTGGGTGAGCTGCTGGCACCAGTTGCATCGTTGCAGAGAGATTGTCTATTTGAAAAAATTAATTTTGGTCTCTCTGGCAATAGCTTGAAGGTCAGTGCCAATAGCTTGGGAGGGGATAAGGAAGGGCGGTGAAAAGGTGAGGCATTTTGTATACACTGCCCCACCTGAATTTTCACAATGATTTGTTCTTATCTTTCTCAAAATGTGTCAAAATGACAACTGAAGAATGCCAGCACAGCAGGCGCATCTCCTGTGTGACACCAACTATCATTGAGGGAGCCTGATATCCCATTTGTAAAGGAGGTTTGAAAAATCACCTGGCTCAATATTGGATCAACTACTTTAGAAACACGTGTTGAATGAAGGCACCAGTCTCCAAAACTGCCACCCGTTGCAACTATTTAACACCCATAAAATAGGCACAAAGAAGATCCAATTATTATTCCAACATAATCCCATATTGAGTTTGGGGCAGCACATTGGCATAGTGGTTAGCACTGCCTCACAGAACCAGGGACCCAGTGCAGAGTCTGCACATTCTCCCCTGTGTCTGCGTGGGTTTCCTCCAAGTGCTCCAGTTTCCTCCCATAGTCCGAAAAACATTCTGGTTAGATGCACTGGCCATGCTAAATTCTCTCTCAGTGTACTCAAACAGGTACACTGAGAGAGACTATGGGGTTTTCACAGTAACTTCATGACAGTGTTAATGTAAGTCTACTTGTGACACTAAGAAAGAAACTTTAATTTTATGTTATTTTGGGCAGTAACTAGTGGCCAGCCAGCCCATGTCCCATGAAAGAATAAGTAAACCTCACATTTTCTTACATTTACTTGAGCTAAAAATCAACCACTGCTTTTTTTGGCATGATATAATAATAGATGCAACTCTGTAGGCAATGTTTAATTACAGAATTATTTGGCAAGACAGTCTGCAACACTATGGACAGCCCACTGCAGGTGAAGATTCAAATTTATAATGTTCTTCTGCACCGGGGACAAATCACAGTGTGCGTGCTTCTGCAATTATCACATTTGACTACTCGATACCACAAAATAAAATGCACAAATGCCCTTCATAATTACAGTCATAACTTCAGTTGGCAAATAACATCTTGTTGTGACAACATTTTAATATTTTCTAATAAATCACTTGTTTGTACTTCATTGTATCTGAAACTAACAGATTCGATTATGCCAGAAAAATGTTGTTCTCAAAAGGACACTTTAATTATTCCAACTTTTTTGGCATTCTACCTGCAAGCACCTTCCAAGTGTTACTCACTCTGTTCCATGAAAAAGAAGGGTGGAAGTAAGGATGTTCGCTGATGATTCCACATTGGTGACCATCTTTCGCAACCCTGAAGCTCTCACTCAGCAAGACCTGGACAACAACTCAGGCTAGGACTGACAAGCAGCAAGTGGCAGTTGTGCCATACAAGTGTCAGGGAATGATCATGCCAGCCATCAAGATATCTCATGATATTCAATTGCAACACCATCACCAAATAGCCCATCATCAACATTCTAGGAGTGGGATTATCATTGGGCAGATATATAACTGGACCAGCTTTATAAACACTGTGGCTGAAGAGCAGATCAGAGCAGAGCTTGGAATCCTAGGGCAAGCAACCCACCTAAATCCCCAAAGCCTGTTCGCCACCCACAAGGCACAAGTCAGGAATGGGATGGAAATCTCTCCACTTGCCTGGGTAAGTACAGCTCCAACAATATCCAAAGAAACCCCAACACTTATATCTTTTGTCAAAACATCTGGGCTCAAAACATCAGCATTTTTTAACCTTTATACCTTGAAGGACAATGATAGCAGCACAAGGGAACACCACCATCTGCACCCTTTCAGCCACACTGGAATGGACTTGGAATTATATTACTGTTCCTTTACCATCAAATGGATCAAAATCCTGGAACTCCCTTCCTAAAAACACAGCTTCTCAAGCACAATTAGGAATGGACAATGAATGCTGGCTCTGCCAATGATGCTGATATCCCAAAGATAAAAAAAAGGTTGTTCACGTTCATTGTAATGTTAGCTTTCATTATTTTCAACATTTTCTCCAACGGCCTGACTGTCACAGCTTAATGTAAGGGAGTGAATTTTACAGTGAGTGTGGTATACATTACTTGTCTTCACTCCACCTCTGAGGGAAAAGAAGTACCGCTCTCGAGAGCTACTGGTTAATCTGATTGACCAGCAGTTGTGTCAGCTCAGTGGTGCCACAACACAGTAGTGGATGCTGCTGGAATTACAAGCAACTCCAAGTAGATGTTGGACTTAAGGGATGTGCTTGGGGTTTTGGGTTTTTGGTTAGGGGAAGGAGCAGAGATCTTAGGGTGGGGATGGGGAAAGGGAGGTGTAATATGGTTAGGGTCAGGGTTTAGAGGTCAGGTGGAAAGAAATAAAAGGGGAGGTTAAGACCTAGGGAGTGCCTGTGATGGACAGAGGTCCTGCCTTTTTGCACAAGTTGCAAAAGTAGCAGTCCGGTCTTTTTCACTCTGCCTTCCTCTGATACATTATCATGGCAGAATGAGGCATCAATCAGACTAAAAGAGAGAAGGGTGAAGATTACCCTCCCAACATGTTGTGGGAGCAAGTTCAAGAGTGATCGGGAAGGCTAAGGGATAGCCACCCATTTTGTTTTAAGTACTCTCCACTTCCAAATGCACCAACAGTCCATAAAATCTCTCCCTAGATTTCTCTATTCAATCGTGTTTACTACATTACTTAGCACCAAGATCCTCTCACATTCTTCCTTTCAAAGGCATTAAGCTCACATCTCACTTGCATTTCCTCATACCATAAAGTCCTCTGACTTTAGTCACACATTAGTGCTCCGGACCACCCCTCAGCCATTAGAGAGCCAGTTGGCCCAATGCAGCTGTCTCACTTCACAGTCAGGATCCCACAATAAAAATCTCTGCTAACATTTCAGTGTAACCATGAGGCACAGCCCTTTTATTGGATGTTCTCTCTTTTTTGATACAAAGTTCAACTGAAGTTACCTATTCAAGTGGAGGTAAAAAATCCTTTGGTACTATATAAAAAGAACAGAGTTCTCATTTATCTCTCAACCAATACCAACAAAACAGATTTCCAATTCAGAGATGACATTGCTGTGACATGCTTTGAGATACTCTAACTTCTGCTTCATAAATATGAGTTATTTCTTTAATGTTTATCTTGTGCGTCAGTGGGTAACTGCACACGATTTCAAAATGCAATCTTTCAGAGTGGTTTCCTCCAGCTTACATATCACTGTTTTGGAATATACAGTTCAGCATTCTATCTATTTTGTGAATGAACTGTAGGATCTAATTCTCTCAACTTAATTACTGTAGCATCAATTCATGGAGTACACCAGCCTCCTATTCTCTCCAAGGTTCCAACTGGTAATGCGGCTAAATCACATTTAACTGACCAGATTCTTCCGACTCATTTCTCTAACAAGTGGTCATCATTGCTTATACTTCAGTGAATTTGTTTTTGCCATTTCTTGGTGTTACCTTGACTGCTTTAAACTTGGGCAAATGAGCCTCATTTGGAACAACTTGGGAGTTTATGAATCCATATTCCAAAGCTTGCCACTGATCACTCCGAATGCCATTTCAGGTCAATCTGACAGAATCTCTCCTTCTTAAATTGTTTTGGTTAATTTACAGATAATCCACTCTACTGCTGTTAATGACTTTGTGACCATTTTTTCTTTGACAGTGGTCAGGATCAGATCAGAAACTCCAACGTCTATTACGACGTTAACCTTGGCCCCAACTTTTTATTTATTTTGGTATTAATACCAAATAAATTGGTATTAATTTGGTATATTAATACCAAAGTATTAATATACTTTGGTATATTAATACCAAATTAATATACCAAATTATATATTTGGTATATTATATAATTACCAAATTATAAGCATAAGCATAAGGTATTTTGCTTCAGCTGTTATTCTATTAGCTCACTAAGAAGCTTTTCTTAAAACTTTATTTAACAATCAAAACATATTAAACATTTAAAAGTTAACATATCAAAAACAAGTAGCATAACATTTGCCAATTTCAATACTTAAGCATGACAAGGTATAACTCTTAACCACTATCGATCTCTGTGGTTCCAATTTAAGCAATACCCACACTGATATATATCCTTCTTCAGAATCAGTAAGCAGAAAAACAGAAAAGCTCATGTGGGTCCTATGTTTCCAGCCTTTTAACCTCTTTAAGCAGAGATACAGAAAAATACCCATCTTCTGACTCTCATACAGCAGCCTCTAAAGAAAGATATATCTTCAAACAGCAGAACTTCAGAAAAAGAGACCTATACTCTAGTAGGTCCCAGTCTCCAATCTCCAGAGAGAGAAAGAAAGAGACAAGAGATAAGAGATCTAAAGACTTTAAGCAGCAACTGAGCCTAGCTCTCCAAAGTCACATGACATTCCTGCCAATCAATCTACTCTGGAAATCCCCAGGGGAAAACATAAAAATAATAGCACTATTTTAGCTGAGATTAAAATAAACATTCTGCAATTAGGATCAATTATGCTTTTGCAGTATCAACATGGATAGTTATAACTAAAGCAGCACCAGGTAAATACAACTGCCTCTTAAAAAAACTCTCACACGAAACATGACAAAAATATATTTCTTAAAGGCACAGTATTGGCGCAATAGGAAACTGATAGGTCTGTAATGTTCTTAATTCTGTTGCAAATGTTAGTTATTTTGTTTCTTGCGTGGGTTTTCTCCGGGTGCTCCAGTTTCCTCCCACATCCCAAAGATGTGCTCTTAGGCTAATTGGCAAAACAAATTCTCCCTAAATTGTCTCAAATTTGGTTTTTTAATCCATAAATCTATAAACATGGACAGGGATCGCAGGTAGAGGTGGGAACATCGGGATGGCAGCGTGGGCTCGTTGGGCCAAAGGGCCTATTTCCTGTGCTGTTTTGTTCTTTGTTCTTTGTTCTTCAATCCTTCTTTCTTTCTCCCTCCAATTTTTTGTTCTTCCGTCTCCAAGGTGGCAATGTTTACGCTAAAGAACAGTTACATAGGTCTTGTCATTCGCTGGAGTTTCATCCAAGTGACCATGGGCTGAATTTTCCAATTCCATCCACTGTAGCAGGAATTGTAGCAGGTGGGGCACAGGACGAGCAAAGGCCCATTGACCTAGGGTGGGATTTTGTGGATTTCCTCTGTGTGGGTTTCCTCTGGGCGCTCCGGTTTCCTCTCATAGTCCAAAGATGTGTGGATTAGATTGATTGGCCATGCTAAATTGACTCTAGTGTCAGGAGGATTAGCAGGGTAAATGTGAGGGGGTTAAGGGAATAGGGTCTGAGTGGGATTGTGGTCGGTGCAGACTTGATGGGCTGAATGTCCTCCTTCTGTACTGTAGGGATTCCACGGCTCTAAAAATCATTGAAAGAGTGGTATTGTACATTTTTGATAAGAATATGATGTTGCATTCACTGTCAGTCGAAGTCTTATCCTGTCATAATTACTTTACTGTCGGAGAACCTATCATGACAGAAAGATGCTGTGAAATTGATGGAATGTGGGAGTATAATAAACTCAAATCCCACTTCCACTGTATCTCCCACAACTTCATTGTGCAGTTTGCATGTAAAAGATTTCTTTATTCTGAAGCCAGCAAAGGAATGTGGTTTCATCTACTCAAAGTGCACATGATTATATAACCGAAAATAGAAAATCCATTAGCAGCTTCAGTTTGACAATTGATGAATGGTTTTTCATTTGTAAATGCCTCTTATTGTTGTTTCCAATAAGCATGTTTAGTGTAACAACTCTTAAAGTATGGGTGGCACAGTGGTTAGCACTGTTGCCTCACAGGGCCAGGGACTGGGGTTCGATTCCTGCGTCAGATCACTATCTATATGGAATCTGCATATTCCACCTGAATCCACATGGGTTTTCTCTGAATGCTCTAGTTTCCTCCCACAGTCCCACAGATGTGCTATTTACATGCATCAGCCATGCACAATTCTCCCTCATTGTACCCAGAGTGTGGTGATTAAAGGATTTTCACAGTAACTTCATTGCAATGGTGACGTAAACTTACTTGTGACATTAATAAATAAAAAGGAGCCAAACTCTCACATTTCACAGCTGAACATAGTGTGAAGAAAATCCAGTTGTTTGAAATTTTTCTTTAAGATTTCCAACGATATTCCCCCTCCCTCTTTCTCTCTCTCTCTCTCAACCTTTCTAGTCTGTTTTTAAAATACTACCATAAGCACCAGCCCTTTCTTTTCCAACTAACTCCAGTTTCACACTAGGCCTATGTATGTACCTATAGCATTGAAATCAAATCTCATCATACTATTTTGCATATTCTTTTCAAAGTAAGGTCTATCTATAATTGCTTCTTTCCAATATCATCCTTCTACAATATTAGAATGTTAGCCATTGAAATCATAGTCTGCCATTATTAAATCACAACTCTTTGACTTACCTTAAATGCTACCCTATTTTTTTTCAACCACATGGTGTTTTACACTGCC
The DNA here is from genome assembly GCA_024679065.1 of Sphyrna mokarran. NCBI lineage: Eukaryota > Metazoa > Chordata > Chondrichthyes > Carcharhiniformes > Carcharhinidae > Sphyrna > Sphyrna mokarran. Next base: position 56,129,802 of record JAGIQG010000016.1, on the reverse strand, counting down.
AGCCACTTTGCAGTATCTATTTAATCAGCTAGGATAAATATGTAACTCCTGGTTTTGGTAAATAAGTGAGACTCCCATTTTGAGATGGTTAAATTAACAAGTGTTGAAAATAAATCCCCTCAATACAAAGTGGCAAAATCGGATAAAGGCAAAACACTGCAGACACTGAAACAAAAACAGAAAATGCTGGAAAATCTGATAGCACCTATAGAGAAAGAGATGAGCCAACTTGTCGAGTCAGGATGACCCTAAGTCAGAGCTGAAGGCAAAAGAAACTAGACAAGATTTACACTATGAGGGTGGGGATGAGCTGTACCTTTGTTCTGTCATTCACACATTCTGATCACATAATGGACACTTTTGACACCTTTCTTAGCTCTTACCTTCACCATTTACATTCCCTTTGTCCAATCTGAGCCGTTCTTTTTGTCCCACAATATAAATCTTGTCAGATTTTCTTTGCCTTCAGCTCTGACGAAAGGTCATCCAGACTCACAATGTTGGCTCTATTCTCTCGCAGTAAGATGTCTCACAACATCAGGTTAAAGTCCAACAGGTTTATTTGGTAGCAAAAGACACTAGCTTTTGGAGCGCTGCTCCTTCGTCAAGTGAATGACCTAATGAAAGAGCAGCGCTTCGAAAGCTAGTGGCTTTTGCTACCAAATCAACCTGTTGGCATTTAACCTGGTGTTGTGAGACTTCTTACTATGGTTACCCCAGTCTAATGCTGGCATCCCCACATCCATTCTCTCTACACAGATGCTGTCAGGCCTGCTGAGTTTCTCCAGCACTTTCTGCTTCTGTTGCAGCAAAACCAGATGTGTTTAGTCACAATTTCAGCCAAAGTTATCCTCAGTGCAGTGATTGTAACATTGCAAGCTCCTTGTCAAATATTTGCTGATAAAAGAGACCTTATCAATTCGATTCACTCCACATGATATCAAGAAATGCTGAGCACATTGGATACGGCAAAGACTATCAGCCCCAGCAAATCTGGCTACAGTGCTGAAGAACGTGTACTCCAAAATAAATGCTGCCCTGCGACAGCTATCTGCAATGTGGAAAATTGCCCAGTTATGTCCTGCCTGTAAAAAGCAGAACAAATCCAATCCAGATAATTATTTCCCTATCAATCTAACACCATGATCAATACGTTCAAGTTTTGAAAAATATATATATGTCAGCCCGACTATTCTATAAAGGAATTTTTTTTTGTGCTATTAAGAATGAAAAATTATCAAGCTAAGAACATGTTTCCAGCTAATGCCTTGCAGCAGTTCCAAAGTAACAATAACAACAGAGGCTTGTCCAGCCAACTCCAAACAAAGGAAAACTCTTGCAGGTCACAATCTCCCATAAAAATGCTAATGGACAAAGCTTTAGCAGTCCAAACACAACAGTTTTCGGCACAGTGGTTAGCACTGCTGCTTCACAGCTCTAGGGACCTGGGTTCGATTTCTTACTTGGGTCACTGTCTGTGTGGAGTTTGCACATTCTCTTGGTGTCTGTGTGAGTTTCCTCCGGATGCTCCAGTTTCCTCCCAAACTCCAAAGATGTGAGGGTTAGGTTGATTGGCCAGGCTAAAATTGCCCTTAGTGTCTTGAAATGCAAGGTTAGAATGATTAATGGATAAATATGTAGGGATATGGGGGTACAACCTGGATGGGATTGTAGTCAGTGTAGACTCGATGGGCTGAATGGCCTCTTTCTGCACTGTAGGATTTTTACGATTTCTATGATTTTGATTAATAGAGCCAGTTAACCCAACACTGGTGTATCCAAAACCAAAAGGAATCCGGACTCCCATTAAACCTCAAGATTTCACTCATTGCCTCTCCACCATTGAAGAGCTTTGTGATATGACATCCCCCAAGTTGCATTGTGAGATTGTCTGTTGGAACTGGATTCCAGTAATTACTGTCTGACATCCAATGTGAATAGAAGGCCAGGTAACAGCCTGTGCTGTCGACCATCAAACCCGTGGCAGCAGGAGAATTCAGACTGTTATCAACCCTGCCAACTGCTGGAACCTTGGAACTTGTGCTTCCTGACAGATTCATTCTACATGCCTTCCACCTTCTTCCATTGGGAAAAGGATACAAAAATCTGAAGTCACAAACCAACAGACTCAAAAACAGCTTCTTCCCTTTTGCTGTCAGACTTTTGAACGGACTTTCCTCACAGTAAGTTAATCTTTCTCTACACCCTAGCTATGACTATAACACTGCATTCTATAATCTCTTGTTTCCTTCTCTATGAATGGTATGCTTTGTCTGTATAGCACGTAAGAAACAATACACGTTAATACACGTGACAATAATAAATCAAATCAAAACAAATTCTCCTGATGTGCAAATCTCACGCTGGAAAGACCAGGACGTTCTACTATAGACCAACAGCCCTTTGGAGGAAACACTCCAGTTGACTTCGGATCCTGGATTTCTGGATACATGTAAAACTCATACTTGTATTTTATTGTGGTCTTCTCCTGAGCCCTCTTCCCTTTTCCTTTTCCCCCATTTATTATGTGATTTTAAAAAGGGGTAAAACCCCTCTCATGTGTGTGTGTGTTAAAATTGGGCTAACCTTTTCATTTCTGGTTTACTTCAAGTTTGCTGCAAGTTATTAATAGAGGAAGGAACATTTCCAAACTTAAGGGGTGGAGAAAATATACATACTTTCCATACATTAAGGGGGAAGTCAGTATAAGAAAAATACCTTTCTGTTTATGAATGGGAAGAGAGTAGGGAAATTAGAACAGTACAAATGTACCCTCTCCCCTCTCCTGTTTGTGACACTAATCGCAATTATTAACGAGGTGATGGAAGCTGTGGTCAGTGTGCTATCAAATGTCATTTGCTCATCATCAATAACCTGCTAACCCACACTCTCCAATACTTAGTTTGCGTTCCACTAGAACCATGAAGCCTCATTACAGCCTTATTCCAAAGGTGAAGCAAGCTTGATAGCCCTTAACATCAAGGAACTTTTGACTGGCTGTAAAATTTAAAGTCAATGGAAATGAAGGGAAATGTTCTCCAATGATTTGAGCCATACCACGCTTAAAGGAAGATAGTTGTGATATTGGAGGCCAATTATATCAATCCCAGGGCAACATTGCAGACGTTTCTCAGCCTTGCGTCCTGGGCTCAAGCATCATCAGCTGCTTCATCAATAGCCACACAATCCATCATAAAGTCAGGGATGGGGACTGCACAGCTCATTTAAGGTTGCATAGCGTTCCATTCAATTTGTAACTCCACAGGTATAGTCCATATCTGCAGGCAGCAAAACCTGGACAATGCTCAATAAGCTTGGGGGGATAAATAACAAGTAATACTTTCACCAGTGAAGTGTTAAGCAATGACTAGCTTTAGATCTGGGCACCATCCAGGCTTGGGCTGAAAAGTGGCAAGTAACATTTGTGCCACATAAATGCCAGGCAATGACCATCACCAGAGCGCCGTGACATTCAATGGGGTTACCATCACTGGATTCCCCACTGTCAACATCCGTGGGGTTACCATTAACCAGAAACTCAACTGGACTCACCACATAAACACACAGTGGCTACAAGAGCAGATCACTTCCTGACCCCTCAAAGTCTATCCACATTTCATGAATGAATAAGAAAACACGAGACTCTAACCACCTTCCTCAACATCCCACAGTATTATTGTCAGGAAATCTCATGCATTCAGTATCATACACCAAAAGATTTACTGGACCAGCCACATTAATTGTGGAGCAAGAGTTACTCACTTCCTGATTCCCCAAAAACATTCAGCCATCTACAGAGCGGAAGTCAGAAGCATGATGGAATGCACTCAGCTTATTTGGATGAGCGCAGTTTCCACAATATTTAAGAAGCTCAACACAATCCAGGACAAAGCAGCCCACTTGAGTAGCATCCCATCCACTTCCACCACCACCAGCACTCAGTAGTTGCAGCCTGTGCCAGCATCATAATGCATTACAACAAATTGCTAATGCTTTTATGATGGCCCTTCCCAAACCCACTGTCTTTATTCAACACCAGAAAATCTCAGCAGGTTTGATAAAATCTTCAGAGAGAGAAGAGAGCCAATATTTTAAATCTGGGTGACGCTTCGTCAGAGCTGAAGACAAAGAAAATAGGATGAGATTTATGATGTAAATCTGAGGTTGGGGTGGTTGTGTAATTGACCAAGATGTTTATAAAGGCTCAGAATGAGTCTAATAGTGCCCAGAGATCGGAATGTGTAACTGACTGAACAAAGGTACAGAAACTCTTGAAAAGTTGGATCTATTGTCTCTCTACAGACGCAGTCAGACCTGCTGAGATTTTCCAGCATTTTCTGTTTTTGTTCCAGATTCCAGCATCGGCAGTATTTTGCTTTAATCTGCGACTTTTATTGTCTAGAAAGACGAGGCAGCAGGCACGTGGAAATAGTGGCACAGTGGTTAGCACTGCTGCTTCACAGGACCCAGGTTTGATTCCTGGCATGGGTCACTGCATGTGTGGATTTTGCATCTTCTCCCTGTGTGTGTGTGTGTTTCTTCCCACAGTCTGAAAGACATGCTGGTTTGGTGCAGTGTCCTGACTAGGTGCCAGAATGTAGTGATGGCAGATTTTCACAGTAACTTCATTGAAGTGTTAATATATGCCTTCTTGTGACTAATAAATAAGCTTTTAAAACTTGGCAATACATCACCGCTGGACCACAAACCACAGCTTGTTCTCTAACAACACTGAGAACGTCTCTTCACCACATAAACTGCAGCATTTCAGGGCAGCAGTTGATTACCAATTCTGAAGCGAAATTAGGGATGGACAATAAACATTGGCCTTTCGGGCAATCCTTGCATCACCAATGAAAGAATTTTTAAAAATTCACTTCACATGCTTTTAAGTGGTTGAGCCAAAACAGTTGATTCTTATCTTTGTGAAATAATTTACGTCTTTTTTTTCACTGTACTGTCAATGTAAGGAAAGCTTTATTTCTTTGCTTTCACTGAATTCTGCACCATTTAGCCCTAATAAGCCAACTATTTGTTTTGAATATGGAATGGTTATTCAGATTTCAGCTTTCTTAAAGTGTATAGTTCACCTGAAATAGGAAGACATTACTGGCCATTCCTGCGACTGCAGCAAATGAAGAAGGAGAATTTGACACTCAGCCGCATCTCTGTTCACTGCAAAGGGACCAGAAAATCCCACCACCGTGAGCGGTCAGAAGAATCCGCCTTTGACATTTTCTTTAAGTTGGGTCCAAAGTACAATGTTGCCGAATTTATGAATGGTACAGTTTGAATGTGCAAGTTGCATTTTCACACTTGACAGAACGCAGGGAATATTCTGACGTTGAGGTTGCATTGTGCAAATATGACTGTTTAAAACAAGCAGGTTAACAATTGAAGTTACAAGCAAATTGGTTTAATCCAGGTTAATTGTTACTTTGCCAATTCTTGGATTGTGTGTTTCCAAGCCCCTTGCATCTAAGATCTGCAGTGAAGTGAAGCCTCTTGCAGCATCTGCCAGCAACGTGCATGGATGCCATGATGAAAATGTGCATGTTTGTCATTACTCAGTCAAGATGGTTATACTGATATGTTAAAAGTGTTTCTCCTGGATTCCCTCTCTACACTAAAAGTTAGGAACCATGGCTGGAATTCTCCTCAAAAAATTCTATCAAAATGTGGTTTCTGAAGTGGGAGTTCAGAGAAGAATCTCTAACACTCAGTGCATTACAGCGGTCACCATTGTGAATATCATTAAAAATCAGGTGGCAAGACCTACCCATACTGGAGAGGCTAGCAGCATAATGCTGAGCCAATCACTGCACACGCACTGATCTGTTATCACCAAGATTGGCGCATATGCAGAGGCCCTGCATCACTGGACTCCTGATTGCTGGCCAGCTTGATCATTGACCAGTTCCGTGACCCCCCACATATCTCGCTCTCCGATACCTCCCTACCTCTCCCTCCCTCACCCCCCATGGCTTAATTGCTGGCCCCCAACCATTTCCGGGCCATCCCTGTACCCTCCCCTCCTAGCCTGCCCAATCTTCAGCTCCTCCAGGGGCCACAGACTGGCACCACCAGGGTACCAATGCCCAGGGGGTACCCCATCATTCTGTCCCCTCCTCTTTGGGGGTCCCTGATTGTCCCCTGGCACATTCCCACAGGAACGGGCCGTTAGTTCTCTGAAAGTGGGGAATTATTGTAAGCCCTGCTGGAGTGAACCACTCTGGTGTTTGGGGTGAGGAGTGGAGGATGAAGGTGGGGGAGGAAGATGATAGCGGGCCCTGTGATTTCAGTCCTGGGCCTGCTAGTTACATTTAAATGATATTCAAATCAGTATTAAAATATTTTCTGTGCATCTCCGCCAATTTCCAGCGCAGGGTTGATACCACCGGAAATCCAATGCTGGGAGATGCTTTCGTGGCAGGAATGTATGCCCAAACCCTGTGAATCAGCCAACATGAGAATCTCCTGACCGCTGCACTAAAAAACTAGTGCAGTGGGATGGGAGAATCACAGCTCTTATTTGGCAATGGGTTTTGCATACAATAAGTGCGCTTGCTGTGTTGTAAAATTATTTAGGGATCTGCTGTAAATTTTGTGTACTGCATGCGTGCCAGTGAAATACTATGTGCTGGCAGAAAGTGATCTCCCACAGTGACGTTTATGTATATATAAACATCAACAAGCAAAGATGGCATTGATAAATATTTTTATGATGCACTGAATATGAATGCAGTTGTCAATCAAAAAGCAATTTATTTTCCAGTAACTACAAATCTTGAATCACAAGAAGCACCTCATCCAGCTCATCCTGCCAGCCAATCAGTGTGACAAGCTAGTAAGATTGGGTGAGAGCAGAAACATTGGATTCAGGCCCTTTTTTTTTTTTACCTCTCGCGATGTTATCGACAGTGAGCATTGAGAGATCGGGACGCCTATATAATGACGCTCCTAGAGCTCAGCAGCCGGCTTCCTGGCAGGAATAGGCTCCACTCCCTCCCCCTGTTGGTGAGAATCACACTTGGCTTTTTCCTTTAACTAAGTGCCGTACAATTGCGACTGGGAGCTCGCCCCAAAAAAATCAACGCGATTCTCTGCCATTTTCACACTTGTTCAACATTTAGAATTTTTTTTGATAAGATTGCCACCTTCCCACCCACACTCCCCCTCCCTCACCCCCCCACTCGAGTTTGTGATCAAAATTTCCAAAATGAAATTTGGCCTGCAGAAATTTAAGATATCCAAATATAAAACAACGCAACTAAGCTTGAAAGAAAACGGAGATTAAGGTCTTATTTTTTCCCAATCTCATGATGGCAGGTTTGGAGATGGGGAGCTGGAAGAATGATGGGGAGCTGCAACAGAATGGCTCCTTGCCAAATTCCTATTACTGGGAGAATTTTCACAGAAAAGGCTGGGAATCAGATCAATTGCCTGCTTCACAGAACTGAATAGCCAATGATGAGAGTTACGGCTCCTGTTAGGGGTAATTTTCAGCCTTGTTGGCTTTGCCGCAAAGCAGCATCTCACCACATGCTGAGATCACTAGTTCAGTAAGAAGCCTCGCAACTCCAGGTTAAAGTCCAACAGGTTTACTTGGAATCAGGCTTTCGGAGAGCTGCTCCTTCAACGGGTAAGTGGAGAGTAAATTCATAAACAGGGGTCTCTCAACTTCCCAAACCTGATGAAGGGGCAGCATTTCAAAAGCTCCTTATACCAAGTAAATTTGCTGGACTTTAACTAGATGTGAAACTTCTTACTGTGCCCAGCCCAATCCAACACCGGCATCTCCACATCACCAACTCAGTGATAGAGGCTCCAATCTCTCGCTAATGGGGCTGGTCATCATGTCATTACACTAGAAAGAGTGCAGGGGAAGTTCACCAGGATGTTGCTTGGGATGGAAAGAGGCATGTGGGGGAGGGTATAATTGAGGTGCACAAAATTATGAGAGATATAGATTAGGGAAATAGAAACTTCTCCTCTGACTAGAGGGGCCAATAATCAGAGAGCGGTGGGAATCTGGAACTTGCTGTCTGAAACGGTGACCGAGGCAGAAACCCTCCCAACATTTAGGAGGCATTTAGATGAAACACCACAGCGTACATGGCTACTGTCCATGTGCTGAAAAATGGGATTAGAATAGATAGATATTTAACGACCCATATACTTATGATGGGCCAAAGGGCCTCTTTCTGTGCTGTAAAATCCTATGACTCTATGTTCTGCTAAACTCTCAATTTGGCAAATATCTACCAAAGTGAGAGTTTGAACATTTGACAAAACAGCGCTGTTAAGTACTAATGGCTTTAGAGCTATGGGGATCAGGCAGTATTGCTGCTGAGTTCATAACGAAAAACTATAACAAACAATAAACAAAGAAGCCATGGAATGGACCCTGAACCATTGCATTACTCCACCCCTTTCCTGTGTGCAAACAGAAAGAAATATTATTTTCCTAATCTGTGGTTAGCACTACTGCCTCACTTTGCCAGGGACCTGGGGTTCGATTCCTGGCTTGGGTCACTATCTGTGCGGCGTCCGCACGTTCTCTTCATGCCTACATGGGTTTCCTTCAAGCACTCAGGTTTCCTCTTGCAGTCTGAAAGACGTGCCTGTTAGGTGCACTGGCCTTGCTAAATTCTCCTTCAGTGTACCCAACCAGCTGCTGGAATGTGGCGATTAGGAAATTTTCAAAGTAACTTCATTGCAGTGTTAGTGTAAGCCTACTTGTGACACTAATAAGTAAAACTTAAGAAAACATCCAACAACAGTGAATGAGCCTTTTATTTCTGTTTCACATTGAAGAAATTATCCTCCGCGTGTGAAGTACAGAAGACCAACAAAATTTAATCTAGCAGAGCAGGAAATTCACAATAACAACTCTAGGGATCTTGCCAGTTATCAGAAATGCATCATTTCAGGCATTTTAGGAGATTTTCAATTATTTACTCTATTAATAATATTGCAGTTTAACAATGATAGCTTTAAAAGGGTTGATGCACACATGAATGCACGTCACTTATATTAAACTTAATTTTTTATTATTGTCATAATTTGTCTCTGTGGATATGTAATTGCAAAAGTTGAAAGCATCCACCCAAATTTGTTATTGCTGTTGTTATTGTCTTCTGGCTTAATTCAAAGGCACTTAGCAATTCTGAAGCACAAATAAAGTCAAACTATGCCCAGTGGTCCAACTGTTTTCTCAACTTCCACATAAAGATCACTTAAATTTATGCTTTATATGTGAGTGGCATGGTGGCACAGTGGTTAGCACTGCTGTCTCATAGCGCTAGGGTCCCGGGTTTGATTCTGGCCTCGGGTCACTGTTTGTTGGAGTTTGCACTTTCTCCCTGTGTCTGCATGGGTCCCCTCTGGGTGCTCCAGTGTCCTCCCACACTCCAAAGATGTGCGAATAAGGTGACTGGCCATGCTAAGTTGACCCTAGTTTCAGGTGGATTAGCAGGATAAATGTGTGATTTTACAGGAATAGGGCCTGGGTGGGATTGTGGTCAGTAGAGGCTCAATGGGCCAATGGTCTTTTTCTGTACTATAGAGATTTGATGAAATTATTCTATTATCTACCACAGGATTCAGCACATCAAGCATTTGGGTTATCTAGACAGAATTATTGCTGTTTTTAGGTATTGGCGTATGAGCCAATCTACTCAATGGCACTTTTTCTCCTAGTTAAGGATGGGCAAACAATTTTGTTAAACTCCTGTGCTTGGCTTACAATGGCATGGCTAGCCATATTTGTGTCTGAGGTGACATGTCTTTGCAGTTATCAGCAGCAAAAAGAGAAAGTGTGATTCCTCCCCAACTCTTCCATCTCAAGCTACCACAAACATGCCTACAGGCATCAACAATTGGTTCCATTTAGGAAAGCAACTCAATCTGTCTGTTTCCACATTCAAAAAGTCAGCTTGATCGATGGCCAAATCCATGATGATCATAGAACATTACAGTGCAGGCCCTTCGGCCCTCGATGTTGCGCCGGCCAGTGGACCCTCTAACCTAAACTATTCCAATATCATCCATATGCCTATCCAACGAACATTTGAATGCCCCCAAAGTAGGCGAGTCCACAACTGCTGCAGGCAGGGCATTCCACGCCCTCACCACCCTCTGTGTGAAGAACCTGCCTCTGACATCCGTCCTATGACTACCACCTCTTAATTTAAAGTTATATCCCCTTGTGTTGGTCATCACCATCCGAGGAAAAAGGCTCTCACTATCCACCCTATCCAATCCCTTGATCATCTTATATGCCTCAATTAGGTCACCGCGTAACTTTCTTCTCTCTAATGAAAATAACCTCAGGTCCCTCAGCCTTTCCTCATAAGGCCTTCCCACCATACCAGGCAACATCCTGGTAAACCTCCTCTGCACCCTTTTCAATGCTTCCACATCTTTCTTATAATGCGGCGACCAGAACTGTACGCAATACTCCAAGTGCGGTCGCACCAGAGTTTTGTACAGTTGTAACATAACCTCACGGCTCCTAAATTCAATCCCTCTACCAATAAAAGCTAACACACCGTACGCCTTCTTAACAACTTTATCAACATGGGTGCCAACTTTCAAAGAGCTATGTACTTGTACCCCAAGATCCCTCTGCTCGACAACACTATTAAGGGTCCTTCCATTAGCCCTATATTTTATATGCCTGTTATTCCTACCAAAGTGAATCACCTCACACTTATCCGTATTGAATTCCATTTGCCACCTCATGGCCCAGCTCTGCAAACTATCTATGTCCCTCTGCAAACTGTAACATCCATCCTCGCTGTCTACAACTCCCCCCACTTTGGTCTCGTCAGCAAATTTACTAATCCAACCCTTTACACCCTCATCTAGGTCATTTATAAAAATGACAAACAGCAGTGGCCCTAAAACAGATCCTTGAGGTACACCACTTGTAACTGCACTCCAGGTTGAATATTTCCCATCAACCACCACCCTCTGTCTTCTATCAGCTAGCCACTTCCTAATCCAAACTGCTAAATCACCTTCAATCCCATGCATCTGCACTTTCTGCAGTAGCCTACCATGGGGAACCTTAACAAACGCTTTGCTAAAATCCATATACACTACATCAACTGCCTTACCCTTATCTACCTCTTTGGTCACCTCCTCAAAAAACTCTAAGGTTTGTGAGGCACGACCTACCCTTCACAAAACTGTGCTGACTATCCCTAATCAATTTATTTCTCTCTAGATGCTTATAAATCCTGTCCCTTATAATTCTTTCCAAGACTTTGCCCACAACAGAAGTCAGGCTCACTGGTCTATAATTTCCAGGATGGTCCCTACTCCCGTTTTTGAACAAAGGGACAACATTTGCCATCTTCCAGTCTTCCGGCACTATACTTGTAGCCAACGACGACATGAAGATCAAAGCCAAAGGCTCTGCAATCTCCTCTCTAGCCTCCCAGGGAATCCTGGGGTAAATCCCATCTGGCCCAAGGGATTATCAATTTTCATTCCCTCAAGATTCGCTAACACCTCCTCCTTATGAACCTCAATCATGACCAGTCTACAACCTAGTATTGCAGTATTCTCCCCGACAACATTGTCTTTCTCCTGCGTGAATACTGACAAAAAATACTCATTCAGTGTCTCTCCTATCTCCTCAGGCTCCAGCACAACGTTCCACTGCTATCTCTCACTGGCCCTAAACTTGCCCTAACCAATCTTTTATTATTTATATACCTGCAAAAAACTTTAGGATTCTCCTTAATCCTATCCGCCAAAGTCTTCTTGTGTCCTCTTCTAGCTCTTCTCAACTCCCTCTTTAGCTCCTTCCTGGCTGATTTATAGCTCTCTCATTTCTACATAACATTAAAATGAAAACTAAAATCAAAGTCTATCAGGCCATAGTTCTTGCCACTCTGCTGTATAGCACAGAATCAAGGTTCTGCTACACCAAAGTTTGGGAATGCTTCTACCAAAGACATCTAAAGTCGACCATGACAAATTGATGGAAAGGCAAAACCACAAGCATTAAGGTCCTCCACCGTGCTGGATTCAAAGTGCAGAGACTATCATCTGGAGCAACAAGAGCTGACTTGTCAATCAATCAGAACTTAGAACATAGAACAGTACAGCACAGTACAGGCCCTTCAGCTCTTGATGCGTGCTAAGTTTTGTCCGAAACCAAGATCAAGCTTTCCCACTCCCTATCATTCTGGTATGCTCCATGTGCCAATCCAATATCTGCTTGAAAATTCCTAAAGTGTCCGACTCCACTATCACAGCAGGCAGTCCATTCTGCATCCCAATTACTCTCTAAGTAAAAACTTACCTCGGACGTTGTTCCTATATCTCCCAAAAGTCTCTGTACGTCCACTCTATCTATCCTCCTCATCATTTTATAAATCTCTATTAAATCATCCTCCATTCTAAAGAGCCCCAGCTCCCTCAACCTTTCCTCATAAGACTTACCCTCCAAACCAGGCAGTATTCTGGTAAATCTGCTCTGCACTCTCTTCAATGCTTCCACATCCTTCTTATACTGAGGTGACCAGAACTGAACACAATATTCCAAATGTGGTCTCACCAATGTCCTGTACAATTGCAGCATAACCTCACTGATCTCAAACTCAAACCCCCTGTTAATAAACGCTAACACACTATAGGCCTTTTTCATGGCTCTATCCATTTGAGTGACAACCTTCAGAGATGTGTAGATATGAACTCCAAAATCTCTTTGTTTCTCCATATTTCTCAGAATTCTGCCATTGACTCTAATCCGCATTCAAATTTGTCCTCCCAAAATGAATCACCCCGTACTTATCAGGGTTAAATTCCATTTGCTATTTTTCAGCCCAGCTCTACATCCTATCAATGTCTCTTTGCAGCATACAACAGCCCTCCACCTCATCCACTACTCCACCAATCTTGGTGTCATCAGCAAATTTACTGACCCATCTTCAGCCCCCTCCTCCAAGTCATGGATAAAAATCACCAACAGCAGAGGATTCAGCACTGATCCCCGTGGTACACCACTAGTAACTTATTTCGTCATGCGGTATATTTTGTTTTTCTCTTTGAAATTTGACATTCTTGTCTATGTCCTAATGAGTGCAAGTCCAAAAGCTTTGACAAGCTTTCTTTTTGTAGCATTATTCAGGTTCTGCACAACTAAGGGAATACTTCTAAAGTACCTTATTAGCGTTAAGTGCTTTGCAACATTTAACCATTGTGAAGGATGCTATATAAGTGCAAGTTTTTTTTGTTACATAGACCTTAGCAGGGGGAAAGAAAAGGAATGGCATTATGTCATTTGCTCTTTTGGACAGCCAGTGCAGATAAGATGGACCAACTGGCCTCCTTCTGTGCTGTGACAATTCAGTAATTTTGGGAACATCTAAAGGATGCAAATATTAAACTACATTCATTCCTTCTCAATTGTCATATCACTTACTGGTATTGTACTTCTCTGTTAACTTGCACTTAGTAAAAAACTGAGGTTGATAAAGAGGAAAATCACTGTTTTGCAAAATGAAGCATAAACGTGCAATAAATTTTCAGCCCGATTATTTGAATCATTCCTGAGAGATGTAAAAATATTCCTAACTAAATGACTTGCATGGAACATGTTCGTTTATATACGGATAATTTGTAGATAGGGTTCATGCTTGTAGTTAATGTTTTATGTGGTTAGCCAACATAACTCAAACTAAACCAGGATGGACCATACTTATTAAATACATCAATGTCCTCTGACTGTAACCTTTACATTGTGAGAGACTTCTTTAGAAGATTCCTATATTCAACTGCGTTAAATCAATTCAGGTGTGTTTTATTTTAAACCTTGAATGCACCAAGTCAGTACTGGGACACCAGCTGTTGCAATTCCTCTCATTTCATGGTATGCATGTATCCCTCATCAATTCATCATACAGCAAACTGAGATTATTTTATTGGGGCATACAATAAGCGCTAATTAAGCAATTAATTTTGGTTTAACAGCTGAAGGGTAAGCTCAATCATGAACACATGATCTTACCTTCATGGCTATTACACTCAAATTCAACTTTGTATGGGTATCACACAAATACAATCCAATCACCCTTTTTGCAGTTCAAATAATGTTGAGGCACATTCATTTTTAATGGTCAGTCATGCTTAGCACCATGGAATTTAACAATAACCAACCTATTCATGTGTGTACGGTATAGATTTTTCTTTATTCTCTGATGGTATGTGGATATTGTTGCCATGGCATTTCTTGCCCATCCTTAATCTCCCTTGGCTATTTTAGAGGACAGGTAAGGGTCAGTTACTTTGCTGTGGATATAGAGTGAGTAAAGCAAAAGTAAAAGCAAAGCTTTTTTTATTAGTCACAAGTAAGACTTACATTAACATTGCAATGAAGTGACTGTGAAATTCCCCTAGTCATGACAGTCCGGTGCCTGTTCAGGTCAATGCACCTGACCAGCACATCTTTCAAAATGTGGGAAGAAACCGGAGCACCAGAAGGAAACCCACGCAAACACGGGAAGAACGTGCAAACTCCACACAGACAGTGACCCAATGACAGTGACACAGACAGTAGCCGGGAATTGAGCATGAGTACCTGGCGCTGTGAAGCATCAATGCTAAAGTAAGGATGCAGCGGTCAGGTAAGGATTGCAGATTTTCCAATTCTAGAAGGCATCAGTGAGGGTGAATGGGATCAAAGTTATGGGGAGAAAGCAGGATTAGGCTATTGAGTTAGAAGAGCAGCCATGATTGTGATGAATGGCGGAGCTGGCTCGAAGGGCCTCCTCCTGCTCTGATCTTCCGTGTCTCTGTGATCCAAGTGTTTTTCTTTGACAATATTCACCATTGCTGAGGCTAGCTTTCAATTCCAAGACTTTAATGAATTGAATTTAATTGCTGCCAGTTACCATGCTGGGGTTTGAACTCATGGCGGACTTTGCAGAGACATTGCCCGAACCTTGAGGTTAATCTGAGTCTCTGGATTACTGGTCCAGTGACATTAACACTATGCCATGTTTAGCCCCATATCTATATAATAAGGAAGTGAAATCTCTCATGATTGAAATACTTTGGAAAGGGGCATGTCTCAAAGTGTGAGTAGTCAGTGTTTACCAAGTACCGCAAAAATTATCCAGCATGTAAAATTTTGCTACCCTGAAAATAAGTTTTATTTTTTTCCTTTTGGAAATTAATCAACACTAATCATGCATCATCATCGCCTGAACACTTCTGCAACACAATCTGACATTTTACTTTGCACAGTGCCAGTATAATCTCCTTCCAGAACTTGAAGTGCCCATTGGCAAAAACAAAATTGGGGGCGTTGTGATATTCACTGGCACAGGAGCAGTGGTGGACTTTGCCGAGATCTTGAACAAGCAGCTCACACATTGTTCTAACAATTTACACTCTTATTAAAAACATCATCGCATACTGCTCCTCAGATAAAATTAAAATAATTACAATGATAATTAGCATCATAGAATCCATACAGTGTGGAAAGAGGCCATTCAGCCCATTGAGCCTGGACTGACAACAATACCAAGACCTTATCTCCTTAACTCCATTTATTTACTCTGCTAATCTCCCTGACGCCAAGGGGCATTTGAGCATAGCCAATCAACTTAACTCGCTTTGATAAAGGATCATCTGGACTCGAAATGTCAGCTCTTCTCTGTCCTTACAAATGCTGCCAGACCTGCTGAGATTTTCCAGCATTTTCTCTTTTGGTTTCAGATTCCAGCATTTGCAGTAATTTGCTTTTATTTCACTCACCTTTGGACTGCGGGAGGAAATCAGAACACCTGGAGGAAACCCACGCAGACATGGGAAGAACATGCAGACTACACACAGACTGTGACCCAAGGATGGAACTGCACCCAGGTCCAACTGTGCTAACCACTCTTCCATTGTACCATCCAGAATAGACAATAATAATACAGAACTAACTTATTTTCAATCCATAAATCTTTTGCCAGATTATTTCCATGGAACATCCACCTCTTCGGCACTTTGAGCCATCTTTTGTTCTTGATCCATTCAAAATGGCAAAGCAGAAGAGAATATTTTTTAACCCTAATCTAATGTAGTTCTACGGGTGTCAGAAATTGTATTCACTTCAAAAATCATATTTTATTCCTATTTGATTTGACACAGCATGGTGGCACAGTGGTTAGAACCCATGCCTCACAACGCCAAGCACCTATGTTCAATTTCCCAGCCTCGGGTCACTGACTGTGTGGAGTTTTCACACTCTCCTTATCTCTGCGTGGGTTTTCTCAGGGTGCTCTGGTTTCCTCCCACATTTCAAAGATGTGTGGGTTAGGTTGATTGGCCATGCAAAATTAGCCCTTATGTCAGGGGGATTAGCAGGGCAAATATGAAGGTTTACAAGAATAGGGTCTGGGTGGGATTGTGGTTGGTGCAGACTCGATGGGCTGAATGGCCTTTTTCTGTTCAGTTATTGATTAAATTAATAATTTTATACGAAATGCTGACTGTGGTTTGCAGGCAGATAAACACAAGTCACGGAGTTCAGATTGGGAGAAACATCAGTTGAGAAACTGATTTCTGCCAACATTCCGATTTTCCACTAGACAGATAGTCAAGCAGTGAATATATTTAAACTTGAAAAATAGCCCAAGGTGCTGCTGGTCAAATGAGTGAAACATTTTTCTCCCAAATCTGTTATAATGAACAATTAATTCACTGAGCAACCATGGCAATTTGCATTGCCCATACTGACTTGCCTTTGTCACTTCTGCCTTGCACATTGTTTCGCTGCTACCATCTTTGCAGTGGCGTCATTCACCTTGGCAGAACTATTTTGCATGCATATTGGAAAGTCTTCAATGGATAATAGAAAAGTAGCAGATGTGATAACTGCTGATGGGTCAATAAAAAACATGAGTGACTTGCTGTAATTTCATTATATCAAAATAGATGACAGGATAGTTTCGGAAATGTCAGTTACCTTGATGTTTTAAGATAACTAAGTCAAATGTCACAAATGAGATTACTCATTGCCGACTGTTTAATTCATGTCTGTAGGTAAGGAACACTGGCAAACAGATTCACTTAGAATGACACCATATCCTTTTCCTGCATGTGGACTGAAAAGTTAACATAGGTTAAACAGTCTCCTTTTGCATCTACCTCCCATATTAATTCCAGTGCATTCACGGCTAAGATCTATGCATACAAACATCTAGAATGATGGGTAGGAAAAGAACTGGCAGGTCCATCAATATCCCCCGCACCCCCACCACCCCACAAACCATGATGGCTAGACTATCATGATCGAACACTCCTGGGAGAGGCATAGAAACATGATATAAACAGGACAAATGGAAGGGGGGAGTCCTATGCAAAATTGCTCTGTTGGAACAGTGGTTAGCACTGCTCCCTACAGCACCAGGGATCTATATTCAGTTCCCAGCTTGGGTCACTATCTTTAGGCAATCTGCACTTCCTCCCTGTGTCTGCACGGGTTTCCTTCAGGTGCTCCGGTTTCCACCCACAATCTGAAAGATGTGCTGATTAGATGCATTGGTCATGCAAAATTCTCCTCAGTGTACCTGAACAGGGACTGGAGTGTAGCAACTGAGGGATTTTCACACTGACTTCATTGTAATGTTAACGTAAGCCTATTTGTGACAGTAATAAATAAACTTCAAACTATTAATTGAAACCAGTCCGAAAGATCACATGAATTGAGTGTTAACGATAAAGCCACAGGTCTTCGATATGGTGAGGAACTCCTTCTTGAAGACAGGCAGGGAGGTAGTCCCTACCACAATATATCAAACCAGCAATGTGCTCCAAAGACCTGCAATTCTCTGAAAAAAGAAAAACTGCTTAACTTGCAGTTTATTCTTATGTTTACGTAATTTAAACTCATGCCATTGACCTTCTCCAATCTGTTAAATTGGAAATAACTATTAATGGGGATTTGATTCTCACATTCATTATTTTATGGACTTATGTCAGGTCACCTTTATGTTGACATTGTGTTTAAGTCTAAACTTAGTAATTAGACCATGATCTTCAAGCCTATCTGATAGCATTTTTTAAATAAGACTTGAATTCACAAGGAATTTTTCCTGACTGTTCCAAAACACTTTACCACCAATGAGATACATTTGAAGTGTTGTAAGGTGGGAAAATGTGGCAAATAATTTGTCCACATCAAGCTCCCACAAACAGCAATGTGCGAATGACCAAATAATCTGTATTCTACCACGAACATTGAGGAATAAATATTGATCATGGCACTAAGGATAATTCCCTTGCTCTTCAAAATAGTACTTTGAGATTTTTAACCTTGAGCAAGCAGATGCAGCCTCAGTTTAATCTCTCATCCAAGAGACCTCTGGAAGTGAGAACCAGTACTGCCTTGACCTTTTTCTTAGATCCTGGAGCAGGAGGTGAACCAAGAACTTTGTGATTTAGAGGCAAGTGTGCTTCCAACTGAACCACCGCTGACACAGAAACTATGAATGTTTTATGCAGCTCTCCTCGGGAATTTATTTACGGTCATTATATCACCCACCAAGTGTGGTAACCAAAACTGGGCACTCTCGGCAGGATTTAATGAGTGAGCCGTTCAATGTGAAGAGGTATCCTTTGATATATATTGAATGGCTTAGGATGACACAAGGCCTTGTTAGATTTAGCTACCATTTCACTACATTGGTCATGAATCTTCAATGACTTGTGCACTGTACAAGCATTGGAAAGACAGCAAGATTTGATGGGTTGCTCCATAGAGATTCAATGATTCTATATTTTTCCATTTGGCCTCTTTTATAATCTAAGTGTATTCTTCATTGGCCTTACTGACACACACGACACGATATTTAACTCAATTAATGCCTTTTAATAACGTGGTGCACACCCCAAAGCACTTAAATCTTTTTTTGTGGGTGGGAGGGCCCTACGATTTGAATTAACCTTATCCAGACTTCGGTGTCATCTGCAAACTTATTTGCTTACTCCCAACACCATTGTCCGAGTCATTAATAAAGACCATGGCCAGAATCTTAAGTTTAAAGTTCGGGCATGCACCCAACCCAGGAGTCTGTAATATCGCGTGCGAAGTCTTTGGATGCACATTCCAACATGATTGCATCCTTGGGCAATATTTTAGTCAGTGGGAATATGTGTGAGTTGTAAGCATGCCTGCCAATAAGCAAGAAGACAATTGAAATTAATTAAGCAGCAATAGAACATAGAACATAGAACATAACAGCGCAGAACAGGCCCTTCGGCCTTCGATGTTGCGCCAACCAATTCTGAAAAAAAAGCAATGACCCTCCAAACTAAACCATTCCCTTCTCTTCCATAAACTTATCAACTAACCTCTTAAACGTCACCAAACTTGGCGCATCTACAACTGAAATCTACAATTGACCAGGATATTATGCAGCCTGCCTGTCTTTATGTTTGGTGAGTGGACCGATTGGCCAAGTGGCTTTACATTTAAGCTGCAAATTGGATCCAGGACAGGGGTGAAAGGTCAAGGCTCAAATAAAATTAACAAATGGGCCTGAAGACTGAGCTCTGTATTATTGTGCTGCCTGGATACTTGTGCCATAGTTTTAACACCCATTTTTATATTTTATGGGGCAGTAGCTCCCTGATTCAGCTCCGCAGTGGCTGTGCCGTGAAGTAGCGCATTGGAAACACCAGCTCACATTCTCCCTATTCTCAACATCTGCTCTCTTCCCTCCCTCTCTGGCAGTTACTTAGCCTTTCACAGAGCATGTTTCACGCCGGATGGCAGTTAATTGGCCAGCCAGTGTGAAGTTGCGGTCCGGGGGCTGATCGCTGCCAGGAACACGTTTCACAGCCGCATCCAGGTTTGCCAAGTGTGCTCACTAAATGAGCAAAAAAAACTTTGGTCCATGAAGAATGGGAGGCCAAGGACCAGTATATGGAAAACATCATGAGTTCTACATCTCTAGGATGAAGCATATACATTTACGATAACTGTATAGCTACGGGCTTGGAGATATATGAAATATTTCCAATTTTTACTGAAACCACAAGATTCTATTTTGTGAAGTAACCCTACTGTGAGATACTTTATCAAGTTCTGCAAGTTTAAGCAGCTTATGTCGACTGGTTGTCTCTCATCCACTAATGACTTACTCAAAAATTTGATAGACACGTACTTTTTTGCAGCAGCAGCCCAATTGTGTATTTCTAACAGCCCCATCCCTTTTCTCAATGATCATTTCTAAGGATCTAATCTTGTGTCTTCCCACTAATGAATGCTAGGCCGATAATCTTGCAGTTCCTTAATTCTGATTTATCCCCTTTTCTGAAAATAGGAACTATATAAACTAGCTTCCAGTCAAAGGAAGTATTCTGACGCCACTGAAATATTGAAGGGACTAGCATAGGGCACACACAGTGCCTGTCCCACCTCCTTAATCAGCCTTGAACAGATATTATCTGAAGCTGAACCCTATCAATTTTAAGATTCCCTGATCTGTCCGATGTGAAATGATCTCTTTCGTTATTCAATGTTGAGCACTTCTCATCCGGAATTTAAGTATAATACATAGGAGTATAGCTCCTGTAATAAAAACAGTCATTCAACAGCTGTGCCATTGCCTGCATCTCATCACTGGACTCATTTTAGACATACATTGCTGCCAAAATTGACTAACAGATATTTAAATTAATGCTGTCTTGTGACAAATTGCATATTATTGTTCCTGTTCACATGTGAATGGAGGCTGAATGAGTTTAACTGTCCATATGAATTTATAATAGTCAGAGCAAATTCAAAGCGAAGGTTTAAAGTAGCCAGCATTTTTGACTTTCTGGTGGTGGTTTTCATCATCAATACCTGCACTGCATTATCTGTTAATTAATTAAGAAGGGCCTATTTCTGAAGGACGCCCTGTTTATGGATTGTGCAGCTTGGAGTTTGGGACGTTAACAAGCATTTTCATCTGGAATGTGACATACATTTTGAGAGATGTTCAAGAAGAAGGAAAAAAGATCAACTGACAGGAGCCAGAATGGGTGAAATGAAACGGAAAGCAAGTGCTGGACCAGGTTATAGATTGTGGGTAAACAGACTGGGATCACATTCACTGCTGTGACGGACTGAGCAGTTTTAAATGATCGGGTCACTGGTTGCCGTCACTGCTCAAAGCTTTTGCTCCTTATAAGTTAATTCAGAGACTGCAGCACTTAACTAGCACATCTTTGGGCTGTGGGAGGAAACCAGAGCACCCGGAGGAAACTCAAGCAGACAGAGGGAGAATGAGCAAACCCCACACGAACAGTGACCCAAGCCGGGAATCGAATCCAGGTGCCTGGCACTGTGAGGCAGCGTTGCCAACCACTGTGCCACCATGCTGCCCCTTAACTTGTCAGAATTGTTTTCGCTACACCCAAGCCCAAATCATCCATGTGTATCAAGAACAAAAGTGGGCCGGCACAGATCTCCAATATACCACTTCCATATCTTCTCCAGTTAACCTGAATAACTGGATGCAAAGTAGGGAGCTTGGAAACCAGCGACAAAAGATAAACAGGCTTCCTGAAAAGGAGGTGCTTTGCAGAGTGGGCAGACAGTTGGCAGCTATCAGTGAGTGATAAGGTTAGGAGTAATAAGGAAAGGCAGCATACTCTTAATAGTAAGATTCAGGGGCTGTGGTTAAATTCTTTCATTTTTGGATTATAGCTGTTACTGACAAGGCTTATCTTTATTGCCCAGCCCCAGTTAGCTATTGGTAGAATTGGAACCTGCTCAAACTGCTAAAGTCTGTGTAAACTTAGTGCTTCCGCAATACTGTTGGGTAAGGAATTCTAAAATATTGACTCCATGATAATGCAGAAGTATAAATCAAGTCAGATGTGATTTTTAATGGGAACATGAATGGTAACATATTTCAAATACATTATTCCTTGAAAGTATGACTCCAGTTAGATGAAGCCATTAAAATTGCCAATAATATGTTGAATGCCATTTATGGAGCATAGTGTACAAGACTAAAGAATGATTAAATTTGCTTCTTTAACCTGACTTAACATGAGTTAAATCACAGTTTAGAGTGCGTCTGTTTTTCTGTGCTCAATGGGAGAATGTGAGCCTCTTTACCTCTGGATATTCTATTCCCACTCTCCAGGCAATGAAGGATAGAACTGAAGCCTAAGACCTACATGCTATTATAAGTTTTTATTTACAGAAATAGACATTACAAACATACATCTCTTAACCCAACAACTACAGTTTCAGTCTGCTTTCTATCAGGACTCGAGTGATGCCTGTTACCTGAACATAGTTAAATTCTCAATTACTATACTTAACACTGGGCTCTCTCCTTTTCTTGAAACCCACTGTCCCTTCCCTGTCCTCCCAACAAATGATCAGAGTGTCAAAAGCATTCTGCCCATTTTTTATTTGTCAACAACTGGCTAATTGCTTCTTCACATCTGTTTCATGCAGGTGAGTACCCTGTGTGTTTTCACTGAGGTTCAGCTGTTTATTGTTAGTCTTCCCTCCCTGAAAGCCTTGCAGACAAGCAGATCGTGGGCCTGCCAACTTCCTATCCAGGAGTTTAAACTCTTCTTTTCTATTCCTGATCTTTGAACTTGACCACCTTCTTCGGACAACTTTCACTGATGGATAAAAGGCCCATCTATAGCACGGTAGAGCAAGTGAAACTGGCAGAATCAGTTCGCCCTTTCAGAAATGAATCTCCTGTTGACTTATTACAGAGGAGATATGACAGAGAGAGGCATTTATGAAGGCATCTAATGGGAAACTCATAACACCAAAATTCACTTAGGCAGCTGCAGTTTTGAGGCAACAAGTCTCTCCTTTACAACAAATGATCAAAAAACACATCTCTTCCCACCGCTGATTGACTAATGAGCTATCAAAACAGCAGTAATACTCCAGTAACACCTAATGTAGAATGCAAATAGAATACAAATGTTGCAGTGGAAGCAAGATCACTGTCAACTTTATAAATTCATCTGTCTTTGAAAGTATACATTGATCTCATGCTGTGTAATGGGTGGAAAGATAAATGTACACATGGCTGGCAATGAGCAGTTTCATTGATAGCAATAACATAGATGCCTTTTCACCGTAAATCATTGATTACAACTTGGAGTTCGACCCTCTCAACCTTGAAATGAGATGTGCAATTCATTTAGTGGCAACTAATATCCATTATGAAACTTCTGCCATGACAAAAATAACCCCCGAGCATAGTGAAATCCCCATTCTTCAAAGGGCTATTTGTCTGCCTATGATACAACCTGGTAATGTTTGACATTGCTTCCTGCTCAAATAGTATTACAAACATGCACACAAGTTTAGATGAGAAGATGGCTTTTGCTCTGAACCCTTCTAACTCCTTTTTCATTTCTTTGTTGAATTCATTTTTAATAATGTGCTCCCTAATCTCATTGCAAGGAAGACACTACCCTAAATGCTCCAAATCCCTCTCCAATACATGTAAAAGCTTTGACTATAAATAAATGGCTTCATAATAAATTCCTAAGGCGGCAGCTCCGCAAATGAGAAGACAGATGGCAAATGAAATTTAATACAGCCAAACGTGAAGTATTACAGATTGGGCAAAATATTAGGTGTGACTGAAGTACAAAATTAATAGAATCAAATTAGCACAGAAAGTGAGACTCAGAAAGGAACCCAAGTCTTGTGGCAGAACTGTCATTGTGGACGTTCAAACAGTTAAAATGACAAATGGTTTTGGAGACAAGAAGGAGAAAATAAAACATTCAGGAACAGTCTGAGACCCTCGGGGAGAATACTGTAAGTTGGGAGAGAGAAGCTTCCCAGTAACTGGATAGAAAGCTGAACCATGTAATGGCAGCCAGAATCTTCAACCTGCAGGATATGGTAAAAGAATTTGTTAACTCTATGAATGATCTCAATAATCTTTCACAAAATTCACGCCTCCAAATCTATTTATGTTGGTAATGAATGAACCATTCTTATACAGCCAAGTGTAATAATTTTACCATAAATATGTGAATTTGTAACTTTTAATTACAATGAAATATAAGCCACTTGTGTCTTGTCAAAGATCATGGTACATGATTTAATTGTCAGGATTATTTATTTGCATTATTTATTTGTGTAACTCACTTTGGCAGCATCGACACTAACATTGGAACAATGCAGAGATTAGCAGTGATCCCTGCATAAAGATGACACGCAAATTTGTAAAGGGCAGCACTGTTGCCTCAAAGCGCCAGGGACCTGGGTTCAATTCTGGCCTTGGTTGACCGTGTGGAGCTTGCATGCTCTCTCTATGTCTGCCTGGGTTTCTTCTGGGTGCACCGGTTTCCTTCCACAAGTCCAAAGCTTTGCAGATTAGGTGGGTTGGCCATGCTAAATTGCACTTTAATGTCCCAAGATGTGTAGATTAGTAGGATTGTCGTGGTAAACATGCAGGGTTAAGGGGATAGAATAGAGAAAGGGCTTGGGTAAGATGCTCATTCAGAGAGCACCACTACAGATTTTCAAGGTCATATTTGCCAAAAGACAGAGTAATAGAAACAGAGCAATATTAAAATGATAGAATGCCCTGTCACTAGCTATGATTGTAATAATATATTCTGCAAACTCTGCTTTTCTTCTCCCCTATGAACAGTATGCTTTGTCGGGATAGCTCACAAGAAACAATATTTTTCAACAATACATGTGACAATAATAAATCAAATCAAAATTCAGCCTCTTGCTATTTAAGTCTCAATTCCTGATTTTAAAAGCAAAATTGGATACACCCTGGGAAGTACCCACATACTTGGGCGGCACAGTGGCTAGCACTGCTGCCTCACAGCGCCAGGGACTCAGGTTCGATACCAGCCTTGGGTGACTGTGTGAAATTTGTGCATTTTCCTGTGTCAGTGTGTTCTCTGGGTGCTCCAGTTTCCCCCTCACAGTCCAAAGGTGCCCAGATTGAATGGATTGGCTGTGCTAAATTGCCCCTTAAATTCCCTAGATGTATAGGTTCAGGCGATTGGGATAAGTGTGTGGGGTTATAGGAATAGGTAACATGCTCTTTTGGAGAGTCAGTACAGACACAATGGACCTAATGGCCTCTTTCTGCACTGCAGAAATGCTATAATTGAAAGGTCACTTATTGGGCTTGAATTTGTAGAACTTGATAGTTAAGATGATGATTTATACACTCTGTACTCTATTCCTGGTGAGTGCAAGTAATACATGACCAGTTGATGAAGCAATAATCCATCCAAGTCCAGCAACGGTTGCTGCATCTAAAAAGGTGAATTCCATTTTTCTTAAATGTGTAGCGCTATGTTTCAGTGAGAACTGATGAAATTTACCACCTCGGTGACAATTTCATCTTTTAATAAAGGTAACCTAAATGTGTTGCCGGAGAAGGAAAGGTGCAAGAGGATGGCAGCATTGGCGACCATGGGGCAGCATGCTAGCACAGTGATCAGCATCGCTGCTTCACAGGCCTGGATTTGATTCCTGGCTTGGGTCACTGTCTGTGTGGAATTTGCACATTCTCCCAGTGTCTGTGTGGGTTTCCTCCAGGCACTCTGGTTTCTTCCCACTGTTCAAAGATGTGTGGGTTAGGTTGATTGGCTATGCTAAAAAATTGCCCCTTCGTGTCCTGAGATGAGTAGGTTCAAGGGATTAACAGGTAAAATATGTAGGGATATGGGGTTAGGGCCTGAGTGGGATTGTGGTCGGCACAGACTCGATGGGTCAGATGGCCTCTTTCTGCATGGTAGGGTTTCTATGATTCTATGACCACAAGAGCAACCTCCTGTTCACTGAACACACACTAAGTAGGACAGGAGGCTGATATAGAGAATGAGAATATGATTTTTATTTTCATTGAATCCTGATGTCAAATCCAAACCTGATTCCCTTAGCTGTCAAGATTCTGTGTTAAACAAATTTGGATGATAGAATTGACAGCATGCAGTTGTGCAGAATTCAGCAAAGTGGGGAGGCAGTATAATCGCCAAACTATTAATCCAAAAACTCAACTAATGTTCTGGGATAAAAGCAAAATACTGCGGGAATCTGAGGCAAAAGCAGAAAATGCTGGAAAATCAGAACAGTCTGACAGAATCTGTGAAGAGAGTATAGAGCCCTTTGTCAAAGCTGAATGTTTTGGGGACCCGGGTTTGAATCTCAGCACAATGTTCTCTGGCATGGAACAATAATGGCAGTAAAATTCTTGTTTGAGAACTAATATTATAAAACTGTATATAACACTAATAAAACTGCAATTAATTCAGTTAATCTTTTTGAGAGTTTGAGATTAAAACTGTGCCGTTGTTGTACTGGTAGAATTTGAATTCAATTAAAAGAATCTTCTGGTGACCATGAAACCTTTGCCAATTGTCAGAAAAACCCATCTGGTTCACTAATGTCCACTAGGGAAATAAATCTGCCGTCCTTACCCAGTCTGGCCTACATGTGACTCCAGAGCTACAGCAATGTGGTTGACCCTCAATTGCCCTCCAAGAATAACTAAGGTTGGGCAATAACTGCTGGCCCAGCCAGTGATGCCTATGTCCCAAAGATGTGATGGTTAGGTGGATTGGCCATGCGAAATTGCCCCTTAGTGTCAAGGAGACAAGCTAGTGTAAATGCATGGGGTTATGAGGATAGGACCTGGGTGGGGTTGAGCTTAGTGCAGGCTCAATGAGCCAAATGGCCTTCTTCTGCACAGTAAGGATTTTATGGTGTCCCACAAATGAATAAGAAAAATATTTGCCAATGTAATAGAAAGAATCACTTCAAGAAGCTATGATTAATGATGTAGGAAAATGATTTGCCAGTTATTTTGCAAATGTATCAAATTTTTTGCAAGGCACGTGAGTGACCAACTGTGGAATGAACAGATGTCCTCATTTGGTCTAAATTTCCAGGGCAAGAACTACAATTAGCTTGAACAATAAAACATGCATGATTGCTCGAGAATTACTCCTGCTTACGCAATTTGAAAATCTGAACCCTCCATGGAATTCAT
The DNA here is from genome assembly GCA_024679065.1 of Sphyrna mokarran. Lineage (NCBI taxonomy): Eukaryota > Metazoa > Chordata > Chondrichthyes > Carcharhiniformes > Carcharhinidae > Sphyrna > Sphyrna mokarran. The sequence continues at coordinate 56,102,779 of JAGIQG010000016.1, read as the reverse complement.
ACAAACTAACCTGTCTCCACAGTGACACTGCCAACCCACAAGGGAGATTGAACTGCAGACTTTCTCTTTGAAACTAATACAAAAGCAAAATACAATGTCAGCTGGAAATCTTCAATTAAACAGATGCTGCCTGACCTGCTGAGTATTTCCAGCATTTTCTGTTTTTATTCTATACGCTTAAAGTTTATTTATTTATTAGTCACAAGAAAGGCTTACATTAACACTGCAATGAAGTTACTATGAAATTCCCCAAGTCACCACGCTCCGGCGCTTTTTCAGGTCAATGCACCCTAACTAGCTTGTCTTTCAGACTGAGAGAGGAAGCCGAAGACCCAGAGGAAACCCTCACAGATATGGTGAGAACTCCACACAGTGACCCAAGCCAGGAATTGAACCTGGGTCCTGGGCAGTCTGAAGCAACAAGGCTGACCACTTCTGAATGCATTTTCTGAACAACTAATGTTTGACAGTGTCACACATTGCTTCAATCCAGGATACAGTGTTGAAATGCATGCTGCAGTAAAACTGCTTCGCCTTATTAAGAGACGTAACTCTTAAAACTCTTTCTCTTCCCAAAATCAAAATGAAGAACGTTAGTCATGGCAAATGTTTTTCTACCACCCAGTGTTGACCTCAAACACTCCAGGACACACATTTGTCCTGTTACATACAAAGATTTCTCTGCCCCAAACCGTGTCTTGGCTGCATCCTCAGAAAAGAAACCCCAAAGCACGAATGTGACATTTTCCATTTCCCACACCAGCCATCTTGTGTTCACTCTGAATAAAACTGTCAATTTAATGCAGGTTTGTGTTGTGCATCGTGCCAATTAGGCACTGGGTTGAGTGCGCCATAATTACTGAATCATCATTTTTCTTCAGGCTTTTACAGATCCTTTCAGGACATCATCTGGCCTGGTTAAACGCCTGGTTTTATATAAGTTTACATCTTAAACATTAAATGGTTGCTGGACTGGGGGTTTTGGACAGAAGAAATTTAGAGAGCAGCCCAACAAGAGTTTGTAGCTAAAATGCAAAGGGAGCAGCTACTTGCACTTATGAAAGGCCTTTAGTGGAACAAAAATGCCCCAGGATGTTTCACAGAAGCATGTTTGGAAGAACATCAATTCTGAGCCAAAGAAGGTGATTGGAGGGGTGGCCAGAAACGTAGTCACAGGTATGGATTCTGAAGGCCATCTTCAGGGACCCAGTGGAACTGATAGACGCGTTTGCAGAAGAAACAACAGAGGTTAGGATCTAAATTGCTTAAAACATGTTAAACAATGTTGGTGGTTGGGAGAGGCAGACTGGCGCTACCAGCGTTCTAGGCTGGCACTGCCTGATCCTGCCCCCAACCACCTTCAGTGACCTCCAGTTCCACCAGCTAGGCCATCTTACCTGGTCCCCATTGGTGGGAACTATCTGTGATCCTCACCAGTGAGGACCACCACTGGTGAGGTAGAAAAGGTGAGTGAGTCTGGACTATTGCATGCCAGGATCATTAATGACATACCAAGCAAAGCATGTCGTTAATACTGAAAACAGCCTTATGCCCTCCCCGAGCGTGAGGTTGATTTCACGATAGAACAGGGTTGGCAATATCACAAGAGGCAAGAAGTCAGGGGCAAACCCGTTCATATTTCCCACCCCGACCAGTGCAGTGGGATGAAAAAACAGAACATAGAACATTACAGCGCAGTACAGGCCCTTCAGCCCTCGAAGTTGTTCCGACCAGTGGAACCAATTTAATGACTCTCTAACCTCAACTATTCCAATGTTATCCAAATACCTATCCATTGACCATTTGAACGCCTTTAAAGTTGGCAAGTCCACAACTGCTGCAGGCAGGGCATTCCACGCCCTTACTACCCTCTGAGTAAAGAACTTACCTCTGACATTGTCCTATAATTACCATCCCTTAATTTAAAGCTATGTCCCTTCATGTTAGCCATCACCATCCCAGGAAAAAAGCTCTCACTGCCCACCCTATTTAACCCTCTGATCATCTTGTATGCCTCAATTAGGTCACCTCTTAACCTTCTTCTCTCCAATGAAAATAACCTCAAGTCCCTTAGCCTTTCCTCATAAGACCTTCCCATCATACCAGGCAACATCTGGTAAATCTCCTCTGCACCCTTTCCAATGCTTCCACATCTTTCTTATAATCTCATACAGAGGTTAGAAGCTCATATCAGGATTAAGGAGGATGCTGAGGTTACTAATGATCTGGTTCAACCTGCTGGAATAAAGGATGGAACTGGTGTGCAGGTGCCATATTAAAAAGACGTCCAAGATCATTGACTGACTATTGAAAAAGGTGGACATTTTGCATTCCAGGTGTTAGTCCAGTAAATCTTCTGTGAACTGCGTCTCATGCATATACAGCCTTCATTTCAAGGAGACCAATGCTGTACACAGTACTGCAGATAGCTCACCTGTACCCTGTACGACTGAAGCAAAACCTCCTTACTTTGGTGATCAATTCCTCTCACAATAAATAGTAACATACTGCTGGTTTTCCTAATTAAATGCTGTACCTACATACTATCCTTTGTGGTTCATGCACTGGAACAAAGAACAAAAAACAATACCGCACAGGAACAAGCCCTTTAGCCCACCAAACCTGTGCTGATACCTGACGCCTATCTAAACTAACCACCTCTATGCAGTTCATATCCTTCTATTCCCTGCCTATTCGTATATATGTCAAGATGCCTCTTAAATATTGTTATTGTATCTACTTCTATCACTTCCTCAGGCAAAGCATTCCAGGCACTTATCACCCTCTGTAAAAATCTTGCTTCTCATACCTCCTTTAAACTTTTCCCCTTTCACCTTAAGCCTATGCCCCCTGGAGATTGAGATTTCTACTTTGGGGGAAAAAAGGCTCTGACTATCCATTCTATCCATGTTTTCATAATTTGGTAAACTTCTATCAGGAGACAAACCATGTTTATCCAATCACTCCACCCAGATTTCTCTGCAACTCAGAGCTCTGCAATTTCTCACCATTTAGATAATATACTTCTCTCCTTAATTCTTCCTGCCAAAATGGACAATTTCATATTTTCACACTTCTACTAAATTTGCTAGATCTTTGACCACTCATTTAACCTATGTCCCTTTACTGTTTCCTTATGTCCTATTCATAAATTACTTTCCTGCCTTTGTGTCTTCAGAAATTTTGCAACTATATCTTTGATCTTTCATCCAAGTTCATCTTTTTTGTCCATGTTTGGTCTAAGGCTTTACTGAGATCAAGAGCTGAGTGGCTTGGTAGAACCGATGCTGACCATCGGTGAGCAGATCTTTTTTTATTCATTTGTAGGATATGGGTATCGCTGGCTGGCCAGCATTTATTGTCCATCCCTAATTGCCCTTAGGATGGCAGTTGAGAGTCAAAAACATTGCTCAAGTCTGTACTCACTTGGAGGCCAGATTGGATAAGGACAGCAGATTTCCTTCGCTAAAGGACATAAGTGAACCAGATAGTTGTTTTCTGACAATCAACAATGGTTTCATAATCATCAGTAGATTCTTAATTCCAGATTTTTAAAATTGAATTCAAATTTCACCATGTTCCCCCAGAACATTAGCTGAGTTTCTGGATTAATAGTCTAGCAATAATATCACGAGACCATCACCTTCCCCAAGTTGCTGAGTAAGTACCACTTGACAACTCCTTCCATTACTTTGCTGATGATTGAAAGGAGACTGATGCAGCAGGTGATGGATATTGGTTGGGTTGGATTTGTCCTACTTTTTGTGGACAGGACATACTGGATTGTTTTCCACATTGCTGGGTTAGTGCCAGTGTCGTAGCTGGAACAGCCTGGCAAAGGATGCAGCAAATTCTGGAGCACAAGTCATCAGTTTGATTGTGGAACATTGTCAGGGCTCATTGTCTTTGGGGTATGCAATATCTTCTGCCATGTCAGATGATCTTCTGACATCACTTTCAGTGAATCATATTGGTTGAAGACCAGCATCTATGATGTTATGGTCTTTAGAAGGAGGCCAAGACAGATCACTTCTGGCTGAAGATGATTGCAAATGATTTACCCTTGACTTTTGCAATGATTTGCCAGACTCCCCCATCAATAATGATAAGGATACTTGTGGAAAATCTTCCTCCAATTAGTTGTTCAATTGTCCACCACCATTTATGACTAGATGTGTAAGGTATGCAATGCTCATAGTTGCTAGATCTATTGCTTATGGGATTACTTAGTTCTGTTTACCGCATGCTGTTTTTGCTATTTGGCACGCAAGTAGTCTAGTCTTGCAGCTTCATCAGGCATTTTTAGATATTACTCCTGGCATGCTCTCCCCTGCACTCTTGATTGAACTAGGGTTGACTCTCCACCCCCCAACTTGATGCTAATGATAGGGTGGGGGATATGCTGGGCCATGAAGTTACCGATTGTGATTGTATACAATTCTGCTGCTGCAGGCGACACAAAGTGCCTCACAAGTGCCCAGTTTTGAGTTGATCTGTTTGGAATCTGTTCCATTTAGCGTCATGGTAGTGCCACATATTCTCAATGTGAAGGCTGGACTTTGTTTCTGCAAGGACTGTGTAGTGGTCACTGCCACTGACACTGTTAGAGTCAAATGCATCTGCGATAGGGAGAGTGATGAGGCAAGGCCAAATAAGTTTTTAACCTCTAGTTGGTTTCCCTCTCCATCTACCACATACCCAGTCTTGCAGCTCTGTCCTTTAGGACTTGGCCAGTTCAGTCAGTACTGGTGTTACCAAGTCACTCCTGATGATGGTGATTGAAGTCCGCCCCCAAGAGTATATTTTGTTCCCTTCCTATCCTCAGTGCTTTGTCTAAGTAGAGTACAACATGGAGCTGATTCAGCAGCTGAGGGGAGCTGATGGGTGATAATCAGCAGGAGATTTTTTTGCCCATGTAATTTCACAGGGTCCAGAGTCGATGTTGAGAATTCCCAGTGCAAATCCCTCTTGACTGGATATGACTTGCTGCCATGAACTTCTGCTACGGAACAGAACATACCCATAGATGGTAATAATGGTATCTGTATTATTATCAAAAAGGTATGATTTTATGAGTATGACAACGTCAAGCTGTTGATTAACAAATTTGTGAGGCCATTCTCCCAATTTTGGCACAAGTTCCCAGATGTTAACAAAGAGGATATTGCAGGGTCGACAGGTCTAGGATTTCCTTTGTCATTTCAGGTGTCTAGATCAATGTCAGGTGAACCAGTTTCATTTTGTTTTGTAGGGTTGAGTGGTTTTCTAGGTCATTTCAGAGTCAACCACATTGCTGTGGGCCTGGAGTGACATGTAGGTCAAAGTAGGTAAGGACAGTAGATTTCCTTCACTAAAAGACGTGAGTGAATCAGATGGTTTTTTACAACCATTACTATCACTATTACAAAGACTCACTTTCTAATTCCAGACTTAACAATGGAGTTTAAATTTCACCAGTTGCTCTGGTGGAATTTGAACCTTGTCCCAAGAGCAGTACTCTGGGTATATGGCTTACCTTGTGATACCACCACTATGCCACAATTCCCCCACACCCTTGAGAGAGTTGGCTGTCAGAGAAAAAGATACAAAAGTCTGAGGTCACGTACCAACCAACTCAAGAACAGCTTCTTCCCTGCTGCTGTCAGACTTTTGAATGGACTTACCTTGCATTAAGTTGATCTTTCTCCACACCCGAGCTATGACTGTAACACTACATTCTGCACTCTCTCATTTCCTTCTCTATGAAAGGTATGCTTTGTCTGCATAGCGCACAAGAAATAATACTTTTCACTATATATTAATACATGTGACAATAATAAATCAAAATCAAAAATCAAAATCAACTCAGAGAGGGGAACAGTGCTCAGAAATTCTGTCTGAGGTATTGATGGATGAGATTGATGAGTTTATTGGATAACTTGCTGGTGATTTTGTTTCATAATTGTTGATTTTTAAAAAGTCTTTATTATGTCATAGATTTTTTTAAAGAATTTTGCGAGTTAGATTTAAAAGATGACCACTCAACTTGACATCCGTCTTTTTTGAAAGATTTTGTGGTAGCTGGTTTTTCATCTTTTTCTTAATGATTAAAATTCGTTCAAGAGAACTATTATCTTCTTACAAGAAATTGTGATTGTCTGGCTGAAATATCCAAATTATTTAAGAATTTAATCGATGTTTGTATATGTTTATTTTCAGATCAGCCAAAGGAAAGAGTATGGGCAGGATTCTCCGATCTCATACACCCCGTCACCATTGTTGACCAGAACGGAGAATTTGCCGCTCAGCCAAGACTTCATTTACTGCAATGGGACCAGAGAATCTCAGCTGCAAGCGAGGTCAGTGGGTTTCAGCATATATGTTCATTCCATGGATTTGTACTTTGTTAGGCTTATAAAATGATGTAGAGATGCTGGCGTTGGACTGGGGTAGTAAGAACTCAGTAAGAATTTAGCAACACCAATTTTAAATCCAACCGATTTATTTGATAGTAAATCTGCAAGCTTTCGACACTCTTGTGCCTTCGTCAGGCAAATGCAGTGTTCTGGTCTGCAATCGCACACATATCAACACAGAGAGTCACAGATTGCTGATTAGAATGCGAATCCTATTGAATAGCAGGTTAGATGTAAGGATTTGCATTCTAATCAGCAATCTGTGACTCTCTGTGTTGATATGTATGCGATTGCAGACCAGAACGCTGCATTTGCCTGACGAAGGCACAAGAGTGTCGAAAGCTCGCAGATTTACTATCAAATAAATTGGTTGGATTTAAAATTGGTGTTGCTAAATTCTTACTGAGGCTTATAAAATACAGGAAATAACTATAAATTTCTAAGTTCAAACTTGATACTCTGCTTTCAAATGCCCAGAGATATAAAAATGTCATATAGCTCCTGCATGATCTAGATGTTATATGTTCTTTCAAATTGAAACTAATCAAAGCATGTTCCACACTCATGCATGAGTCAGTCTTGACAAGTGATATCTGAATGTGTAAGGCAATGGAATTCCAATTCTTCTATTAAGTGCAAGCACTGTCGACTAGGGAAAAACAGGATGATACAGGTCCATTTTCATTCAAGAAGCACAGCTCACTAAAAATTCTAAAATTGTGCCAAGTAGTTTCACTGCAATCAATCTCTTTTGACGGTCTGAATAAAACTTCTTGGAAATGTTGATTTGAAAAATTCTGAACAACAGTATTTAGTAAAAATACAAAGGCTCTGTAATGCTAGAACTTCAAGGTGACTTCAAGGTTCCTGTGATTGGTTTATCAATGATTAAAAATATCAAGCTAACTAAACTGAATAGTAACACTGCTTTGAAAATTATCATTTGAATAGAGGTATCTAAAAGTGTGCCTCATTACCGATACATCACTGTCATCTTGGGAGTCTGTTGTTCAATATAAAGAAATAGGCCATCACAATCATGCTGTATGCAGTCTCTGGCTGCTTAACTCACAGAATATGTATCGTAAACTCTGGTTGATAAAGGACACCAGAGTCTCAGTAACAAACCTCCACTCTTAGCTTTGCTAACAACAAACACGTGTGGCACAGTGGTTAGCACTGTTGCCTCACCGCGCTGGGGACCCGGGTTCGATTCCTGGTTTGGGCCACTGTCTGTGTGCAGTTTGCACATTCTCCCTGTGTCTGCATGGGTTTCCTCCAGGGGCTCCGGTATCCTCCCACAATCCACTGATGTGCGGGTTAAGTGGATTGGCAATGATAAATTGCCCCTTAGTGTCAGAGGGGACTAACTAAGATAAATGCATGGGATTATGGAGATAGGGCCTGGGTGGAATTGTGGTTGGTGGAGACCAAATGGCTTCTTTCTGCACCATAGGATTCTATGATGATAATGCAAAAATTGCACTGGCACCGAATAGTTCCAATGTTCTGACCTACACTTGCTGCTAGTAGGACTCCGTGTCAGTACATTCTATTGTAACGGTTTCCACTTTGGCAGAAGTTCAAAGCTGTACCAATCAAGTGAATCCATTATTTCATTTCACTTCAAGATGATAAAATCACGTTAGAAGTGTGACTCACTGAATAGACTTTGGAAATAAAACTGCTCGATTAATCTGCAATGTAACTTTTTTTTCTCCCTAAATATATGAACAAAGAACAATACAGCAGAGGAGCAGGCCCATCAAGCATGTGTCTATGCGTGGTCTGTTACTCTGATTGCTTCCCGTTTATCTCCCTATCAAGATACGTCTTGAATGTTACTAACATGCCTGCTTCCATCACCACCTTCCAGGCACCCAACACCCTTTGTGTGATAAACATTCCCCGCATATCTCCCCAAAATTTATCACTTCTCACCTTAAACTTATGCCCTGTTGTAGTCAGTCCTTCCACTTGAGGTAATGCATTTTGGGAGAAAGAATGTAGGGGGGAGGTATATGATATTAAGAATATAGAAACGCAGAGGGACCTGGGGCTGCAGGTGCACAAGTCTCTGAAGGTGGCAGAGCAGGTGGAGAAGGTTGTGAAGAAAGCATATGGTATGCTAGCCTTTATAGGAAGGAGTATAGAGTACAAGAGCTGGCCTTTAATGTTGCAGTTGTATAAAACGTTGGTTAGACCTCATTTGGAATACTGCGTCCAGTTCTGGTCGCCTTACTACCGGAAGGACGTGGAGACTCTGGAGAGAGTGCAGAGGAGGTTTAACAGGATGCTGCCTGGTATGGAAGGTCTGAGTTACGAGGAGAGGTTAGGCAAATTGGGGCTGTTTTCCTCAGAAAGACGTAGACTTAGAGGAGATCTAATAGAGGTGTACAAGATTATGAGGGGTATAGATAAACAGGGTTAAGCTTTTCCCTAGGATGGACTCGAATAGCACGAGGGATCACGGGCTTAGGGTGAGGGGGGGGCAAGGTATAATTTGGACGCCAGAGGGAGGTTTTTCACACAGAGGGTGATGGCGGTATGGAACGCACTACCAAGTAAAGTAGTGGAGGCAGGCACTCTGGAGTTATTTAAGAGATACCTAGATGGGCACACGAACAGAATGGGAATGGAGGGGTACAGAAAACTGATTTAAAATAGGGATCACGAGCCTTGGGAGTTCCTGAGAAGTATGTAAATAGACGATGATATTGATGTACTTGTTTTTATCCTACGGGTGCTTTGGTCCGCCTTGTTATCTAACAAGCAGCATACATGCAATGGGTTGTGAGAGGGCTGCTCTTGGATTTTTCGAGAGTAGCCTAGTGCTTCATGTTGTTAGTGTACGCATGACCTGGACCATTTGATGGGCAACACGACAGCTCAGTGACTTTCGCTGTGCTGTGCAGATACATGGATTTGGGCCTGTGTCCGTGGGAGTTTGCGCATTCTCCCCATGCTTGCATGGGTTTTCTCCAGGTGCTCCGGTTTCCTCCCACATCCCAAAGATGTGCTCTTAGGCTAATTGGCAGAACAAATTCTCCTAAATTGTCTCAAATTTGGTTTCAATCCATAGATCTATAAACATAGACAGGGATCACAAGTAGAGGTAGGAACATCGGGGTGGTGGCGCGGGGTCATTGGGTCGAAGGGCCTGTTTCCTGTGCTGTTTCATTCTTTGTTCTTTGTTCTAGGAAAAAGCCTCTGACTATCCACCCTACTAATGCTTCTCATAATTTTGTAGACCTCTATTAGGTCACCCTCTCAGTCTCTGTCTTTCTGGTGAAAACAATCTGAGCTTATCCAACCTCTCCTCATAAAACCTTCTACATCTGGCAATGTCCTAGTCAACTTTATTTGTACCCTCTCCAAAGCATCTATGTCCTTCTGGCATTTTGGCGACTGCACAGTATTTTCCAAATGCAATATGGTTTTTCTTGCAATAATGAACATAATCTGCCTCTTGCAATAAGTAAAGCATCATTGTTTGAAAATTAGATAATATAACCTTCAAGGTTTTCAACTATAATAAAGGAGATCTTCCAAATATTCACTGATCAAGATGTTTCAATTTTTCCTTCAGTTTGAAAAGCTTAAATATTTACATACTCACAAAGTTAAAAAAAAAATTGCATCCAAATGCTCAGTTAATGTGAACACCAAAACACTTCCCAACCCACTCAAGTCGTCAAATATTGATACGTTTACGTCAAACAGCATAGAAACTTTCTCCAGCTGACTTGCAAGAAAAGCAAAATAGGATAAATGGAAATTGATGTTGAATCAACCAAGATCATCGAATCATAAAATCCCTGCAGTACAGAAGGTCCATCGCGCCTGCATCAACAGCAATCCCATTCAGGTCTTTGCTGATCAGGTATAGGGTAGCACAGTGATTAGCACTGCTGTCTTATAGCACCAGGGACCCACTTTTGATTCCTGTTTGGGTCACTGTGTAGAATCTGCATGTTTTCCCTGTATTTGCGTGGGTTTCCTCCAAATGCTCTAGTTTCCTCCCACAGTCCAGCGATGTACTGGTTAGGTGTTTTGGCCATGCTGAATTCTCCCTCAATGTACCCAAACAGGCATTGGAGTGTGGCAACCAGGGGATTTTCATCGTAACTTCATTGCAATTTTAATGTAAGCCTACTTGTGACAATAATAAATAAAATTAATATTCTCTCCCACCTCACAGATATAGTTTAAATCTTATGCTCGTTAGATGGCTCAGATAGATCAGAATTTTAACAGCTGAGGGAAGGCAGCTTCAGGTGCTGGCACGGGATTGAAGCCCTGAAGAAGTGGCATTGCTTTGGGAATCTGATATGTTCCTAGCCAGCTCTGTGCTTAATCCAGACTTGTTTGCAAGCACACGGGGAACATACTTGCAGCTGTCAGTTGAAGAAATATGCAAAAAGGCAATCACCTCAGGATTTATCCCAGCTTTAGCAGCCATTACACAGGTTTTCCTGAACAATTTGCCAGGATTGACAAAATTAGAACACAACAACGCAATGAAATCGACATGCTGAGAAGCTTTTGAAAGGTGACATTGCAAGGCTTACAACCCATTCCAATGAGAAGCTGGTACTTGCAGGATTGTTTCCTGAGAGACTGAATTCAGGACATTTGAGAGTCAATGTCAGGCTTACTGCCAAGCCTGCACTGTAGCATGGGAGCAAGTCTTGTAACAGTCCCCTGGCCTCATGCAACAGCAGCCACACTTAAAAACAGCAGCACCAACAGCACAAGGAGCAGCAACAGCAGCTGCCTTCTCCACAACCATCAACCACTTCAGGGACAGAGGGGCTGGACACATAAGTTTTCATCACCTCCAGCGTGACACCCAGGGAAGATGACAAGAACTGGGGTGGCCAGCTTTCCATTGTCTTCCTTCCAACTTCTTGCCTTCAAACTCTTTCAGAAGCAAACATTCTTTCAGTCATTCTGACACTGTCTGAGATCCTTTTAAATGGAGAGCTTTCATTGGCAGAGTGTGGGTCATCATTAAATTTGCATGCTGCGATTGGCAGAGAAACATGGACAGGAACACTAATGCCATGTCTGAGTTCCAAAGCCACAGCAAAGCCGGCTTCAATTGCAAATGGGGTTTCAACTCACCAATAGCTTTCCCTGCCATACGCAGGTCTGCACTTGATACAAATGTGTGAGAGATAAAGAGATAGATGGATGGATAAAGAGATAGTTGAGTGTATAAAGCGACAGATGGATAGACAAATAGATAGATAGACAGACAGACAACAGGCTGACAACTAGATAGACAGACAGACAGTCAGATAGACAGTCAGACAGACAGGCAACAAACAAACAGACAGCTAGATAAAGACAGACAGACAGAAAGACAGATAGATAGTCAGAGAGACAGATAGATAGGCAGAAAATACTTTGTTTTAATTTGCAGTTCAAATTCAAACAATGAAATAAAGATGAAAAAACAGACTTTATCCTGGCTCCAGTTACTTGAGCCAATTAACATGATTATGGGACAATGGAGAAAATACTTTGAGCAGATAAGGAAGCGACAGACTCTGCAGGATCCAAGCTTCCTCAAATTCAGGTCATTGCAATTAAAAAGACAAAAACAAAAGAAACTTGCATTTAAGCAGTCGATTGGCATTACAGAACTGGAATACTGCTGAAAACAGAGACACGTCACCTATTCTGGACAACAAAGAGATACTCTGTTGTCAATCAGTCAACCTAGGGACCTGGCATCACAGCAGAACTGAAATTCATGTACATCATTGATTAAAATGCTGGGGGATAACAGCGCATCCTGTTAGATAAAAGTGCCACTTGGGTGCACAGCGGCAGTGTGAGATGGCTTGCTTAACCTAGTCTTCGAATTTTTGAGACACTTTGCCTCTCCAGGTGATCCAAGGTAGACCAAGCACTTTTCAGATCTGAAAGTGATGACCTTTACCCTGAGAGTTTGTGCACGACACAGTTAACAATGATCTGATCAGAATAGCCATTGTCCTGAAGGATTGCTTGAATGTCCTCTAACCAGGTACTTATAAACTTAGCAACTCATACAATCAAGCTTTAATAACACCATGTCTACCCAAACAGATGGCACGGCCCTGGAATCCCCTCCATGTCCAACACTCACAAGCTATTTTATTCATTTCCACAAAAGATGCACTTTTGAGGCAGTGAGCCCTAGTCTCCCATTGAGTGCAGATGCCCAATACACAGGCGATACGTTTGTGATCTTTCAACCTGCAGCAATGTGTAAGGATTTCCTTACATTACACATCTTAATGTGCTTCATCCCATGGAGAGGGAGAGAGTTTCTGAGCAGGGTGATGGTGGTGATGTGGAGGGGTGGTTTTGTGGAGGGATGGTTTTGTGGATGAAGAGGTAATGCTCTGGGGAAGAGATGTGTGATTCTTTTTTTTTAGGATTGGAATGCCCTTTAAAAGAGGCAGCCCAATCTTTTTAAAAGCCTAAGTTGTTCACTCAGAGCCAACATGCCATCATGAGACTCTGCCTCTTGTTTTTTTTTCACTGAGTGGCTATGGGATTGGCAGCTTCACCCCATTTTTCTCTACCTGCGCGTCTCTCTGCAGAAAAATGAGAAAACTCTGCCTGACATTTCCAGTCTATAGTCTTTCATCAGAATTCTGAAACATTAGAGAGAATTTCCTGAAGGCATTTGATAAGGTGTCACATCAAAGACTATTGCAGAAAAGCTCATGGCGTAGGCGGTCATATTTTAACTTGGATAAAAGATTGGCTCACTTACAGGAAAGAGAAAATAGGTATTACTGAGTCATTCTGAGGTTGGCAAGATGTAAAGAGTGGTGTGCTATAGGGATCAGCACTGGGGCCTCAACTTTTACAAATGACTTGGATGAAGGGACAGAAGACATAGTTGATAAATTTGCTGTTGATACAAAGGTTGGTGGGAAAGTAAGTAAAATAAGGACATAAGGAAGTTACAAAGGACACAGATAGATTAAGTGAGTGGACAAAGACCAATTCAAAGACAAATGGAATATAATGTGAGAAAATGTGAAATAGACCTCTTTTGGCAGGAATACTTAAACGAAAGGACTAAGATGAGGAGGGATCTGGGTGTCCTAGTGCATGAAGGGCAAAAAGACTAATTTACATGTACAGCAAGTAATTTGGAAAGCTAATCGAGTGCAATCGTTTATTGTGAAGAGAATTGAATGCAAAAGTAGAAAAGGTACGCTTCAGTTAAAGTTGGTGAGACCACATCTGAAGTAAAAGTTGTAAAGTTTATTTATTAGTCACAAACAAGGCTTACATGAACACTGTTCATGGTAACCATGAAATTCCCCTAGTTGTCACACACCAGCGCCTGTTTGGGTCAATGCACCTAATCAGTACATCTTTCAGAATGTGGAAGGAAACAGAGCACCTAGAGGAAACCCACGCAGACACGGGGAGAACATGAAAACTCCACACAGCAGTGACGCAAGTCAGAAATTGGACTCGGGTCTCTGGCGCTGTGAGGCAGCAATGCTAACCATTGTGCCAGTATGCCCATACTATATAAAGTATTGGTCCCCTTATTTAAAGGAAGGATGTAAATACGTTGGAAGCAGTGCAGAGAAGGTGCATTAGACTAATACCTGGAAAGGGCAGTTGTCTTATAAGTTTTGTTCATTTCAGATGAAGTTTAGAAGAATAAGAGACAACTTGATTGAGGGGTCCTGACAGGGTGGATATAGAAAGCACGCTTATTTTTATGTGAGAGTCTAGAACTAGGGTTCACTGCTTAAAAATAAGGGGTCACCTATTTAGGATAGAGATGAGAATAAATTTTCTCTCTCGGAGGGTGGTATGTCTTTGTAACTTTCTTCCTTAAAAGGAGACAGAAGCAGAGTCACTGAACATTTTAAGGCATAAATTTGACAGATTATTAATGAGAAAGGGGTGAAAATTATCAGGATGTGACATTAGTGTATCTTTAAGAGATTTTTTAAAAAAATCCTGCTCACAGCCTTATCTAATATCATGGTCACCAGTTTATCTGGAAATATCTTTTATTGCTACTTAAACAGGTGTTTGTTTATTTATACTGGGATGTTTACAACTCTGCATTGTCAGGAGGAAGAATGATTGCAGGTCAGTTTAGACCTCCAGGCTTGAGTTTTTAGAAGGGACAGCAAGCTGAAAAGAAGTGTTTTTCTCTCTCTCTCCCTGTTTGATTTGGAAATTCAGCTGGTTACCTGAAAACAAGGTCTTGCCTTTCTGGGGTGTAGAAAATCTGCTATCCTTGGCATTCTTAGAAGCTGTTCTGACTTCAAACTGTTTTGAGTCTATCAAGAGAACCACAGAACACCTGAAGGACACAATTCCAGTATCACATGAGCATCAGACTTTGCTATGTTGAACTTGTTTGAAGGGTTTTATGTATGCAGGTTTTTGGTTTGATTGGAACATCTTAAGATATATGTGTTAACAGTTATACATTATTATGGTTGTTTTGTTTTTGACAAAAGTTATTGCTAATTTTCTTTCTCTCCATGTTAACTATATTCTTAAATAAACTTTATTTGAGAAAAGCTCCTGAGTGGGTTATTTAAATCATACCCAAGACGAACCATATCATGCTCATGCTAACCAAATTCAAAGTGCAAAACTTATGATCCAGGCAGGTTCCATAAAACATTGTGGGGTTTCTGACCTGAACCATAACAAGGGATAGACTGGAATATGGAGTTAAAGTTGCAGTCAAATGAACCATGAACTGAATGAATGGAGGAGCAGGTTCATGGAGTTGAATGACCTACTCTAGCTCCAAATTTGTATATGCTCATATACAGAGATTTACTAGGATTTAAGTAAGTGAAAGTAGGGACCGTGGGAAAAAGAAAAGGTCGGTGATAGCGTGGAAGATATGTGAGGTTGAACGACAAACAGATAGCAGTTAGGGGTCAAAGAAAGTCTTTCCTTCACTCAGGGCATCCCATATCACTTCTCAGCCAATAAAAGCACTCTAAATATAGTCATTCTACCTTTGGATGATTGTCTGTATGATCTTTGCATGTTCTCCTGTGTCTATGGATATTCCAGTTTCCTCTCACAGCCCAAAGTTGTGCAAATTAGGTGGATTGGTCATGCTAAATTGCCCCTTAATGTCCAAAGATGTATAGGTTCAGTGAATTAACCATGGTAAATGGACAGGGTTAGGGGGATAGGATGGCGGACAGATCCTGGATGGAATGCTCCTCCAGAGACTTGGTCCACACTTAATGAGCCAAATGGCCTGTTTCTGCACTGTAGGGATTCTATGGTTCTAAAGTGCTGGCATAGTTTTTTGCTTAAGCATTTTAGGTATTTAATTTGGTTGACAAAAAAATCTTCTTGTTTTACAATCTACTTTCCCTGCAACTTGGCCCCAAACTTATCTTCAACTGTTTAGAATGTACTTTGTATCACAGTCATATATGTCCATTTTGACACCAAATTCAAAGATCAGGACATCGACAATTGTCCAATTTTCTTCACAGATTTCAGTTGCTGTGTACAGCCTTAACCTTTCTCCGATTGTCAGATTGTGAATGCAAGAAAGAATTTGAAAAATGAGAAGTCTAAATATCGATTAAATGCTTTGCCACCCTGCAAGAATAGAAAAACTCCCACTGTATGTCCAAGTAAACATCTGTCTACTGCCTTGTCTCTCCTGATTAGAACTCAGAAGCCAGCTTCCTGGCCTTCTTTCATTTTTTAACTCATGAGCACCACCAACCACGCCTCGCCCTGCCACCTGATCCTATCCATACAGTCATGTTAAAATTCTTCACACGATTTCAAATAGCACTGCTGTCTCACAGTGCCAAGGACCTGGGTTTGCTTCCTAACTTACGTCACTGCGTATGGAGTTGCATGTTCTCTCTATATCTGCGTGGGTTTCCTCCAGGCGCTCCCATTTCCTCCCACAGTCCAAAAATGTGCTGGTTAGATGCACTGACCATGCAAAATTCTCCCTCAGTATACCCAAACAGGTGCAGGATTGTGGCAACTAGGGGATTTCCACAGTACCTTCATTGCAATGTAATGTAAGCCTACTTGTGACTAATAAATGAACTTTAACTTTGTTTTAAAATATACATTTTGTGCATTGTGCAATGAGCTCTATTTGGATTCCTGGATTGTCGTGAAATTGATACAAAGAAAATATTTCAGTTGATCACATTCTTCAACAATGGTGCACTGTAACTTTAAATCCTTGGCACAATGAAAGTATACCCAAAGCTAATGTGATTGAGATGAAAATTCTCATCAGACACTTCTCATGTTGCATATTTCAATGTTCTGATCTGAATCTTGCTCTACTTTCAAACATTGCTACAAAATATTACACATTTATTCCGTTTGATGATTTTCTGAATTCAATCGATTTTCCATTTAGAATCATGAAATCATAGAATCCCTACAGTGCAGGAGGAAGCCATTTGACCCATCAAGTCTGCACCGACAATAATCTCACCTCGGCCCTATCCCTGTAACCGCACATATTTACACCACTAATCTTTCTGACCTACACATCCCAGGATAATTTAGCATGGCCAAAGTGGGAACTCTGGAAGATGATTTTAGAATGAAGTCCTCATCAATTTACATATGAGAAGCTAAAAACATCCGTTGACAGATTAATTCCTTCTAGTGTCATTCTGCAAAAATCTAGAGATCTTATTTCACAAGCAGTAACCTAGCACCTAATCCATGTGCTACACATTCAACGGAAATACTTTAAAACCTTGTTGTAGAGCCAAAACAGCCTTTCAACAGCAGGGAATCCAGTCACTTTCAGGCTATGTTGCTTCTGACCCACAGCCAAAGACTCACAAGCACTTTCCAATCTCACATCTCAAACACTCGTATTAATAATTTAACTTAATAGCTATTTACAATTTGAGCGGATACTGATGCACTTTAATAGCAGGGTTATACATTACACATGAAGCCTGAACTCTACAAACATGGCAACTTTTGAAGAATGCACAGACGATCAGAAAACAGACACAATGGAAGTGGTGGTAAGAGACTTCAAGGCATCTTAAATCCATGTTAGCCTAAAGTTGCGTTATAGTTTTAGCCTAGAAGTCAGTAAAATACAAGTGCAGAGTGCAATAATGTTTTAGATTTGTTCTTGGTCTTCTAAAGTACTATGAGAATTATTTTGACCAATATTGAGGAGAAATTTGCCAATTCATTTATTAAGGCTACTTGTGCAGCACAAAATCCACTTTAAAACACTAACAAATGTGTAATGGGTATATAGACTTGCTGCAACTTAATGAGTGAAGAGAGCTTTGTATTCTACAAATTGTCAAACTTGGAGCAATATTTGGAGTGTTTTAGTATTGCCATTGCAATGTAGCATTATATTTCACAATCACAAGCTTGACGTGATGACGTGCCTGTAGGATGATGCTTTGCACAACTAAAAAAGTTACTTCTTCAAATTTAGTTCAACCCAATTTGAGCTGACAGAATGTTAGGAAATACATTTTATGTTCATATTTTTTGGTATACAGAAAGTGATAGCAACATCAGATAACACTGAGATATACCATTGTTCATCCAAACGTTACTTGTCCACATGAACCACTGTCACATCCATGAGGGCAGATGACCTGAGACTTTTAGAAGTCATTTTGGGAACCCCACCTCACCCACCCCAATAACTTTCCTGAATATATCTTAGGCATGTTTCCCACTGTCAATGTTGGTGATTATTTTCTCAGAGCTCTCCTCAAGTTCCTCACCATTCCTAAACACACGCTACTCCCAAGATCAGTGCTAGAAGGAAAACCATTTATTTTCCCTCGCTGTTATGGTAATGTTTCAGTTCTGGTTCCCTTTGTTCTTGAAGGGGAAAAATTATAAATTCTATAATTAAATATCCTCAGAATACTTTCATTGTCGAAACTATTAACAGTTCACTCCCTTTAAGTATTGTCTCTCTCTCTCTCTCGTTAAATTTGCTGTCGTCACCTCTCTGAAAAAAATCATGCAGTCAAATTTCAGTATGTTTTAAATTTAAATTTTAAATTAACTTTTATTAGTGTCACAAGTAGGCTTACTAATGAAGCTACTGTAAAAATCCCTTGGTCACCACACTCCAGCATCTGTTTGGATACACTGAGGGAGAATTTAGCACAGTTAGTGCATCTAACCAGTATGTCTTTTGGACTGTGGGAGGAATTGGGAGCACCGAGAGGAAACCCACACAGATATGGGGAGAATGTGCAGGCTGTACACAGACACTGACCCAAACCAGGTCCCTGACGCTGTGAGGCAGCAGTGCCACCCAACTGCAACTGTTTTTTCTTACACAAGAATTAATGAGTTGATTCCACTGTCACATGCTATTCAATAGAATTAATACCTTGAAAAGCATTTCACAAGTTCAATTTGAAATCGCCTGCACATTTAATATTGGCCAATATTTCTTTCAAAATATCAAAGCTACTTTGATAGTATCTTCCTCCCTCTAGCAGTAAGGTAGGCAAGAGAGGGGCAGCACAGTGGTTAGCACTGCTGCTCACAACGCTAGGGACCCGGGTTCAATTCCCGGCTTGGGTCACTGTCTGTGCGGAGTTCTCCCTGTGCCTGTGTATGTTTCCCTCTGTGTGCTCTGATTTTTCTCCCACAATCTGAAAGACGTGCTGGTTAGGTGCACTGGCTAAATTTTCCCCAGTGTACCCAAACAGGTGCCAGAGTAATTTCATTGCAATGATAATGTAAGCCGACTTATGACACTAATAAATAAATGTTAAAGACAGAATCCTGTCTTTAAAGAGAGTGAAAATGAAGAGCATTATTGAACAATTGCTCAGTGCAAGGATTGATTTTTATGGCCGGTCAGGACAAAGCTATTAGCTTCATCCCGTGGTTCTCCGAGGCTGAAGCTGATAGATTTAGACTTTACTGATAAGTTATATAAACTGATGATCAGTGCTGAGCAGCCATTCAATAACATTGCTCGCTAGTCACTTAACGCTGCGCAAGAGTGAAGCTTCAGGATTAAATTGAGAAAAATAAAAACTGATCAGTGAAACATGGTTCTGCACGGTGGAAGCTGAGAAGAGAAGGAAGCAGCTGATAAAATATCTGCTTAAAGTGCTGCTCAATAGAGATAGGCAGTATAATTGGTGAAAGGCATTCGTCACTTGTAAGCAATAATCCCATCGCATGAATTTCAGGGCTCACATCTTTGAATTAATGTTAATATTAAAACAATATTTTCACTGCCCTGTTTGAAGGTACAAAGGAAAGCAAGACATCATAATTCAATGGTTGTACTGGTCTACTCACAGAGATTCCAATCTAAAAGACAGTCATGAATTTTAAAATGCAATTAGTAAAGGAAACGGTGTGTTTTGATGATGAGAGGTCACTGAAACAGAAAAGGAAACCGAGCGAGAGAGGACAGGAACTGAGAAAGACTCTGCATCATTGGCAGCTGCGTCAGAGAATAAGCCATTAGCTACAGCACTGAAAATGGTCTGACAAGAAATTGCATATTCATGGACCTAACTCTGGTGAGTGACCGTGTGATGGAAAGTTCAAAAGTTTTTGCAGATACCCATTTTCCCAACAGATGATTCCAGTGGTGGCCTACTGCTGGGGAGGCGGCGGCCGAGTGATGTTATTGCTAAACCACTAATCCAGAAACTCAGCTGATGTTCTAGGCACCTGGGTTCAAATTTTGCCATGGCAGATGGTGCAATTCGAATTCAATAAAAATAATTTATTGAATTAAGGTAAAAGCAAATTACTGTGGATGTTGGAATCTGAAACCACAAGCAGAAAATTTTAGCAGGTCTGGCAGTATCTGTAAGGAGAGAAGAGAGACCGAGTCATCCGGATTTTAATGTCAGCTCTTCTCTCTCTTTACAGATACTGCCAGACTTGCCGAGATTTTCCAGCTCTTTTTTGGTATCTGGAATTAAGAATCTACTAATGACCATGAAACCATTGTTGATTGTCAAAAAAACCTATTTGGTTCACTAATGTCCTTTAGGAAAGGAAATCTGCTGTCTTTATCTGGTCTGGCCTACGTGTGACTCCAGAGCCACAATAATGTGGTTGGCTATCAACTGCCCTCTGAACAAGGGTGACTAGGGATGGGCAATAAATGTTGGCCAACCTGCGATGCCTATGTCTCACAAATGGATGAAAAAAAATGATTCATTATGACGTTGAACAGGATTTTCAAGAAATGAAGGCACAAGTGAAATAACTGTGCTGAAAATCACACAGTGGAACGTGGATTCACAATGGCAAATTGTTTGAAAGCAAGCAGCAGTTTCCGTGACTTTAAAGAACATAGATGTGAGGAAATGGTTTTAAGGGTAAAATGGATGACTATTTTTGGAGACACAAGAAACACAATCGCATTTCTAAGAGAAGAAGGAAATGTGAACTTGGATTGAGATAAATTGACAGGGAGAAGTCAAAAGCTCACATTTTCAAAAGGATGGGATCCAGGCCAGAGGTCTTCCAGGAGTGTGGAAAGTAACATACCTCACAGACTTAGGACCAATTTTTATGTTGACAGAGATGCAAAATCCCACCCTATCCTTTATCCTTCTTTGTTCAACATAGAATGCAGCAGAAAACTTCATTCAGAATTAATGCAAAAAATGAGTTCTCAAAATCAATTTGGGCCTGACCACAGGGCATTTTAATGAGAACATCAAGGCTTAGATAGTGTTAGGGCTGAATTTAATTGCAGGTTATGATGGTGTAGTCCTCTAATCAGAAAGCTGGGGGCAATCCTACCGCAGCTAATTTCCAGATCCTCTGACATAATAATTCACGGCCGTCAAGCAATGCAAAACCCAACCTCAGAGTTTCTGTCCATTTGAAGATGAAGATCATGGCTCAGACTGCTGTCAGCCAATCAAAGGTCCAGAAGCTCTTCTGTCCCAGCAGTGCCACTTGGAGCGGTGGCTGTTGCTGGTATTGCAGCCGGCCAAGACCAGCAACAATGGAGGAGGAACCCAAGCGAGAAAATGCTGGAAAATCTCAGCAGGTCTGGCAGCATCTGGAAGGAGGGAAAAGAACTGACATTTTGAGTCCAGATGATCTTTTATCAAAGCAATGGAGGAGGCTCCAGAACCCAGATAAGCAAGTTGGGCCCTCTGGGGTCAATCACGGCTGATTCTGTAAGGTGGAGAAGGGGTGAGGCTGGGGCTTGAAGGTCGATGGGCACATTTGTTGCTGAGGGTGGGGGAGGGGTTGTGTGAGGACCTTAATGTTAAGGATGGCAGGGGAAGGGCTAGTGGTGAATGGGGTATAGAATCTTTCCAAGGATCTGGCCCTTGCTGTTGGAGATGCCCTTTGAAGACCAGGGGGTGTCCATGCAGGAATGACCGACCCGCTGCGCCCAGAAGTAAAGGCAGCTTGAGGCACTGTGGAGGCATCACCTGGTGAATGGACAGAGTGGCCAACCTCAATCTTTCCATGCAGCTCCCGAATGGATGAGAATGTATGGGGAAGAAAACACGTCCTCCAAACCTGCCTTCACTCCTCCTTCAATGCCCTTAAAATCTCTTCCCAAGGGCAAAGAGAAATTCCATCTCTGAATTCTAAATATTTAGCTAGAAGAGGAGCATTTGATTTGTTTTACGGATTGTTTTACTGCAGGTTAAGGTAGCATGCCTTTGTGATTGAACAACTGGCACGCCATCAAGCTTTGCTGCAAAAGAATCTGGCAATGTTGCTCAGAACTGGGCTTTGTTCAATAAGGTGTGAAATTATATCAGGCAGATTTAAAGTGTTTTTGCACTTTCCTCTTGATTTCACAATACACACTTTCTTGACATACACATGGAGATCCAACCCAAAAATGTACAGAACTCAGATTGGCGGAAACACTGTTTATATGGAGATTGAGAAAAATGTTCCAATCCATGCCCTTTATTAATATTCCTTCAGATTTCTCTGCTTCACGGTCATAGATATGAACAGTGCTTCAAAATTGTGCTAGATGGTGCATTTCAAAGTACGGGCTGCTGCTAATTTCAAAGTTGGTGGGCATCACCAGGCTTTCAGAGTTGTTCTGTCTGGAAGCAACAGAGTCCACTTCACCACCCCATCTCCTTTTCACTCTGCCAGATTCTTTGTATTCACACTGACAAGCAAGGTAAGTGATGGTACAATTGTTCTGTTTCAAATCATGATCTGTAGATGCAGACATTGGACTGGGCTGTGCGCAGTAAAAAGTCTCGCAACATCAGGTTAAAGTCCAACAGATTTATTTGGAATTACGAGCTTTTGGAGTGCTGCTCCTTCATCGGGCTGTATTAATAATGCAATCAAGTTGCTGTGAAAATCCTCCAGTTGCCATACTCCGGTGCTTATTCAGCTACACTGAGGGAAAATTTAGTATGGCCAATGCACATAATCAGCATGTCTTTCAGACTGCAGGAGGAAACTGGAGCACCTGTAGGAAACCCACACGGACACAGGGAGAATGTGCAGACTTTGCACAGACGGTGGCCCAAGCTGGGAATTGAACCTGGGCCCCCGGCACTGTGAGGCAGCAGTGTTAACCACTGTGCTACCATGGTACTTGGTATTGTGAGATGTCTTACTGTTTCAAATCAACTCAATGCCATTTTCCAGCCACTGGAAAACTGAACATGCATTGTGTACTAAAGTGAGCCGTGATTCACATCTTATACCACTGGTAAACCTGAGCAAACTCTGAAAATTAATGGATCCCCTGCTGAAATTATCATTGACAATTCTGGATATTCTGAATGAATTTAATTTGGGAGTAGATTTCACACTGATGAAAGTATCATTAATTTTCCAATATTACTGTGGGATACTGTGAAGCAGACTGGTGGGGGCTGCGCATACATTTATGTGTGACTAATTTACTTAAATTGCAGGCAGTCAGATTGCAGGTTTAAACATCAAAAGGACGTGGCGGAAAGACAGGCATTTGAAGTGGAGATGAGCAAAGTTAGGATAGGATATAAATAAACAACATGGAATAGAAATTTGCATTAAGAAATAAGTGAAGATTTGAATGTTTAGCAATAAATGTCAAAGAGAAATGAAAAGAGATTTACAACTGACAAAGATCATAAATGAATAAAGTTATAGGCTGGAATTTTACCGTCTCATTTCACCCAATAGTTTTTTTTTCTATGTAACATGTTGACTTTGCAGCAATCCAAGGAATTAAACCACAAGAATCAGAGCAGGCGAAGCGCAGACAATGGAAAAGTACATTTGACCTCAGGCAGGATTTTATGGTTTTGGGATGAGCAAGGCTCTAAAATCTCACCTGTTACGTTTATTTTTCCTAGAACTAGTGGCTATAAAAATAGATAAATATTTTTATACTCTGGGCAAGGTAGCTTCCAAATAAAATTAACAATAACAGGTTCAAAGATGAAAGAAAGAAACATATTTTAAGGAAGGATTGAAAACTGCATAGGAAGAAAGGCTACTTGATGTCTTGATGAGTGTGTTATTCAGTGTTAGGCCTGTCAGTAAGCTGCTTCTAGCCACCCCTGCCAATGTACGTTTGTTATAGAAAGCAGGTTTTGTTACAAGTCTTGGATTTCCATTGTCGAATGAAAAAAAGAAGACCTGTGAACTACCTCAACTAAACCAACAGCTGGTGCCTTGCAGTAATATTATTGGATTTCTTTTTAAAGAAAATAAAGAGAGAATGTCGCCTGAAAGGTTAGTTTACTGGCAAATCAAACTAAGTAGAAATCCTTTGAAGAAGATTTGTAAGATTAATTTTAATTCTGTAAATGTAATCTGGTATGCTTAAGTTTCATTTTCCTTTGTTAATACATGTTTTAATTTAATCTCTAAAGTTTCTAAAAGTGGTACTGGAAGTTTTATTCCCAACTTGAATACACATACTTTTGCATAATAAAATACAACTTGTTGTGATAGATTGATCAAGTTTCCCTTTGGGATTTGTACAGCCCGGCAATTGCCAGCAGCCTCATCGAAATATTGATCATTGATCGTCTCACAATTGTGTGGGTTTAATTTCTTGGATTGCTGCAAAGTTAACATGTTTCATAGAGAAAAAAAATTACTGGTGAAATGAAACATTCCCAAATGCAAATTCCACTAAAGACCTAAAAATCACAGCAAAAAGTTAGGTCCATTTAAGGAAACTCAATATAAAATTAAGATTAACAAAACAGGAACTACTAAAGAACTATATTGACAAACATAATTGAATTTAGCTAACGATAAACAACAAAACATGAAGAATATGAGAAAAGGTTGATGATATAATTACTCCCTTCCCAAACAAGTAGTAAGATAATTATTATTGGTGAATTTATTGTTTTCTAAAGGATATATTTATTATACCACATAATACATAGTATGTTAGAATCTCCACAGTGCAGAAGGGAGTATTTGGCCCATTGATCCTGCACTGATAACAATTCCAGCCAGGCCCTATGCCCATCACCCCAAATATTTCTCCTGCTAAACAACCTGACACTAAAGGGCAATTTATCATGGTCAATCCACTTAACCTGCACATCTTTGGAGTGTGGGAGGAAACTGGAGGAAACCCACACAGACATGAGGAGAATGTGCAAACTCCACACAGACAGTCAATCCGAGGGTGGACTCACACCCAGGTCCCTGGCACTGTGAGGCAGCAGTGCTAACCCACCATGCCACTGTGTCAGTTACATCATTGTGAACAGCCTTAGATTTCATAGAATTCCTATAGTGCTGAAGGAGGCCATTCAGTCCATCAGATCTGTACCAACCACAGTCTCATCCAGTAACCCCACATATTTACCTTACTAATCCCCCTGACACTAGAGTCAATTTATCATGGCCAATCAACCTGACTTGCACATCTTTGAATTCTGGGAGGAAACCGGAGCTCCTGGAGGAAACCCATACAGACATGAGGAGAATGTGCAGACACCACACAGACCGTGAACTGAGGCTGGAATTGAACCTGGGTCCCTCGCACTGTGAGGCAGCAGTTCACACCATTGTGCCACCGTGCCGCCTAGGACACCCTTTTTCAAAACCAAGCAATCTGCCCATGCCTGATTAGGTAGGCAGCATACAATCTCTGCGCTCCCTCTGATTTTCTATGACTTCTGAATGTAGCCCAGTGAGAGCTGCTCTGCTGGCTAACTCCATGCAGAATACAGGACCTAACAGTACTGTTCTAGCTAACTTCCAATTCTTAAAAATCAGTCTGTCCCTTTTAAGCAAAAGCTGCATTGACTGAAAGCTGGCTGCTGCTGAATGTCAATGCTGCAGTTAGAGAGAAGCGAATAGACCACAATCATTAAAAGCGGGATCCAGGTTCACAGATACAGTCCTGTAGGCCTTTGTTATGTAGGTGAACAGGACGGGGGAAGATGCAGTCATTAATGCCAACATTTAGAAGAGAATGGGATTGGGCATCCATGAAAGTCAACTCCAAGATTCCCCCTCCAGGGATCTGACAACAGCACTGGAAGACATTTAATGATCTCACATGCGTGGTAAAGGTTACTGAATGCATCTTCGCAGGACATCTTATAGTCACCAATCTCTAACATTGTTCAAAACACCGGGTCCCCATCACTCAAACATCAAACAATTTCAAAAGCGTGGGACTCGAGCCTGACACTCAGATACTCCACCTCACCCTTAAACACCTTCCACAAATGCCAGTCTCAGACCTACCCCACACTGCCCCCATCAGCCTTGAAGATTCAACTGTCACATCACCCAATGAACAATCAATGACATTCAATCTATGGCCCAGCAGGATAAGACTGCTTGCACTTAAAGGAAGAAATGGCAACAGTCAGATACACCTTCATTCCCTCAGCCCAACAGTCATGCACCTCATGGATAAGGCTGTGACAAAGTCCATAGCATTGGATGTCAAGTCATTCAGGAAGACTGTATGCTACTGCTGTATGCCCCTTCTAACCCCCACCTCACCCTCATCCTGATATCTGCCATGAAGTACAAGCTGCAAAGGGTCTGACAATAAAATGCTTCTGTTACACCCCTCCCCCTCTCCCCCACTCCCCAATTTCTTCACTCCAAACCTCTCCTCTGTGTTTATATTTTCCAAGAGCTGCTGCCTGGCCAGTCAGAACAGCCCCTAGCTCTACCAGATCTCTGAGGAAGAAGCACTGTCACTTGATCTCACACTCACAGCCCCCAGCTCAGACACTGGCACTGTACTATAGGCTAGTATCGAGTCAGGATCTGCACTGGGCCCGAGTCCACTGCAGCCAGATCAGGAGTAAAGAGTAGCAAAGTGTTGCCACAAGAAACTCAGATTGTTGGGACAGCAAAGAGATAACACTGATGATGAGGCATACCAAAATGCATAATGCTTTGTCAAAAGGTCATCGTGACTTGAAACGTTGGCTATATTCTCCCTCCACACATGCTGTCAGACCTGCTGAGTTCCTCCAGCAATATCTGTTTTTGTTTCAGATTCCAGAATTCACAGTATATTACCTTTGCATTGTGCATTGATAGGTCTGTCAAACTGTATCCTCATGCGAAGATGCCGATATGGACTGGGATAAACACAGTAAGAAGTCTCACTACACCAGGTTAAAGTCCAATAGGTTTATTTGATAGCAAAAGCTACTAGCTTTTGGAGCATTGCTCCTTTGTCAGGTAAGTGCTTACCTGACAAAGGAGCCATGAAGTACAAGCTGCAACTTGCCTTTTACTTACCTGACAAACAAGCAGCGCTCCGAAAGCTAGTGGCTTTTGCTACCAAATAAACCTGTTGGACTTTAACCTGGTATTGTGAGACTTCTTACTGCATTAAATTGTATCCTATCACCCTCTAGGAATGTGGACAAGTCCGGCTCCAGCATGGCAGAGGGCAGTGTTCAGAGCTTGAAACTTAATTATTTCACTATGCTGGCCAACCCCCTGACAAATGGACCCAGCAATCAAACACCATCTGACAGCGGATTCTTGAAGTCCACTGCAGCATAGACAAAAGCCAACAAACTTCTCAATGCTGGAATGGAAACACAAATGGCAGTTGTGAGATTCAAGCATGCTATCACATAGGCTCGTACTTTTGAATTATGCATATGGGTCTCAGCACATAAGGGGCCTTCTCACAACAGGCCAACAATTCCATGGCGCGGCAGTGGTGCCAGGGTCACCAAATCCCAGGTTATCTGCATCTGTGCTCCCACCACTGCTATTCCACCAGTGACCCTTCTATTGTACCTCAAGTCGGCCATCCAAGGCTGCTGCCCCCCCTCCCCCCCTCCAAGTCTAGGTGCTGTAGTCTGAAGCCTGATCATTAAGGTCCAAAGTTGCTCGAAGTTATACTGCACAGCCACCTTCAGTGCCCCAATGAAAGCCAACAGCTTTCCAGCAGCCATGCCCAAGCCACTTAGACAGCACTGCATAGGGGAAATAAAACAAGCAAAGACATCTACAAGGAAATGTATGAGGGTGAATCATTTAATATGTTCTATGAGTAAACACGCTGTTAGTTAAAGAAGTTAATAGAAAGGATTTTGTAGGTGTTTTTATTTTAGACAGGAGGCCACTATGATGGAGTATCTCGGACAGAATTGACACTGGGAATGCTGGATCTATAGTAGTAAAGGCAAGTTATCCCATGAATGTGCCAACGTGTTCTCTGACCGGGTATCAGTACTTTTCACAATATCCCAATACACATGACAATAATAAATCAAATCAAAGGAAAAGCAATGTCATCAAAACAATTTTCTCAATTCATTATTGATTCCAAGGAAGTCACATTTACTGATAGGATTGAAATTTGCAACTAAACTTGGGCAGAATTAATAGTGACCAGAATTCCTATTAACAGTGATATTGTCCAAAGGGAAAAATAACTTCCGTAGTACTTTCATCTTCAAATCAACTGAAGTCATTTGTCTACCTCACTGGGACTGTGGTAGAGTGGGAGTTGTCCATTGTTCTTCACAAACTATGAAGAATGCAGGGTTCAAAATTAATCCGAACAATAAAGATCTCTCTACAATTAATTGCATGCTAACATACAACTTTGAACCGCGACTTCTGAGAATACTATATCCTCAGCTGAGTTGCTAATTATAAAGAAAAACATCTTTCCTCTTTTTGTTAAAAGAGGGGTTTCCTTTCTATAAAATAATTATGCTAACAGCTCACTGTCAGTGTGGAGTAAATCAGACAGCAACCTCTAATGCCTGCACAGGGGAGACGATGGCCTAGTGGTATTATCACTAGACTATTAACCAGAAACTCAGCTAATGTTCTGGGGACCTGGGTTCAAATCCCAGTATGGTAGGTGGTGGAATTTGAATTCAATAAGAGGATTCTGGAATTAAGAATGGACTGATAACCACAAAACCATTGCCAGAAAAAACCCATCCAATTCACTAACGTCCTTTAGGGGAGGAAGTCTGCTTTCCCACTTGGTATAACACCACATCATGACCACCTGATCTGACCTATGTGTGACTCCAGGCCCACAGCAATGTGGTTGATTCTGAAATGGCCTAGCAAGCAAGTCTGTTCAAAGCAAATAGGGGTATGCAATGAATGCTGGCCAGCCAGCAATGCCCATGTGCCACAAATAAAAGAAACATATGCAATTAAAGAAGAAAATTAAGAAGTTGCTATCCAAATTACCCTGTTCTACCACTAAATCACAGATAGATTTTGCATTGAAATTGAAGTCAAGGTGTGAAGGTCCACATAGATTTGGATACCCACTAAGTGTGTCAATAAATATTAAGGTTTGTCTATTCAAACTTAAGAGAATTTCTAATAGTGTAAATAAGTCTGAATAATGACCACATAACCTTTTTGACACCAAAAATCACCTTTTGAAAGAAACAAAATGTCTCATTCCTTCATATTTTCACTATTTGGGATTCCTTTTATAAAATTATATTTCTAAAATTTTGCCATTTTTATTTCTCTTAACTCTACATTACTTTCCCTCTCCTTTTTTTATTTTCTACATGGTTTTACATTGAATTAAATATCCTACCTTATACTTCCTGGTTTAGACTCTGCATGGCTCAGCGAAAAATCTTTCATTTGATTGGTTGAAAAGACACAGAGGGCTATCTTACCAAACAATTCTTACCAAAACAATTCTAAGTGCCACAATGAATGTGAAAACTAGAGAATTTCAGATCCAATTTTTGGTCAAGTTTGAAAATGCCATCTTAAGCTAATTTGTACGAAAATTGATGCACAGTCTGTTTCTAGCCAGTAGGGGGATTGTTTCCTCTACAGAAAGCCAGCTGCTCACACTAGAAGGTGCAAATGCATATGCACAGATCTCTCTGTTCTGTGCAACATTACAAGGAGATCTGTCAGTCACCTTCTCCCAACGATATTGTCCAACCTCCCCATCCTCGTGATTGCTGGCCTCTCTGGTTGATCGCCACCCACCCCCCACTCTCCACAGCCCCCAGCCTCTTACGTGATCTTACCGGCTCGCTCCACCCATCGACTATCAGGGTGAAAAGGTAAGATTGCCCCCACCAAGTTTCTTGTCTGGATTTTAAAGGTCTTGGACTCCTATAGAAGATGTCGCACTGCTGCAAATACCTGAAGACCATAACTTGCTGTTCAAAAGACTATGAAAGGTCTGTGGGCAGTGGGAAGCACCTTGAATGACAATGCTGTTCAACTGTCACTGACGACAAAATTTGGATCTGTATATTTTGATGAAAAGCCTTTAAAAGCAAATATTGTTGCCTTTTTGCAGAAAGGATGATATTGCTTAAAGTGTCAATGCTCACATTGTTGTAAAAATGATCCTTTTTTGTGCTTTATTATTTAAGCTCCGGCAAAATATGATGGCATTTCTGCTGTAATTGCACAGTTGGCCTTTCATTACTGTGGAACAACTCAGAAATAGAAGTAGATCATTCAACTTTTTGAGTTATCTTTTATTCAAATAGGTTTATTCGAGGAGGGTGGCACGGTGGCACAGTGGTTAGCACTACTGCCTCACAGCATCAGGGATTTGGGTTTGATTCCAGGCTTGAGTCTTTGCACATTCTCCTCATGTCTGTGTGGGTTTCCTCCAGTGCTCCGGTTTCTCCCCACAGTCTGAAAGATGTGCTGGTTAGGTGCATTAGCCATGCTAAATTCCCCCTCAATGTACCCGAACAGGTGCTGGAGTGTAGCGACTAGGGGAATTTCACAGTAACTTCGTTGCAGTGTTAGTGAGAGCCTTACTTGTGACTAATAAGTAAACTTTAACTTTAGAAGCTCAGAAACTAAAAGCAGAAGTAGGCCATTCAGTCCTTCAAGCCTGCTCCACCATTTGTTATGTTCACGGTTGATTGAATTCAATTTCCTCATCCCGCCTGCCCCCCCATATCTCTTGATCCCTTTAGTTCCTCAAGCTATATCTAATTTCTTCATGAAATCATACCAAGTTTTGATCTCAACCATTTTCTGTGATAGTAAATTCCACCATTCCCCACTGGGTGAAGAGATTTCTCCTCACCTCAGTTCTAAAAGGTTTATCCGCTTATCCCTTATCGTAGTTTGTCCTCTACTCCTTGTTCTGAATTCCTCCATCATTGGGAACATTCTTTCTGAATCTACTTTGTCTAACCTTGTTAGAATTTTATACATTTCTATGAGATCCCTTCTCACTCTTCTAAACTCCACTGAATATAATCCTAACTGATTTAGTCTCTCTTCTTAAGACAGACCTGCCATTCCAGGAATCAGCCTGGTAAACTCCTTCTATAACAAGAACATCCTTTCTCAGCTAAGGGCACCAAAATTGCACAGAATACTCCACTTGTGGCCTCATCAATGCATTGTACAATTGTAGCAAGACATCCTTTATTTGATACTCAAATCCTCTCACTATGAGTTGTTGTGGCACATCTAAGAAAATGAATTCCATCTTAGACTTGAAAGCTTCCATTGACTCAGAAACTATAATAATTGAGGAGGCGGGGGAAGAGAGAGAGTAAGCTTCTGATTTCTACCACCATCTGTGAGATGATGTGTTTCCCAATTTTGTTCTTCAATGGCTTGGTTCTAACTTTAATGTTGTTTTAATACTCCTACGACAGGAAATAATTTCTCTTTATCTATCTTCTTCCATTTTAAATATCTGTTAGGTCACTGTGCGGTACAAAAATACGAACAAGGAGCAGGAGTAGGCCATTCACCCTTTTGAGCCTCTTCGCCATTTAATAAAATCAAAGCTGATTTGATCGTAACCTTAGATCTGTATCCCGTGTACTCTCAATAGCTTATGCAAACAAACAAACAACTATACGAACACTTCCATATATTCCACACTTGAAAATCATAGACTCCAACAGCGCATAAGGAGGCCACTTGGCCAATGGAGCCTGCACCAACCACAATCCCAGTCAGGTCCTATCTCTGTACCCCCATTTATTTAACCTGCTAGTCCCCCTAACATGAAAGGGCAATTTAGCATGGCCAATCAACCTAACCTGAGCATCTTTGGACTGTGGGAGGAAACTGGAGCACCTGGAGGAAACCCACTCAGACATGGCGAGAACGTGCAGATTCCACATAGACAGTCACCTGAAGCTGAAATTGAACCTAGGTCCCTGGCGCTGTGAGGCAGAAGTGCTAACCATTCTGCCACTGAGCTGTTCAAGTTTAAACATCTGCCCTCTGCTAGCTTTTAATGGTTGTTTAAAGCCAAATCTCTTTGCCGATACACTTCTCTGGCAATTCTTAGCAAAATATATAACGACTTTCCTTTCCAGCAGGGGACTCCACTGAGGCCTGCTGTTCAAAACAAAGTCAAAACTAATTTATCTTTTTCATTTTGAATATTTAATTCAGGGCAATTGCCTTACATTGAGATCTAAAACATAGTGAGCATCTGAGCCATCTACAACATCAATAAAGTACCAATGAGAATGAATATAGAACTTATAAAATGTTTAAGAAACCAGCAACATTCCACATGTAGGGAAAGAATAGAATGAAACAAAATTCAATAAAGGGCCAAAGATAGAAATGCTCATGGTCAGCAAAGGTCCAAGAGGTAGACTTCAATTACAACAAGCTGAATGGCCACAAACACGCATTGTAATGTTAACCCATCCTTCCATTCCCGGATACCTACTTGCCCGCTGTGCATTTTTTGAATATCTGTTTCCTTTCTAATTATTAGCATTTATTTCTCTTTTGTTTGGGTTAAGTGGCCTTTTTGTGTTCCAATTCTTGTGCGATTGGGCTACAAACTATAACTTCAAAATTAAAAAACTCATACACTTAAATTGAACCTTATCGATACTTAATAGGCACGCACATAAGTGGAAGAGATTGCCCATCTTCAGATAGTTAAAGTGTAATACATTCCATTACCAATGCTCACTTGTTTACAGAATAAATTTAGTCCACAGAGCAAACTGAACTGCTTCACTTGTCCACTAATGATAATCTTAATCTGTTACAAAATTGTCTTTCCATTGGGTTAATTTTCAGTGCCTTCATTCAGTGGTTAATAGAAAGGAGAGTGATGCATAACAGAAGCTATAACACTCCATGATTGTTGCAATTAGTCTTTGGAGGGAGGAGTTCTTTCACCAAAATCTTTTTCGTTACAATTCTAACAGCAATACACGGAGTCTATCAGTAGCAATCTACCTTCGGAAGTGCCAGAGGAACTGACACTCCCGGTGAAACACAAGGAAAAGACTCCCTAAGTGGTGCATCAATTCACTCCTTAATCAGAGAGTTCACATTCCAGTAGGCCAACCTCAATAAACACTTTTGTAGCAACCATTAGGTCACAAGTGAATTTAACATTTTGGAACGTACACGTTGTTACTTTGCACGAAGACTAACAAATGCTCAGCTGCAGGCTGCTAGTATGGAATTAACTTTATTTATACTTCCCTAACAGAGAGGGCAGCATAACAAAATGCTTAGCTCTTGTAATTTACTTTCTCTCCGTACTGACAACGATACATGTACATTCTCAGAATACAATATGACTAAATTGCCCAAACATTTACTAAATTGAGTTGCATTTACTGTAATCACAGCCAAAACATATATAATTTATACTGCCAGATAAATTTACAGGTGGCGTTTTCCTTTCCCGCCTGCCACTGGAATTGGAAGTGAGAGTGGCGAGAGGAAATCACCGTCCACTGACCTCAGGCAGGACTTTCTGGTCTCAGGACGAGTGTGGTTGTAAAATCCCATCCTGTATGTAGAAAAGATTGCTTCCCTAGCACTGGATGTCTTTAACAAAAATATCATTTAAGAAGAAATAATGAAACAGAAAAATTATTTCTCCTTCCTTACTACATACAACTTTCAAGCCAATTGACTTCTTACTCTTCTTGTCTGAGTATCTCCTTCCATTTCTCTTAATTCTGGGTCAAATCTGAACTTGGAATCACCTGGTAATCATAGAATCATAACTTCATAGAACACTGACAGTGCAGAAAGAGACTGTTGAGCCCATCAAGTCAACACTGACCACAAGCCCACCTAGGCTTTATCCCCATAACTCCACATATTTACCCTGCTAATACCCCGATGCTAAGGGGCCATTTAGCATGGCTAATCCATCTAACCCATGCATCTTTGGAACTTGGGAGGAAACTGGAGCATCTGGGGGAAACCCACGCAGATATGGGGAGAATGTGCAAACTCCACACAGATCCAAGGCCAGAATTGAAGCTGGGCCTCTGGCACTGTGAGGCAGCAATGCTAACCATTGTACCACCGTGCCTTCAATTGACTGACTCAAATGGGCATTTTCTTTGAATCTGTTGTTTCCCAATTGACACTGCCCTATTTTCTAGTGCAGTGAAGCAGCACATACTGATGGAGCTGTGAGTGAGTGATTCTTTGTTGTATCAGCCACATTTGAAAGTGTGAAGTGCAACATCCTATGCTTTACAGATCAATTTTTTCCTCCATCTGGGCAAAACCAGGACTGGCTCCCTTAACAAACCTTGAGCATTTAAGAATGACCCTGCAGGACTTTTTCCACATAGAGGAAAGAATAGTAGAATGGGAAAAGTGCTGTAATTGGAGTTGTTTAAAAATTCATTTGTGAGACGTGAGCCTCACAGGCTGAACCGGAATGTATCGCCCATCACAGATTGCACTGGAATTAAGCAGTTGCTAGGCCATTTTGGGAGGCACTTAAAACTCAACCACATTGTGTGGATCTGGAGTCAGACCTAGTAATCCAGAGTCCCATACACATCTGAAGTCAAAGGTAGGCCTGGCCAAGCATGAGTGAATCAGATGAGTTTTTACAATAATAATATTCAGGTCACTATTAGAAAAACTTTTAATTCCAGGTTGAAATTCCATTAGCTCCCCACAACATCAGTGTGAATCTCTGGACTACTAGTCCAGTGACATTACCACTATGGCACTGTCTGTCTAGCCCATCGTATTGTGCAGCTACATGGTAGCACAATGGTTAGCAATGCTGCTTCATGGCACCAAGGACCTGGGTTCAATTCTTGGCTTTGGTCACCATCTGTGCAGAGTCTGCATGTTCTCTCCTTGTCTGTGTGGGTTTCCTCCAGGTACTCCAGTTTCCTCCCACAGTCCAAATGCTATAAGATGTCTCACAACATCAGGTTAAAGCCCAACAGGTTACCTGATGAAAGAGCAGCACTCTGAAAGTTCATGATTCCAAATAAACCTGTTGACTTTAACATGGCGTTGTGAGATTTCTTACTGTGCTCACCACAGTCCAACGTTGGCATCTCCATATCATGGCTAATGCTGGTTAGATGCATTGGCCATGCCAAATTCTCCCCCCAGTGTACCCAAACAGGTGCCAGCGTGCGGATGCTTGCAACATCCTTATGTTTTAGATCTTCCCATTGTAGTTGATCTCCATATATTGACCAAATACATTTTTTTAAGGATATGTTCTCTAACACACCTCCCTTAACACACCTCTGCCCCACAGTGCCCGAGACCTGGGCTCGATTCCCACCTTGGGTCACCTTGGGAATGTACAGAATCTGTACATTCTCCCCATGTCTACATAGGTTTTTTCTGAGTATTCTATTTTCCTCCTACAGTCTGTGCTGGTTAGCTGTTTTAGCCATGCTAAATTCTCCCTCAGATTTCCTGCACAGGCGCCAGTGTGTGATAACTCGGGGAATTTCAGTGATTTCATTGCAATGTTAATGCAAGTCTACTTGTGACAATAACAAATAAACTTAACCTTAAGATAGTAAAACAATTCCCTGAAAAACTTTAATGTTCTTACCTACAAGATTACACTCTGCCAAAACATGTTTTCTGTGTCAAAAATTTCAGTCTAACTTTGCTTTTAATTCTCCGTACTTCTTTATTCAAATTTAATCAAATGAGGTGAAACTAAAATCATTACTTACACTCTAATTTGTTTGCTGTTTGGAATTGTGTGTCAATTATCTTGGTGCTTTGCCTTTGCTTAATAGCTTGGTTGTTTTAGAAGTCTTTACTGGCTGAAGTGTCAATCAACATTCTGCCATTGACAGAACTGTCCTTGCTTCCAATTGTTGTCTCAGCATTTGCTGTGATATCACTCAATACACTTGACATTCCTTCCAAATTCAGCAATCACTGACTGGCACCACAGCTGAGACAATTGTACTTCAAAATCAAATGTACACTTCCATTTATAACAATTTACACATTGAGTTTCGCAGAAAAGCCAGTTTTTGCTGCTGCCTCAAGCAGGTACCACTTTTGAAACTTCAACATTTTTCAAACAGAAGCAATTTCTATTCAAAAATATCATAATTATTGTCACGTAATTGCTATAATTATTGCCAATTCCATTCATAATTGGGATCATTTGTGCACATTATGAAAATTACTGGATGATCTAAAATAATTAGGGATAGATGTATAAATATAGCAAGATAGAAACCTTATTAAACACTCACTCATCGATTATGTTAAGGTGATTGAAGTGAAGAAGATACATACATTTTCGCTGGAGTTCAGATAAATGAGGGGGATCACATAGAGACTTATAAAATTCTAACAGGTCTACACAGGATAGAGGTAGGAAGGATGTTCCCGATGGCGGGGGAGTCCAGAACCAGGGGTCACAATCTGATGATTCAGGGTTGACCATCTAGGAAGGAGATGAGGAGACACTTTTTCATTCAAAAAGTGGTGAGGCTGTGGAATTCACCACCAAACATTGATGCCAAAACACTGAATGCACGCAAGAGGTGGCAGCGTTTAGCACTTTGGGCAAATGGAATCAAAGGTTTTGGGGACAAAGCAGGATTAAGAGTTGGATGATCAGCCATGACCTTAATGAATGGCAGAGCAGCCTCGAAGGATCAAATGGCCTCATCCTGCCCCTATCTTCTGTTTCTCTGTTTCTATTCAAGGTAATTAGATGCTTTTTTTGAAAAGGTAAAAAAAGTATATACAGTGTAAAGGCACGAGATTATAGACTCTTTCTACCAGGTTTTGAGCCATAATACAAAATAGAATGTTGATTATGTAATAGATTACATGGTACTCACAAGAGTACTGCTCCAAAAGTCCTATGTTCTTATGTAAATATCAAGCAATAATTAAGAAGCAGAGTAGATCTAACCCTTTCTTGTCCTGCAAAATTCTTGTTTTTGAATCTTTTTAAGTTACGCTAGAGAGAGATTTATTACTGAGCTGCATCATCGATATGTTCGCATTGCTATAAGTCTGTCACAGTTTCATGTAATTTCTATATGTGAGGAGAACATCAAGAAGTGCAGGGTTTAGATAACATTTCTCTGATAATGTCTTTGATGCCCACATCCAAAAGGAGCCTGGATCAATGTAATGAATCCACCAGTGCCAACACGCCACACGTTTCCTTAACTGACAATCCTCTCCTGGAGCCCAGCAGACAATGAGACACCTCTCCCAAATCTTCCCATTTTCCCTACCAAGAACACTACCAGATGCATTAGTAATTGTGCGCAACAAACTAGCCTTGATTGGTGGGTGAGTGAAATCGCCTGCCATCGGTGGTGGTGGAGGCAGATTCGATAGGGTCTTTTAAGAGACTTCTGATAAGTACATGGGACTTAATAGGATTGAGGATTATAGGTAAGCCTAATAGATAGAAATATGATCGGCACAACTTGTGGGCTGAAGGACTTGTTTGTGCTGTAGTTTTTCTATGATTCTCTACATAAGTGCTGCAAATATTAAGCAATCTATAACATACTGAGTGCTGGTTTGTATTAAAAGAATGTAGAAATCTTGGACAACTTCATGCATTTGTTTTGAACAGACTCGCTCTGAACATTTACAACAATATGAGTGATTACAATAAATACAAAAGGCACATACCTGAGAATTTCTCACTTGCTGCTTATGCAAAGTCTAACGTTTTAGTTACATTCGAAATGGAAGCAAATATCAGATCTTGATTTGATGCCAGAGGATGGGGGTACATTAACTCATCTACATCTTTATCAGTAGATTGATCGCATTTCAATGCAAAAGATGGAAGACTAGTTTTTGACACAGGGAGAAGAGTGACAAAAGGCTCAATTGAAGTCATAGCAGCAGGGAAGCCGAGAATCTGCAACTGCAATCGCATGGAATGCCACAGAGAAAAACAGCACCACGGCGACAAAGTGGCAGAACCACAGAGACAAGAGACAGAATATAGAAACCCTACAGATCGGCCTCAATAGGGATGGGCAATAATCCAGTCTGTAATTAACATCCGAATACTGCACGAACAAATCGAGAAAACATGTAATTCAGGCAACAATTCCACGTATGCCAATTCCCTTTTCCAAACATGCTGCGTGATTTGCTAGATGACAGAACATTACCATTCGTTCAAATACAAATTTTTCTCTACCTGAAGAATTGCTGGCAACCTTTCGCTGCAGCCTTCATCATATCAATGGTGGTTATTCTGTCTTTGAAGACAAACTGTGCAGAGTATTTGTTGAAGGCTGTGGTATGTTGAAGGTCAGGAGGAAGACAGGATGAGCAAGTAGAATAAATACTTCCAGTGTTGCATGCCGTATGGATTAAGAAGTATGGCAGCGCATCTCCTAGCAACAGGGGTTGTGTGAATAGATATAACATTTTGAAGAAAACTGTTTATTTTTAAACAATAGAGTGCAGCAGCATTATCCTCTCCTCATTATTTTATCTTAACATGCTGTGTTTTTGTGTTTCCCACAGGCTGCTTTTGCACGATTCACATTACAGTTTACAATCTTGCATGTTGCAGGACATGAGGTCATCAGTTCGTTGTACAGACTATTTTATAATGCTTGTTTAGAATTTAGAATTAAAAGAACATTCCCCCTGCAAAATAAGCCAATCAAACAGTTGCAGCACATAATTATTTTCTAACATTGTTCAACACTGTAATGGCAACTGCCTATTAGTTATGGATAACTATTCCTACATATTTCTACAATAATCAGACTCGTTATGTGATCATGAAATACACTTTCTTAAAACAAAGCGTGTGAAAAAGTGCACATCATTTCTTGGTGGAAAACTTTTAAATTCCAGTGTCAAATCATTTGATACTTGGCAGCGTAAGGACATTATTTCCACATTTGCTACACGGTAAAGAATTTTCATTAAAACACCCTGCCTCATAACTGGAGTGGCGTTAACACTCTGCATCTGATGCCACTACAAACCAGTGTATGATGGCCTGTTCAAGGAAGCCTCCCTCTTCAAAGATTTAGGGCACTCA
Organism: Sphyrna mokarran; assembly: GCA_024679065.1. NCBI lineage: Eukaryota > Metazoa > Chordata > Chondrichthyes > Carcharhiniformes > Carcharhinidae > Sphyrna > Sphyrna mokarran. The sequence goes on along the minus strand of JAGIQG010000016.1, from coordinate 56,063,656 downwards.
GTTATATCTCCCCTTTCACATTGCTACACACCAAAATTGCTTTGCCTCAATATGTGCGCAGTTCCTAAACAAGTGACTACACAATGAAAATGATCCAACTGTGATTGGTGAACTGCACCACAAGATTCGAAGGTCGATTCTCATTTTTATGGCACAATATCAAATTTCTTAAATATTTCAAAATGCTTCACTTTGTTAGAATGTAACTGGTGACAACTTTGTATTGGATGTAATGTTACCAATGGTATCAAACTGTATGGGTCAGCTGATCCAGTAAACCATAGAACCAATTTCAGAACAATGGTATTACAGATATGATGGTCAGCTGACCAGCTGGCTCACTATAAATAAGAACCTTTTGGGAATTTTAGGGAGCTTAAAGTGGCCCAAGGTGAGACCCCAAGTTTGAAGTAATGAAGTTTCCTTATTAAATTCTTCCTCTGATTTATAAGCTGGAACAATTTTGTTACATTTTTATTGTCTGCATTAGTAGATTCCTTCTGAGGAAACACACTTAACAATCAATAGCTTAAAAAGTGCAATTATTGTTATGAAGGTATGTAGCTGCCTATTAAAGTAATATTTAAAATGCATAAGAACATAAGAAATAGGAGCAGGAGTAGGCCATCTAGCCCCTCGAGCCTGCCCGCCACTCAATAAGATCATGGCTGATCTGATAGTGGTTCAATTCCACTTACATGCCTGCTCCCCACAATCCTTAATTCCCTTACTGATCAGAAATTTATCTACCTGTGACTTAAACACATTTAACGAAGTAGCCTCCACTGCTTCAATGGGCAGAGAATTCCAAAGATTCACTACCCTTTGAGAGAAGAAGTTCTTCCTCAACTCTGTTCTAAGTTGACTTCCCCTTATTTTGAAGTTGTGCCCTCTAGTTCTTGTTTCCTTTCTAAGTGGAAATAATCTCTCTGCCTCTACCCTGCCTCACCCCTTCATTATCATGTGTCTCTATAAGATCTCCCCTCAGCCTTCTAAACTCCAATGAGTACAGGCCCAATCTACTCAATATCTCCTCATAAGCTAACCCCCTCATCTTCGGTATCAACCTGGTAAAACTTCTCTGCACTTCTTCCAAGGCCAATTATTCCTTTCACAAATAAGGGGACCAAAGTTGCACACAATGCTCTAGTTGCGGCCTCACTAATATCTTGTACAATTGCAGCAAGACTTCCCTGCTTTTATACTTCATTCCCCTCGCGATAAACACGAACATTCCATTTCCCTTCTTGATCACCAGCTGCATCTGCAAACTAAGTTTTTACGATTCATGCACAAGGATTTTTCACTATTTAAATAATAGTCCATTTTATTATTATTCCTTCAAGAGTGGATAATCTCACTCTTGCCAACATTATACTCCACCTGCCAGATCTTCGTCCACTCATTTAGCCTATCCAAATCTCTCTGCAGACTTTCTGCATCCTCCACGCAATTTGCTTTCCCACTCATCTTTGTGTCATCCGCAAACTTTGTTACCCTACACTTGGTCCCCTCCTCCAGATCATGTATGTATATGGTAAACAGTTGAGGCCCCAGCACCGATCCTGTGGCACGCCACTGGTCACCAACTGCTAACTGGAAAAGCACCCATTTATTCCAACTCTCTGCTTCCTGTTAGATAGCCAATCCTTAATCCACGCTAATACATTGCGCCCAGCTCCATGTACCTTAATTTTTTGCAGCAACCTTTTGTGAGGCACCTTATTGAATGCCTTCTGGAAATCTAAAAACACCACATCCACCAGTTGCCCTCTGTCAACTGCACTCATTACAACTTCATAAAAATCCAGTAAATTCGTCAAACACGACTTTCCCTTCATGAAGCCATGCTCCATCTGCTTGGTTGAGCCGTTCTTTTTCAGATGTCCTGCTATTTTTTCTTTAATGATGGATTCCAGCACGTTCTACCTTTGGGCGTTAAGCTAACTGGTCTGTAGTTACCTGCCTTTTGTCTATCTCCTTTTTTAAACATCAGCTGTTTGCAAATCAGCTGGCACTTCTCCAGAGTCCAGCAAATTTTGATAAATTACAACTAACGCATCTGCTATTACTCCTGCCATTTCTTTTAGTATCCTGGGATGCATTCCATCCGGGCCCAGGGACTTGCCCACCTTTAGTCCATTAGCCTACCAAGCACTTCTTTAGTAAAAGTAATCATTTTAAAGTCCTTACTCCCTACAGTTCCACGACTGTCAATTTTTGGTAAGCTATTTGTGTCCTCTATCGTGAAGACCGACACAAAAAACTTGTTTAAGGCCTCGGCCATTACCTCACTTCCCATTATTAAATCCCCTTCTTGTCTTCTAAGGGTCCAACATTTACTTTAGCCACTCTTTTCCTTTTTATATATTTGTAAAAACTTTTACTATCAGTTTTTATATTTTATGCCACTTTAGTTTCATAATCTATCTTTTCTTTCTTTATTGCTTTCTTAGTAAGTCTTTTTAAAGCTTTCCCAATCTGCTAATTCCCCATTAGTTTTGGCCACTCTGTACACATTGGTTTTTAATTTCATACTCTCCTTTATTTCCTTAGTTATCCACGGCTGGTTATCCCTTTTCTTATTTTCCTTCTTTATCACTGGAATATATTTTTGCTGAGTACAGAGAAAAATCTCCTTAAAAATCCTCCACTGTTCCTCAGCTATCCTACCAACTAGTCTGCGCTCCCAGTCTACATTAGCCAATTTTGCCTTCATCCTATCGTTCTCCCCTCTGTTCAAGCTGAGTACTCTGTTTTGGGACCCTACTTTCTACCCTCCTTCTGTATTAGAAATTCAACCATATTGTGATCACTCATTCCAAGAGGATCCCTCACAAGAAGATCTTTAATTTTACCTGTCTCATTACACAGGACCAGATCCAAGATAGCTTGCTCCCTCGTAGGTTCTGTAACATACTGTTTGAGGAAACTACCTCAACAGCAGTCTAAGAACTCTTCCTCAAGCCCACTGTGTCCGACTTGAGTCAACCAATCAATATGCAGGTTAAAACCCCCCATGATTATTGCTGTTCCGTTTTTGCACGCATCCATTATTTGCTAGTTTATAGCCCGCCCCACCTTGAAGTTATTATTTGGGGGCCTACAGACCACGCCCACCCCTTACTATTCCTTATCTCCACCCACATCAATTCCACATTTTACTCCTTACAGCCTATATCGTCTCTCACTATCACCTTGATGTTATCCTTAATTAACAGAGCTACCACACCTCCTTTTCTTTCCTGTCGATCCTTCTGAAATGTCTGATATCCCTGGATATTCAGTTCCCAGTCCCAGTCACTCTGCAACCACGTTTCCGTAATGGCCACCAGATCATACCTATTTGTACTGATTTGTGTCATCAACTCATTTTCTTTGTTTCAAATGCTACGTGCATTCAGGTAAGGTGTCTTTATGCTGGCCTTTATCTGGACCCAATTTATTAGTGCATTCTTTTGATTGCACTCTTTGTCCCTACCTGTCGCAAACTTGTTATCCTTCCCCAGACCATCTCCCTTCTCGTGCTTGTCACTTTTTTTTATTCCGCCTGAGGTTAGATTCCTGCCACCTGCTATACTCTGTCCTATTACGTGGTCTGGAAACGTTACTAACCTCTCCTGAGCCTTCAACTCCTTTAGCTAGTTGAATGTCCTCATCATTAACCTACACTCGTACCCTTTCCTTTACCTTTGATTTTGTAATTCCCCATACCACTGAACCCTACTCCTCCACTATTTAGTTTAAAGCCCTATCTACAGATGATCTACAGCCCTGTCTAGTTATACGATTCGCCAGGACTCTGGTCCCAACATGGTTCAGACGAAGACCATCCCATCTGAACAGGTCCTATCTTCCCCAATACTGGTGCTAATGTCCCATGAATTCAAACCCATTCCTCCCACACCAATCTTTGAGCCACCCATTTACCTCCTTAATCTTACTGACTCTGCGCCAATTCACTCGTGGCTGAGGTAGTAATCCAGAGATTACCACCTTGTTGGTTCTGCTTTTTAATGTAGCTCCTAGTTTTTCATATTCCCTTAGCAGAACCTTTGTTCCTGTTCTACTGACGTCATTGGCACCTACGTGGACCACGACAACTGGATTCTTACCCTCCCATTCCAAGTTCCTCTGCAGCCCAGACGAGATATCCTGGACCCGAGCACCAGGCAGATTAGATGCACGAAGATCAGGGTAGAATAGGAAAGAAATTTTTTCACTTAGAGGGTAGTAAACCTATGGAATTCTCTACCTCAGAAGACTGTGAAACCCAAGTCACTGAATATATTTAAGAAATAGTCAGATTTTTAGACACAAACAGTGTCAAGGGAAGAGAATGGGAAAATGGCGTTGAGATAGAGGTTTAGCCATGATTAATTGAATGATAAAGCAGGCTTGAAGGACTAAAAGCGCTACTCCTGTTTTGTATGTTTCTAAGATTAGTTATTCTGTTTTTAGCTTCGTTGGTTGGAAGAACAGCAGCAGCAAGACATCTGGAAAATTCCCTGCCCCTCAACAAACTGCACCATGGAATGCTTTAGGGCCCCTTCAATAGGCAAATACAGCCTCACCTTAAAATCTTAGCTGAAGGAAGGCATTAGGTCAAAGATGGCAATATTAATGTCCCAAAGGACGTTTGTAGAAAACTGTAAGGGAAGAGGAATTAGTTTTCATCAGTGCTGTGCAATTAGATATTCTACCAATGTAGGAAGAAGTGTTCTTCGTGCTAACTAGGCCAATTGTTATTCAAATTAAGCTGGCTTGTTGCTCTACAGATGGATAGTGTTTCACCATTATATGGCTTCTCATAGATAACTGATTTCTTTGTTAAAACACAAAGACTCTCGAGCCTTTGCATTCAATCAAATGGTGTCCGACTGATTGGAGCACACAATATTTCAGCAGCAAAAGTGGAGATGTGGTTAGAGAGGAGGTAATGATCATAGAATCCCTACAGTACAGAAGGAGACCATTTGGCCCATCAAGTCTGTACCAACCACAATCCTCCCCAGATCCTATTCCCATAACCCCATATATTTCCCCTGGCACATTTTACCCTGGCCAATCAACCTAACCCGCACATCTTTGGACTGTGGGAGGAAACCGGAGCACCCGGAGGAAACCCACGCAGACACAGGGAGAATGTGCAAACTCCACACAGACAGTGCCCTGAGGCCTCGTTCAAACCAGGCACTCTGGCAGTGTGAGACAGCAGTGTTAACCACTGTGCCACCATGCTGCCCTAATGATTTTGTTATGTAATTAAAATACTTTCGTAACAATTGCAAGATGATTGCATTAAAGTCTTTATTCGTGACCATTCTTTTCCTGAAAGAACTCACACTAAGGTGAAATGAGTTGAAAGTACAGGCTTTTGATTTTATTCTTTTCATTTGAGATCTTGTAATTTTTATTGAATTCCACCCTATACTTATTCCCACACAATGTCATAATAACATCATAAATACAACTGCCCTGCAGCTTGATTTTTTAACCACAAAAACATCATTTATTTCACAGGATTTGTAAAAGTACATTACATAACACTGGAGATTTGCCAACACAAAATGCAAACTAGATCGGTTTCTTTCAATACAGTACATGAGGCACCTCATTACACTTGCCATTACAGGCTATAGTTACAATACCGTACGTAATTGCATTCCATGACAAACTTTACCCGATGCACAGAGCCTAAGATGTTTTACACAGTTTCCAGTTCTCCCCTCAGTATACTGGGGCTGCTACTTGGCCTTCTTCCATTGAGCTTTGTTCCCTAAACTTTAATCACCCAGTACGTAACCCTGCAACTTGGAATGTACCACTCCATAACACTGGGTCATAATGAGTCTAGGGTGGCACAGTGATTAGCACCAGGGACCCAGGTTCAATTCCAGCCTTGGTTGAGTGTCTGTGTGGAGTTTGCACATTCTCCCTTTGTCTGCATGGGTTTCCTCTGGATGCTTCAGTTTCTTCCCACACTCCAAAGATGTGCAGATTAGATGGATTGGTCCTTAGTGTCAGGGGAAACTAGTGTGATTGTGGTCAGTGCAGACTTGATGAGCCGAATGGCCTCCTTCTGCACTGTAGGATTCTATGATTCTTTGCACTAGAAGACAAGCTAGATTTGAGCAGACCAAGCTGGCTTTCATGAAGGCCGCTTACATTTCCTCTGTTCAGAAAAGCCTACACTTCATTTTGACATAGGCCCAGATTTTTGTCCTATGGTCGGTTGCGCAGAGATGGGAGAACAGCTGGTTCTGCAGACTCAAGTTTTAAAAATTGCCGTCTGCAGGTCTGATTTTCTGTTGGGTTTAAAGGGCTGGAATTGGTGAGCCTAGAAGTGGTGAGGAGGTAGAGGCAGGCCAGGCATGCGTGAGGTGACTCAGCCGTATATAAAAAGTGCCTCTTGGAGTTGTCGATTTGAGTGTTATGTCCTGAATGCAGCACATTTACAGTTTGGGAGATGCTACTGAGTTGTCAGGTGAACATTAAAGCTACAAATGTCCAACTATTAGGTTATCCTAAACTGGTTGCCCATCATGGGTATTCCCAATGGGAGAGTTGTCATTGATATTTCCAAATCAAATGTGCATGAACTAAACCACTGAGTGGATTCTCAAGGCACAGCCAAGAAGATAGTATTGGTTTACCACCTCTACTTGCTTTAAATAACTTGCAGTGATTTAGTAAGCTGGCTATATACTCAGTGGATGAATGAACAACATTGCTGTGCTCATTACCCCAACCACTTGGCCAATTGCCATTCATCTCTCTGGAAGCTCCCATACCATGGATGCTTGACCTAGCCTCGCACATTTATACAGTGAGCAGCATAACAATCTTAATAAAATGGAGCAAGCCTATCAGTTGTCTCTGAGCACAACATGTCACCTTGGAGTGATAGCAACACCAAGCAAATGTCAGAACCAATCTCTCAACTACATCATTAAGGGTATTAATAGATAGGATGATGGAAATGGTTAGTGCACACAAGCATGCAGAAGTGAATTGCAGCCACGTGTTTGAGTTGCTCATGACCCTTCATACATACCTTACATACTACTTACTTCATTCATTAATAGAATGTTGCATAGATCGGCTGTGTCTGAAGGGATGAGGCCAGCTCCCCCAGATATTTCTGACTGGAACCCAGAGATCCTGGATAGAGGAAATGCAAAGACAAAGATGCATTGCCTACCCATCTGGTCATCACAAACCCCATCCGTGGTGGCATGGGTTCAAGGTTGTAGCAGTAGTGAACGCTAGCGACAAACACAGGAGATCATGGATCCGTGCCAAAAACATTCATGGACCTTTTGCGTTCTGACAAGGTGAGTATCTCGGCACGTAGACACAGCAGTCCGAAGAACGGTCACATCGACAAAGTGTAGATAAATTGTGAGGTTGATCAAATGTAAACCTCAATGTTGAAGCAGAAGAATGTGCAAGCAGCTCATTTAATTGCACACAAAACAGATGTGAACAGACAGTATGATGCACAGACATGTTAAAGAGCAATATCTCTGCATGCACTGTATATGAGGATGATTAAACAATTATGTCGTGGTTGCAGAACTGAAGGGCAAAGAACATAAAAAAGATTGCCCATCCTGGGGTGGGAGAGCCTACCTGAAGATAACATGTCCCATGTAGCAGGTGGCCATGGAGATTGGTCTTATCCTTGGCTATGCTGTCTACTTGACTCAACCTCCTCATTCCCTCTCAAGCCAGTGTCCGGTTATGCTGAGCAAAGTGACAGCATGACCTTCACCATTACCATCATGAACAAAAGCAATCTCAGCATCTTCTTTGGTGAATCTCCAGTAGAGGGTGATAAAGAAGATGCTGAGATTGCTTTTGTTCATGATGGTAATGGTGAAGGTCATGCTGTCACTTTGTTCAGCATTACCGGACACTGGCTTGAGAGGGAATGAGGAGGTTGAGTCAAGTAGACAGCATAGCCAAGGATAAGACCAATCTCCATGGCCACCTGCTACATGGGACATGTTATCTTCAGGTAGGCTCTCCCACCCCAGGATGGGCAATCTTTTTTATGTTCTTTGCCCTTCAGTTCTGCAACCACGACATAATTGTTTAATCGTCCTCACATACACTATGAGAAGGGCTGTACGTAAACATCTCACACAGGTCCCAGCTCCGTTAGCTGTCACTCCCAACCCATATCATCCCTTGGACATCAAGTGGAGGAAATGCCGCTTGAGAACACAGTGACACATCATAACAGCCCACACCCCACCAACTCAGATACAGCCACAGCAGGAGCAAGTTATGCATGTTTGGAGTTGGTGGCACAGTTGTTCTGGAAGAATTGTCAATCAGAAACGTCTGTGCAGAGCCCTCCCCCCGTCAGAGGAGGGTGGAAAGTCGCAATGACACTCGGCTGGGCACGAGTTGGAGCCTCAGGAGTCACCTTTAGAGGCACAGTACTTGTGGAGCAGGAGCAGATGTGTACACATGTGGCAGAACCCCTGAGGCACTGGGAGTTCTTGGATTGTGAACGGTGGAGTCCATTGCCATCATGGACTCCACGTTATACCCAGGGTTCAACTGCATGAGCTGTGACCAGGAGAGATTAGCCAAACCCATAGAGAGACACACATGCAACAACACTCAGAGTGGATGCAAGAGCAGCTTCTCAGCCCAAAAAGGGTGCAAGCTTCCATCATCAGCCTGGATCAGTCTGCTCAGAGTATGAACACCGACGTCCATGCAATACATAAGGAGCTGTGCCCCCTCAGACATGATAGTCACACTGTTGGCTCAGTGGTTGCTGGATTGCAAGATGCTCAGCAAAAACAACCAATTCCATCCACCCTACCTGAAGGTCACCCTGTAAGAGTTTCTGGTAAGGTTGAGAGTTCCTCAGCACCATCATTTTCTACAAAGTTTCCGGCTCCACCATCTCCATATGTGCCAGTGACCAAGGCTGCCCATGCAGAGACCGCAGTCTGTGGGAGATCCCTAGTAGGAGCCTGCATGCCAAGGCCCGCCACCGGCCCTGGAAGCATGTCCAAGTCTCCCCTGCTGCTTTCCCATTGGCCAGCTCATCTCCCAAATCTGTTTTGGAATGGCCTGAATGTACATGTGATTCCTCTTCCTCCTCAGAGATTGTGGAGGCCCCTTTGTTGAACAATGTTGTGCGGTTTGTAGCATACAAACACGATTCTTGAAACCCTTGTTGGAGCATTTGGAAAGCTCCACCTTCGAGACCAAGGCATCTCATCTCATTGATAAGGCTCCTCATGGCTGCTGTTATAGATTAACTCTGCCTCAGATTGTGGGGTTTCAAAAGGGCTCATTAGCCAAGGAGCCATCCTCAGATCTGTGTGGATGGCTGAAATAGACTAGGGAGCTGCAAAATTCTTAGTATGAAACCGTCATAGCAACTTCCCAGGAATCTTGCACACATTAAAAACAGGGCATTAGTCACTTCCTTAAGTCAGTGAGCTGCTGACTGGGAAATAGCAGCCAGGCCTCCTGTTGATCTTTGGAAAGAGCATGAGGCTAGAAGTTCAGTGTGATGGTTACTTTCACATCCAAAGGCAGTGACAGGGAGCTTCAATATATTGTGGCTCCAGTTGCTATTGCATCATGTGACAAATATTGGTCATAACATCACAGCTAAACCTGAGTCTCCTCCAGTGCTCGTTTCCTACCATGTTGAGGTGTGCTGACCTCGGTCTGTAAACCGTCCAACTGAATGGAACCTGGTTTTGCCTCCCTCTCCTCTACAGACTTCCCACAGTGCAGAAGGGAGTCATTCGGCCCATTGAGTCTGCATTGTCTCATCGGGTGGCATGGTGGTTAGCACTGCTGCCTCACAGCGCCAGGGACCCAGATTCAATTCTCAACTTGAGTCACTGTCTGTGCAGAGTCTGCACATTCTCCCCATGTCAATGTGGGTTTTGTCCGGGTATTCCAGTTTCTTCCCACAATCCAAAGACATGCTGGTTAGCTGCATTGACCCGAACAGGCATCTGACTGTGATGACTGGGGTAATTCTACAGTAATTTTATCACAGTCCGAAGACTTTACAGTCCAAAGACTTGCTGGTTAGGTGCACTGACCATGCTGAATTCTCCCTCGAACATGTGCTGGAGCGTGGTGACTAGGGATTTTAACAGTAACTTCATTGTAGTATTAATGCTAGATCATTTGTGATAGTAATAAATAAAATTATTAAAAACTTCTTATTCGGGCCCACTTTCGGAAGGGAGGGGGTGTGCTGTAAATTTCTGGCCGTTATTTCATACAATTTTTGATTGGCAGATAGGTAAATCTGTCAAGGCAGCTTTTCAACATAATACTTTAGACATTGCCCACTGACAATATCTCTTCACTTTTATTTTTCTTTAAATCAATGAAAATGAAAATCAAATGATTCCTTTAACACTTTGGTGGACCCACAACATTAGTTTTACATTTGGATGGCAAGTTGAAAATCTACCCCTCCATTTACCTAATCCACAGAACGTGGCCTTTATCAAAATAATCAGACCACTAGATAAGTGTGCAAAGTGGTCTTTCCCTTCCCTCAAATTGTATTTTAACCCACAAATAAAAATGATTAGCATGCTTCTGTTGACGTAGAGATGCCGGCATTGGACTGGAGTAAACACAGTAGGAAGTCTGACAACACCAGGTTTAAGTCCAATCGATTTATTTGATAGTAAATTCAGAAGCTTTTGAGGTGTTTCGACCTCTTTTTACCTGAAGAAGAGGTCAAAATACCTCAAAAGTTTGTGAGTTTAATATTAAATAAATCGGTTGGACTTAAACCTGGTGTTGTCAGACTTCCTACTATGCTTCTGTTGAAGCAGCTCCAAACAGCCTGAAGCTATGCGCCACTCTGAGCAAACAGCACTCCAATAGCCACCAAGATCTGTCATGCTGCTCTCGGCACTTGCTCAGAGAACTGAGCTCTGTCTATGTGCCCAGTCCAAAGCAGCCATGCCCTGAATTTCAACAGCAATGCGCAAAATGGTTCTGGTGACAATGCTCAAAATGGGTTTGCTGAGCACTGTAAATGCATATGTAATTTTCCCTGGGGGAAGAGAAAAATACACATTCAAGCTCTTACACTTGAACACGAGGAATTTATATTCTTATTTTCAGTATACAGCCAGTTGATCTGATGAAAAGCTCATGCAGGTCAGTCAGCGAGCTGCACCTTACACTGAATGCTGTAGCTGAGGGACCGTATCTGTGTCAGCCACTGGTCACACTGCTTTTTCAGCTTCAGTCAGTTCTCGGCTAGAAACAAACTCCCAAAACTCTGCGGGTTTCTGGGATTTATGGAGATCACCTATTTTGCTACAATCTTTCTGCAATTGATATAGCATGACTGGGCAGATGCAAAAATCTGAGGTCACATACCAACAGACTCAAGAATTGTACACAGTACTTGGAGTACTGTGTGCAATTTTGGTCACCTCACTATAGGAAGGATGTGGAAGCTATTGAGAGGGTGCAGAGGACATTTACAAGGATGTTGCTTGGATTGGAAGGCATGCCTTATGAAGATAGGTTGAGGGAGCTATGTCTCTTCTCCCTGGAGAGATGAAGGTTGTGAGGTGACCTGATGGAGGTTTATAAAATGTTGAGAGGAATAGATAAGGTGGATTCTCGGAGGCTATTTCCCAGGGCTGAAATGGTCGCTACGAAAGGACACAGGTTTAAGGTACTGGGGGACAAGGACAGAGGAGATGTGAGAGGTAAGTTTTTCACTCAGAGGGTGGCGAGTGAATGGAATTGACTGTCATCAGTGGTGGTAGAGGCGAACTCACTGGGATCTTTTAAGAGACTTCTGGATGAGTACATGGGATTTAACAGGATTGGGAGTTACAGATAGTTCTATGGGCTGGTAGGTACTGATATGATCGGTACAAATTGTGGGCCGAAGGGCCTGTTTGTGCTGTAGTGTTCTATGTTCTAAGAACAGCTTCTTCCCTGCTGCCAGACTTTTGAATGGGCCTACCTCGTATTAAGTTGATCTTTCTCTACACCCCACCTATGACTGTAACACTACGTTCTGCACTCTCTCTCTCCTTTCCTTCCTTATGTATGGTATGCTTTTTCTATATAACAAGCAAGAAACAATATTTTTCACAGTGTAGTAATGTGTGACAATAATAAATCAAATTAAATAACTTGGTTCGTTGAGCAAATGTCAAGTACAATGTTATATCTCTTAACAGTTCATTGTCACAAAATACCTCCATTAATGTATCTCTGATATTCTCTAAAAACCTACCTCTCGGCTTTGCTCTGAAGGAAACTAAGTTGAGAAGTAATGATATTTTTCCCCCGAAATGAAGCCTCCCTGTTTGGATGTACTTTCCACTATTTGCTGGCCCAAACTGTTATGATGGTGATGTAGCTTTTATCAGTAAATTACAGTTTGACCTGACTCCTTACTCTTCTGATTCTTTCTCTGCCGTTCAGCATCTCATTTTGTTCCATACATCTCATCTCTAATTTAAAATCCTCATTTCCTTCCACCCATCCAAAAACAGTCTGATAAAAACTTTCTCAATGAGATATCTTCACTGCCTTCTTCCTGCAGCTGCTGCACAGAACAACTTGGCAATTTCAGCCTCCATCTCAAGTCATATTCTCTCCCTCTCTCCTCCCCATTCATTGATCTCTTACCCTCCCTCATGTAAACTCTCCATCTCTTAATTACAACCACACCTTGACTTGGCCATCTCACATTCTTGTTCGTCCCATCCTGTCAGTCACATAAGGTCATTTCTGATCATTGGCTTACATCAATCTCAAAACCAGACTACACATTCATATGGACTCCCTATATCTTGTTCTGTGTCTGTTCTTGCAGACAAAATAACCCCAATTCACTTACAAAATGAACTTTCAAAACCCCAACTGTCTCACTTTTAATTGTCCATTCACAGCCAAATTTCTGCAGCTTCTAATTTGCTCAACCAGACCCTGAGGCTGCTGACGCTGTTAAGGCTGTCGAAGCTACAACTGACCTGCACATCTCTGGGGAGGTCACTGCCCTTAACAGACCTGATGGCAAAATGGGTCTCATTTTGTCCCTGCTTTTAATCCTGATGATGGGACTGGTGCTGCTGCCTCTGTAAATTCCAGTCCACAATATTTCTGCATTGTGTATATCTTCCCTGCCTCTTTAACACGCAAAGGATGTCTGCACTGTACAGATAGGCAATTTCTCTGAACTGGACAAAAACAACTTATTATTGAAAAATAAAGTTTCTGCAGAGTAATAAAGGTTTACAGCATGGAAACAGGCTCTTTGGCCCAACTTGTCCATGCCGCTCTTTTTTTTAAACAACTAAGCTCATCCCAGTTGCCCATACTTAGCCTATATCTCTTGGTAGCATGCAACTATCTAAATGCTTTTTAAAAGAAAAAAATTGTACACCCCTCTACTACTATCTCTGGTAGCTTGTTCCAGACATTGACCACCATCTGTGTCAAAAAATTGCCCTTCTGGACACTTTTGTATCTCTCCACTCTCACCTTAAACCCATGACCTCTTTTTTAGACTCCCGTACCTTTGGGAAAATACATTGACTATCTAGCTGATCTGTGCCCCTCATTAGTTTATAGACCTTTATAAAATCACCACTAAGCCTTCTGTGCTCCAGAGAAGAAAACCCAGTTTATCTCTCTATAACTCAAACCTTCAAGTTCCAGTAGCATCTTAGTAAATCTTTTCTGCACTTCTTGTAGTTTAATAATATCCTTTCCAAAATAGATGACAAGAACTATACACGAGATTCCAAATGTGAACTTACCAATGTCTTGTACAATTTCAACAAGACGTCCCAACTGCTATATTCAATGTTCTGATCAATGAAACAAAGCATGGCAAATGCCTTCTTCACCATTCTGTTCACCTGTGACTCCACTTTCAATGAGTTATGAACATATAGTCCTAGATCTCTTTGTTCTGTAACTCTTCTCCAACGCCCTATCATTAACTGAGTAAATCCTGCCCTGGTTCAATCTATCAAAATGTATTACCTTGCATTCATTTAAATTAAACTCCATTTGCCATTTGTCAGCCCGCTGGCCCAATTGATCAAGATCCCATTGCAATCCAAGATAACCTTCTTCGTTGTTCGCTATGCCACCAATTTTGGTATCATCTGAAAACTTACTAACCATGACTCCTAAATACTTATCCAAATCTTTTATATTAATGATAAATAACAGTGGTGCAAACTCCAATCCCTGAGGCACACCACTGGTCACAGACCTTTAGTTTGAAAAACAACCCTCTACAACCACCCTCTATCTTCTGTCATCAAGCCAATTTTATATGTATTTGACAACTTCACCCTGGATGCTGTGAGAATTAATCTTCCGCAACAATCTACCATGTGATTCCTTGCTAAAGTCCATGTAGACAACATCAACTGCACTACTTCATCTATCTTCTTGTTTACCCCTTCATAAAATTCAAATTAGGCAGACATGATTTTCCACTCACAAAGCTATGCTGACTATCCCTAATCAGTCCCTGCCTCTCTAATTCACTGTAGATCCTGTCTCTTAGAACACCCTCTCATAACTTACTCACTGCAGATGTGAGGTTCACTGGCATGTAATTTCCGGGCTTTTTCTTGGAGCCCTCTTAAACAATGGCACAACATTTGCCACCTTTTAATCTTCAGACATTTCATTTGTGCTTGAGTTGATGATTCCAATATCTCTGTTAAAGGGACCACAATTTCCTTCCTAGTCTCCCACAACATCCTGGGATACACTTCATCAGGTCCCAGGGATTTATCTACCATGATGCACTTTAGGACTTCCTGTACCATGTTATATTTACAGTCCTCAAAACATCACTATTTATTTCCCATGTTCTGTCCTGTTAAGTAATGAAAAAGAAACTCTCCACTTCATTTTCCAATGACCCACCATTCCAACCCCCATTTCCCGACTGTCATATAGTTCCAACCATCCCATTGTGACGTTAGTATACCTTTAAGAGTTTTTTAAAAGATCATGTTGTCTGTAGCTCACAGCCTTGGCTGATGTCATTGTTACCAGGCTATCCACAAGAGTTTTTTTATTGCTGCTTAAATGGAGGTTTGTTTATTTTCACTGAGATGTTAATGAAGAATGATTGCAGGTCAAGTAACAGCAGTTCTTACATTTTCAGTTCTGTGCTGCAGGGGTTAGTTTTTCAAAGATACAGCAAGCTGAAAATGTTTCTCTCTTTCTCTCTCTCCCCCCTTGTTATACTTGGAAATTCTGCTGGTTCTCTGAAACACAAGGTCTTGCCTTCCTGGAGTAGAAAACCTGCTATTGATGGCTTGACCAGAATCACTCACTGCTGTTCTGGGAAGCTGTTATGACTTGAAACTATTCTAAGTTTATTAAGAGAACTGCAGAATTCATCCAAAGGGCACAATTCCAATATCACATGAACATTGGACTTTACTGTATTGAACTTGTTTAAAGGTTTTGCCTATGAAAGGTTTTGGTTTTGATTGGATCATCTTAGATAGATTTGTTAAGGGTTAAGATTATTGTGGTTGTTTTGTTTTTGTTTGCAATTAATAAAAATTATTGCTAATTTTCTTTCCATACATGTTAACTATATTCTTAAATAAACTTCATTTGATAAAAACTCCCTAGTGGGTTATTTGAATCATTCCCAAGGTGGACCTTATCATTGCCAGGTTCAAGGTACAAAACTTATGATCCAGCTGAGCTTCATAAAACACTTTGGAATTTCTGACCTGAACCATAACAGCACTAAAACTCTTTATCAAAATCTCCCCAATAAAATGCCTTTCAAACCTTTACAATAGTTTACTCTCACTTCTTCCTTTCTCCTTTCATTCCCTCCTTCCTTATCTTTTCTGTCCATGTCTCTTCTTCTTTCTTCTCCTGTTTAGTTCAATCTTTCTCTGCCCTGAAGGCAGCACCTGATCTTGACTCACCATATAAAATCTCCAGAGATAAATAGATAATTTAGTCCATTACACATCAAGATCTCATATTTCAGAATGACCCTTTGTTACAAATTTAAAACTAGCTTCATAGAATGCTTTTAAAAGATGAAGCAGAATTCCCTTCCTTTCATTTCTCATCCAGTTACATCCAGATTTCTTCTCAAGGGATCTGGCATTTAGAAGCAACTTCCAATCTACAGTAACATCCCAGTTATTAGCCTTCAGTCACCCTCAGGTTGGCTGACATAGACCAGATCGACAGAGGCAACATCTCAACAATGGCCTTAAAGGTCAACTCCATCTTAGCAATTACACTACACAGCCATGCTCCAGGCCCCAGATGACTTAAAACAAGTGTCATTGGAGACTAGCCAATATCTATAAAATAACAAACTTTTATAGGACCAATTTAGCAGCAGATGCAGTCAATCTTGAAGAAAATCTGTGATATTAAAGTGGTTAAGCTCTTCAGGGATTCAGACTAAATGATCTATGATGCCAAGCACTATTTATCTCTTCAAGGAATGTCCATAAATTTTATAGCTGAAGATCTGTAAGAATTATATGCATGGAAAAATTGTCACTTATCCTTCTCACAGCATTTTGCTTTTAAGTTTTACTGGGATGGTTGGGAAGGAGTGGGAAGAGACGGGTTACATACGCTGCAAACTGAAATCATTAATTTCTTTACAACAGTGGACAACATACACTTTATGAACCATACATTCATCATTCATCCCATGGCTCAGAACTTCCAATATTGAGGGGCAAGCAAGGGTAATCCCCGGGAGCTATTCCACAACATGTACTATGGGACCTCCAGAGGTCCCAACGCAAGGACTACACCCAGGAATCCCAAACTTCCAGTGGGCAATTATCCTGCAATTCAAATTGGAGATTCCAGATGGTTCCAACTGTCCGAGCAGAATAGTAACGAAGGGAAGGTTAGAAGGATGAAAAGAACTTCTCCTGGGTAACTGAACTACAGATGCTCTTGGCCCCCTCACTGGACACCCCCCTCCACCAACTCCCCCAACCATTCTTCTGATCACCCCATCATTCTCAGATAATGACTATCCCCTTGACGGTATCCTCTAACTACCTTTCTGACCCACTAACTGACCGCACAGCTCACCTCAACCTATCCTAACTCCATCCCTTCAACTCATCTGATCCTGCCTCCCCAAGATCCACTTGATTGCCCCATTAGGGCCCTTTACCGGCCAGTGTCAATTTTCAGACTGGCGAACACTGGATAACTCAGGATGACAAATAAAAATAGTTCCCACCCTCGATCTCAGGTGGGAAAATAAGGGGGTAGTGGGGTATGGTGATAGAATGGGCAGCCTCCATCAGAAGCACCTTCATGGACCAGAAACCTTGGACCTCCCTCACCTGGCCTGTTTCCAATCACTTAAATGCCCCCCTTCATGACCTATTCCCCATATTCAAACCCCTCTCCCCCACACATAAAGCATTGAGGACCTTCCCCTCAACTGCCACATATTCGCACGGCACTGCAATACCTCTTCTGACCACTGTAGTGCTGTGTTTGGATGGGCTGGAGAGATGGGTGGCAACTCTCCAATAGCAGGACTTCCTTCCAAGTGCAGATGGAAGTCCCCTCTGGTGATCAACACTCATTTTGGAATCGGCAAGGATAATATCCCTGTCCAAAAGGCAGGAGTTGAACACCAAATATCCAGTAAGAAGTCTCAGAACACCACGTTAAAGTCCAACAAGTTTATTTGATAGCACAAGTCACTAGCTTTCAGAATGCTGGGTGCAATGGTTAACAGCTAGTCTCCATTTGTCCAATGGCATTGCTCAGAATTTTGGATATCCGAAAATAATGCAGCTGTAATTTTTTTTATAGCATCCCTCGTGCAGGAGAAAGACATTTGGTCTATCATGCCTGAACTGACAACAATCCCACCAGGACCCTATCCCCAAAAGCCCACGTATCTACCTTTCTAATCCCCCTGATAATAAGGGGCAATTTAGCATGGCTAATCAACCTAACCTGCACATTTTTTAGGAGCAGCCCTCCGCAAGCTAGTGACTTGTGCTATCAAATAAACCTGTTGGACTTTAACCTGGTGTTGTGAGACTTCTTATTGTGTTTATCCCAGTCCAACGCCAACATCTCCAAAAAATCCAGGCCATTATTTCCTCAAGTTAACACATCAAGAATGAATAATTAGCTCAGTTAAGCCCTAAATACATACCAAGTTAACAAATATAGGTTTTGTAGAGAACTGCAATCTGGGGAGGCACAGCGGTTAGCATTGCTGCCTCACAGCTCTAAGGACCTGGGTTTGATTCCCGGCTTGGGTCACTGTCTGTGTGGAACAAACAAAGAACAAAGAGCAACACAGCATGGGAAACAGGCCCTTCGGCCCAACGAGCCCGTGCCACCGTCCTAACGTCTTAATGACATATCCATGACTTTAGGCTATGCCTATTGTGGAAGATTCCCATATAGGGATCAACATAGGGACAATTTGTTACCCAATCAGCCTAAGAGCACATTTTTGGGATGTGGGAGGAAACCGGAGCACCTGGAGAAAACCCACGGTAGTGCCCAAAGAGTAACACTAGAAATAAGAAATAGGAGCGGAGAGAGTAGGCCATCGTTAACCCCCGCGAGCCGGTCCGCCAAGACACAGTCAATAAGA